>CM023150.1:33435150-34035150 GCA_013133815.1 Cromileptes altivelis | reverse complement strand
GCACCCAATATCAGGAAACACGTGTAGTTATTTAGCTTGTTTTGTGTTGTCTTTGCTGAGGAATGGTGTTAGACTGTCTGTAACACCGAATATCGGAAACGAAACTGATATAAATGAAATAATTTTTTGACAAAAAACACAATTTGTTTAAAACGTTGAGAAAAGTTACCCTTGTTTTAAAATTGTAACTCATATTATTTGTATTTATTTATTCTTTCAGCGACAATTATGTACATGAAGCAAGGATGCGCAGTTAATATCGGCACGTCATCGGTATCGGCCGATATTGGCCAACATGTTTTTCTTATGTTGCACAATAAATGAAAATTACAGACACTGAAAAGTATTGTATATAATGTCTTTAATGACCTGATGATCACTAAAATTAGGTGGGTAAAAAATGGATTTATCGATATAGGTATTGGTTACAAGCCAAACAAGATATCGGATATTGGGGAAAAAAATCCAATATCATGCATCCTGTTAATCAGCATCAATGTAAATGTGCCAGTGTCAGCTGGAAGGCTAAATTTTAACTGTTGTCCTCTGGCCTGATGTTAGATCAGCCATTTAAAACAAAACAAAAAACAAGAACCTGTTAAAGCAACACTTACCTTTCTGGAAATTTGACACTTTTCTTTGTTTAGGTTATAATGCTATTAATAAGCTGATGACACACTAAAATGTAAGTAAATTCCACCAGAGATACCAACTCATAATTATACCATTCTCATATGGTTCTAAGAAAACTCCAACCAATCATTGCACTCAGACCGAATGCAATGATTGACCAAGCGCCTACTGTAGTGTAGCCTCTGAACCATTAACGTTATCTCCCTTGTGCGTTTCCACTTACTAGTAACGTTAACGCTGCTATCTAACTTTAACCCCGGATAAGTTTCAAAACTCCGGGCTTGTGTTTGACCTCACTGAAGTGCCAAGTATGACCAAGTTCTGCCTCGCTATCTGAGCAGTGTTTGGATACTTCCACCTCAAGAGTGGATCCTGGTCGGCTCGTAGTGGTGTCTCATTCTGGTAACGTTTCATCTCATCTTCAAAAGGTAGAAGTTGCTTTAAACACACAACATGGAAAATTTTGTTTTCTTCTGTTAGGATAAAAAAGTTCAGCTCAATATACCACGTCAAAAATAGAAATGCACTAACTAAATATTCCGAGATATGAAGTCCATTAAAAGGACTGAGATATTCCTTGGTTTATTCTATGAGACAGTAGGGGTGGCAGAAACAAAATCAGTACAGCAAAGTATGGCGAGATATTTGTGTGGTAATATTGTGTCATGACACCATTGCCAAGTAACGATTTTTCACATTTTTTTTATTTAATTATTTTTTATTATTATTTTTATATAAATTATTAATAATAACACAGATTAAGATTGTACCAATTGGAGTGCCTTTTCAATTTACCGTATACAAAGTGCTGCAATAAAAATGACTAAGATGAAAAGACTAATTCGATAAAACTGGTGATGTCGCCATCAAGTTTTCCTTTGGGGACATCATTTGCAGTTGGAAAAAGGTAATAAATCGCAATATATTGCAGTACATGTTATTGCAATAGCATATCGCAACAGATTTAACATGGCAATAGTATTGTATTGTGACTTGATGAGACAGTAGGGAAGTTAACATTTTGTCCCTGCATCTTAATTAGAAAATTAGAAGTGCCAGACTCCAGCGGAACGTCTTCACTTGTCTTGTTTTGTCCAACCATCGGTCCAAAACTCAGAGATATGAAACAGGATAACAGAAAGTTCTCACAGTGGAGAAACCATTAGTGAGGAGCGATCAGCATCTTTGGTTGAGAAATATTAATCATTTAGCAAAAACAGGTGCAGATCAGTTTTCTGTCTGTCGATTAAATGATTCATTGTTTTCTACAAACCAATTTTTTTCATTCAGGAAATTAAATGCTGTCTTTACACAAACAGCTATATATGATCTTTGTCTCTGTAAAATAAATCAACAAAATGATGATTTAAATCAGGAACTCTGATCAATGAACTTGTGGGTCCGCCTGGTTTCTCTCTCTGCAGGCTGGATGGCTTTCTGTTGGCTCTTGATCCACATCCTCCTCTTCAGCTGCTGCTCAGCTCACAATGACTTCTTCACCTCCATCGGTGAGTGAATCCAGTGTTTGTTTTCCTCTTGTTCATTCACACATTGTACTCCTCTGCTTCACTCTGGATATAAACAAATGAAAAGTGGATTTAAAAAAACATCCAGATAACTTCTGTGTTCTTCAGCTGTTATAAATGTTTCATACAGAAGGAGACACTCTGTCATGGTACAGTCAAATCTGTTATGAGCAAGGTGTACCTAATAAAATGACCAGTTATTGTATTTTGACTTTAAACTGTTAGAATGAACTGTTACAAAAAAAAGCAATCAGTTTGAAGACGTCACGTTGGATGTTGAGAAAATGACTCCTCTTTTCTGACAGTTATTTGATCAAATGATGAAACTGTGTGTCCTCAGGTCAGATGACTGACCTGCTGTTCACAGAGAAGGACCTAGTCACCTCGCTGAAGGACTACATCCGAGCAGAGGAGAGCAAACTGGAGCAGATTAAAAAGTAAGAGACGTCTCAGGTGTTGTTTTGTCAGTACACCACAGACAGACTGATGCTGAAACTGTCTTTGTGAAATGAGCAAAATGATAATAACACAAATGATTCATCAGTCAAACCAGATAAATCAAAGTTGATGTATGTGATTTATTGAGATTAATTAATCACAGACCATGTTATTAATTAATTTTGAATGAGTGGACAGCCCTGGTGAAAAACTATATATTTTGAGAGCAGAGTGTGAAAATGCTTCAGCATGTTTTTGTGTTTGATCTGTGGTGTGTGTTACAGGATGAGGGTGTGCTCTGAATTGTTGTTCCCTCTGGTAGTTGCAACTAAACAAAAGTTTTCCTGAGACATTGTCTGACCTGAGAACAGACCCAGTTTTCTGCTCCATTTCTGTTGTCTGTCCTGGAGGTGTGGCCGCAGATTAAATACACGCTCTGTTACCTGTGTGTGTGTGTGTGTGTGTGTGTGGGGTGTGTGTGTGTGTGTCCTCAGATGGGCGGACAAACTGGACGTCCTCTCTGCAGCAGCCACCCAGGACCCCGAGGGTTTCCTGGGACATCCGGTGAACGCCTTCAAACTGATGAAGAGGCTGAACACAGAGTGGGGGGAGCTGGAGAGCCTGGTGCTCACTGACACGGCTGATGGTGAACACACATATATGATTTGTGTATTTCATCATGTCCTTCATCCTTCATTATTAGTGACACTAGCCATTTTTCTTCTGTGGCGTTCTTCAGTGTTCATCTCTAACCTCACCATCCAGAGGCAGTATTTCCCCAACGATGACGACCAGGTTGGAGCCGCCAAAGCACTGATGAGGCTGCTGGACACCTATCAGCTGGACACCAACACCATCTCCACTGGGCAGCTGCCAGGTGAGAGCAAAGCCTGGACGTCAGAAATTAACATTACAGCAAGATTATTTTGGCCACTATGGTCACAATAAGAAAGAATATATACAACAATATGCGTCAGGAATCTACAAGAAAAATAGATGATAATAAAGACACAATAGCAGGACGGTTCAGTACACTTTTTTTTTCTGTCTCCACGGTGAAAAGTTGTGGATGGTACCAGCAGAAGCGTTCCTTAGCGTCCCCATGTTTGGTCCCCCCTCGTTTGGGGTACCTAGCACACAGATCTGGTACTAAAAGGTGGAGCTAGAAACCCTGCAGTCTGATTGGTCAGTAGAGGACGCTCACTCTGGTTTTATGTAACCTCTGTTCATACATCAGTAAACTACAACTATAAAATGAAAGAGAAAAAAATAACTTCATTCACTGGGCCGACTGCCGGCAACTTTTAAGCTGGAACGTTAACTTGTAATGTTACTCAATGCATGAGTTGATGACGTGAATCCATCAGCTCACCTTAAATTTCACTGTGACAACTTTGACCATCACTTTAGTTTTTATATGACACACAATTTTAGTAATGACTTTAAAAATATAGATTGATTTGGAGCGGATTATGTGAAGGTCATATATTCTAATCCTCACTTCCTGTGGGCTACAGCAACACTAAACCCCTGAGCTTGCCTGAGAAGGACTAAATGCACAAAGCTGCTATTTTTAAATATCCCATGGAGAGAGACTCTCACTGCAGCCTGTTGTATTTTGTTGTGAAAATGTGGGCGTGCAGCCTCGTTCTGTGGACGATAAACCAGGTGCAGACTTCCATCTGTGTCACCGCTGATGAGGAAATACAGCGAGTGCTGGACGGAGCAGTGAGTGACAACAACCCCGCCCACATTTAAGAGGACTGTCTGAACAGACCGAGGGTCTAGGTACCATGTCTGAAGGGTTACTGCTGGTTCCAAAGGTGCTGGACTGAAAGTGTTTGGTGGAAATAGGGCGACTCAGAATTATGTCAGTCGAATCAGATTCAGGCTTTTAAATATATATATTTGCAGATGTATTTATTTACTTTTTCATTTGAAGTTTTGAAGGTTGGGTTCAGTCAGATGTTCAGTGTGACAGCATCATTCATGTAATATAGTAAACAAGCTAATGACAGATAGCTATCACTAAGACTAGCTATCAAACCAAAGTCAGAGACTGTGTCGTATTAAGTGTCTGTGAGCTGTTAATTCAGCACCTCCAAGTAGAAGAGAGAAGATGATGTTCTCTCAGAGCCTTATGGTGGAAAGCTTCTCCTCCTCTGTGCCACTACGTGACGTTCGCAGCTGTCTGTACCAAAGAGTACTGCTCGACTCGAAGCAATCTTAGTGGACTGAGGAGTCTCCAACTGATGATTCGAATCTCTGACTTTCGAGGGGCAGCCCTAATAAAAAGTTGCACTATTTATAGTTTTATTAGTTTTATTTAGTTTTTTTTAGTGTTAATGTCACAGCAGAGATGTTATCATTCAGTCATAGAAGAAATACAGAGACTCAGTTTATCACATAAATGTTATTAAGCCAATTTTATTTATATTTCAGAGTTCATAGTCTGTAAAACATGTTGTCATGCTGCATCCTCTTGCTTGATAATAATTTGGACTACCAGAAAGTCTCACCTTAGGAGCAGGGATGTTTTTGGCACCACGAAGTAAACTTAGGCAAGGCAGCTTTATTTGTGTAACACCTTTCATACACCAGGGCAATGTAAAGTGTTTTACAGAGCAATAAAATATAAAACATGATAAAGGATACAGATTTACAGTAAAAGAATAAATAGACAAAAATATTTAAAAGGTAAATTTAATTACTAAATGATTTAAAATGTAATAAAAAAGTACAAAGATTAAAAGAAATACTTAAAATGAGTTAAAATCAAGTTTAAGAATCAGTTTGCAGTCAGTACAGGGTGGAGCGGGCAGTGTAAAAAAAGAATGTATTTAGTTTTGACTTTAAAGTGTTCAGAGTCGGGGCTGTCTAACATCTGGGAGGTTATTATGGGTTTGTGCTGCCTCTTAGGACGGTCAGTAGGCCGGCCCGAGAGGTCCTCAGGGTCCAAGAAGGTTCATATGTCACAAGCATGTCAGAGATATATTTGGGTGCTGAGCTGCAGAGTGATTTATACACAAGCTGCAGGATGTTGAGAGCTGACACTCAGTCTGTCTTTAGACCCCGAGAGCTCAGTAAATATTCCTAAGTTCCATAAAATGTCCTGGCTGTGGAAAAAAAGACAGATAGAGAACCCTAAGTGAGAAACAACCACTCAGGAAGGATTTTGTGCCCCTCTCTCGCCGCTTCAGGCACGTCCTCGGTGGCTTCACACCGGACCACTCTGACTGTGGACGACTGCTACGACCTCGGGAAGGTGGCATACTCGGAGGCGGACTACTACCACACAGAGCTGTGGATGGTTCAGGCCCTGAAGCAGCTGGACGGGGGAGAGGCGTCTGACACCGTGGACGCCGTCACCATCCTGGACTACCTGAGCTACTCCGTCTACCAGCAGGGGCAGCTGGAGGGAGCGCTGACCTACACCCAGAGGCTCCTGGAGCTCGGTCAGTCATGGGATGCACAGAATTTTATGGAGGACAAAAAATGAATTAAGTATCAATAAATGAACAAATAATATATAATAACTTATACAATTTTAAATATACAGGAATAAATAAATATAGAAGCACTTGAATGTATAAATAAATACAAAAATAAATAAATACATGACTGACTAAATGTCTAAATAAATAATTAAATATGAAATTAAAGAAATGTAAATAATATAAATAAATACTAAAATAATTAATGAATAAATAAATAAATGTAGTTGAACAAAAATGCAGAAATTGAGATATTAATTTATTTATGTTGTGTTTAATTATCAACTTTATTTATGCATTTATTTATTTCCATATTAATTTCAATGTTTATTATATAATTTATTTATGATTTTATTTTTATATTTATTTATGTCCATGTACCATTTGACCTTCTTTTTTTTTACGTCTGACTGAGCTGGATTATGACACTTCCTGTTTAGACCCGACGCACCAGCGAGCCAATGGGAACCTGAAGTACTTTGAGTATCAGCTGGCCAAACAGAAGAAGGTGGAGGGGACTGAGAATGAGAGTGAGGTCAGGCAGAGAAGGGAGACCAGGGGTCGACCTGCCGATTACCTGCCAGAGAGGAAAAAGTACGAACAGCTGTGTCGCGGCGAGGGCATCAGGATGGTGAGAAGACAGAGACAAACGCATAAAAACCCTTCACTGTTAGATATCATCATCATCATCATTCTGCCTGTCTTTTCTGACAGAACCCTCGCAGGCAGAGCCGCCTCTTCTGCCGTTACTATGACAACAACCGCCACCCGAAATACGTGATTGGTCCGGTGAAGCAGGAGGATGAGTGGGACCGCCCCCGCATAGTCCGATACCACGACATCGTGTCGGACGCTGAGATGGAGAAGGTGAAGGAGCTGGCTAAACCCAGGGTGAGTCAGTCATGTTTGTGTTTATGCGCTCTAATACAAGATGCTAATGTCAGCATGCCAGGCTAACTCACTCACTCATCAGCTACAGCAGTAACAATCACTTCTGTTTTAAAGTTATGAATCAGCTGTTATATTGATGTGTTTTTTTTTCCTTCATAGATAACTGTTTTAACAGAGTTACAAACAGTTTAATTCAGACACCCAAGTGTGTCATAATGATCTGACAGAATACAAACTGTTATAAAATAACCACAGTCAAACAGAATATAAAAATTATTAAATGATAATAATCTAATCCGGGCCAGGTTTGGTCCTGCAGCTCTCCCCTCTGTGTCCTCAGCCCCTGTAACTGTATCAGTACTTTTAATATTACAGCTCTGTTTCCTGCTCACATGTTGATGAATGAACAAACATGAGAGCAGAAAACAGCTGATGTTGCCTCCCTGACTGCAGCATCTCTGTGTCAGTTTCTGACCTGTCTCTCTCTCTCTCTCTCTCTCTCTCTCTCTCTCTCTCTCTCTCTCTCTCTCTGTCTGTCTCTCTGTGTATTTATAATGTGATGGATGAACTAGCTCAGACGTGCCACGGTTCACGACCCTCAGACAGGCAAACTGACCACGGCCCACTACAGAGTCTCCAAGAGGTAAGAAGAGCTGGCTCCACTTTTTGAATGGTGAACACAGAGTGACGCCACCTGCTGGTGTGGAGAGTTATTTCCTCTCACGCAGGCGCAGAACGTACGTGTTGGCTGTCGTCTTTGTTAGTGTGTTCAAGTGCAACTTTTTGGCCGAGGCACAGGCAACGTAATAGTCGGCCTTCGTTTCCACTGGTTCTTTGATTTCAGTTCGGTGCGTGCCTTTAATGTTCAGTTAATGATTTTAAATGCGTGACAGTATCCTCCTCTCCTCTCCTGTCCTCCCTCAGCGCTTGGCTCGGAGCATTTGAACATCCAGTGGTGGACAGGATCAACCAGAGGATCGAGGACATCACCGGCCTGGACGTCACCACAGCAGAGGAGCTGCAGGTAACACTCACCTGGAGTCTCATTAATAAATATTGTGTACACACAAAACAAAGCCTGAAGGAGCTGTACGCCACGTCCCACACAAAAGTTGTGAAATATAAAAAAAGACTTGATGGGAAATTAGCGATGCCCACGCCTTCATCACTTCATAAGTTAACATACAGACACCATGAATTCATGTAAATCAGGTCCAGAGTGCTGCTAATACGACCTGTGATTCAGGGCCAAACTTTAATTTGATATATTTCTTCATTCCTTAAAATGCTGCTGCAGGTGGCGAACTATGGTGTTGGAGGACAGTACGAGCCGCACTTCGACTTTGGACGGGTAAGTAAATGTTTGACTTGTGCAGCAAGAGTCACTGAGGTGTTGTGTGTTTCACTGTCTGCAAATAATTCACCTCTAAAATCACAAACGACCCTCTGGATTTGTCCTGTTTTTTGTTTTGTTTTTTCAGAAAGATGAACCAGATGCTTTTGAAGAGCTCGGGACAGGAAACAGAATTGCCACCTGGCTGCTCTACGTCAGTCATCATTAATATTAATTATTATTAAGCAGTATTAAACAATGTGCTGCTGAAGCTGATGAGCTGTCTCCTCCTGCAGATGAGTGATATACAGGCAGGGGGCGCCACAGTCTTTACGGAAGTCGGAGCTGCTGTGTGGCCCAAAAAGGTACTGTTCACTTCAGAGGATCAATTAACTGATTATTGTCACTGACCTTTAAACTTCTGACTGTTTCCATGATTAATTGTTTGATAATAGAATCATATTTAATTTATTTTCAGAGAAGACGAAGAAGCGAGCAAATATTCACATTAGAGAAGTTATAACATGTGAATGTTGGGGATTGTTCTGCTTGTTTAAATGACTAAAATGATTATTAATTTACTGACTATTTATTTTAGTTGTAGTTCAGATTTTATCAGATTTTTTTAATTGTGTAGTCTTTATGTATATGAAGCAATGCACTTTTTTAATGCTCATACATTTTTAATTTTTGAAATTTTATTTTGGTATTTCTTCTTTCTAATCCTTATTATTTATGGTTATTATTGAAAGTAGTTAATACACAGTGGTCTTTCAGCACATTCTTTGGAGTATGCGGCACCTAACATTATAAAAATATGTGACAAATAAAACTTTAAGACTTGAATCTTAATAAACAGTTTAAAAAGGTTGAATTATTTTTATAAAAACTTTTTTTGTAGCCATATTTTTAGAAACAAGAAACAGGTACAGGTGATGTTTTTATTAATATTTGATGTTCAATTTTCAAGGGTTCCTTTGAAGCTGCAGCAAACAGTTACAGCTACTGGACGAGTAGATAAATGGTTTCAGCTCTAACAGTGAAGTGTCGCTGTTTGTGTGTGTGTTCAGGGGACGGCGGTGTTCTGGTATAATCTGCACCCCAGTGGAGAAGGAGACTTTCTGACTAGACACGCTGCCTGTCCTGTTCTGGTCGGAAACAAGTGGGGTGAGTTCTCAACAGAAATGTAATGTAACATTAGTTCAAGCCATTTTCTCGCTCGTGCATGTCTGTTAAAGTTAACAGAAAAAATTAAACAGCCAGATAACTACGCTAGATGATGCGCAGTGTAACGTTAGCAGTGGTGCCGAATATTTAAGTGACGACTGCTGAACTTGATAAGCCTGATATATAATGCATGGATGAACAGGACGGTGCATTCTGCTGCCGGCGCTCCAGGATGCTTTTACTTCAAGTGTCCGTGCAGAGCAGTTTTACCACCAGTACAGATATTCCCACCTTTTACTTGATGATAATAGTGCTTGTAAAAAAGTAGATCTGTATTAGTCACTGGTTTCAACTCCAGTGTAAACATTCCTGAACATCTGACTGTGGCTCAAGAACAGAATCAGACCAACACACAGCTCTTTATAGATTTGATGTTTGTAAAGTGCGTCTGTGTATTTCTGTCTTTGATTGTTCACACAGTCGTGATTTTAAACACAGTTGTGTCGTCATCATCTGAATCTGAATCATCTCTCTGTCTGCCTGCAGTGTCCAATAAATGGATCCATGAACGAGGGCAGGAGTTCAGGAGGCGCTGTGGCCTCCAGGAGACTGACTGACAACCAGCCGCCTCCTCCTCCTCCTCCTCCTCCTCCTCCTCCTCCTCCTCCCAACCCTTCAAGCTGCTGAGGCTGTGGCTGCACATGTGATCTGATTTATTTTTATCTGAAGAGTGAGTGTGTTCAGTGTGTGTGTGTGTGTGTGTGTGTGTGTGTGTTACAGTGTGTGTGCTCCATCACCTTTTTTAAAACTCCATAATCACAATCTAATATCAGGTTTACTGACAAAACACACGACTCGGACAGATACCAGTCTGATGTCACTCAGTACACCCAGCCTCTCCCAAAATGTTACCATGGTGACTGCTGCAGTGTCGTCACATAGCGCCACTCCACTGTTTGACTTCCAGCTGCTTTTTTAAATTCCCTACCTTAAATATTTTATGTGTTTATTCGCACTGTTAACGCCTTCTGTCTGATGTGTTCATGAAGGTAATTTAGGTCAAAACCACTCCATCACGGGGCCCCCCTTGGAGCCGGCGCCCCGTGTATAAAGGCTGTGTCCTAGCTGCAGCGGCTGCTGGTTTGATTCCAACTCCAGCCCTTTGCTGCACGTCACCCCCTCTCTCTCTGTGTCCCCATTTCACGCTACACTTTCTAAGACTTGCTGCCTTGCTAAAGGCAAAAAAGCCAAAAAAGAAATCTTAAAAAAAAAAAAAAATTTAACACTCCATCACTTGCCTTTTTTTTTTTACTGAAGCAAAAGCATTAACACCACTGCGCACAGATTCTCTGTGGTGTGGTCATAAAGTAAATTAGAATACAAACGTATTATCTTCTTGTCACACCATCATGATCTCCTCCTCCCTCTCTGACTAGTTACACCCCTCTTTTCCACCAATACAATCTGTGTATGTGTGTGCGTGTGTGCGTGTGTGTGTGTGTGTGTGTGTGTCTGTGTGTCTGTGTGTGGCTGTTTCAGCCTTGAGGTCATTCACTGACAAACAACAGATGACATTTAAAGGAGGCACGCTCTGTGACCGTGTACCCCTCCTCCTGCTCCTCGTGTTGTCTTTTATGTGAACAGTCAAACACGTGCAGCTCTGCTGAAGGTCACACTTGAATTTCACCCTTTAATCTTTAATTGTAACAGTTGTCACATGAGGGCAGATGTTTTTAAACCTGCTGTGTGAAACACATACAAACAGCAGCATCAATCATGCAACGGAAAAATTGCAAAAATAGTTGTGATGCTGCCTCGGAGCAAATTATTAAAAGCGTTTCCCACACAATTAGAATCTGTTATGGCGCTGATTGCCGCCGATCAGCTGTTGCTGCCGTTTGAAGCAGTGCCTCCCTGAGCCGCTGTCTTCGTGCTCTCTCTGCGTGGTTAGCACGAGCTAACATGATAAACATGTTTTCATAACTACTCTTCATATTTTGCTCCGCAGCAGCTGTTAACATCCAACACCATGCAGTTAATCTCACACCAACACCAGGATGGTTTGATTTTGTTGTTTAACCTGTTATTAACCATTGGTTAATGCTAGCATTGTGATGCTAACAGTTACCCCGGTCACTGTGGCTGTGTCACAGAGCTCCAGTCCTGCAGCACTAGTGTCATGAGTCTCACAGAGAGACGGAGGGGCTGAGCGAATCATTATCCTTACATATTTTTTTAATAATCTGAATCTGTAGAGTAACAAAAGCAGTTACATAAATGTAGGCAAGTAAAAAGTACAGTATTTACCATTGAGATGTAGCAGAGTAGACGTATAAAGTGAAATACATGAAATATGTACATCAGCATAGGCATAAAGTACAGTGCTAGAGTAAATAAATGTACTCAGTTACATCCCACCATTAGAAAACATAAAGTAGAATAAATGGGAATCATCATCATCAATATAAATTCAAATCTCACCTGGTCATTAATAGTTAAAGAATAATGTGAATAAATTGAAATAGGCCTTTAATATGAGGCTTCAGATTTCCTCCTGAAGACCTCAGCATACATGTGCACATGTGAGTGTTGTTTTAACACAGCAGGCTTTTAAAAACATCTCCTTTAAATGTCCAGCTGTCCTTCATCACTGACCTCAGATCTGTTTCACTGCTGCAGAAATCCTGTCGCCTAATACAGAAACAGTACTATTATTTTATGCAAAGATATGTGAGGTGCACTCCTGTTTATGTGTGACAGATGATTGTGTTACAAGAACAAATGTAAAGAATGTAATGGAGTTGCTGTGTGAGATGTAAAATATGTTTCTAATTAATGAATAAATATAAAGAACTGCTGCAATAGATTAAAAAAACTCTCTACTGACTGATGCAATGACAAAATGTCAGTTTCCAAATATTCATACTCAACACTGGGATCTATTTGTCATTTCATTTTATTTGACATGTTCTCCCTGTGTCAGCGTGGGTTTCCTCCAGGTGCTCCGACATGTTCTCCCCGTGCCAACGTGGGTTTCCTCCAGGTGCTCTGACATGTTCTCCCCGTGTCAGTGTGGGTTTCCTCCAGGTGCTCCGACATGTTCTCCCCGTGTCAGTGTGGGTTTCCTCCAGGTGCTCTGACATGTTCTCCCCGTGTCAGCGTGGGTTTCCTCCAGGTGCTCCGACATGTTCTCCCCGTGTCAGTGTGGGTTTCCTCCAGGTGCTCTGACATGTTCTCCCCGTGTCAGCGTGGGTTTCCTCCAGGTGCTCCGACATGTTCTCCCCGTGTCAGTGTGGGTTTCCTCCAGGTGCTCTGACATGTTCTCCCTGTGTCAGCGTGGGTTGTGTGTCTTCCCTCCTTTGTTCTCAAACTTTTATGCTTTAATATCCTGTTTCTGCCAGGAGAAGCGTCAAAATAAAAGTTCCATAGGATCAAAAGAAAAAGGGGACACCCAAAATAAAGGTTGACAGGAAGTAACTTAGATTCAACCTTATTTACAGACCGGAATTTACCCTTTAAAGTCAGTTGCATCCACCGACTTAGCGCCTGTGTTTGAGGACTTCGGTTGGTGGCTGCTGCATCAACAACTGCTGCCGCCCAGTGCATATTATACGGCCGCGACAGGTGTCTTTGTGCGTCGGTATCTAACGCCCAGATCACTGTCAAAGTGTTGGTATTTGACAGGTTTGGATGGGAACAGGCTGATAAGTGAGACTTGGATTAGCCTGCAGGAGTCGTGTGAGAGTTTCTGAACAGGTGTTTTCATATAGTTTTGCTGTTGTTGAACGCAGCCTTGTTTTATTTCAATTTTTGGATTCTTCGTTCACTGTGCAGGAAGCGCAAGTTTTCTTCAAGAACTCAATGTAACACAAGTTATTAATACAGAAATGGTCTTTTTGCTGACAAAATATTCTTTTACAGTATTTGAGTAAATATACTTAGTTACATTCAACCATCTTTGACTTCATCACCATGGTTACAGACTGTGGTAGCATAAACGTGATAAACTTTCACTGATTGTTTGATTTTAACAGGATGAATTTTATTTTATTACATTTTCAGATAATAAAACATTGTCTTTAATTTATTTTGGTGAATTCACATTTGAGGTAGTTTCATCAAATTTACAGATCAAACAGTTCGTCGATAAGTCAGTGAATTGATCAACAGAACACTGACGACAATGTTCACCATCAATTGCTTGTTATTTATTTTTCTGCTTTGCTGCTTTACATCACTTTCGTGCAAAGTCTTCACAAGTCACTCTTTTACTCTTCTGACAGTTCAGAGATGAAACAATCAATAAATTACATAATTTATGCTTTGTTGTTTTTTAAAATTGACCTGAAGGCAGAGAGCGTGCGTTCCGTCCACAGGAGCATCTTTGGTTTAAAGCGCCGCAGGTTGGACTTCTGCACTTCCTTGACATCAGAGTTTAATCATCTCTGAGGTCTTTAAGTTAAAATCCGATTGTCCCTTCAGTTCCTGCAGGTGATCAGAGACGTTCAGGTGTCCATCAGAGCAGTCGGAGAAGCCGGCTTCGTCCCCTACCCATCAAGGCTCGGGCAAGCGGTAATCTGGTGGGTGGTTTCCCTCACGGAGACGTCCAAAACAGGCGAGCAGCACATCCACTGCTGTGTTAACCGTGGACTGGATTTGATCTTCGGTCTGGCCCCTCAGAGGATTCACCTCCACCAGGTCCACCGCTGACAGAAGACCTGCAGGACGAGCACAGGTGTGAGGGGACACTTCATCAAACAGTTGGGGTTTTGTATTCTTAAAAAGACTAAAAGGGCATTTTCAATCAGATGTGTCATCGCAGTGTGTGCAGACGAACAGTGTTTGGCTTCCCACTGATCCACAAGTGGAGGTCTGCGGGGCTTTGAGCCGGCAAATGAGGGGGGAGCTCCAGGTGTTTGGTTTCCATCCTGTGCCACGAGCGCTCACAGCTCATTTGCCACTGGAGGTCCACCAGACTTTTGCATGCACGCACTGCTATGACACAGTGCTGGCTGAAAATCAGTAATGTTTCCTTTTAACTTCCTAATTTGCTATTTTTAAAGCTACTGTATCTGTTATATTTCACAGATGGACTTTCAGTGGTTGGACCGCCCCCTGACTCCTAGCTGGATCAGAAAACTCTCCAGCTATGTAGTTTCAGAGTGGTGGTGTGCTAGCTAGCTAGCAGCGGTCTTTATCAATGGTGCTGGCTGGCAGTCATGCAGAAGTCTAAAGTGGCAGACGCGTTCCGAGACTGAGTCGTACCTGTCTGACACACGTTTTCAGCGATGTAGACTCCCTCTCTGTAGGATAGCCCTCCGACTACAGGTGTCCCCGTTGCTGGGGCAACAGATGGGTCAATGGCATCGATGTCGTAGCTCAGGTGGATCGGTTTCTTTACTCTGTTCAAATAATAAAAAAAAAACATTTATTATGAATATTAATATGATAACGTGCAGAGTGACTCTCACCACTACAATCATTTAGAGCTTTTGATCATGTCACACAGTCTTCTTCAAAAGTTTTCATGCAGAGTTCAAGTCTGTTGTTTAGATTATTTCTATAGTGAATGCTCGATGGTTGCTCAGGTGGCTCCTCAAAGTGCTAGTAGGTCTTTAGATACAAAATAAAAGTTTACTTGGCGGAGAGGTAGTCGCAGGTCTCCTCCATGACTTTAGCTATGCCAAGCTGATCAACCTCCGACATGGAAAACGTCTTCACACCTAGAAGCTTCAGGATATAGCTGGAAAAATAAAAGAAATATGAGTTATTATTTTATTCTGACTTGTTTGCTGTTTCACTGTTGACCAGTGGGCACCAACGCTTCTGACCAAAAAGACAGATATGTGGTGTGAAATCTTTGCGGAGCCAAGACGGCTCACTAACAAAGTACCACTAAAAATATTCTGCTTTCCACAAAGTAACATTCAGATCCTCTCCTGAAGTAAAAGTACTGATACCACACTGTGAAAAAACCCCACACGTCTTGTCGCTCTGCTGATTTTCAACCAGCTCTGTGTCGTCGCAGTGAGAGCAGATAAACAGTGTTTGGCTTCTCCCTGTGCCATGAGCGCCCAAAGTTCCCCACCTATCCACCAGCAAAGGTCAGTCACCATGCAGACTTTTGCTCATTCTGCTATATCTAAATGTTGAATCTAAACATTAAATCTAGGTTTAAATGTAAAATCTAAATATTAAAAACTAAATCTAAATGTTTATTTTGGACGAGTCAAGGACTGTTACTTCTAAATGTTGAAAATAATAATTAAATCTATATTGACAGGCTAAATCTCAATGTTAAATCTGCATCTAAAAATTAAATCTTAATCTAAACAACCTTTAAATGATAAATATAAATATTGAAATACAATCTGAATGTTAAAAATATTAATTCAATCTATATGTAGAGGCTAAATGTAAATGTTAAAGCCAAAGCTAAGTGTTAAATCTAGTCTTAATATGAAATCACTGAACGTCAATCTGAATATTAAATCTTAATATCAAATCTAAATATTAAATCTAAATGTTAAGTCTAGTCTTCATAGTCAATCTAAATGGTACATCTAAATTTTAAATCTAAATGTAGATGCTAAATCTAAATATTAAATCTAAATATTGAATCCAAATGTTAAATATAAATATTAAATTTACATATTATTATTTTTTAGTTAAATCTAATTAATTAAACCTATTCTTATAGTCTAAATATAAATGTTAAATATAAATGTCAAATCAGCCTACTTTAGATGAATCCACTTCAGTACAGTTAAAGTACATTGTTCAATTCCACCACTGGAAATTTGTTTATATTTTCTTGTAGAGAATAAAGTAAGTAAATTATTACCTGATAAACATTTGAATGTTCGCACATTTAGCTCAGAGCACCTCAGTGTGTGACTACAACCTCACGGAGCTGCTGACTGTAGATTCAAATTAATCTCAGTCAATCTTTGGAGTCAAACAGCTGTTTGGAAACAGAAAAAGACTATTGAGACTATTACCGAGTGTCAGTAATGTCTGGAAGTGAAATTAAAATCTTAAACTCGACGGTCTAAAAACCTACTGCTCTGCTGGATCCACGTCTCTCAGACCGATGTAGACCAAGTCTTTGGCCGACACACACGGTTTGATCCACGACAAGTTCGGCAGGGCGGGAATCTGATGACAGAAAAAACAACAGACTGTAATTATGATAAGTTATATTACCTTACCGTACGCTATGCTACATTATGTTATTCAAAACTATCTGTACTATCACAACCCTGTCACTTTACCTCGTCATTTTGTCTTCTTATTTTTACTTCTGGTTTTATTTAGTTTTGTATACCTCTTCTTTTTCTTCTTCTGGTGATCTGTACTTACTTCTGTCTTTGTGGTGCTACAACACTTACCTGAATTTCCCCTCTGGAGAGCAATAAAGGCAAATCTTATCTCATCTCATCATATCTTATTTTAAAGTATCGAATCACATCATATCATAAGGCACCTAATAGTATCGAATCATCGCATCATATTACATTGCATCATATCGTATCGTATCTTATAATATTGTCTCACTGAATCATATCGTATCTTTAATGAACTTATATCTTCTCGTATCTTATCTATAACCCAGGTTGACTACTTTGAGGTGTCCATTTCACTCTTTCGGTTCAATTCAAAGACTCGTAGACAAACTCTTCTACTAACAGACACAGTTAGCGGGTTCCTTCCACGTGTCCCCAATAAACTGACCTTTGAGTGCAGCTCATGGAGGAGGTAAGACATGGGCTGTCCGTGCATGTTTCCAGTGTACGTGGTCAGTGGCGTGTTGATGTCTGCGTGGGCGTCGACCCACAGGACACTCATCTCTCCGACCGCCGCCGAGTGACCGTGAATGGAGCCGATCGCCAGACTGATGAGCCAATGACAAACCAGAGAGATGTCGCCATGGAAACACTCAAAACATTACATCATTCTAGAAGATGGTTTTGGTCAGTCCTGGATAGAAAGTACACTTTACTCCAGTATTTTCATTTGATTCTACTTTTACTTTGTATTCTATTTCATCTTTCTGACAGCTGTCATGTCAGTATAAAGTAATTAAAATGAGCTCCTGCAACATTAACGTGATGAACACATTAATGCATCAATAATTACAATAATTACAATATATTATATATTATTCTAAAATTGGCCATTCTGCATAACGAGTGCTTTTATTTTTGGTCCTATAAATATATTTTGAAGCTAATACCTGTACTTGTAGAAAATTATGAAGGCATTCTTGTAACAGAGAATTTCTGCCCTTTGGTTTTACTACTTTAAATAGATATCTGAATACTGGGTTTAATGGTTGAAAAAAAAGGAGATTTTTTTTAAGCTTTTTAAATTAAGTTTACAGGTTTTATTGATGTGAAAAGAACCTTTAAAGTAAAATCAACTGTATCCAATTGAAGGTGAATTTATCCTTTAGATTTTTTATTTCACTGGTGAACATGATTAACGCCTCTCCATTAAGTCTTTAATCTGAGAAATAACATGTTTGTATTCTGCTCTGATGGACAGTTCAAGTCTAAATCTAAAAGTGTGAACCAACAGTTTAGTGCTGAGCACAGACTGACTGAACTGATCGATCACTCTGTTTGATCTGAGCTGAAGTGGACTGGGTGTCCTGCTGGTGGATGATTGACAGACGTGACGCTGCTGTTTTTACTGAACACACACCAGAGTCAGTTCAACTATTCACTACGTTAAAGTCAGCAGCGGGTGATAAATAACAGACACTGAATCAGGTTTAGGCATAAAAACCACTTATGGTTGGAAATAATCATATTTTGATAGCATTAAATTCTCTGGAAATGTGGCCATCAGTGGTTAAAAAAACAACTGCATTTCATGGCACTATCCCGACTGGAAACTGGAAAGTGGCTGAAAAGGAGCTGGAAATGCAGCCCCATTGCAAAAAAAAAAAAAAAAAAATCTTATTTTTGTAGCACATTCCCAGCTGGAAACACAGCAATGACTAAATAAAATACGACCATGTTTTGTGCAACTATCTCAGCTGGAAACATGGCAACAGGTTGCTAAAACACCCACATTTGGTGGCTAAAAGGGAGCTGGAAATGCAGCCCCATTGCTAAAAAAAAACAATCTTTTTTTGTAGCACATTCCCAGCTGGAAACACAGCAATGACTAAATACAATACGACGAAGTTTTGTGCAGCTATCTCAGCTGGAAACACAGCAACAGGTTGCTAAAAACACCAATGCTTGGTGGCTAAAAAGGAGCTGGAAAAACAGCCCCATCGCTAAAAAACAATCTTTTTTTGTCGTGACTAAGTAGGAAACAACTGCATTTTGTAGCACAGTCCCAGCTGGAAACATGGCAACAGGTCTCTAAAAAAACGCTTACATGTGGTGGCTAAAAAGGTGTTAGAAATGCAGTCCCATCACTAAAAAACAATTGCTTTGCATAGCACATTCCCAGCTGGAAACATAGCAATGACTAAATAAAATACAACCACGTTTTGTGCCACTATCTCAGCTGGAAACATGGCAACAGGTTGCTAAAAAACACCCACATTTGGTGGCTAAAAAGGTGCTGGAAATGCAGCCCCATCACTAAAAAAACAATTGCTTTGCATAGCACATTCCCAGCTGGAAACATAGTAATGACTAAATAAAATACAACCACGTTTTGTGCCACTATCTCAGCTGGAGACACAGCAACAGGTTGCTAAAAACACCAACGCTTGGTCGCTAAAAAGGAGCTGGAAATACAGCCCCATTGCTATAAAACAATCTTTTTTTTGTTGTACATTCCCAGCTGGAAACATAGCGGTGACTAAAGTAGGAAACAACTGCATTTCGTAGCACAGTCCCAACTGGAAACATGGCAACAGGTCTCTAAAAAACGCCTACATTTGGTGGCTAAAAAGGTGCTAGAAATGCAGCCCCATTGTTAAAAAACAATCGCAACAGGTTGCTAAAAACACTCATGTTTGGTGGCTAAATGCAGCAATGATTTGTTAAAACTGGTTTTGCTGTTTGTTGAGCTTGAACAGAGGTGTCACACCATCATCCATCACTTCCACCTCCACATGATGAAGTCAGCCCATATACTACGTCATTTTAGAAACACTTATATGACATGTATGAAACACATCTGTGATTTGCAGAAAAAAATGCCAGCATTTCTTTATATAAATATTATGACCTGCCGTGTTCATCACAGGTTATGATGTCCTGGTTAATGTCAAGTTGACCTAACAAAGACATCTCTACCAAACTGCCTGAAAGACACGTAACATCCAGAAACATTCACAAAGACTCCTTCATGTTCATGATGCTGTCACGTCAGTCTCATGCACACACCTTCAAATAAAGTGCCACCACATACTTTTACTCAACTAACATTTTCAGTGCAGGACTTTTTACAGTGTATTAGTACTGAGACACACCTGTGGTCTCCTCCCAGCATCACTGAGGTGTGTCCATCCTTCTTCACAGCCTGCACTTTCTCCGACAGCCTCTGGTTGGCGCTGCCCACCGCCCGCACACGTTTCAGCTGACCCACCGGTTCATTGTCCACCACATCCTCGAACACCAGGTTCCCATAATCCTTCACTGCACAGCCTTTATACATGAACACAGAAATCATGTTTTTTATTTCTTCTTCCTCTCTCTATCCTTTATTTTTTTCTACTGAACATCAGAGTTGAGACAAGCAAAGGTTACGATCAGCTGGAAATTACAGTTAAATACAACAAATTTCTAACAGCAAATATGTTTTTGAGTTAAACATGATGCCAAGCAAATTACTTTGTATGACAGAAGCCCTGAGAGGCTCCGTAAAACCAAATCATTTGCAGGCAATGTCTTACATATGAAATTAACTATTTTTGGAAAGAAGACTGAACAGATCTGTTAATCCAGAGGTTCAACAAACAAACGTGGAGGCTGCGGAAAGGACAGAAAGAATTTAGGTTGTTTATTTTTCGGCTGGTTTGGCGTGTTGGAGTCGGATGTTTAAGCTGTGCTTTGTGTCGTGGTTGTAAATATGACTTTAGGCCTTTTTGGAAATGACGGAAGTGAAGTGTGTGTGTGTGTGTGTGTGTGTGTGTCACTGGTCAGCCAGTTTGTCGTGCTCCTGGCTGTGGTGTATTTTGGCCTTCTCCATAACTCTCCTGCAAATACAAGCTCCTGTATGAGAGCTGCAGTGATGACAGTGTAAACCCAGCCTGTCGGCTGTTATTCAGAGCAGGTGCAATTGGATAATCAGAGTTTGATGGTGATGTATCAGTAAGATTAGTGAGACAATAACCTGAATCAATTCTCTCTTTCTCACTAGTGGAAGCCTTGATGTTGCAGCTGGGCAGTTCTTAGAGTTTGTAATAGAATCCATCAGACAGTTGCTCTCTCCTTATTCTTCTGCTAGTGTCCTTGTCACTACTGGTAGCATGAGGTGGGACCTGCAGCCCAGTCAGGTTGATACCAGACACCAGGAGACCGGCCATTACACCAGGAGAGCTGGACTGGGCCGTAGAAGGGCATCAACCCAGCAGCAGGACCGCTATCTGCTCCTTTGTGTGAGGAGGAACAGGAGGAGCACTGCCAGAGCCCTACAACATGACCTCCAACAGGCTACTGGTGTGCATGTTTCTGACCACACTGTCAGAAACAGACTCCATGAGGGTGGCATGAGGGCCCCACGTCCTCTAGTGGGACTTGTGCTCACAGCCCAGCACCGTGCAGCTCCATCATTCACCAGAGAACGCCAGAACTGGCAGGTCCACCATCGGTGCCCCGTTCTCTTCACAGATAAGAGCAGGCTCGCACTGAGCACACGTGACAGGCGTTACAGAGTCTGGAGACGCCGTGGTGAACGTTATGCTGCCTGTGACATCATCCAGTGTTACGGCCTCGCAGTCCGTCTCGCTCCGTTCGTGTTTTCAGCTGCTGTAACCTGTTCGTTGTTGTTGTTGTATTTGGGAATCTATGGGCTTTAGGATTTAGCTTTGTAGCCTAGCCACATATCCTTTGTACACACACGTAGATTGTTTGATGTATAGTACAATAGCTTTATGGGTGTCGGTTTGAGTGTTGTTTTGTTTGTGAGGTAAGTCATAGAGCAGACAGACAGATTTGTTTAAGTTTTGTTATTCTGGGTGGCCTTCCACCACCGTTAGTTAAGTTAGTTGGGGTGTTTATTTTGTTGGTGACAGGTTAGAGTTTTTGTTTTAATTGTTTTATGGTTTGCCATCACCCACCGCCCTTCCCTGAATTTGTTTAAATGTAATTTACCGCCGAGGCTGCTTTCGTGAAGCCTGATTCCCGGGTTGTGTTACAGAGCCTGCGAGCGTGTTTTTCTTTTCTGTACCGCTTTTTTGGTAAAGCGTAGCTTGTATTGTTTATTTTGTGAATGAATAAACGGCAGCTTGCCTTATTCACTTCATTGTTTGGTTTTATGTTGCTTCCCTTACCCCTAGACGCATACTGGGTTGTAACATCCAGTATGACTGGTTTGGCGGTGGGAGGCAGATCCTTGGAGGGTCACACAGACCTCCATGTCACTGGCTACAGCAACACTAACCCCCTGTGTCATTCGTCTATAAACACAGGTATGATATGATATATTCAACATGACAGTCTGAATCACTTGTAAGGGCCCGATCTCTACGGGCCCCTCCACCCAACAGGTCCCAGTGCAACCACAGTGTCCATATTTACACCCCTGGTTACATGCAACCTTTAACTCAAAGACAGGTGGTCCCTGAATGCAGCTTAGTAGGACACAGAGGTGATTTCTCTGTGACAGGCTGGTTGTTTTTCCAGAACAGTCTCTGTGTGAACATTAACCGTCAGTAGATTCATGTCTCTGTCTCTTTGTAAATCTTTTAATTTTGCAATGCAAAGTAAACAGGTCTCTGCAGAGAGAACAACCTGCTGAGGTGAAATGAGTGACTCATCAAACTCCTCTGTCCCTGTGAGCGCCACTCACACGTGTTCTGTTTTAGCTTGGACAGATGTCTCCCATCCACGAGAAGACAGGACGTCACGTCCTCCAAACGAAACGACGGTCATGTATTGGTTCAAACCACAGTTCTCCAATCAGCTCCCGTTTTTGAGTCACAGCACACACACACACACACACCTCAGAGTCACATACAGACACACACAGATCTATTTCTGTGGCCTGTGCGTGTGCTGTCGTGAGGATCAAGGTCGGATGCCTCTCCGATCTTGTCTGATGTGTGCCATTAATAAAACTTAGACACACACACACACACACACACACGCTTCCTGCTCTGAGCTATAAGTCTCATCAGATTAAAGTCGTGTCCCAGATAAACACTGAACGCAGACGTCTGTCACAACACTGTAATGACTAATAAAGTTGAGTTTAACATCAACACAGATTCTGTCAACACTGACAGGAGACATTTTACTGCAGCGATACAGAGTACTGAAACTACATGAGGCTGATAATACTTAATAATACTTTATAATACTGACTTATTTAATTATTTCACTTCTGGTGGACAATTTTTAACATTGTTGGAGTAGTACTTCTGCTAAAGTACTACAGATCTGAGCACTTGTCCCACCACTCTAAACAGTACTCCTTATTTATAAAATTTAATACCACTGTGTATTTTTACTTTACTTTTAAGTTGGATTTTATGATGTATTTTTACACAGTTGCATTAGTGCTTCTTCCACCTCTGCAAACCAGGAGCCAGTTGCACAGAACACCTTAGGATTTCTCCTTAAGAGAACACAAAAGCTTTCCAAAGCTGAGGGACTTAGTTAAGGGTACTGCACAGAATCTCTGAGAAGGTTTCACTTAGTAAAGTAAAAATATTAAAGCAGTTACTGCACTGAGAGATTTTATAGTGGTAAAATACTCCAGTTTCCAGGATAACCATTTCTTTGCTTGTGCTCAGGCTCGTGATCCCTTAAGGCTTTTGTGCAATGGTTTCACTATTTTTAAGGGATTCCTTAAGCACAGTATAAGACCAAGATAAGGAGAAACCTTAAATACTTAAGTGAACATTTAAGGAAAGCTGAAGGAGAGGGCATGCGTTGTGTCACTGATTTTATTTCAAGAAAGCCTTAACATGGACTTTAAGGAAGATCTTACCTTAATATGAAAAGTCCTTGTTTATATTAGATGATCTGAGCGCGCGCACACACCTCACCTTGCTCGTGCAGTTTGCGCAGCAGTCCCGCAGCTCGTATCAGGTCCGGTCCTCTCTCCACTCCGTCTCGAGGCTGCGGCACAGCAAGAACAATTGGCTCACGCGCGCACACACACACACACACACACACAGACGCACGCGGCTGCACCGTGTCCTCGTGCACTCACCTGTCCTTTGGAGAAAGGTGCTCCGATGATCCCCGCTGAGCGCTCGCGCTGCTGCTGCTGCTGATGATGATGATGAAGACACCGTGTGGAGACGAGTCCTCGCAGCGTCCTCGCGTTCCTCATGCTGACTGATACACCGACACACACACGCACATCGACGGGAGCTTCCTAAAAACTCCCCCGTGATGTCACCGCCCGGGATACGTGGACGGGATGAGGTGTGACGTCATCGTTGAGTTAATGAGCAGCTTGTTTGTTTACAGCCAGATTCCAGTACTAATATAAATAACATCAAATCCTTCTTGTACATGTCGTCACTGTACCTGCAGTTACAGTTCAGACTGTTGTCAGCTTCCTGTATAAATGTGTCTGTGGCTCAAATATCTGTCAGCTCTGCTTTTAAAAAGGACTATCTAAACCCTTTCAGTCCAGCACCTTTGGAACCAGCAGTAAGCCTTCAGACATGGTACCTAGACCCTCGGTCTGTTCGTCCAGCACTCGCTGTATTTCCTCATCAGCGGTGACACAGATGGAAGTCTGCACCTGGTTTATCGTCCACAGAACGAGGCTGCACGCCCACATTTTCACAACAAAATACAACAGGCTGCAGTGAGAGTCTCTCTCCATGGGATATTTAAAAATAGCAGCTTTGTGCATTTAGTCCTTCTCAGGCAAGCTCAGGGGTTTAGTGTTGCTGTAGCCCACAGGAAGTGAGGATTAGAATATATGACCTTCACATAATCCGCTCCAAATGAATCTATATTTTTAAAGTCATTACTAAAAGTGTGTGTCATATAAAAACTAAAGTGATGGTCAAAGTTGTCACAGTGAAATTTAAGGTGTGCTGATGGATTCACGTCATCAACTCATGCATTGAGTAACATTACAAGTTAACGTTCCAGCTTAAAAGTTGCCGGCAGTCGGCCCAGTGAATGAAGTTATTTTTTTCTCTTTCATTTTATAGTTGTAGTTTACTGATGTATGAACAGAGGTTACATAAAACCAGAGTGAGCGTCCTCTACTGACCAATCAGACTGCAGGGTTTCTAGCTCCACCTTTTAGTACCAGATCTGTGTGCTAGGTACCCCAACAGAGGGGGGACCAAACATGGGGACGCTAAGGAACGCTTCTGCTGGTACCATCCACAACTTTTCACCGTGGAAACAGAAAAAAAGTGAACTGTACTGAACTGTAGCGTACTGCTCGGTGGAAACGGGGCTATAATGCTGTTACTTCAGCACCATGGACAGCAGTGTTTGTTTTGCGTGATGGAGAGTTTACAAAACGATTTCCGGCAGAAAACTGGACTGATTGTTGACTCAGGAAGTTCAACAAGCAAACAAGGAAGCTGCTACCCCCCCCTCCTCTGTAGGGTGTCTGGGCTCAGCCTTAGAGATAGGAGGAGGAGTCAGACATCCACAGGGAGCTCGGAGTAGAGCTGCTGCTCCTCCATGTTGAGGTGGTTCAACATCTGATCAGGATCCTCCTGGGCGCCTCCTGTTAGAGGTGTTCTGGGCACGTCCCACTGGTAGGAGGCCCCGGGGCAGACCCAGAACACACTGGAGGGATTATATATCTCATCTGGTCTGGGAACACCTTGGGGTCTGGAAAGTGTTGCTGGGGAGAGGGACGTCTAGGGTGCTTTGCTCAGCCTGCTGCCCCCGAGTCCCGCATAAATGGATGAAAATGGATGGATGGAGGTCAAAGGTCACAGTGACCTCACAAAACATATTTTATGCCATAACTCAAGAATTCACACACTATTTCTGACAAAACGTGACACGAATGTCTAACAGGATAAAATAATGAAGGTCAAAAGGTCAAAGGTCAGCTTGACTCTTGGTGACTCTGATCTTGACACTGTGCTGACTGTATAGATCTTCTGTGTGTGAAGCGTCTGTGTTTTCACTGACATGGGTGGAGACTGTCAGAGACACTGGACTGGTGGGCGGAGTCACACAACCACGGGGAGGCAATTCTGGTTTAGATTTAATTTGATAATGATGTTGACAAAATATATCGTCATAAAACTGAACTTACACTCTGAAGAATAATGTACTGGTTTAACTTTAAAAAATTAAGGTAACAATTTCCATGCGTCTTTTGAAGTAGTTCCATTATCAAGTCAGTCCTCTAAGTCTTAGTTTAGTACAACCAATATGATTCGTTCTGACTTCGAAAAGCATAAGTAAACCAACTTAATATTTATCCAAACGTTGTATTGATATTTAGCGGTTAAAATATTTTATGGAAGATATTATAACTTATTCATTTTAATTAATAAGTTGTCAAGTGACTAAAACATGTTAATGAAACAAACATATCTTTTTATGCTGAAAAACGTATTTATTTTAAGCATTATTCCCTGATATAACCCCATTAATTATTTTTTAATGATACAATTGTGCTGTTTTCCTGAAAGATGTTTTTAAACATAATTAATAATTAATTTTTTTAATAAGTTTTATAAATATCTGCTGTGATAAACCTGTTATGTTCTCTCGTTTTATTAAAACACTAAAATAAGATATTCGGGTCAAGTCCCGCCTTACTGTGCTGTGATTGGCTCGGCGTGACGTGCCCCGGAAGAGGAATCATCCACAACGTGCACCCATGTGTTTGTCGGAGTTACAGAAAACAGGTCAGCGTTTCTTATTTTCATTATATCATTTTATTTTCTGCATTATTTATAATATTATGACATTATTCCGGTGTGTTTGAGTTGACGTTCGTTGGTCGCGAGACATTTTGTTTCGTTACTGAGCTCAGAAGCCGCTAAGTTAGCTCAACTAGCTAGCATGTGTTGTAGCAAAACAGTAGCGCTAATCTAGTTTAACTAGTTGATGTAAATACAGTATAAAAAGACTTTCCTCTGGCTGCAGTCACCACACTGGACCATTATCTGAGTGATACCGCACTCAACGGGGTCGTTTTCTTGTGTGGGATTTATCTACGTGCCAAACTCCCTTGGAAAAACTGCAGTTTTAATGTCTTCCTGCCTTTTAGAAAGAGCAGGTTCTACACAGAAGTGTTCTGAAAGCTGTTTCGTATTCTCAAATATCCACTTTTCAAATCGGCTATGGCAAATTATAATAATTACTTGATGAAGTGTCTTTTGCGTCCTATTTTAGGTGATATAAAGGTTATTAAAGCATTAAGTTGACATGCCAAAGTTCCCAGAGGATTATGATTCATATTAAAGTAAAGTGGGGATCATTAGGTTATAATAGCAACCAGGACCTCTAATGGTACCAACCTCTCAGAGGAGCCTTTAAATCTTCGTTTTAACCAGCAGTTTGGCCTGATGTGATCTGCACCAGAGTCAGTTCATGTTAAACACATTGATTTAAAGTTTGAGTCCCACACTGTGAAGTGACCGAAGCAGCGTTTTGTTTCAGGAAAGCTGAAGAATAATAGAGAGATTTGGTAATAACAACATGTTGGCTGTCATGCATTGGCAAACCTCCTGGATCATGTGCAGTAAATCAGAGGAGCTCTCCTAACTTCAGTGTGTACTTTCTATTCTCTTCGGCAGTCTCAAGTTAAATTGGGTTTATTTAAATTCTCATTCATGATAACAGACTTTCTTAAAGACTTCATTCAGACAAGTTGAAGCATCCTGAAGCCTTTAGGGTAACGTTGGGTTCAGGTGAAAGTAACAGGAAACAGACTTTAGTATATAAACAAAAGGCCAGAGAAATGTGAGAGTGACTTTTGTGTGTCCGTCATCAGATTAAGAAGCCGTCATCATGACGTCTTTGGCCTACCAACTGAAGAGGCTCGCGCTGCCTCAGAGCGACCCCAACCTACTGACACGCAGAGAGGTCGCCTCGCTCCTCTTCGACCCCAAAGATGCTGCTTCCATGGACAGAAGCACCTTCTACGCCCTCGGTGAGTCCTGGACAGGTTCCCAAATGGCCAGCAGATGACTCCCACACATGTTGTGGTAAAACCTTACTGTCTGTCCTCTTCGTCTTCAGGCTGCACAGGGCTGGAGGAGCTGCTGGGAATCGAACCAGCCTTCCTGGAGTTCCAGGACACACTGTTCAGCCGGGCCTCGATGACCCTTGAGCGCAGTGTCCAGTCCAAAGAGGTTAACGAGAAGCTGGACGCCGGCATCTCGCTCTTCCTCACCCGCCTCTGCCCATACTTCCTCCTCAAACCAGCCCACAAGTGCATCGAGTGGCTGGTCCACCGGTACGCATCTTAACGTCTTGCAGTATCACCGCAGCTCATTATAACTGATATCTGTGACAGGTCTGATCCTGTCAGCTTAATATTCATATGTTTCACTACTAAATTAAGTTTATACTTCTTATCAGCCGGATGTTTCAGTGTCTGGAAAAAAAAGTGGTTTATCGTAATGTACAAAAATTTGTGATATTTCAAGAAAAAAAATCAACATTACAACAAACAGCACTTTTAAAGACAGAAACAATGTAAATTAAAATGTTAACATTGTTCTATGTCAAGTAACAGTCATAATGTTATTGGAAAATGTAAAAAAAAAAAATCAAGTAAAAGTCAGTATTAAATAAAAAAAACTGCATGTTTTGAAATGTTACATGAAAGATTTTAATATATTAAAAGTTACTTCATGGTTTTAACATTTTGAAGAAAACAAATGTAATATATTTTTAAAATTCAATAATGTCAGAATTTTGTTTACAAAATTTGTAATATTGTGGAAAAAAAGTGAAAAAGTTGTGATGCATCAAGAAAAATTTCACTATTTCGATAAGTTTTAATATGAAAAAGACAAAAATCCTAATATTTTCTTAAAAATGTAGCATTTGAGGAAAAAGTGTGACATTATGAAAAAATATATTTCTCGTGAAAATCAGTGACATGAAAAACTGCATATTTCGAAAATATAGTTCTCATTAAAAGATAAAGTTATATTACTTAGAAATATTAATATTTTGAATTAAAGTTATTATATAACATGACACAGCTGTAACATTTTGAGGAAAACGGATGTAATAGTTTTCTAAAAGTCAGAATATTTCAACATAGTCATAATATTTTGAGGCAAAAGTTGTAATATTGTGTGAAAAAGTCAAAATATTTGACAAAGATGTCACATTTTTAGGAAAAGACAAAATTTGTAATTTGTCATAACGTATAAAAATATTTCAAAACATTTCAACATTTAGATAAAGTTGTAAAATTTAAAGACAAGATTTGTAATATTTTTTTACTAATGTAGTATTTCATTTAAGTCTTAACATTATTACATTATTATTTTAAGTGAGTAAGTCAGTGTGTCATGAAAAACTACATATTTAAAAACAATTCTCATATTAAAAGATAAAGTAGTATTACTTTAAAAAATATAATATTTTAAATAAAACGTATCATATTACATGACAGTTTTAACATTTTAAAGAAAAAATCTTTCAAAGTGATAATATTTAAAGATTGTTGTAATATTGTGTAAAAGAGTCATAATATTTAACCAAGATGTCATATTTTTGGGAAAAAGTTTCAATATTTGTAATTAATTATAATGTATGAAACAGTTGTGATTTTTAAAGAAAGAAATTTAGATAAAAATATTTTCCTAAAAATGTGTTATTTTTAAGTAAAAGTCGTAACGACTAGTGAAAGTCACCGCTACATGAAAAACTGTGCATTTTGAAAAAATAGTTCCAATATTAAAATGATCAATATATTTTAAATAAAAGTCATAATATTACATGACATGAATCTAACATTAAAAAAAACATGAAATATGCATTTATTTAAAAGTCATAGTATTTCAAGATAGTCGTAATATTTTGGAGAAAGTTACAATATTTAAAGAGAAAATCTGTAGTTTGTCATGAAAAAATAATAATACATAAAAATAATAGAAAATGTATTAAAAAAAGTATAAAAAATTTACATAAGAAATGTGATATTTTGAGGAAAAAATCAAAGGAGATAAAAACGTTTTAATATTTAAAGAAAAATCAATCATAATTTGAGAAAAAGTAAAAGCTTTAATATAAGAAAAAAAAGCTGAAAGTGTTCAAAAGTTTAGAGTTGGCATCAAATATCAGGTCATATTTTTCGCTCATTGTACGCTCATGTCGAAGTGCAGCGTGACTGAACCTTCAGATGTCAGAAGGTGTGTTTCAGAGCAGCACCTGTGTTGTCACATGACGTTGTCCTGTTGTGTTTCAGCTTCCACATCCAGCTGTATAACGTCGACAGCCTGTTGGCGTGCGCGCTGCCGTATCACGACACCAACGTGTTCGTCAGAGTCCTGCAGCTCCTCAAGATCAGAGACGCCACCAACCGCTGGAACTGGCTGCACGGCCTGCAGGTCTGAACGCTGCGGCACACTGACACTGTGTTTATTATTATTATTGTTCTGGTCGACTAACTTCTGGTCGACCATCAGGGGGCAGCCTTAGTGTTTCTGACCATGAATATTAAGTGCTTCCTGTAAACGCTGCTGCTGTTGTCTTCATAGAAACCAGGTGTGCCGCTATCCAGAGGAACATTGATCACTCACTGCTACACAGACCTGAGCTTCATGGACTTCATCTGCACCATGGTCACCAAGGCCATCCAGGTGACATCATCACCATGACATCACACTCTGATGTACAAACAAACGACATAAGTCTCACACGTTTGCTTTGTTTTCTTCTTCTTCTTCTTCTTCTTCTTCTTCTTCTTCTTCTTCTTCTTCTTCTTCAGGCGTACTCGGGACACTCTGGCAGTTGCTCCCAACTCAGAGTGATCTTCTCCTTCTACGCCTCCTCCATTGTCCCCGCTCTGGACGCTGTGGACAAAGTGTCGGACACCATCATTTCCAAACTGCTGCCGTACGTTCAGAAGGTAACCGACTCGCTCTGCATCCATTCACCACATTATCCGTACTATTTGTGTGTCTCCAGACCACGAAGGTCGATGAGGGTCGAGAGGATACACTACTGAGGCTTAACATTTAACCTTTAAGATCTGTGGCGTCTTTTGTTCAGTAAAGAAAGTGTTTTCCATTCCAGTGCAGGAACTCAGCCGTCACGTATGTAAGCATTTTAACCAAGGCTCTGCTCTGATGATGTCATCACTGCAGGGTCTGAAGTCGTCTCTGATGGACTACAAAGCCGCCACATACATGATCGTGTGCCAGCTGGCGGTGAAGGTGGTGATGGAGGCGAGTCTGGTCGACACGCTTGCTGTGCACGTCAGCAAATCTCTGCTCAAAGAGCCCGTGTTGGCTAAGGAGGGTGTGGGCTGCCTCATCGTGCTGCTGCAGAACCAGAAGGAGGGCGCCGCCGGGCCCAGGTAGGACTGGACACGCCCACCTCAGGTGTCAGTTTATCTGATCTGAGGCTGGAATCTGTGTGTTTGTTTAGTGTGACATTAAGATGAGACATTATTGTTATTATTTTCCCAACTTGGATCCGTCATGAGAACCTGTCCATCCTCTCACATGTTTGTGTTTTCTCAGAGCATTTGGCCGTCTGAGCTCGATGCCTACGCTGGTGTCGACGCTGCAGGTGATGGCAGCGAGTCATGATGTCAGCCCTCTGCTGCGCTACCTGCTGCCTCACCTGATCCACGCTGTGTTCACCTGCAGCTCAGGTGTGTTCAAACTGTCTCCCTGTGTGATGTGGAGTAATAAGAGTGGAATCATTTCCATCATAACGTTGAGACGGTGTGTGATGTGTGAAGAGAAGCTCAGGGCTGAGTTTACCTGTCGTTCTGTGTCTCAGGTGAGACGCAGCCGGACGAGGTCGGCATGTTGGAGTCCATCCTGCAGTCTGTCCCTCTGACCAAAGGCCTGGACCAAACTGTGGCTCGGTAAACTCAATTCTTCATTGATTCATCACAACTTCTTAACAATTGAGATTGACTGGAGGACTTAAAGCTGCTGAACAAGCATCAGATGACAGATGATAAATACTATTATTATTTATTTTTTTATATATATTTTCAGTGTGCAGTGGTTTCTTTGTGCTGCATGTCCCACCACTAAAACATAGAAAAAATAAAATGAAACTTCATTCATTCAGAGGGAAGTTGTTGTGCGACAGCTGCATTAAAAAGTGGATTCTGCTGAGATGTTGTAAAAACACAGGCTGCACATTTTAGAACAGAAACTCTTCATGACAGATATTTGTGTTGCTGTGTTGCTCCTGCAGCTTGCTGTTGGAGGAGTACCTGAGTCAGACTGAACTCTCTGCTGAAAACCTGTCTGCCCTCGACGGCCGTCTTCTACCTCTGGTTCGACTGTTCGAGTCCAGGTGAGTCTGTTTGACGGAGATCGCCTCCACAGTTTACCTGATTTATTGTTGTTTTACTGTTAAATCTTAACAAGATGAAGGAAGCAAAGCAATGTACAAAACATATTAACCACATAAAAAAACAATATCAGTTTAAGTGAACGCGATATTTAGAATATTTTCACCCCTTTACCTTGCCATCAGCATTATTTAGTTTATGTGGCGGTGCTCCTGTCTGCTTCTCCAAACTGGGGGCGTGCTGACTGACATCTACTGTACGATTCCACTTCAACACACCCGAACTATCCCTTTAACGTGAGACTCATTGACTGTGTTTTGTCCTCCATCAGATACTGTGGAGCTCTGGATGGTGTCCTTGCAGGTCATGTGACGGACATCGGCAACCCTGAGCAGAAACATCTTTTCCACCAGTTCCTCTCTTTGTCCATGAGCAGTGGAAAACACCAGGTACACCACATTATTGTATTATCAGTATATAAAAATGACAGCATTCAGCAGTGAAAGTTAAAGTCTTACAGTGTTTGTCTTCTGTATAAATATTTTAAATCAATGTCTTTCTGTGTGCAGATTATGGGAGACTCAGACACGTCGTTGTTGCTCAGTCTGAAACACCCGCTGCCTTCCGTGAGAGTATCAGCTGTGGAGCACCTGATGGACATTGTTACCTCCGGGCAGGTACGCCAGCAGATGTCACTTCCTGTTTCCAGACAGTTCAGGGAAAGTTAGAAACAGTGGAGGCAGATGTCTCTGCTACATATAACCAAAATCAATGTTGATTTATTGTGATATTTTTCACTATATGGCATAATGAACTTACTTATGGTGTACCTCAAGGCTCGAATCTGGGTCCCATTCTTTTCTCTGTAGACCCTTTAAGGGCCGATGTTACAATGAGGTAATTTTCTCCACCTCATCAGAAACTGGAGAGGGATTAAAAGGAATATTGGATTTCTCTGGAACGCTAACTTTTTAGCACATTAGCTAATGTTAGCTTCCATAGCAAAACAAACTGTGTCGTCCTCCTTTGTAAGATTGGCTTCGTGTGACATTATCCATCCACTGAGTGAGAGCATATGGGTCGGCCAGTCTGGTCGGAGATGGAGCGTTATATTTCTACATGAATGAACCAACGGTTAAGTTAATCACACATTCACTCCGCTTGGTACTCTGCTGCTCCGTCTCCACAGTGTCCAGACTGTGCGGTGCTCTGGATAACCCAACGCTACATTCAGACAGCGCTCCCAATTTATGAATGGTCCAGTGTGTGTCAGAGTGCGCTCCAAGACAAGACAACAGAACTTATTAGTTAGCGCTAGCAAATGTCTGTGGAGAATTGTTTTGCTTCCAGCTAAGCCCCGCCCGCCAAAAAACATCATACTGTTTACTAACAGTTAAAGGGTCTGTTTATAGGCTCCTCCTTATTATAAACATAATGTGTGTATTCATTTCTATGCTGATGATAGTACCACATCTTGGGGCAAGATTATCCCCCAAATAGAAGACAAATAATAATGATAATAAAATTAACTTTTTTCATTTTAACTTCACCTTTTTTGCATCAATACTTTGCACCAAAGAGAAAACCACCTTCTTCTTCTAACGTCCTCTCCTGGTGTTTCTCCTCAGCAGCAGCAGAGTTTGGACGAAGACTTCCTGAAAGAGGCCGTCATGGACCGCCTGAAGGAAGACGTGCCGGAGGTCGTGGCTGCTGCCCTCAAGGTCCTTGAGGTGAGAGAGATGCTTTAACAAGTGTCATGGTGGTGGATGTGCGGGAGTGGAGGCTGCAGCACCCCCTACAGACCAGTCAGCACGGTGCGTTTTAAAGGAGCAGACAGGTGATGGTGTGCTGTTGTTATTTCAGCTGCTGTTTGATGTGTTGGACCCTGAAGACACTGTGTCCTGTTTACTGTCGCTGCTGCACAGAGTGGATCCGTCGGTGGCAGAGCACTGGTCAGTGAACCAAACACCTCTTTATTGATATTGCACCTTGCTAATTTTAATTGTCTTTATATTGTTTTACATGGGGAGTTGGATTATTATTGCAAATAACAGTGTGTCTGTGTTCCCCTCCAGGCTCCCAGTGCTGACAGAGGCGGTGCGTTTACTGTCTGACCCCCGGCTGGGAAAGGGGGACGCTGAGCTGCTGCAGAGGGTGGGCTGGAGGCTGCTGCCCTTCCTTGTGATCACTTCCTCACAGCTCCGCCTCGCCTCCTGCATCGCCCGATCCTCCATCATCACCCAACATCCGCTCACACTTAACTGGGCTCAAGGTAACGAGAAGAACCGCTTAACTAAAAAGAACTGGTGAGCGTTTAGACTTGTGCGGTGGTGTGTCTGTGTCACTCTGCAGTTACACCTCCACAACACTAGTTCGTGGTGAAGGTTTCTGTGAAGTGCTGTAAAGTTTAGTTGATTCAAAACACACATTAAACACACTGTACAATGTCAGTGATGTGATTTAAGATTTGTCCCTCATAGTATCAGAAACTAAAGCTCACTGATTAACATTTCTCAGCCGGTTGATCAGGTTCGTTTGTGACTAACAGTGTTTGATGTGTCCACACAGAGCTGGACAAGGTGATGAAGAGGAGCTCTGAGTCCGACTTTGTAGGTTTGGCCAACGAGCGTCTCGTCACCACGTTGACCACAAACCTGACAAACATGGAGCACTTCTCCAAACGAGACGCTGTGAGTTGTAACTTGAAATGTTTTTCAAACCCACAGGTTCCAGCTGAAGATCTGTAAAAACACAAATATAGAGTTCCATCAGTTTTTCCTAAAACAGCTGCTCGCTGTAGTTTTTATCAAACACACTGGAGGAAATAGTGACTTTTTGGGGCTATTTTCAGCTTCTTTATTTATTTTATTGTATTAATTCCCCCATTATTTATTTTTGTATTTAATTTTTCCTATTATTCATCATTTTTTAGTCATTTTTAACTGTATGTATTTTGCATTTATTTTTATTTTTTATTTTTAAATTTATCTATATTTTTTTTTAGTTAATTCGTATGCATTTATTTCTTTTTAGGTATATTTTTTAAAAAAGTATTCATTTTTTTCATTGTTTAAATTTTGTTTATTCATTTTTTAAATGTATTTAAATGTATTTTTTAATGTATTTAAATGTATTCTTTTAAAAAAAATATATAAATAATTTCCTTTTGAATTTCTCTCCCTGGTAATTTCCCCAAACTTATTTTGTCTTTTTTTTAAATAGTCTTTATTTGTCAAAATTACAGTCTTACAGTAGTTGGGTTACTTCTCATAGAAACAAAAGAAAAGGAAAGTTCAAGTGTCAAATAAAGTTTCAGTAGCTACTGTATGTCCCTCACAGCCCACCCCACGATCCCAGCATCTCAAATAACAAAAACTTACAAAATAATGATAAACTAGACATGACAACAATATAAATAATAACATATACATAACACGAGGGGAAAAAAACGACTTAAAGGAAATAAAACTTGGTTTGGTTCAGGAGTTCCTAGAAAAGATATATTTCTTTCTTCTTTTTCCCTTTTCTATTCTGTCTTTTAATCATTTTTATTTCTTATCTTATTCCTGTCCTCTGCAGAACATGAAGGAACACAACTGTGTGTAAACGCTGTGTCTCTGTGTGTTTTGTGTTCATCAGCTGGAGAAGCTGGCTCTGTGTGTGGAGCAGCAGCGGGGCTCCGGCCTCAGATGGAGGGCCTCCTTCCTGGTGCTGACTCGGACTCTTCTGCTCGGCCTTGGCGAGCTGAGCGAGACCCAGCACCTGCTCACCGCTCAGCGGGTCTACATGCTGCTGGAGACGCCCCTGCTGGAGGTCATCAGGGACACCGCCGGTGGTGCTGGTGCTAAGGTCAGACGAGATGAAGATAAAAGCTCAAATGTTTAATAATAAAACACATGAAGACAGAAACTGTGACTGACCGAAAGGAAACTGATCTGGAAAAGGAATTTGATTTAATACAAACTTTTGATTTGCACTCATTTAAAATTTTATTTGACTTCTGACATCATCATTTTTTAACGTTATATCTCAGGAACAGAAGGGGAGACATTTGGTCAGATACTGAATATGTGAATAAACTGAATAATCTTGAAACTGTGCTGATTGTATAGATCTACTGTGTGAAACATCCATGTTTTCACTGACATGGACGGAGACTGTCAGAGACACTGGACTGGTGGGCGGAGTCATACAACCACAGGGAGGTAATTCTGTTTTTTTCTCTGTGTTTTAACAGGAAGCAGAGCGCCGTGTCGCCGCCCCGTCCTCCTTCTCTGAAGCCCTGACTGTGTACCTGAGCAGGTGCGAGCAGCAGCCAGGTGACCAGCTGGACGGAGAGTTCAGCTTCGTCTTGATCGCGCTGCTCAGAGACTTCATCTCCTCCCTCAGGTGTCCCGACGCCTCCTTCAAAGGTGAGGTCCCCTCCTGACGTGTGACGGCTGTTGGTTCACCTGCAGAGACACTCAGTGTGTTGTGTGCATGTGTGTGTTCAGGTGAGGTGTGGTGGAACCCGGAGAAGCTGGACACAAACACCTGCTGTTACCTGGGGCTCACCTGCCGCCTCTTCAGTGTCATCATGAGCGGCGCCGGCGAGGGTCCGGCAGCTGGCTGCTTCAGAGACTTAATGAAGCTGCTCATCCAGGTATGAGGTCACTTCCTGTTGACTGACGGCGATGGCTGTGAGTCAGCAGTAACTTTTTAACTTCAAAGAAAGAATGTGAGAAAAATATGTTCATTCACTTTCTGGATGCACAACAAGAAATCACCGTTCTCTTCGTCTTTTCCAGGTTCACCTGAGCGAGCCGTCGATGCTCTTCCGCTTCCTGTGCGTGCTGTGGGGATACGGCAGTAACCATGGAGACCAGCTGGACATGAAGGTGGGCGCCGTCCTGCAGACTCAGGCTCTGTACATGGGCCGAGCTCTGCTGAGTACTCAGTCGGCCGCCACGCTGCAGGAGCTGGTCGCTGCAGACTCACCTGGTGAGAACATTTAGTTCTAACATTTAGCAACATGCTAACATGCTTAGCTAAGATGGTGCTAATCATGACATCATACCTTCTCCGTCTGTCTCTCTCAGTGGTCCCGTCGTTGCTCTGCTGCCTCACCTCACCGGTTCGGGAGGTGCGGAGGGCGGCCCTCGGCGCTCTGCAGAGCCTATCAGGAGCCGACACTTCTCCCTTCCAGCCAATCATGGAGAAGCTTCTGAAGACCTCAGAGGAGATCACTGCTGACCCGTCATACCTGAGCCAGGTGAGACGCTGAGTCATCGACACTGAGTCAGACAAGCCAGAGTAGTCAGTGACTTATAATTCTATGAGACAAATATTCAAGAGGTGAGCACGTAGTCCAACGTCACGTCTGTTCGTCTGTTCTGACAGTCGCTGTGTCATAAAATCTTTCCGTGACTTTGCCGACAGACATGACAGACCACACGTTAGTCCACGACCAATCTTGGTCTTGGTCTTTCAGGATGTGTGTGATGTCATCAAATTATTCTCCTTCTATTTTTTTAAATTATTATTTCAGTCACTGTGTCTGTTCATGTTCCAGCCAAACTGTTATTGTAGTAACGTAAAAAGTGTCACCAGATGGGCGCAGCTACATTTGAAGTTCCACATGCAAACTGTCCTCTCGGTGTGAACCCTGCAGGCCCTCGGCGTGCTTCATGAGGAGTGTATGTCTGTGAAAGCCAAGACGCAGCAGAAGAAGCTTCAGGCGTCGATGCAGCAGCTGCTGCAGTGCGTTCAGACTCCCTGCTGCCCGTCGTACACCGCTGGCTGCCTGCTGCGAGCACTAAGCAATGTCAACGGACAGGTGAGGGCAGGAACACACCTCACACTTACATCTTATCAGAACAAATGAACCGCATGTCATTTCATCATGTGGATCTGGTATCTTCTCTCAGTCCGTTCTGTCCGAGCTGCTTCCTGTTCTGGATCGCCTCCTGGAGCAGAGCGGCCCAGACGGCCCCACCCTGCTGCGGGCCGAGGCCCAGCTGATGCACCTTGTCCTGGGGAAATACAATGAGGCGTCGGCCCCCCTGCTGGCTGAAAACCAGAACTGTCTGGATCTGTTTATCAGAGCTTTGAGGACCTCGGCACAGCCACACCCCGACATGCCCAGCTGCCAGATCATCGCTCTGGAACAGGTCAGGATAACCTCAACCTGGGGTCAAACACAAAATCAGGGTTAAACTAGGGTTTAATGTGGGATTCAATTTATATGATTTGTAAAGCAGGAATTGAATCATGGTTTAAACAGGGTTAAACCAAGGATTAAATTGGGGTTAAAACAGGGTTAATATGGGATTAGATTAGGTTTAAACCAGGGTCAAAAACAAGGTTAAACCAGGCTTTTAAATAGGGTTAAAATAGGGTTTAATCTGGGATCAAATTGGGGTTAAAGACAGGGTTAAATCTGGGATTAAATCAAGGTCAGTGCAGGGTTAACCAGGGATTACATTAGGATTAAAAACAGGGTTAAACCAGGGATTAAAATAGGGTTAAAACTGGGTTTAATCTGGGATTAAATTAGTGTTAAAAACTGGTTAAATCCTGGGATTAAATCAGGTTTAAAAACAAGTATAAACCAGCAATTAAATCAGGGTCAAATCAGGGTTAAAAACAAGGTTAGACCAGGTTTAAAAATAGGGTTAAACCAGGATTAAATCAGGGGTAAAAATTAAGGTAAAACTGGAGGGGAAAAACTACATAAAAGGTATAAAAACTGTTTTAAAACAAGGAATGAAGAGAAGGCAAAACTGATGAAAATGATAAACCTTCAGCAACCAGGGTTGAAACTAAGGATGCAACAGGGGCCATCCAGCTTTACACAAAATATTAATCTTAATATAAACTATGGTAAGATGAGGAACATGCCAGATATTAACTGTGGTTAAAACTTAAATTACACTGTGAAGAAACCAGCGTTAAAACTTACTTTAAAACCAGGATTAATTGATATAAATCTAAGTTTAAAGGATGATCCCACAGTCTCTGCAGACGGCCATAGTGGGACTGTTTGTCCTGTAAGGTGTGTTTCTGTACTGAAGGTTTAAAGATACTAGTTGTGTCATCATCTCTCTTTATTGTCTCTCTGCAGATCACGAAGCCGTTCTTCTCAGCCCTTGGAGATGAGACTGTGCAGCAGAAGCTGCTGTCGGTGATGTTTGACGTGCTGGTGGAGAGCAGGAGTCCTCTGGTGACCAACACCATCAGCAGCGTCTTTAAAGGGGTGAGACAACTGATAAATCCTGACTCAACTAATCTGTGACTTAAACAGGAACTTTAAGAACTTCGTCTGTTCCTGCGTCCTTCTGATGCGTGTTGATTCTGTAAGCACGACTTCCTGCAGTTAGTTTGTGACATCAGTCCTCTGAATTTCTCTGTGACAGATCGCAGTTGACGGTCAGCTGGTGGCCAATGAGCTCGCTCCGCCAGAGAAACCCAAAGTGAGCGTAACGGTGCAGCAGACCCGCCGCAGCAGAATGAGTCTGAGGTGACGTTCATTTCTAACATCTGCTGTTTTATTTACTCACAGAGTTAAAGTTCATCTGTCAGATCTGTGTCATTTAAGTTTGAAAAGGCCTCATATCATGACCTCAGTCAATACAAACACTGTCTCAAGATAGCACCAGCTTCTGTGTGTGTGTGTGTTTGAGACAAAAGAGACATTGTGAAGTTGTTTCCCTGATCAGGAAGCCTCAGGAGGGTGGTGATGCTGGTCCAGAGGGGGGCGCTGTGTCGTGGCAGAGAGTCACTCTGATCCTGGAGCTGCTGCAGCACAAGAAGAAGCTGAAGAGAGCCCAGACACTGGTGCCAGTTCTGTTCTCTCTGCTCGCCAGGTAAACGCTCAGGAGCCTGATGTGTGTTTGTGTCCTCGGGAGCCTGATGTGTGTTTGTGTCCTCGGGAGTCTGATGTGTGTTTGTGTCCTCGGGAGCCTGATGTGTGTTTGTGTCCTCAGGAGTCTGATGTGTGTTTGTGTCCTCAGGAGCCTGATGTGTGTTTGTGTCCTCAGGAGCCTGATGTGTGTTTGTGTCCTCGGGAGTCTGATGTGTGTTTGTGTCCTTAAGGAGCCTGATGTGTGTTTGTGTCCTCGGGAGCCTGATGTGTGTTTGTGTCCTCGGGAGTCTGATGTGTGTTTGTGTCCTCGGGAGTCTGATGTGTGTTTGTGTCCTCAGGAGTCTGATGTGTGTTTGTGTCCTCAGGAGCCTGATGTGTGTTTGTGTCCTCGGGAGCCTGATGTGTGTTTGTGTCCTCGGGAGCCTGATGTGTGTTTGTGTCCTTAAGGAGCCTGATGTGTGTTTGTGTCCTCGGGAGTCTGATGTGTGTTTGTGTCCTCGGGAGTCTGATGTGTGTTTGTGTCCTCGGGAGTCTGATGTGTGTTTGTGTCCTCTGGAGTCTGATGTGTGTTTGTGTCCTTAAGGAGCCTGATGTGTGTTTGTGTCCTTAAGGAGCCTGATGTGTGTTTGTGTCCTCGGGAGCCTGATGTGTGTTTGTGTCCTCAGGAGCCTGATGTGTGTTTGTGTCCTCGGGAGCCTGATGTGTGTTTGTGTCCTCGGGAGCCTGATGTGTGTTTGTGTCCTCAGGAGTCTGATGTGTGTTTGTGTCCTCGGGAGCCTGATGTGTATTTGTGTCCTCGGGAGTCTGATGTGTGTTTGTGTCCTCGGGAGTCTGATGTGTGTTTGTGTCCTCAGGAGTCTGATGTGTGTTTGTGTCCTCAGGAGCCTGATGTGTGTTTGTGTCCTCGGGAGCCTGATGTGTGTTTGTGTCCTCGGGAGCCTGATGTGTGTTTGTGTCCTTAAGGAGCCTGATGTGTGTTTGTGTCCTCGGGAGTCTGATGTGTGTTTGTGTCCTCGGGAGTCTGATGTGTGTTTGTGTCCTCGGGAGTCTGATGTGTGTTTGTGTCCTCTGGAGTCTGATGTGTGTTTGTGTCCTTAAGGAGCCTGATGTGTGTTTGTGTCCTTAAGGAGCCTGATGTGTGTTTGTGTCCTCGGGAGCCTGATGTGTGTTTGTGTCCTCAGGAGCCTGATGTGTGTTTGTGTCCTCGGGAGCCTGATGTGTGTTTGTGTCCTCGGGAGCCTGATGTGTGTTTGTGTCCTCAGGAGTCTGATGTGTGTTTGTGTCCTCGGGAGCCTGATGTGTATTTGTGTCCTCAGGAGCCTGATGTGTGTTTGTGTCCTCAGGAGCCTGATGTGTGTTTGTGTCCTCGGGAGCCTGATGTGTGTTTGTGTCCTCAGGAGTCTGATGTGTGTTTGTGTCCTCAGGAGCCTGATGTGTGTTTGTGTCCTCGGGAGCCTGATGTGTGTTTGTGTCCTCAGGAGCCTGATGTGTGTTTGTGTCCTCAGGAGCCTGATGTGTGTTTGTGTCCTCAGGAGTCTGATGTGTGTTTGTGTCCTCAGGAGCCTGATGTGTGTTTGTGTCCTCGGGAGCCTGATGTGTGTTTGTGTCCTCAGGAGCCTGATGTGTGTTTGTGTCCTCAGGAGTCTGATGTGTGTTTGTGTCCTCAGGAGCCTGATGTGTGTTTGTGTCCTCAGGAGTCTGATGTGTGTTTGTGTCCTTAAGGAGCCTGATGTGTGTTTGTGTCCTCAGGAGTCTGATGTGTGTTTGTGTCCTCGGGAGCCTGATGTGTGTTTGTGTCCTCGGGAGTCTGATGTGTGTTTGTGTCCTCAGGAGTCTGGAGTCAAGTCCTGGGGATCAGACCAACATGGAGTACACCAAACAGCTGCTGCTCAGCTGTCTGCTCAACGTCTGTCACAAGCTGTCTCCTGACAGGGGAGCTGTGGGACCTGGTAGGTCACAGAGGGAGGACAGATCCACCACAGAAGAAGAAATAAACATTATTGATCAATGTTTACTAACTGAGACTCTCCCTGATATGATCTCCTCTGCAGACGTCCTGGATGAAGATAAATTCAGTGTGGAGCTGGTGGTTCAGTGCATCAGAACGTCTGACATGCCGCAGACTCACCACCACGCTCTGTTGCTGCTGGGTGCCGCCGCCACCATCTTCCCTGTGAGTGAACAAGTGGGCAGTCTCCTGTGTGTGAGATTAAAAACACAAGAACCAAACAAACAAACAAGCTAATAGTTTAATCTGTTTAATCTGTTAATCTGAGCTAACATCATGTAATAATCTGAGCTAATGTTGTGTGATAATCTGAGGTAACATTGTATGATAATCTGAGATAACATCGTGTGATAATCTGAGCTAACATGTGATAATCTGAGCTAACGTCATGTGATAATCTGAGCGAACATCGTGTGATAATCTGAGCTAACATGTGATAATCTGAGTGAACATTGTGTGATAATCTGAGCTAACGTTGTGTGATAATCTGAGCTAACATGTGATAATCTGAGCTAACGTCATGTGATAATCTGAGCGAACACCATGTGATAATCTGAGCGAACACCATGTGATAATCTGAGCTAACATCATGTGATAATCTGAGTTATGTGGTAACCTAAGATAATGTGTGATAATCTGAGCTAACATCATGTGATAATCTGAATGAACATCATGTAATAATCTGAATGAACATCATATGATAATCTGCTCTGTGTCTGACCCTCCAGGAGAAAGTCCTGCACAACATCATGCCCATCTTCACCTTCATGGGAGCCAACATCATGCGTCTGGACGACGCCTACAGCTTCAGAGTCATCGACAAGACGCTGCAGATGGTCATACCTGCTCTGATCCAGGTGAGACCGACAGTTCAAGGGTTCCATCCCATAATATTCAGTAAAGAGTGGACAAACAAGTACATGATTTGATGTGACCCCTCTCTTCATCACGTCTCCTCCTCAGGCCCACCAGCTCTCTGATGGCACCTCTTCGACTCGCGTGGTCGCTGTGGTGACGAGGATCATGCACGTGTTTGCCGACGCTCTTCCGCACGTGCCCGACCACCGGCGGCTGCCCGTCCTCCAACAGCTGGTGACCACGCTGGGCCCTGCCCACTTCCTCTGGGTCCTGATGCTCCTGCTGTTCAAGCTGCACGCCACGCAGACAGCCAGCTCCATCAGCGAGAAGGTGAGTGGCAACACCAAACCCTTTCAGTACAGTACACGATCGATATAAACTGGGTCAAAATTTATATTTTGCTTTAAATATATTGATATAGGGGTTCAAAGCAAATTAATGTTTTGGTGTCGATTGATCCTGCAGCAGTGAATGAAACCAGTGTTTCTGTCACCATCATATGTGTGTGTGTGTTCTTAGGATGCAGCTCTGGAGAAAGACGTGGACTTCTGGATCTCTCTCTGCTGTCAGTTCAAGGTGACTGACCAGCTCACCTCCCTCATCAACATCCTGGACTTCCTGCTGCAGCTTCCTGACGACAAAGACAACGGTGAGATGTTCCTCACGTCATCAGCACATCAGACACTCAGTAGATGGCGGTCGGCACGGCCCCAGTTTGGAGAACCAGGCTGGAGTAGCAGTGTAGCGCTGTGCTTTATTAATTATATGATACATTTAGATTATTGTCACCACTCTACCTTCAGTCAGTCATTTCCTGCGGGAAACTGAAGCTGTCTTCAAAGCCAGACTTCACTGAGAAAAGCGTAAAAGTTGCCGAACTGTGACTTTAAAATATCAGAACAAAGAAGACTCCCAGTAAAGTCTCAGTGTATTTGACCCTGGGTGTTTCCTGTCCTCTGCAGCTCCAGTGAAGCGCTCTGTCGGCCGGCGAGGAGCCAAGAAGGAGGAGTCGTCAGAGGAGAAGGTGGAGGATCTGATCTTCAGCGTGGAGGCTCACAGCAGCAAAGAGCTGAGACACTTCAAGTTCCTCTGCGTCTCCTTCATGGCTCAGCTGCTCAGCTCGGCCAGCTTCATCGGGAAGGTGAGCGACGTCAAAAACGAGAGAGACGTTCTGTGACGTTTCACAAAGAGCAGGGAAATGACCAAGGCCAAGAAGCGTGATCACGTCACACTGATTTCAGCCTCTTTACTGTCTTCGTCCTATCTCTCCTAAAAATGAACTTCTATCTGAAAGCATTTCCCGATTTTGATTTTTGATTTCAGGTTGCTGACGGAGGTGATGCAGTCGACGAGTCTCTGCAGCAGCTGCAGCAGAGGTGAGTTTCTCCTCAAACAAACTTTAAACAGAGTCTCCACATGAAGTAGCAGGTGGGCATGATCACACTGATTGATTGATTGATTGATTGATTGTTTCAGGCTGCTGGAAGAGATCCTGCGTTACATTCACAGTGTAGCTCGCTGTGTGGAGGAAAATGCAGACAAACCCACCGCCAAGTTCTGGAGAGTTCTGCTCAATAAAGCCTACGATGTTCTGGACAAGGTAAATATAACACAGTCAGTATGAACAGTGACTGCAGGTGTTTATTATAGTGTCTTACCTGTAACTGCAGAGACACACTTTCAGCACTGTTGTTTTTATCCCTCCGTGCCGGAGATAGCTGCGGCTGTCTGTCTGTCCCATCCTTGTGAACATGGTATTTCAAAAACGCCTTGAAGGAATTTCTTAAGATTTGGCACAAACATCCACTTGGATTCAAAGATAAACTGTTTAGATTTTGGTGTTCAAGTGCCAAAGGTCAAGGCTGCTGTGACCTCATCTGTCTCATTCTTGTGATTGCAATATCTCAAGAAGCTCGAGTGATTTTTTTTTTTTGTAAAATTTGGCACAAATGTTGTCATGGACTCAACAATGAACTGATATTTTGGTTGTCATAGGTCAAGGTCTCAGGAATTTCTCTGAAATTCTCAGGAATGAGATATCTCAAGAACGACTTGAGGGACTGTCTTTAAATTTGGTACAAATATTCATTTGGACTCAAATTTAAGGGTTAGAGATCAAGGTCGCTGTGACCTTGCATCCATCTCATTCTTGTGAACACAGTATCTCAAACAGCTTGAGCGAATCTCTTCACATTTGGCACTAGCGTTCACTTGGACTCAACAATGAACCGATTGGATTTTGGTGGTCAATGGTCAAGGTCATTGTGACCTTGCTTCTGTCTCATTCTCATAAACACAATATCTCAAGGACACCTCAAGAAATTTATTTAAGTTTGGCACGAACCTCCACTTTGACCGAAGAACAAACTATTAGAATTTAGCGGTGAAAGGTCACTGTGACCTTACAAAATATATTTGGATCTGGTTGTTTTGGTGCACACCTGAGTGTGATTGCTGTGTTCACACCTACACAAACGAACCACACTGAGGGGGCAAACGTACTTGAGTTCAAGACAAACTTGAGTGGCGTGCGGAGGCGTACAACCGCAGGGTCGTAGTTGTAGTGATTTTATTGACAGTGTGTAAAAACACAACAAACCCTTTGTTATCGTTGTCTTCTGTTGCCCAGGTGAACTCCTTGTTGCCCACGGATACCTTCATCACAGTGATGAGGGGGCTGATGGGAAATCAGCTGGCGTCCGTCAGGAGGAAAGCCATGGAGCTGCTGAACAACAAACTGCAGCAGCGGACGCAGTGGGACCAACAACAGGTGACACGTCGTTCATTCATTCCTCTCGTCTCATCATGTTCAACTCTTCGGTTCTTCTTCATTGGTTCATAGAGTCTCTCTGTGTGTCTCAGGTCATGGTGCTGCTACAGCTGACTGGCGACCTCCTGAGCATTGTGGGTAAAAGTCACAGTAAGGTGAGGGAGGCAGAGCAGGACGCGGAGCAGGCCATCAACCGGCAGACGGCGCTCTACAGCCTCAAGCTGCTCTGTCGCAGCTTCGGCTCCGACCACCAGGAGCCGTTCGTCCTCGTCCTGCTGCAGATGGTGGACATCGTCACGGCAACAGAGGAGGAGAAGAACGTGACAGGCAGCGCACTGCTCTGCATCGCCGAGGTGGTCAGCACACTTAAGGCTCTCGCCATCCCACAGTTACCAAGGTAACCAAGCGGAAATGCTCTTCAAACAGACGTCTGCATTCAGAATTTTAATTTTTTATCATTTTTATTTATTACCATCAAATCTCTGCTGTGTGGCGCAGGCTGATGCCAGCGGTGCTGCACGTGCTGACAGACAGGAAGGAGCTGCTGACCAATGAGATCTACCTGCTGAGCGCTGTCACCGCCCTCCAACGTGTCACTGAGACGCTGCCGCACTTCATCAGCCCGTACCTGCAGGACACCACGTCACAGGTCCGTCACCTGAGTGATGAACAAACCCCAAATATTCACACATAAACATGTGGAGAATAAAGTCTGACACTTCCTGTTCCTGCAGGTCTGTCGGCTGACTCGACTGGCAGAGATTTCCTCGTCTTCGTCCACGGCTGCCACTCAGCTGTCCACACGTCTCGCCTCCCTCAGGAGCACCCTCGCCACCAAGCTGCCCCCCAGGGTCCTACTGCCCACCGTCACCAGGTGCTACAGCAGCATGGTGCTTGACAGGAAGGTGGGACACTTTAAGTTTTCTCTGCTGCTCACATTTAACGACAGATTCATCTCATTTTATTTACACAAATTTGCATAAGTAATTATTTTCAAAACCTTTATAAAAGTTTCTGTCTGATATCTTCAGAATCAAACAACTTGAGAAAACTGTTTTCAGTGTTTACACCCGTTTACATCGTCGCTCTGACTTAATGTCTCCTCTGAATTCAGTCACCACTCAGACTCAGATTCATCACATGGGACATACTAAATCTTTTCCTGGCATACTCGGTAGTACAGTAGTGTGGGTGTTTGAACGTGCGCACTCTGACAGGACAAATGTGATGTCAGTGGCTGACAGCGTGTGTTTCCCTGCAGGGTCAGCTGGGGGCGCTGATGAGCATCCTGAAGGAACACATCAGTCACATGGAGAAAGAGCAGCTCAGCTTCCACCAATCAGAGCTCACATCCTTCTTCCTCACCGCCCTGGACTTCCGTGCCGAGCACTGTCAGGTCAGTCGGATGTTTCTTCCTTTTTATTGTTGTTGTTGTTTATTCAAACTTGCTGCTCAGATTCTCACTAATGGTACACACTTCAGTAAAAAAGAAAAAAAAAATCAGCATCATTAGGATCCGTTTTTATTTATTTATGTCAAACAGTAGAAGAAGAGTCGAAGGCACAGTTAAATTAAATTGAATTAAATTATTTGATTTTGTTTTGTTATACCTTGTTTTATTTATTTAATATTTATTTTATGTTTTTGTTTTACTTAATTTTATTTTAATTAATACATAAATTGTCTGTGTTTATTTTATTATTCTTTGACTTTTATTTTATTTTTTAATTATGTTAATTTTCTTTATTTTAGTAGATGTTATTGTATTTTATTTTTTTGTATTTTTTGTTATATTTTTCACAACTTAATTTAATTCAATTTTAATGTTTTTAATTGTTTTTTTTATTAAATCCACGTAGTTTACATTCATGTTTACTCGTGAGCAGTCTTCTTCTTCTTCTTCTTCTATTGCTGCACATATTGAGGTGTAAAACTGCAGAAGGAACCTTTAAATCACAGCTGACTCTTTACTTCCTGTCTTCAGGGCGATCTGCAGAAAACTTTGGAGATCGAAGGTCGTGTGATCGACTGTCTGCTCGCCATGGTGATGAAGCTGTCTGAGGTCACGTTCAGGCCGCTCTTCTTCAAGGTAACGTCACTGTCGTTCTGTCATCACAGCTTTTCCACCAGCTGACGGTCGATCCATGGTTTGATCCATGATGTCGTTGTTGTTGTTGTTGTTGTTGTTGTTTGTTCCTGCAGCTGTTGGACTGGAGTAAATCAGGCAGCAAAGAGCGCCTGCTGACTTTCTACCGCCTGTCGGACTTCATCGCAGAGAGACTGAAAGGACTCTTCGTCCTGTTCGCAGGAAACCTGGTGAAACCTTTCGCTGATCTGCTGAGACAGACAAACCGCTCCGACACAGGTGAGACAAAATATTTTACTCTAAAATGTTTTTATTCTTTTTAATTTTATTTTATTATTAATATTTTATTTTTGGTTTTATTTGATTTTACCTGTTTCTTTTTTTTTTTTAACTTTATTTTATTTTATTAATGTTACATTTTACTTTGCTTTATTATATTTCATTATGCTTTATTGTATCTAAAATGAATTTATTTAATTTAATTTTGTTTTTCTTTCTTTTAATTTGTTTTACATTATTTAATTTAATTAACTTTATTTGGTTTTATCCTGCTTTATATATTTATTTATGTTTTTTATTTTATTTTATTGAAATTATTTTGTACTTTGCTTTATTTTAATTATACTCTATTTGACTATTTTATTTTATTTTTGTATTCTGTTTCATCCTAAGATATTTTACTTCATTTAATTTATTGTGTTACACTTAATTGTATGAAATTTACATTGTTACATTTTACATTACTTTATTTAATTCAACTTAAGTGTGTATCATTGGACTTTATTTTGATTCCTTTATTTAACTTTAATTAAATTGACTTAATTTTATTTAACTTCACTTTGTTTTTTGTTTTACTTTATTTAATTTTAATCAAATTTAACTTCATTTTATTTTTATTTTACTTTATTTAGATTTAATTAAGTGTTAAATTAACTTCTTTAATTTTTTATTGATGATGTATCTCTGTTCAGATGACTTCCTGTTTGACAGCGAGGAGAAGATCAGTCAGCTGCTCCTCTTCGTCCTCGACTGTCTCCACAAGATCTTCCTTTACGACACGCACAGGTTCCTCAGCAAAGAGCGAGCCGACGCCCTGCTGAGCCCACTGCTCGACCAGGTCACATCTCTCACACACACACACACACACACACACACACACACACACACACACACACACACACCTGTCTCACACACTTTGGGGAGGAGGGAAAGTTGAAGTATTTTCTTTTGCTGATTTTCTGTAAATTTGTTTAGAGTTTGTGCTGCGTTTGGATGGAGACCCGACTTTAGACTCACCTGTCTATCTGTCTCCGTCTGTCCTCCATCTGTCTGTCTGTGTGTCTGTCCGTCTGTCTGCAGCTTGAGAACACAGTGGGTGGGGAGCAGGTGTACCAGCAGAGGGTGACTCAGCACCTGGTCCCCTGTGTGGGTCAGTTCTCTGTGGCGATGGCTGACGACTCTCAGTGGAAAACTCTCAACTACCAGATCCTCCTGAAGACCAGACACCCCGACTCCAAGGTACACACACACACACACACACACGCACACCTCAGTTACCTCTGTAGATCTGTGTCGCAGTCAAACTTTTACTGCAGTGAACATCTGAATGTTTTCTCCACCACTGTTGATGTGGCCTGATATTAATATGTAAAAATGCCTCTTCCCCCTTCTCCTCCTCTTCGTCCTCACTTCCTACCTCCAATTCCTTTTTACTTTCTCCTCCTCTTCTTCTTCTTCCTCCTCCTCAGGTGCGCTTCTCCTCCCTGTTGATGCTGATGGAGCTGGCGTCTAAATTGAAGGAGAACTACGTGGTGCTGCTGCCGGAGACCATCCCCTTCCTGGCTGAACTGATGGAGGGTGAGGACACACACACACACAGACACACACAGAGGCTGAACACATGTCGCAGTTTCTGTGCCCTCAGATCTTTCTCTGTCTTAAATGTAGAAGAAACACTCAAAAGCAAGAGCACTGCACTCACGTGTTCCCAAGCATTTGTTCTTCAGTGTGCGATGGTTGAGCTCTGACATAAACAAAGTCCAACTTTTGGAGCGCAGCAGTGTGCACCACATTGGCCTGAGTAGCACTGAGTGCCCGACCTCGCATTTTCCAGGTGGTTAAAGCTGCAGCGTGTGTCCGACCCTCATACTTCCTGCGATTAGTCGTCCAAACGATTAAACGTCCGCCCCTCCGCTAGTCAGCACCAGAAATATTAGTCGCTTAAACCAATTAGTGTTTTATTCACGTACAAGGCAGCTTAACTGTCATGCAGCCGCCCGCCACTAGTGGGTTACAGAGCCGTCAGACAGCAGTCCCCCTCCCCGCGGTAATGCTCCAGTAGACTGGAGTTTTAAACTGGAGAGATGTCCTCTCACAAAACCAGCGCGGTTTGGCAGCACTTTGATCTAGAAAATGAATTCAGCAGCAATGAATCTTTTTTGAGACGTTATATTATTTGTTAACTTTAAGTGAGTTGTTGTCAGATAATGTGCAGGTTTACGTTCATACCGCACGGCGCAAAGTGTCTCGTACTTTACGGCGGTGTTTAAAATTCAACATGGTTGTTGAAGATTGTGATTAAAGGCTTCAAAGGGCTCTGAATGCACACAATGTTTTTGGGACAATGTTTCAAATACTGAACAATAAATTGTGCTAAATGTTGACTGTTTTCGGAGTGTTTTTGCTTTTTAGACCAGTCGACAAGTCTTCATTAAAATTTTTGTTTAGTCGCCAAAACATCCTGATGTAATGTAGGATTAAGTATCACATTATTATATGTGATGGTAGTAATATATCGCGTGTGCGCGTGTGTGTGTGTGTTTGTTTCAGATGAGTGTGAGGAGGTGGAGCAGCAGGTGCAGAAGGTTGTTCAGGAGATGGAGAACATCCTGGGAGAACCGCTACAGAGCTACTTCTAACATGTACACACAGTAACCACACACAGCAGGTGTGTGACTCACGACGAGTCCGTCGGCCTGATCTGCTGAAAATTTGTACTTTTTTACTCATGTGTAAAGAAAATAAACATCTTTCTTTGTTGAAGTGTTTGTGTTTAATGTTTCGTATGAAGAACTTAAACCTTGTCATCAGTGTGCTTGTGTATGTTTCAATCTCAACACACACACACCGGCTTCTTGTGTGTCAGACGCTGGAATAAAGTTATTTCAGGGTTTATATGGAGTGGTCAAAGGTCACATAGAGGGGGTGCGGTGCTGCCAAACTTTGAGGATAACCTTAAGGTTTCCCTAATATGTTCACTTCAGTATTTGAGGTGTTCCCCTTATCTTTGTCTTATATTTAAGGAATCCCTTATAGTTACTTAAACCATTGGATGAAGACTTAAAGTGTCGCAAGTGCGAAACAAACATGGAAACTGTTGAATTTTATCACTGTAAAGTCTCTAATGTTTTTCCATGCAGCACCTTCACGTCGATGCCACACTTGAGGGGCCGTGTTCACAAAGCTTCCTGGTATTAAATGTTGCTCCTGGTGATGAAAAAAGAAACCCAGCTCTATGGTTATGACAAAGACAGTAACATACACACCCTCCTTCCTGCCCTCCAGCACGATGTAACCTGCCTCCTCCATCCTGGCAGCACACGGCTCCACTGATAAAATCTCTGTTAGAGAGTGTTTCCAGTGCTGAACACAGAGACTGTGTGGCGGCTTCCTCTGAACCGCCAACATCTTTTTAGGCCCCTGATTATGACGACACTGACCATATCAGATGTTTCTGTGAAGTTATCTTTCTAGATTAGAATTTAGTATGCATTAGATTGTGTGATAATATCTAATTAGGTCTTAAAATTATCTAAAACTATAATGTGACTGAACATGAATTCAACAGGGGTCAACTTTAAATCTAAATCGCTTCTACAGAGGTGAAACATCTCAATGATCTTTGGCAGCGCCCCCCGCTGATGTCATTCATACCTCCCGCCACACGGGGGCGATAAATCGCTGCTGCGTGTCGCTATAAAAACCTGACCAGCTTCAATTTACGCACGAAGCAACCGGCTGCTAAATTCATGTGTTTGTCTTGTTGTTAGTTTGTCAGTCGACATTTAGAAGATGTTCCTCTTTTAAAACAGCAGCAGTGAGCAACGCTGCCACAGTTTTATCGCTGCGTCGCTACCAGCTGGCGTTTTTAACCGAAAACAGACCGGAAACTGCCATTTTCAAGCTTGTACGCGACGTGCGTAGCTAGCAGCAGCTAGCTGGCGGTTGCTCCAGGATTAAACTCCGCTGTGAAAGAGTCGCCATCCTGCTGGGAGCTCAGCGGGAGGTACGAAGTTTGAATCTGTGTTTATATAAAGTCTGTTTATATTCTGCGTCCGCGGCCTCAGAGCTAAAGCTAACGCTAGCTAATCGACTGTTCATTTTTCGCGGGGCTCCGCCCATCTCGGAGTACCATTGGCCTGTTGAGACGTCATCTCTCTGAGCTCCACGCTGATTGGCTGCGAGCTGACGGGCCCTTTAAACTGAGGAGTTAAACGGCTGAAGACACGTGGGTGAGCTCCGCCACAGTTTGTTTATTGTTTATTTAACACGTCCTAAAATAAATAAAAATAAATAAACAAATAGAAAAAAACATCCTCACAATTACACACAGAGAGGGAAATAAAATATTTTTTCCCGGTGTTATTTCGAGAAGATTTATTGAATGTTAGGACTGAGTTTAATCTGATAAAAGTTCTTAGCTAGTAGTAATTTATCTCTGTTGTTGTTCATAATTGTCCAAAAGGATGGAAATAATAAAAAATAAATAACTTCAGCGTATTAACTTAAAAGGAAACACAAAAAGAAGACAAACAATATAGACCATATAGGTGCAGCCTGAACTTTAATTTCACTATAGACACCTCCACTTTTCCTCATCCAACAAATCTAAGAAGATAAAACCTAATTTATCCCATAGGAAACTGTAGTGCATCAGTTGCAGTACAAAGAATAGCCAAGTGCAAATATAAGAGCACAAATACAAAATATAAATGAAGGTGCGAATCTAAAAATATGAATGATCAGATATAATCTAATAATTTAGGGCTGCAGCTAGAGATTGTTTACATTGGTTTATCTCATGATTATGTTCTTGGGTTTATCATTTGGTGTCACTCTTATTTTTCACTTCAGTGTTTTACACTTTGTTTTGTTTTTATTATAATTTACAAGGATTAGCTATTGGCAGGCAGCATGAAATAGGGCTGTAACAAACAGTCCTTTTAAATTTACTATTATTATTATTATTATTATTATTATTATTATTATTATTATTATTATTTATTTCTTAATGAGTTAACTGTTTAGCCTATAAAACATAAAACAATGACTAACATCTTAGGCACAATGTGATGTCATCAAATGTCCAAAACCCCCTAAAATATTTAAGTTATTATGTTGTAAGATCAAGAAAGGAAGGATCAGCGGTTTGGTGCTTACGCTTGAAAAATGAACTAAACTAATTAATTTTTAAATAATAAAAAAGTTGACAAATATTGAACATTTTCTGGTTCCACTTCTTTTCAGTTTCATATCAGTGTAGACTGAGTATTTTTGGGTTTTGGACTGTTGGTCAGATATTTGATTTTTTTTTTTTTTATTACTATTGTTATTTAATTATTATAAATTATTAATTTATTCCAAATATAATTATAATATAGTGTAAATATTTATTTGATTATTTTGTTATTGTTCCTATAGTTGATAGTATTTGTTTGACTATTTTATGTTGTATTATTAATGCTACTGTTGTGTAATTATTAGACATTTAATTATTTAAAATATAATTATATATTTACACTTATTTAATTATTTTGTAATTCTTTTTAGATATGTATTTGTTTAATTATTATTATGTTTTATTTTTTAATACAAGTGGTGTTTAATAATTATAAATTATTTATTTCAAATATAGTTATTATAGATTTTATATATGTATCTGTTTAATTATTTGGTATCATTATTATTATTATTATTATTATTATTATTATCATTATTATTATTATTATTATTATTATTATTATTATTATTATTATTATTATTATTTGAAATATTTATCCATTTATTTATTTATTTATTTATTTATTTTTTTACAGTATTATTATTTTGGGTATTTTTGCTTTTATCAGTGTCCCAGCGAAAAACAGAATATATGAAAGGAAAAAACGGAAACAAAATAAAGGACGTAAAATAAATTTCATCAACATGAAAACAAACAAGCAAACAAACAAAGTAAAAACAAAATACAAATAATAATGGCATTTATAAAAAATATTTTCTGGTATCTTATGGACAAAATGATGAGTTGATAATAACAGTAATGATTAAATGAGCCCTCAGCGGTGCAACACGGGTCACTGCAGCTCTACAGAGTTTTAATTGGCTGAAGGTGAGATGGCTGATGGGTAATCCAGAGAGGCTTACTGAGGCTGCTTCAGTTTCACCTCCAACACAGCGCAGGTGATCTCTACAGACGCTCACCTGCCTTTCACACACCCGCAGCATTCACCTGCAACTGCTGCTCAGTCGGTCGCTTGGTCGGTGAGTTGTGTGTCAGGTGTGTGTGTCAGGTGTGTGTGTCAGGTGTGTGTGGGCGGGGCCTAAGCTGCTCACTGACCCACAGCTCTAACAGGAAGTAGTGTGTGCAGCAGTCTAAGCAGGTTTAAGGTGAACTTGAACTGTGCTGCTGCCACACGGCTCGGTGTGTGTGTGTGTGTGTGTGTGTGTGTGTGTGTGTGTGTGTGTGTGTGTGTGTGTGTGTGTGTGTGTGTGTGTGTGTGTGTGTGTGTGTGTGTGTGTGTGTGTGTGTGTGTGTGTGTGTGTGTGTGTGTGTGTGTGTGTGTGTGTGTGTGTTGCCTGGGATGAGTGTCTGTGACGAGGACGTGGACCTGCAGAGCTGGGGCTGGACTGACCTGTGTGTATCCTCACTTTCATTTCCTTCTTCTGTGTGTGTGTGTGTGTGTAGGTCAGCTTGGCTATGGTGTCTGATAAGGTCACAGGGATTTGTTTTGTTGAGCAGTGTGTGTCTGTTTGTGGATCTCTCTCTCTCTCTCTGGCTGATCAATGCATCTGTTAGTTTTAATTTTAAAATCAAACTGAGTCTTTGAAACGTTTGAGTCAGTGGAGAAACTTCAGTTCTTCCCACTTCCTGGTGAGCTTCTGTTCACCCTGTATCTTTTTAAAAAAATGTCCAAAAAGTATTAAAAAAATGGCAGAATCAATAGATTAGGCTGCGTTTGTTTGTTTTTTTAACGATCTGTTCTTTATTATCTGCTCAACAATTACAGAGAATTGAGCAGCGTCTCTCCCTCTCCTCTCTGATTCTGTCATAAACCTTTTGGTGATGTAAACCTACGTGACAAAACTCCACACATGTGATGTCTCCTAACAGCCTGTCACAGGTTACAGCCTGATGATTGGAGGACAAATCACCTGTTGATTTTTATATATATATATATATATATATATTTCTAATAAAATATATATACAGTACAGGCCAAAAGTTTGGACACACCTTCTCATTCAGTGCGTGTTCTTTATTTTCATGACTATTTACATTGTAGATTCTCACTGAAGGCATCAAAACTATGAATGAACACATGTGGAGTTATGTACTTAACAAAAAAAGGTGAAATAACTGAAAACATGTTTTATATTCTAGTTTCTTCAAAATAGCCACCCTTTGCTCTGATTACTGCTTTGCACACTCTTGGCATTCTCTCCATGAGCTTCAAGAGGTAGTCACCTGAAATGGTTTCCACTTCACAGGTGTGCCTTATCAGGGTTAATTAGTGGAATGTCTTGCTTTATCAATGGGGTTGGGACCATCAGTTGTGTTGTGCAGAAGTCAGGTTAATACACAGCCGACAGCCCTATTGGACAACTGTTAAAATTCATATTATGGCAAGAACCAATCAGCTAACTAAAGAAAAACGAGTGGCCATCATTACTTTAAGAAATGAAGGTCAGTCAGTCCGGAAAATTGCAAAAACTTTAAATGTGTCCCCAAGTGGAGTCGCAAAAACCATCAAGCGCTACAACGAAACTGGCACACATGAGGACCAAGAATCACCTCTGCTTCTGAGGATAAGTTCATCCGAGTCACCAGCCTCAGAAATCGTAAGTTAACAGCAGCTCAGATCAGAGACCAGATGAATGCCACACAGAGTTCTAGCAGCAGACCCATCTCTAGAACAACTGTTAAGAGGAGACTGCGCGAATCAGGCCTTCATGGTCAAAAAGCTGCTAGGAAACCACTGCTAAGGAGAGGCAACAAGCAGAAGAGATTTGTTTGGGCCAAGAAACACAAGGAATGGACATTAGACCAGTGGAAATCTGTGCTTTGGCCTGATGAGTCCAAATTTGAGATCTTTGGTTCCAACCGCCGTGTCTTTGTGAGACGCAGAAAAGGTGAACGGATGGATTCCACATGCCTGGTTCCCACTGTGAAGCATGGAGGAGGAGGTGTGATGGTGTGGGGGTGTTTTGCTGGTGACACTGTTGGGGATTTATTCAAAATTGAAGGCACACTGAACCAGCATGGCTACCACAGCATCCTGCAGCGACATGCCATCCCATCCGGTTTGCGTTTAGTTGGACGATCATTTATTTTTCAACAGGACAATGAGCCCAAACACACCTCCAGGCTGTGTAAGGGCTATTTGACCAAGAAGGAGAGTGATGGAGTGCTGCGACAGATGACCTGGCCTCCACAGTCACCGGACCTGAACCCAATGGAGATGGTTTGGGGTGAGCTGGACCGCAGAGTGAAGGCAAAGGGGCCAACAAGTGCTAAACACCTCTGGGAACTCCTTCAAGACTGTTGGAAAACCATTTCAGGTGACTACCTCTTGAAGCTCATGGAGAGAATGCCAAGAGTGTGCAAAGCAGTAATCAGAGCAAAGGGTGGCTATTTTGAAGAAACTAGAATATAAAACATGTTTTCAGTTATTTCACCTTTTTTTGTTAAGTACATAACTCCACATGTGTTCATTCATAGTTTTGATGCCTTCAGTGAGAATCTACAATGTAAATAGTCATGAAAATAAAGAACACGCATTGAATGAGAAGGTGTGTCCAAACTTTTGGCCTGTACTGTATGTATGTATATATATATATATATATATATATATATATATATATATATATATATATATATATATATATATATATATTTTTTACTAATTTGTCGTATCGTACCCTGAAATATCGTGATATTATTTTGGGGCCATATCACCCAGCCCTAGCGGCAGACAGTAATTGCAGAATAAACTGCATTGACCCAGTCTTTAGGCCCTGTCTGACCTCCCTGTCCAAACCTGCAACACAAAATGACTCTGTTAATACTCCTCCTTCTCTGTCCTCCTCTCTCCTCCTCAGCTCCAGCTACTCCTCGTCAGTGTCGGACTCAGAGAAGGAGCAGCAGAATCTCCTCCCGGGGATCATGTCCAGACGCAGCCTGCGACTGGATGATGGCCTGTTGGACCGCAGTCTGCCTCACAGCAGCGCCTCCTTCAGTGTGGGAGGGACCAGCTGGAGGAGCACCAGGTGAAGGAGGTACAGGTACACGTCAGCTCCTGTTTACATTCAAAACACTCTCGTCATTTCCTCGTCTTCTCCTCCCTTCTTTCCTCTCCGTCTGCTGCTGCTTCTTTCTCTGTCATCCACCCTCTTCCCCTTCTCCCGCTTCTTCCTCCTTCCTTCCATCCTCCTCTCCCTCCTCCTCCTCTTGCAGGTTGTTAAAGTCTCGTCGCTCTCAGCAGCACTCTGTCTCCTGCTCAGAGTCTCTCCTGCTCAACACTCCTCGTAAAGCGACCGGCCAGTCGCTCCTCAACAGCAGCCTCCACAGCGTGGCCTCTGACGCCTCCCTGCTTTCCTCCCTGCTGGATGACTCCTCCGTGCAGGAAGCCACGCTGGTCGACAACTTCTGGGGTACAACACTTTGTTTCCAAGGGCCCGTCCCAATACCCCCCCTTAGCCCTACCCCTTGGCCCTACCCCTACATTTGCATGTTCCTGCGAGGGGTAGTGGTGTCCCAATTCCTTTTTGCGTGTAGGGGTAGGGGGCATAACGAGGGGTAGTGGGTATGAAACTAGCCCTTCGGAGCGAGGGATTTCGGACGCTGACTTGCCATTGAGGGGTAGACATTGCCATGGCTACCACCGAGCAAGAGACAGGGAAAAAAGTTCATACATGTATGTATAATTTCGCAAATAAACATGGAACTTTTTGTAAAAACACTTTGGAATAACTGTAGAGAAGGGTATAACAATTTTTTTTTATTGCTATTCACAATGTCTAGATTGGAGTTGAGAGAAAGCTAGCCAGCTAGCCAACGTTACCATCGTCAGGTTGCTTATTAGGTAGCTAGCTAACTAACGCTATCTGGCGTCTGTCATGTGTCCTGTTCTGCAAAAGTGTCGGATTTTTCACATTACAATAACACGCCAGCTAGTATAACTATGCTGCCTCGTAATGTTAGCTGGTTAGCTAGCTAGCAGAAGTCCCCTGTCATACATATAATTTTGTCGTCTGTCGTTCATCAAGCGAAGCATGATGAATGCGGCAAATGTGATCGGTAGGATGAACTCAGCTGGAGACTCCATTGTAAATGCCGGTTGGAACTGTAGATGGCTCGCAGCTTCCTGTTTAAAATAGTTACGTATGCGTGAATGTAACCGACGCGGTGACGTAGTGAGTGGTGTCCCAATTCCTAGGGAAAGATTTCAACCCCTACCCCTCGTTGCTTCATTTTGAGGGCCAAGGGGTAGTGGGCAAGGGGGGTATTGGGATTGGGCCAAAGTCTTTCCTCCTCTGGGTGTAGACTCTTAATCCATCCAGGCCGCAGTGAGGAGACGCCTTTTATTTTGGAGGGGACATACAAACTAAAAAGTCTTTTTCCTCTTGTTGCAGGTTTGGATCATGACCTTGATCCCAAAGGTCAGTTCATGCTCTTAATAAATAATAAATATATTTTTTTTCTCTTGGTTGATCATTTCAAAGATAAATTAATTGATTATGAAAATAATTTCCTGTCAGTTAATGTTTAATGTCTGTTCCAGAGAGCACCATCATCGCAGAGCCGAGCACCATCCTGGCAGACCGCACTCTGATTGGTTCAGATGACCGCTGTCCCAAACACCCAGTCCAGACACTCAGCAGGGTTTACTGTAAAGACTGTGAGCTGCACTCAGACAGGAAGGAGTCCACATACTGCTCCTCCTCAAAATACACCTGCTCCTCCTCCTCCTCCTCCTCAAGGCCAGCACCCTCAGAACCTGCAGAGACGGAAACTTCCACCATCTACTGCAGAGACCGGCGCCGCAGGAGCAGGACAGGTGAGCACAGAGTGAGACGGGTGAGGTGACCCCTGTAACAGCTAACTGACCCCATGACCCTCATAGAGGACCACCAGCACCACCTCAGTGACAGCTAGTTTCCCCAGAAGTGACACAGAGAACCAAAAAAAGCAAAAATTTTGATTTAATTTCCGAAACAGTCCCGACTCTTGAAGCTGGAAATCTGGCGCGATCAAACACGACTTTAGATAAACATAAGAGGCAGGGAGAACTAGCTGTCAGTTTTTGGAACTTTACAGGAAATGAATGAAGAAAAATAATAAATATGGATAAAGTCATGAAGACAGTGTGAACATGAACCGTACATGTTACATACAAATACTTGCAAACTGTCAGAAACGTTGCAGAAATTGTCAGGAGGGAGAACCGGGCCCAAAATTAGCCTCATTCTTGCGTAGTGTGAGCACAGCATGAGACGGCAGGATGGGTGAGTCAGTCAGTCAGACTGATTTCAGTTTGTCTGGGGTGAAGGTGGTTTTATTATTTTATTATTTTAAGACTTAAACTACTCGAGCGCCCTTTAGACTTTAATGTATTAACAGAAATAAACGTTCCTATCCCTCACCAGTTAAACAGGCCACTGACACAGTGTGGTAAAGGAGGAGCTCCCCCTGGTGTTCGTTTCAGATTACTACAGCTGCATGCAGGAGCGCCGTCTTCTGTTTCATGACCTGTTCTATCGATCGTTACAGGAAATGCAGATTTGATCTCAGCTGTACTCGGATCAGCTGTTTGTCTTGAATGTACCTTTGTTCTTCAGCAGGAGTGCTGGTGTCTGTGTGGGACTGTGTGGTTTCCCTGCTCACTGTGCTCTCTCATCAGCTGATGCTGCAGAAACACCACGATGTGACAGGTAGTACACCTGACTGACGGGTGTCCTCTGCACAACGGCTTTTATATTTACACTGTTAAAGTCTTTTAAAATGTTCACTGTGACTCTGGCGTAATATCCGGAATCTCAAGTTAATTTCTTCACCTTCACTCCTGCAGAGTTTTGTTTCCTGGCACATCGACCAAAAGCCTCCTCCTGTTTTGTTTAAATCTCCATCTGTAAATCACTTCCTCTTTGTCACAATGAGTCAGGCTGCAGCTGAGATCACATTCTGAGGTGTCCTGGGGTTCTGCACACACCTGCACCCCTCTACATCTCTGTTAAAGTTTGACTCTTGGCTCTTCCAGATGTGCTGCAGCTGTGGTGTGACTCCTCTCTGCTGTGTGTGAGGAGAGCTGCAGCGTGTTGTGTGTCTGCGCTGACACACACCTGGCAGGTGTTTCAGAGGCTGGTCAGCACACAGACTGGTTACACACGTGGAGGTACTGACTGTAAGAGTCGAGAAGGAGTGGGAATGTACTTGTTTGCTTTCAGTCCTGACAGACACTGGTGTCAAAAACAGGAGCACAGAATAAAAATCTGTTCTGCTGGGGACCCCACACGGTGATCATATGTTTACAGGGACTCTTCTTCTTCATGTGGACTTAACTCACCTTCACATGCTGTTAACACCTCCAGATGACTTCTCTTTATGACATCACTCTAACTTCCTGTTTCAGCTGTTTTACTCTGTTCAATTGAATTCTTCTTCTGCAGAGGACCAGTATGAAATTGACAGACACTTTATATGTTCAGGTCCACAAAGTCTTCTGTGACGTTTTGGATCAGATGAATGAATTGTTGTGGTCTTGTCCTTGTCTTCCTGCTCACCTGTTGTCGTGTTTCCCTCCCAAACAAATGGGCTGCACCCCTTCACTTTGGCTGTTGCCATGGCAAAATGCAAATCTGTCTCGGTGCCCTGCAGTCAATGTTGGTCCTCGGCTCAGAGGACGGATGTGGAGGACGTGGTGAGGTGTCGGTCCTGACTGTGTGCCCTCTCTGTTGCAGCTCAGTCCAGTCTCTGTGGAGTCATGAACCTGAAGGAGTCCACTTCATGCCAGAAGGAGCTTCACCCCAGCGGATCTCTGTGTGAGTAATTAAGAGACACACACGCTCTAAGTTCATGTGTGGTGTTGTTCTGTCGGGTCTTTACGAAGGGACTGGATGATGATATTTACAGACAGTTAAACACACTCCTGCACTGCTGACACCAACAGGTGACGACTGTCAGGAGAAACGATGCTCAGAGACGCACACTGCCCCCTCCTCTTCATCTTCGTGGTCCTCAGTGGCTTCCTTTTTGTTGGGGCTGATGTGGAGCGCTGCTGTGTTCACAGGTTGAATCAGACAAAGTTCACGTTGAGCAGCAAAAAAAAAAAAGCATTTTCCAGATGTTGTTTGGCTGCAGTGTAAATATAGTTGTAGCACAAACTAACTGCCACAGTATCAACAAGCCTCCCAGTTCTCTCTGAAGTGTCTGTCAACTAAGCACAAGTTTCTAATCTCTTCTTGTTGTGAAATTTGTTCTTAATGTGCTTCCGCAGCTTCGTGGCTCTGTCAGCTGACTCACAGTGCAGCTTCAGCACTTTGGCCTCTGACCAAGAAAATGTTTTCAGCTTCAGGGAGTGCCTGGTGTTCTGCAGGTTAACGCCGTGTCTCTGTGTTATTGACTTTAGACACTGATTCCTCTGCTTCTCTTCTTCCTCTCTGATTAGCAGCATGTTTTGTGTGTCAGATGTTGGATCGTCTTACTTTGCTGCGTCGTTAAATGTTGGTGGACTGGATTGGTCTTGATGATGCTCTGTTCTTGTCTTTTGGTTCTGTAGTTCTGGATTTGCATTTTTAAATGACCACACATTGCAGAGAGTTATATCACAGCATATCATATAACGATGACTAAATGAATCCAACCTGACTAAAACTGGATTTTTGAGTCTAATACATCGTTATTGAAACTTTTAAAGCCTCCTACACACTGAGATTTTAACAATCGTCTTAGTTTAGTGCAGCTACACTGTGTGACATGGATCTAATAAATTTGGAACGACATCAAGTTTGATGTCTGCAGACTGTACGATGACAGCGCCTACTGAATCACAGGCTACAACGTACATACTGAGAGCACAAGGATGCTGCACAGGTTATTACTTCTCCAACTGTGCAGCTCAACATAGAGGCTCACATTATTAAATAACCTTAAGTTCTGTGGGCACTATATACTCTGTGTGTGTGTGTTTGTGCTAGCTGCTAGGTGTCTCACCTGGCAGCTGTAACTCCGCCTCTATTTTCTTCCATGCTTCGTCCTTCTTTACGCGATCATGGTCAGAGCTGGAGGACACGTCACAAGGCTTCACAAGGTTTACCTCACATTTCTTTTAGCGCTTTAGTTTTGCCTCCATGGTGAGCTGCTGTCCGTCTGTTTGTTTGGGTCATTTTATGCTTCATTTCTATTGGTTGGTTAGTAGACGTAGGTGATAACAGCAGTCACACAGTGAGATGGTCACTGTCAGAATTCATCCCAGGTGGTCTTTGATCACAGACTGATCAGCAATCCTTGAACCTCTCTGACTGTGTGACATAGGACCACCATTTTAGAGCCACGACCACAGATATCGCCAAGTTTCTTTACCACTGGTTATCTGTCATCTGGGACAGCCCAACATCACACAGTATATACCAGGCTTAGGAGGGCAGAAGTGTGAACACAGGGCTGGGGATATTTTCCTTTCATTATTTTTGTTTTCTTCTGTTGAATCCTCACTCACACATGACAAACTTTAAAAAATGTTGAAAGCAGAAAGCTTCTTATTAAGATTTTACCATCTGTACTGAACATAAGAGAACCGTCAAATAAATAAGAATAAATTAACAAGGCGACAAAACCTTTTAAAACTCATTCTCAGGCGTGTGCACAAAAAGTTTTAATAACACCAGAGCTGTCACTATTCAGTTGATCAACAGCAAATTACTTGCAACTATTCTGATAATCGATAATTGTTGTTAAGTCATTTTTGAAGTGAAGTTTGTTTCAGCTCCTCAAATGTGAGAATTTGCTGCTCTTTCTTTGTCAAATTATGATTAACTGAGATTTGTACTGTTGGTTGAATAAAATACAAAGTTTTGAAGATGTCAAACCAGGCAAATTATTTAATCAGTTCATTGAGAAACTGGTTGGAAGCTTGAGAATGAAAGTAATTAGTTGCAGCTCTGAACCAATCATACTTCACCTTTTTAATGAGTAGAGAACCAGATACTAACGGAATCAGTCTGTAAGTCAGTCTTTACTCATAATATAACATCCACAACCTACAGACACTCTTGGTTTACACATCAGGAGGGTCAAACCACCGACTCTGCACTGTGCATCTTGTGTTCTATTATTTACTTTATTTGGTGTCTCTGTTCTTCTCCTCTGTGTGTCTTCCCTGTTTTATCTGCAGTCTGACTTTCTTTAACAACATAGTGATTTTTTTCTGTTTCCTGCTTGCTGACCTGCAGTGTCCTGCTCAGCTGGTGAAAGGCTTCAATAAATCATCTGATATTATCTGATTATATAACAGGCTTCTGAACCTCATGTGTGTTTAGGTAAGACAGCGGCTGATGTGTACAGGTGGCTGAACACACGATGGCGTCACATGACCACTGGCTTCCTCCTGACACGGCAAGTTTGTTTTTTAATTAAATTTATTTCTGAATTCTTAATCTGTGTGTGTGTGTGTGTGTGTGTGTGTGTGTGGTGTGGTGTGTTGTGTTTACTGTGGAAGCTTAATGCAGTCACAGGAAAATAAAGAAAGTCCCTGTTTGGTGAATTTAAGCTGGGATAGGCAGGAATGTGGGGGAAAAAATAAAGTCAGAATTTGAAATCTGTCCTAAGCCTCTCCCTTGCCCTGTTCCTTCTCTCTGTTTATTAAACCACAAATGAGACAAGAGTTAGCTGCTCGCCTCCCTCCACATAGCTTCACACCACTGTGGACTGCTGGAAGGAGAGCAGGAGGCAGCTGTGGAGACGGACCTTGATCGACAGCTTTAGCCAGTCTAATTCAGCCGGTGCTAAACCCCCAGTCACAGCGAGCTGGTGCCCAGCAGCAACACTGGGTCTAAAGGCCCAGATGCACCAAACCAACATAAAAGAACAAGCGGAGACGAAGACTGACTTTCGGGTTGCCTCACGTTGTCTGTACCCAGGCAAAAAAAATTGCACATAGACACACACACAGAGACAACTAGCACATATGTTCTGCACCTGTGTGGGAGGAAATGACTCTCCACACCAGCAGATGGCAGTAGTCTGTAATTGTCATTCAAAACGGGAAACCAAACGGCCATCATGACGCTAGTTAGCACATCAATTCAGTCAATCAATTTTATTTATAAAGCCCAATATCACAAATCACAATTTGCCTCACAGGGCTTTACAGCATACGACATCCCGCTGTCCTTATGACCCTCGCAGCGGATAAGGAAAAACTCCCCCCAAAAAAACCCTTTAACGGGGGAAAAAAACGGTAGAAACCTCAGGAAGAGCAACTGAGGAGGGATCCCTCTTCCAGGACGGACAGACGTGCAATAGACGTCCAAAAGAAAAGAACCGATCATGTTACTCTGCATCAGTGAACAACGATAGAAACCATCAGGAAACGTTTCTGCGAAAGAGGAAAAATAATCTGACCTTATGGAACAAGTTGATTTTGGTCTCAGTTCCTCTGGACTCTTTACTTTCCTCACCTATTTCTCTTCTTGTGCGCTGAATTGAATTGACAGTCACATCAAATCAGAATCAGTCATTCACCAATGACTCAACCGTAGTTTTAACCTGCCAAACCGACCAAAAAAAAAGCAGACGAGGGCCAAATGGTGTGAAATGCACTGCACTGACACGGGCAACAAATGCTCACCGACAGGCCAAAATTGACCGACAGCAAACTGGTAGCTTGGTGTGTCAGGGCCTTAACCTGTGTAACGGCAGCAACAGAAAGTTTACTGATCCAGCAGGGAGTCGGGGCTGTTCGGTCACCTGGAGCTGGAGTTTGTGCTGACTGGATTTGGGTTTCTGCAGCCGCTAATGGCAGGTCAGTCTCTGGAGCTGCTGTAGTGGTGGGAAGTGAGGCGGAGGACACACTGTGAGTTGAGGCTTTCGCTTACATTGGCTAAATAAACATGAACTTGAAGCCGCAGCTGTTAGCCTTTTGCTGTGGTTAGCGTAGGGCTAAACTATTAGCATTATTTTGTCCCAAACACTTCATTGATAATGTCCGTCCTCCTTTTTTGGGTTGCTTTTCAGTGTAGGCAGTTGTTGCCAATGCTGGAATAGCAACTTTCTGTGCAAGATTCTCCACCGTTGAATCCAAGCCAAGAGGAGGTGCAGAAGACCATTTGAAAAAAAAATGTAACTGCTTACCCGGGCTTTAACAAGACTATTTCCCCAAAAGTTTACCTATTCTGCCCCTGTTTTCTGATTTGAGATAATAGCACCACGCTTCCACAATTTGATGTCATAGAAGAAAACTAAATCTCTTCTTCATGCCTGCCAGTGTCTGTGAAAACTATGTTAGCTAACATAGCCTCGAAACAGAATGACAGAAAATTCTGAGCTTAACTTTTAGCAAAGTAACAGGATAAAAAAAGGAAGACTTTGTTATATCTGTAGGCTGTAACTCACAGATGATCCCTCTCGATTTACTACATACTTAAGTCTTTTTTTGGACGCAGTAACTGTGTAAATTTGACCCTCCAACATCTTGAAAACATTAAAGGCAGAAAAGGTAAAGTAACAGTGACGGTGTTTTCTAAAACATTCCTCATATTTACCACCATGTTTGATTTCCTCTCAGTCTGCAGATGATTTATTGTGCTCATGTTTAAACTGTTATTTGTGCTGCAGGTTTCCTCTCCGACTCCTCCTGGTCCTCCTCCCTCTGCTGCTGCTCCTCTTCAGTACGTCTGATTCTTGGTTTTCTGTTTCATGTGACTTTTCAGCAGCTCAGACTTGATTCAGCTGTTTGTTCTCTCAGGTCTGTGTTGGTTCGGTCCCGCTGGTCTGCAGTCTGTCCTTCCTGCTGTCAACACCACAGAGTGGACGACCCTGGTCTCTGATGTCCCTGGTCTGTCCTCCATGCACAGCTTGGTGTCCCCACAAGACCAATCAGCAGAGGGCACTGTGGAGGAGTCGAGGGAGGTTCAGCCCTACGTGGAGGAGCCGCTCTACAGTCGACCTCCTGCAGCGGCAGAAGAGGCGGTACTGATACTGCCCTGTTTTAGCTCTTAACATTTTAATGTCTTCTGATTTTAAATCATCACAAATTAATTATTAACAGTACTTTATTTATGTAGAATATTTCACACTTAAGTAGAACCAATTAGTCAATCGACAGAAGATTAGTTAAAATAATTTAAATAATCAATTAGTTTATCAAGTAAAATCACCGCTTGGAATTATGTTTTTGGGTTGTCTGTAAAAAATAATGGCTGTTGCCATGGTGATGTCGCCCATTAGTTTGTAGATTCTTGTTTTGAAGCCTCGAGTTCAGCAGCAGTTTGGAAGTTGGGATCGTGGCTTTTTGGTGCCAAAACAAAAGACAGATGACAAAGCTGTGACCATAATCACATTGACATTGCTTTAAAATAATGACTCTGAAGCAAGGATGTCTCAATTTGTTAAATACCCGTTGCCCTGATTCCTCTCTCCTCGCTTCTCTTCCTTACTCCTCCGCTGTCATCTCCAGTGGGCGGGACTTAAGACCCAGACACAAACCGACTTCAGAGAACTAATGTCAAAGAAAGCCGACTGTTCGTTGCCTCACGTCGCTGCATCTCGGTCAAAAAGTTGCACGTGAGCACACTGCAAAGACTACCGCTGCACCTGCATGAAAAGAAATAACTCTCCACACCAGCAGACAGCAGTAGTCTGTATTCATCACTCAAAAAGGGAAACTGGAGGACCGTCTTGATGCTAGTTAGCCAGTTACCACATTACCAACACATTCCAATGTTGAAAGAACAGAGCACATTTACCGTGCGCCGGTCAACAACAACACAAACCATAAGGAAATGTCCAGTTCCTCTGGACTTTAGTTGTTTGTTTACTTTCCTCACTTTTGTTTCTCGTCTTGGGCGCTGAGCTGAACTGCCACGGGCTCAGCCATCGCTGATGCTGATTCAACACACTGACTTGGCCAAAAAAATAAGTCAACAGGGGCTGACAGGGGGCAACGGTGCAGGACATACCTCACAGACTAGGGCGTTCGATGCTCACTGATGGTTAAACATTGACCGAAGGCCGACCGTCGGCTTGGTGGGTCAGGGCCTTTTTAGATGCAAGGAAAGGAGGCAAAGAAGGGAAACAAGCTTGTACAAATTGGAAAGTGTAATAGGCCTCCAGTGATGGCCAGTTTACCAAATATAAGGCATACAATAATCAGTACAGGAACCAGAGTAGTCTACAAGGTGGAGTGAAGAAGAGGCAGCATGCATATAGAAACATCACCACGGCCCAAAACACGTAAAAAGGTAGCCTGCACATGTTTTGTTTTTTTTTCCTGGCCGACATGTTAAAACAAGCCTTACTTCAAAAATAAAAACTTATCCTATCCTGTTTTCTACGTGTACTACGTGTCTTTCATGTTATCTATAAAGTTTCTGTTGCTTCACAGGAAGAGTTGGCGGTGGTGGATGAGTCGGCGCGGCTCCTCCGTCTGGAGCAGAGTCTGATGGCGCTGTGGGAGCATGTGGAGGCTGGAGGTCAGCAGGCGGAGCAGAGACACATGGAGGTCCTCCGGCTGTTCTCCGACCTGCAGCAGCAGCAGGTCTCCGATCAGAGCAACAGAGAAGCTGTGGAGCCCTGGATGAGCGGCCTGCTGGACCAGCAGCTGGACCAGCTCAGGAGACGACTGGACGAGGAGAGACGGCACAGGGAACAGGTACTGGACTCATCAGAGGGGGGAGAAGTATACAGGCGCTTTACTGCAGTAAAAGTACTGACACTACACTGTGAAAATACTCCAAGTAAAAGTCCTGCATTCAGAAGCGTACTGAGGCATGCAGCATGTCAGCTGTCAGTGTTTTCCCTCTCTATCAGATATTTACATTAATAATGCTGCTGTGTAATGAGTACATTGCATGGATACTTTGTGTTTTGAGTCCTGAGCAGATTCACTGAGCATGATGGGAGTCTGTGTTTGTGTCTGTAGTCTCGACAGCAGGATTTGTTGCAGCGGCAGAGTCAAGAGTCTCGTCTGGATCAGCTGGAGCTGCAGCTGCAGACACTGGCTGCCAGAGCAGAGGTACGCCACGTGAACAGGATCAGAAAAAACACTAACTCTTAAAGTTGGACAGTCCTGTCCTATTTAGGCTACTTTTAAGTAACATTTAGCCTACTTTAATCACACTTTGCCTTTAACCTACTTTTAATTACACTTAGCCTACTTCTAATCATACTTAACCTACATTTTAATCCCATTTAACCTCCTATTAAATTACATGTAGCCGACATTTAATCACACTTAGCCTACTTTTAAGCACATTTAACCTACATTTAATTACAATTGGCCCATATTTTATTACATTTAGCCTACTTTAAATTACACTTAGCCTACTTTTAATCACGTCTAGCCCACTTCAAATGTTTAGCCTACTTTTAATCACATTTAACCAAACCTGAATCACATTTAGCCTACTTTAATCATACTTTGCCTACATTAATAACATTTAAGCTACTTTAAATTACACTTAGCCTACTTTTAATTCCATGTAGTGTACTTTTAATCACATATAACCTACTTTTAATTACACTTTACCTACTTTGAATCACGTCTAGCCCACTTCAAATAATGTTTAGCCTACTTTTAATCACATTTAACCTACTTTTAATCACACTTAGCCTATTTTTGATTACACTTAGCCTACTGGTAATTAAACTTAGCCTACTTTTAATCACATTTAACCTACTTCTAATTACACTTAACCTACTTTTAATCACATCTAGCCCACTTCAAATAATGTTTAGCCTACTTTTAATCACATTTAACCTACTTCTAATTAAACTTAACCTACTTTTAATCACATCTAGCCCACTTCAAATAATGTTTAGCCTACTTTTAATCACATTTAACCTACTTCTAATTAAACTTAACCTACTTTTAATTACGTCTAGCCCACTTCAAATAATGTTTAACCTACTTTAAATCACATTTAGCCTACTTAAAACCACATTTCGCCCACTTTACACGTTTAGCCAACTTAATCACATTTAACCTAATCTGAGTCACATTCAGCCTACTCATAATAACGTTAAGCCCACTTTAAGTAATGTTTAGCTTAACATTTAGTGTACGTCTCAACTCATGTTTAGCCTTCTTTTTTTTTATATTTACTATACTTTTGATCACATTTAGCCTACTTTTGATAACATTTAACCTACTCTCGTCACCTTCAGTCTACTTCCATCATGTTTAGGCTACATTTTTACAGTTTTTACATTTTTACAGTTAATTTACTTTAAATCATATTATATTATTGGAGAATCTCCAGTGTGTGTTGTGTAGACAGTTTTGGTTTATTGTTTTTACAGGAAATGCAGCAGAGAGAAGCTGCAACGACAGTCTCACCCTCACGGACAACCCTTCCTGTTGCTGTCAGGTAACCTTCATCCTCCTCCCTCCTCATCTTGTAGTAAGCTGTGGGTTTTTTTTTTTTTTTTTTTTTCTGTTTGTTGGTGTGAACATGAAACAGACCAGTGGACAGACAGTGTGACTTTTCTTTTCCTTCTTTAAGTTAACTGAATAAAGGTGTGGCACCTGTGTACATGCTGTCACTTTGATCTTCTCCGATGTTGGACTGTAGTTTGTTTTTTGGTTTTCTCTAGTGGTGGTGTGGACCGTCAGTCCCATGATGCCTTGCTGGCGGAGGTTACGCGGTTGGAGTCGGCTCTGGAGGATGTGAGGCGGGATGTTGAGGGTCTGTCTGGGTGTCAGGACGGCTGCAGACTACACGACAGTATCCAGCAGACGGTAAGAGAGAAGAGGCCCAGTTTGTTTAGTTTAATACTCATGTTAGAGAGGTTATCCACATGAGTGTGCAGGGCTGAGTGGATTGGAGAGACTGCGGAATATTTCCATGTGTTGTTGAACATGCACATTTTTATTAAACAGTAACAGCACAAACAAGTCCTCTTGTAGCTTCACAATAAAAGCCTCCCGGCTGCTTCACTGGCTTAGGGCAAATCTTTTTTTGCGGAGATGATTCTGTTTCAAAAGTAACCTTTGTGTCCTCTTCAGATTTCAGAGCAGGTTTCTGCTCAAGTCCGCGAGGAGGTTCGGGTCCTGCTCTACGGCAACCAGCTGATGGCAGGTGGCGGCACATCTGCAGACGCCGGCCTTCCAGAGTCGCTCCTCCAGTGGCTGTCTCAGCAGTATGTCAGCGGGGCCGACCTGCAGGCGTCACTGGCCTCTCTGGAGCTCAGCATCGTGCAGAACATCAGCCTGCAGCTGGAGCAGCATCGCAGCGAGGAGTCGGTCAGAGAGGCTGTCCTGCACGCCACCGAGGCTGCGGGGGCCCTTGTGACTCAGGAGGTGAGGCAGGGGGGTCTGATACTTATTAAACAGTCTGCAGAACGTGAATCAGATTCAGATGAACATAAAGTTTGTTAATAAATTGTTTTTAGAATTCATCCATCCATTTTCTGATGCTCACCAGGGTCCTTCTGCTGTGATTAATTTTATCACTGTTAATGGCAAGTACTAAATTAAATGTTAATAAATGTGAGTACAAAGTAAAACCCACCCGGCTGTATCATTTCTATTGACTTTCCCTGAAGGCCCAGACACATCAAACTGACGTCGGAGAACTCGCAGCGACAAAGCCCCCCTGCCGCATCGTTGCATCACTGCATCGCAAACAAACACACCACGAAAATTACAGCCGACAGTTAACTAACACGTACATTCTGCACACACGAGAGGAAAGAACTCTCCACACCAGCAGATGGCGGTAGTCTGTACTTGTCATTCAAAAAGGGAAAGCTAAAGGAAAAAATAATCTTACCATATGTAACAAGTTTGCCTGACAATCAGAGTGATTTCATTCACCAATTGACTCTGCTGTGCCAACGCCGAGGGTGATGAGGGGCTATGCTGCAGAAGACACCACACCCACGAGGGCGGCAGATGCTCACCAATGACCCCAACTTTTACCGATGGCTGTTGGCCGACCGATGACTGTCGGCTTGGTGTGTCAGGGTCTTTATACTATAGCCACTGTGACCATGAAATATGATATTAAACTACATCTGATTTATCTTGTAAAGGTCTTTAAAAAGTCTAATTAAACTCACTGATCCTGCAGACACAATAAGTTGTTCGGAGGTCTCATGCGTGTAGATTGCTGTTTTAGTTCTTGAGAGTTCACCCTTTGCTCTTCTCCAACAGGACGTGCATGTAATCGTGAAGAACGCTCTGCGCCTGTTTTCTCAGGACCAGACCGGCCTGGCGGACTACGCTCTGGAGTCTGGAGGTCAGCAACAGAACGCCTCAGTGTGTTAATAATCTGATAATATGACGTTTGGCTTGTGAAGTGTTAGTGGATCAGTCTGGCGTTATTTTATATTTTCCTTATAGCCAGCAAATGTCATGTTTAGACTCAAACCAACATGTTGGTTGAATCAGGCGTCTGATATCTCCACCTGCAGCCGGGATCCACAACTGACAGGCGTTTGTCTTCTGTTGTCCTGCAGGGGGCAGCATCCTGAGCACTCGCTGCTCGGAGACTTACGAGACAAAGGCCGCTCTGCTCAGTCTGTTTGGATTTCCTCTGTGGTATTTCTCTCAGTCTCCTCGAGCTGTGATCCAGGTAACACAACAAATAACCCGTAACAAATTCATGTCATCAGTTGTTGCTGTTGTTTTTTAATAACCCACTAACAAACATTCTCTGCACACCAGAATATATGACGGATGAGAAAAACATAATTTGAACTAGAATGAGAGAACTCAAACAAACTGACCTTCACCAGATATTTCAACATGTTCCCACTTAATCCTGCTGCTTGTTGATGTAAATGTGAAGCTGCAGCTGTGTGTCTCTGACCTGCTTCTCCTGCAGCCGGACGTCCATCCAGGAAACTGCTGGGCCTTCAGAGGCTCCACGGGCTTCCTGGTGATCCGCCTCTCCATGACGATCCTCCCCACCGCCTTCTCCCTAGAGCACATCCCCAAAACCCTGGCACCCAGCGGGGCTCTGCACAGTGCGCCCCGAGACTTCAGCGTCTACGTAAGACCGCGACCCCGGCAGCATCGCTGATGTATCAGAAAGATGGATGTTTACTTTCTGTTTTTTTTATTTTTTTTTTATTTTCAGGGTCTGGATGATGAGAGTCAGGAGAGAGGGAAGCTGCTGGGCACCTACACCTACGACGAGGATGGAGAAGCTCTGCAGACCTACACCGTCACTGTGAGTAATATTTCTGCTGATCTTTCCTGCATGAAGAACCTCAAATGGAAAATGGCCAAAGTCAAAGTAGAATAAGACTCCGTCCAACAATGCTGCTTCAGTGTGTGTGAAAAGAAAAACACACAAGTACGGATAAGAATTAAAGACATAAAGACATGAAATAGAGCAGAAGTTGAAATATGAAAATAAAATAGAATACATCGGATTCATATAAAATATTTATTAATCATGTGGGTTTTTTTCTTAAAAGACTGTTGTTCATTGATTAGTGTTTTTCTGCTCATTTTGGTGCAGTTTATTTTTTTGGTGTGTTTCTCTGCATTATGTTAGTTCAGTTCTTTTGTCTTTTATTTCCTTTTGTTTGTTTTGTTTGTTTTTTCCCTTAAGTTAAAGGGAGGTCTGATGTATAATGGGTGTATTCACACCAAATACAAAGTAAGCATTTTTCATGGCGCAGTGACAAAGTCACCACAAAGACACGAACAGACATGAGCGACGTGAAATTTGTGGGAGCTGAAATTTTTCGTGTGAGACTTCGTCGTTAAAGCCTGTCAACATTGAGATTTGGTTGAGATTGACGTAACTGAGTCATAAAATAAAGACAAGCGTATTGTTACCATCTGTGGGCCCCCCGGAGCTCTACGGTTCATCGTCAGTACAGAGACAGAACAGAAAAGGAGAGGGCTCAGAGAAAAGTGAGCGAAGCCACAGGACTGCATGGTAAGTTCTGAGAATATGTATTTGTGACTTATGTAAGCTTTTTTTGTTGGGTGGCTCCTCTGCAAAATGCTCTCTGAGTAATTTAAGTATGTCTTTTATTGTGGAAGGTGAACAGCAGGAAGGTGTGAAGCGGAAAAACGCTGCCGTGGACAATTAAAAAAATAATAGTGTCGCGGTCGTCGTTTACGCTGCTTCAGAGCGCAGAGCTTCTGTGTTCACTGTGTTCATATCACTTGATCCCAGCTGTCAGTTGTAATCTACTACGAACCAAATTAGTTTGCTGCCTTCCCCAGTTAGTTTGCACAACCATTAGCACAGTGGTTAAAGCAGAGTATTCATCAGCTTTGAGCGGCCATATTTACGCTACTAACATGATGCCAATATTCACTTTGCGTTGGGTATGAACACACTATAAGGCTGTGGCTTCTTGACCTCCCCTAAAACATGTCTTGTCTTCCATTATCTGGATTTTATGCAGTCCTTTGTGTATTTCAAATAAAATAATATTAAAAATAAGATAGAATAACAACATATAATGTCATTAGTACGCATGTTAAATAAAGCTTATCGTTTTATATCAGTGTTGCATCGTCTCATCGTCCTCCGCTTATCTGGGTCCGGGTTGTGGGGGCAGCAGCCTCAGCAAAGAAGCCCAGACAGTCCTCTCCCCAGCCACTGCCGTTAGCTCTTTTGAGGGAACCCCAAGGCGTTCCCAGGCCAGCCGGGTGATGTAGTCCCTTCAGCATGTCCTGGGGCGGCCCCGAGGTCTCCTCCCGGTTGGACATGCCTGAAACACCTCCCAAGGGAGGCGTCCGGAAGGCATCCTTACCAGATGCCCGAACCACCTCAACTGGCTCCTCTTGATGTGGAGGAGCAGCGGCTCTACTCCGAGTCCCTCCCGGATGTCCGAGCTCCTCACCCTATCCCTAAGGCTGAGCCCAGCCACCCTGCGGAGGAAACTCATTTCAGCCACTTGTACTCGCGATCTTGTTCTTTTTCGGTCACTACCCAGAGCTCGTGGCCATAGGTGAGGGTTGGAACGTAGATCGACCGGTAAATCGAGAGCTTCACTTTCTGGCTAAGCTCCCTTTTCACCACAACGGACCGGTTAAGCGCCTGCATCACTGCTGACGCCGCCCCAATCCGCCTGTCAATCGCCCGCTCCATCCTACCCTCACTCGTGAACAAGATCCCGAGATACTTAAACTCCTCCACCTGAGGAAGGACCTCCCCCCCGACCTGGAGTGGGCAATCCACCCTTTTCCGGCTGAGGACCATGGCCTCAGACTTGGAGGTGCTGATTCTCATCCCAGCCGCTTCACACTCGGCTGCGAACCCTCCCAGCGAGAGCTGGAGGTCACTGTTCGATGGAGCTAGGAGGACCACGTCATCCGCAAAAAGCAGGGACGAGATCCTCCCATCACCAAACCTGACATCCTCCACCACTCGGCTGCGCCTAGAAATTCTGTCCATGAAAGTTATGAACAGAACCGGTGACAAAGGGCAGCCCTGGCGGAGTCCCACTCTCACTGGGAACAGGTCCGACTTACTTACTTACTTACTTTAAAAAAAACAAAACAAAACAACCTTTTAAATTAGATCAGTATCAGATGATTTTCACCCTGATTTTTGTACCCTTGCGTCCAAAACTTCACTGTCACAAAAATATGCTGTTCACAGCAGCGACCCAGGATTGTAGACATGCTGAGGTTCACACAGCTCTTGTTCGCAACACTGTATTTGTGTCAAGTATCTTTCAACTCTTTCTGCCTCAGAAAACTTCACTTAATAGCCCGGTTTCAATCACTGAAGTCGGCTGGTGTTGTCCTGCAGGGGGCAGCATCCTGAGCACTCGCTGCTCGGAGACTTACGAGACAAAGGCCGCTCTGCTCAGTCTGTTTGGATTTCCTCTGTGGTATTTCTCTCAGTCTCCTCGAGCTGTGATCCAGGTAACACAACAAATAACCCGTAACAAATTCATGTCATCAGTTGTTGCTGTTGTTTTTTAATAACCCACTAACAAACATTCTCTGCACACCAGAATATATGACGGATGAGAAAAACATAATTTGAACTAGAATGAGAGAACTCAAACAAACTGACCTTCACCAGATATTTCAACATGTTCCCACTTAATCCTGCTGCTTGTTGATGTAAATGTGAAGCTGCAGCTGTGTGTCTCTGACCTGCTTCTCCTGCAGCCGGACGTCCATCCAGGAAACTGCTGGGCCTTCAGAGGCTCCACGGGCTTCCTGGTGATCCGCCTCTCCATGACGATCCTCCCCACCGCCTTCTCCCTAGAGCACATCCCCAAAACCCTGGCACCCAGCGGGGCTCTGCACAGCGCGCCCCGAGACTTCAGCGTCTACGTAAGACCGCGACCCCGGCAGCATCGCTGATGTATCAGAAAGATGGATGTTTACTTTCTGTTTTTTTTATTTTTTTTTTATTTTCAGGGTCTGGATGATGAGAGTCAGGAGAGAGGGAAGCTGCTGGGCACCTACACCTACGACGAGGATGGAGAAGCTCTGCAGACCTACACCGTCACTGTGAGTAATATTTCTGCTGATCTTTCCTGCATGAAGAACCTCAAATGGAAAATGGCCAAAGTCAAAGTAGAATAAGACTCCGTCCAACAATGCTGCTTCAGTGTGTGTGAAAAGAAAAACACACAAGTACGGATAAGAATTAAAGACATAAAGACATGAAATAGAGCAGAAGTTGAAATATGAAAATAAAATAGAATACATCGGATTCATATAAAATATTTATTAATCATGTGGGGTTTTTTCTTAAAAGACTGTTGTTCATTGATTAATTTCAGCTCCCACAAATTTCACGTCGCTCATGTCTGTTCGTGTCTTTGTGGTGACTTTGTCACTGCGCCATGAAAAATGCTTACTTTGTATTTGGTGTGAATACACCCATTATACATCAGATCTTGTTCTTTTTCGGTCACTACCCAGAGCTCGTGGCCATAGGTGAGGGTTGGAACGTAGATCGACCGGTAAATCGAGAGCTTCACTTTCTGGCTAAGCTCCCTTTTCACCACAACGGACCGGTTAAGCGCCTGCATCACTGCTGACGCCGCCCCAATCCGCCTGTCAATCGCCCGCTCCATCCTACCCTCACTCGTGAACAAGATCCCGAGATACTTAAACTCCTCCACCTGAGGAAGGACCTCCCCCCCGACCTGGAGTGGGCAATCCACCCTTTTCCGGCTGAGGACCATGGCCTCAGACTTGGAGGTGCTGATTCTCATCCCAGCCGCTTCACACTCGGCTGCGAACCCTCCCAGCGAGAGCTGGAGGTCACTGTTCGATGGAGCTAGGAGGACCACGTCATCCGCAAAAAGCAGGGACGAGATCCTCCCATCACCAAACCTGACATCCTCCACCACCCGGCTGCGCCTAGAAATTCTGTCCATGAAAGTTATGAACAGAACCGGTGACAAAGGGCAGCCCTGGCGGAGTCCCACTCTCACTGGGAACAGGTCCGACTTACTTACTTACTTACTTTAAAAAAAACAAAACAAAACAACCTTTTAAATTAGATCAGTATCAGATGATTTTCACCCTGATTTTTGTACCCTTGCGTCCAAAACTTCACTGTCACAAAAATATGCTGTTCACAGCAGCGACCCAGGATTGTAGACATGCTGAGGTTCACACAGCTCTTGTTCGCAACACTGTATTTGTGTCAAGTATCTTTCAACTCTTTCTGCCTCAGAAAACTTCACTTAATAGCCCGGTTTCAATCACTGAAGTCGGCTGGTGTATATTTTGGTCAGGCGTCAAAATGGGACGGGCACTACAAGCGAGGCAGAGATTAAAAGCCTCCCTCCAGTTAGTTTACACCCTGTTCTTTCTTAAATGGAGATTGGGAGTGTGTTTAATAGTCAGATTCAATGTTAATCCATAACCATAGCAACCAGACTGCAGCTACAGTAGCTTGGAAAACAGCAATATGGAACTTGGTTTGATATGTTGCTGAGGTCCGCTGTTTAAAATGGAGTTATGGGATGTTTTGGAGGTGCACCGTCCACCAGCATCTTGCCTCAGCTCAGCACCGACACCACCCCAGGCAGCACTTTGATTTTTATTTTTCAACTTTTTGACTGAAGGTTGTGCACTTCCCAGTGTCGGACCTGTTAGAGGCTTGATGCTGGTGAACAGTGCAAACTTACAACACGTTGGTAACATGTAATTCCTTCCTGTAGTGCGCTGGGGTTTATCGTCCACAGAACGAGGCTGCACGCCCACATTTTCACAACAAAATACAACAGGCTGCAGTGAGAGTCTCTCTCCATGGGATATTTAAAAATAGCAGCTTTGTGCATTTAGTCCTTCTCAGGCAAGCTCAGGGGTTTAGTGTTGCTGTAGCCCACAGGAAGTGAGGATTAGAATATATGACCTTCACATAATCCGCTCCAAATCAATCTATATTTTTAAAGTCATCACTAAAAGTGTGTGTCATATAAAAACTAAAGTGATGCTCAAAGTTGTCACAGTGAAATTTGAGGTGTGCTGATGGATTCACGTCATCAACTCATGCATTGAGTAACATTACAAGTTAACATTCCACCTTAAAAGTTGCCAGCAGTCGGCCCAGCGAATGAAGTTATTTTTTTCTCTTTCATTTTATAGTTGTAGTTTACTGATGTATGAACAGAGGTTACATAAAACCAGAGTGACCGTCCTCTACTGACCAATCAGACTGCAGGGTTCACAGCTCCACTTTTTAGTACCAGATCTGCTTGGTGGAAATGGGGCTTAATTGAGACCTGTGTTTATTTGTCAACATTTTCAGCCACGCCCAGCGAGTAAAAGGAGCTCGACATGTAGTTGGGACTTGGCTTTTAATTAAAGTTTTCTGCTAATTTATGTTTTTTAAAATGTCTTTAAACTTGAACTGAAAGTGTGCCAACATGACAACACCCAGCTCTTTCTCTTTCACATCCTGTTTTGTCCCGCACAGGAGGAGAATGACCAACCCTTCCAGATCATCGAGGTCAAAGTGTTGTCCAACTGGGGGCACCAGGAGTACACCTGCATGTACCGCTTCAGAGTGCACGGGACACCAGCAGACGCCTGAAGACACTGCAGACACTCAGTCCCGTTATTTAATACACAAAGAGTTTGGAGAGATGGCAGAGACACTGATGACTTGCTGTCTTACGCACAGTCACCTCCCAGCTAACTCACTGCTAACTGTGCCTGAGACTCCACAGTGACTGTAAACTCAATGAGACGGTCACTTCCTTCGTCCCCTCCAGGCCAAACGTGATCTCTGAGTGTCGTCAGTTTCCTGTGGAAAGAGGACACACTCACAGCTTCTGTGTGATGTATATTTTTTCTGTCAATAGTTAATATTTTTTTATAAGTGTTTTGTGTTTTGTATTTGTTGTGTTAAAGGTCCATGTTTTAGACCGTTTTTCTTTTATCTGTCACATTATTTAAATGCAGTAGTGCAGATGTGAGCAGGAAGTGAAGGCCATCTTAATACGTTACTCAGATGGCCTTGTGTATGTGTTCTGTTGTGGATGCTGTAATTGTTTTTCCTGTCTTTACTGGTGGTGGAAGGGATCCCCTTCTCAAGCTTTGATTTTAAGCTTCAGCAGTGAGATAGTTGAATGGGGAATCTTCCAAAGTGTCTGTTTCCATATTTATTGTTTCCTTGCTGAGCCAAGTTTGATGAACAGTAACACAAAGACAGAATTTCCGTCTGAATTTGGAGGAACTCTGAACCTTTGAAGTCATTTTCAGGCAGGAGGAGGAGGATGGTGGATTTTTATCCCCCATCATTTCCACTGAAACAGTTTGTGGACCGGATGAACGGGTCGAACAGTTACCACCACAAAACTTCCAAATCTACATACTGGCATGGGAGTTTAGTCATGTATTGTTATGTGAACCTGTTTTTTTTAGTGTCTGTTGCATTCAAGTACACTGCAACATTTGAAGTTGAATTTAATGCAGTGTCTTTGAATGCACCACCAGGCAGGGTTTTCATAATGACTCCTGCTCACAGCTGCAGTACTGAATGATAATGATATAGCCTTTACAAAAAAGGACAAATTACTACTCAAACTAAATTAAAATATTTTTGCACTAATTGGCTCACCTGCGCTGAAGCTTCACTGACTTAATGAAAGGTATTTTTTTTTTTTTTTTTAATCAAAGACTTGTAAAATGTGTTGGGACCACTTTATTTTTACATACTACATATTTTTGTGCTCTTGTATGTGATTTCAAGCTGGACGTAATAAAGATGTGAAATTTGAAGTTTTTATTTAAGTGTGAGAGCTGCTGTCCTAACTGGGATTTATATTTACCAGGATTTTATTTCAGAAGTTTATTTTTTCCATGGAAGTTCTGTTTTCGGGTCAGCTTGTTTGTTAGCAGGATCATCTGGGGGGGAAAAACAAAACTAAATCTGTGGCCATGAATCAAGAAACAAGTGATAGTTTTTAATTTTTTTCTCTTGGATTCCCATCGTATTCGGGCTGTATGAGCAGCTGAGAAGAAACAAACAAATATGTAAATGGCAAATTTTTAATTCTTGGTCGGAGGTATCCGGAAGTTCCTACGTCTACTTATCTTCCACTTAGCAAACAAAATTGAGCCTTCGCCAAGTCTCGCCCCAGACTCGATGTAGACTGGCCAGTCATAACGTAGCATCAGGCCGGCTCAGACACAGCTGCACTTCACATTGACTCTGATGCAGTCGCTCCTTCATTTTCAGGCTGGTTTTGTGGATTTCGAGTTAAATGTTATGCCTGGGGCACGTTGTGTAGTAATGATACTCGTTACCTGGAGAGGTTGGAAAAGGATATACGTTTCTTCCCTGTTCCAAAACCAAAATCAGACCCTGAAAAGTGTAGGGTTAGCTAGCTAGCTACTGAAGATATAGCCTACTGAATGTATACACATGCTGCTTCTGCTTTGTAATGATTATAACAGTGAAACAAAGACTGACCCTGCTGTACAGGAGCCAGTAAAGGGAAGCAGGGAAACTTTACTGATATTCAACCAGCTGTGTGTCATCGCATTGTGCGCAGATGAATGATGAATTATCACTGCCCAACCAGCGACAGAGGTCTGGGTGCTGGCACTGACACGGAGGCGATGCCAAACACGATTCATCTGCACACACTGCGATGCCACACAACTGGTTCAGAAAAGGCAAAGTTTCCCTTTATATTCATTGTCTTGTGTGGTGATCAGCAGTGATGTGGTGGTTCACTTTTACACTGTGATCTGTAGCCTATAGTTCGGCTTTAGCTTCTAACTATCTTTGTCTTTTTAACCTGTTGTTGCTGCTGAGTCAGTTTGACATCCTGGATATATCCTTCATACACAGACTGTAGACCCCTCTGTCTGCTTCTCAGTTGAGTATTTTGAGAAACTGTTAAGCAGAAATACCGAACTGATGTTGAAAACATGGAAAACATCATGACTAGTAGTTGACAAATGTTTTGAATTTTTGTTGACAAAAAACATGAATATAAATGACTAAGATGTGACGAAAACTAATAAGCACTTTCGTCTGAAGACTTTGACTAAATCTGGCGGATGGATCACAAAACACAGGACTTTACCCCGGGAGACCTTTGATTGATACCGTGTAATTAATTTTAAGGTACGTCGTCACCATGTTCTTTTTCCTAAACTTACCTAACTTGAGGTTGAGCACCCCCACATAATTTGTAGGGTGCTAACTTATAGTTTATCATATAAACTGTGGTGTGTTAATTTTTTTTAGGACCTCATACGAACCAATGTATGAGGATGTGTTGTGGCAATCCAGCCAACAGTTGTTGGGATGTTTGAGGTACGTGTCTATACAGTTAATTCTGCTTCTTCTCGTCTGCACTCGTCCGCTCTCCATCCTGCGACTCCAAAATTGATAAGAAGTCCACTATTGTGGAGATCGTTTTGGTCACTTAAATGCATCCCAGAGAGGATAAGAACCTCGGCCGAATCCTTTTGCAATTGCATTTTACCGGATAGCAACAACCCTTTGATTGGAATCTGTTTATTGATTGGTTAGCTGATCTGATCAGTCCAGACCCAATTTAATTTGTTAATCAACAAGATTAAAAACACAATAGTCACAGCAGCATAACCTTTATATCTGACCTAAGTTGCTCTCCTAGTTCTTGGAAACTTCAGGGACTGTGATAGAAAAAGATTTACGCACACAAATAAGTCAAAACAACTTGTGTGGGGTATATGTAGGTATTTTATTTGTTTACAATACAAGATGAGCTATGATGCATGGTCGAACATTGGCTGTACTGACAAGGATAACCATGTCTAATAATAAATGAGGAACACTCTCAAATCGACTATTAATGATCAATAACTGAACCAAAGCGCATATAGACTTGATGGGCAACTGATTACAAGCATTATGTATTATTAGACTACAAATCAAGCTCATGTTATGAATAATGACTGATATGTAGAGACTAGATGAAAAGGACTTTGTACCGAATGTTCAGGACTTTCTGAACTACCCAAGTACACGGAGGATTCAAGCACAACACACTGCAGTTTGAACTGCTCAAATTGTCTGATTGACAGGGGAAATCCTTGCACTTAGTTGCTGGCAGGTTACCATGGTTACCAAATGATTTGAATATTATACAGATCTTATATTATAATTGCTTCCTTCCGAATGATTTACTGGTGTTTTAGCTTCTTGCTAAAATCACATATCTACCATCAAACAATATAGAATCAAGGACACCAATGACAAACTGACCCAGACTCCCCATGGAGGCGGACCGAGACCCTTCTTTTCAAGTGGCCTCGGTCTGGGATCAGTTAACAACTACTGAACCAAGACAAACCCACCAGGGTTTGTTTCAAACAAACCAAATGGGTTGGGTGTGAAAGCACTCTAAGACAGCTCAACAGTGTCCAGAGCCCTCATCATCTCAAGGTGAATCTCATCCACCTCTGGAGTTTTGCCACGCTGGAGGTTTTCGACTACCTCCGTGACTTCTGCCAGAGAAATAGACAAGGCCTCCCATGATCCTTCATGGGTCATGCTCTGCCTCCTCTATAGAAGGCATATCTGTCTGGTTCAGGAGTTCCTTTATGTGTTTCCTCCACTATCTGACAATGTCCTCAGTTTGAGTCAACAGTTCTCCTCTTCAGCTGGAAACAGCCTGTGCTAAGCTCTGCCTCCCTCTCCTGAGCTGTCTGATTATCTGTCAGAACCTTGACTGAAAATCCTTCTCCAGGTCCTACCCCAAACTCCACACATGCAGTTTTCGCCCCAGTGACCACAGACGCCACAGTCCTGCTGGTGTTTCTGGAGTCTCCTGATTGAGCTCGAAAGGACTCTTTCTTCAACTAAATGGTCTTTTTCACCACTGATGTCCACTAGCAGATTCTTTGGTTTCCACCACATCGGGCACAGGTGACCTTCTACGCACAACCTCAACAAGGCCCACCTGGACTCCATGTTTCCAATGGCCATCGGGACACAATAAATTTGCTAAAGATTAGAAAAAAAGTTGTGGTGATGGCAAATAAATGATGGTGAAGGCATGGGAAAGATTGTTTTGGTTATTAAAAAGGCAAATGTTCATTGTAGGTCTGTGACAAGTCCTCTTGCATGAAAGTCTGATGCACTACATGTCCATCCACCACCCTGAACTCCGTGTACTTACTTTCCCTCTTGCAACATAACGGTCAGTCTACTTACTACACTGCCACTGAACGAAATACCAAGGTGCAGAATTGTTCAAAATGGACTTGACTTATTGTGAAACTGGGCTCCAAAAACCTGGTTGGATTATCACTTGAGACTGAGAGGAAAGTCCTTTAGTTATCTCTTCCTGCTTTCATTCTTTTAGCCATTTGACAAGGATTTAAAAGAAATGTTCCACTCAGAGTTGATGTTTGGCAGGTGAGAAATCTAATTAGATGTGAGATGAGCTCTTTGGAGGTCCTACTCTTCTGCCTGGGCTCCTTCCTCTTCAGCCGATCCTCCTTCAGCTCTGGAAACACCGAGGTTGTAATAATCCACCTCGATGTTCTCCTGTTGGCCTGGCTTCTTCCCTCTGGTGGTCTGGAGAGACATGACAGCACACAGATATGAGTTATTGCATCACTCCTCTCTTCAGTTCAACACACACAGGCTAAGAGCTTTGTTTGAGCCAGTCCTCTAACCAACAGAGATGTGTACGGTACCTTAAAGATGAAATAGATGACAGTGTTGAACAACAGCAGAATCAGCGGCAGGACGACCAGTCTGATGATAAAAGCTGCTGGATCTGATGAAACACATTCACAGACACACACATCAGTACAGCTGCTCCCATCAACCTTAAACTTCAGTCACGTTAAATCACCTAAAATCACTAATCAGTTAACTAAAGTCACTGTGAGGGGATGAATTAAAGCCTGCTCATTCTCTCCCTAATGCCCCTGTCTGGTTGAAATGAAATCAACACCTTCACATAAAACCACAGGAGTTTGCTTAAAGGGGCAGATTGCCACAGTTTGAAGCATCAGGGAATAAGCCCACTTCTCTACCCTTCAGGATGCTATTGTCCTGGATAATTTTACAGTTCAGATCAGAGGAAGGACGACACTGGAAGATCGCTGTCACAGATGATTGATGCATGTCAAAGTCAAGGAAGGTTCCTTAAATGGCTGAATTTAAGGAGGCTATGTCATCGAATCTGGCTGAAGGACTGTTCCAATGTTGAGGATCCTTTGAATTCTCCCAGTGACTGAATCTTTCCTTCAGAGAGTTTTCAAGGATACATGTGTGTATCCTCAGTGGGCATAAACTACCCACAGTTCTTTGCAAGTAATTTGCCAGAATTGAAGACAGGCCTTCTTCAGTGATGCATATCTTGGCATTCACTAGCCTGTTCCAATGTGTGTTCACTGAATGCTAGGAGGGATCTTGCCTAGCCTCTGTAGGACTCGACTCGGAAGGACCCATCCTTCCAAAGAAGCATCCTTGACTTTGAGAAGCAACAGATGTCACTGATGGGCTTACCTGAACAGGTGAGCTCCAGGGTGGAGGAAGACCAGGACAATAATGTTCCACACTCTCTCAGAGCAGATCCAGAGTGAACACAGTCAAAGTTGATCTTCCATGCAGATCTGTTGGAGGAGTCCTCTCTCCTTCCTGCTGAAATAGCAGAGCCACAGTTCAGGTTTCTACAGAAGGCAACTGCTGACGTCAGAGTCCAGTCAGAGCCATCCACTGGTCTCCAGTCTCCTCGTTTCACCTCCAGTGTTCCAGTACAGCGACTGGATCCTCCCACCAACCTGACAGGTTCTGAACAGAAACCAGAGAGTCATCAGTAAAAGAACAAAGTGAGTTTCATTACAACAGAAATGAACCAAATCAAATCTGCAGCTCCTCTTCTACCTGAGCAGGTGAGTCCAACAGCTTTGCCAGATGAGCAGGTGTGTCTATCAGAGTCTGAGCTTCTACAGTCCAGGAGAGCAGACTCATTACCTCCACACTGGAACTCTTTGGTCCACATTGGAGCCTCCACTTCTCCATAGAGCGCCCCCTGGAGGACTGAAGGAGCCCCACAGCCCAGCTCCCTACAGACCACCTCTGCATCCTGCTGGTCAAAGTCATCTTCACACACTGAGGACCACAACTGGTTTGACTTCACCTCCAGTCGTCCTGAACACAGATTAGTCTCGTTCACCAGCCTGACAGAGTCTGGAGGGAGGGAGAGAATTTAAATTTTAAAACTGATCTTGATTTGTGATTATTGATACTATGAAACAGACATGACACATCTCATCAGACACTGTACAGATTCACATGTTCCCAAACCATTAGTTCAGGAAGTCTGATACACAAGCAGTTTCATCAGAGTGCAGCCTGGAAGATCTTATGATCAACTACAGGGTTTTTGATAGAAGCATATCTTGGAAGATTACTGTCACAGATGATGTAACAGACCAGCTTACCTACGCAGGTGATCTCCATGATGGAGGAGGAGGAACCTGATGTTACACACTCCCTCAGGGTATGTCCAGCCTGAATACAGCTAGGACTGATCTTCCATGCAGATTTGAGCAAGGCCTCATTTCTTATTCCTGCTGAAACAGCAGAGCCACAGTCCAAGTCTCTGCAGACGACAGCTGCTTCCTTCAGAGTCCAGTCAGAGCCATCCACTGGTCTCCAGTCTCCCTGTTTCACCTCCAGTGTTCCTGCACAGCGACTTGATCCTCCCACCAACCTGACAGGCTCTGAGCAGAAACAAGAGGGTCATCAGTAAAGGGATAAAGTGAGTTTCATTAGAACAGAAATTAAGCAGAACCACAGCTGCAGCTCCTCTTCTACATGATCAGGGATGCTTTTCATTGTGCTAACTTATACTTCAAGTCCTCTCTCCTCCTGTGACCTACAAATCGCTTCCCCTTTCCCATCATGGAGGATCTTCGAATCCCTTGCATGCAACTTGAGGAGACAAGGAGTTAGGAGGCCTCTAGAGGATGTTAGAGTGAGAAACACAGGTGTATCCCGTGTGTCCACTTTTATTAAGTGTCATGAGGGATAAATGCTGCACCTCCACATGTGGCTCAGTAACTGACACCACTCAATACTGACACTGTGGAACCAAGGATTTCTCATTTGGCAGCTTTGACTCCTCCATCTTCATGTCTTTTATTTGCATCTCTCTCTCACATACTTACTGGGAGGAAGTGAAGGAAGCAAGGAGGGATGTTAACATAATGAAAAGAACCCCAGGTGAGTCCAACAGCTCTGCCAGGTGAGCAGGATTTTTAATTATTTGATGCAAAGCTGAGCATCTTACACAGCTGCTGCATATCAGGTGGACTGCTGACTAGATCTATCCATCTCCATTCATTAGTAAGTATATTTCCTTTGTCGTCACAGGTGCCTTGCAGGAGGAATTGTGAAACATCAGCAAGGGCCTCAGCACCCAGTAAAAGCACTCACAACACAGTATATCCTACTTGTGGCGAGGTTTCCTCCAGGGCAATGGCCACATGGCAGTTTGTCCTGCCAATGCTTGCATAGCAGATTCCTTCATCAGACTCTAAATTTAATGCACTTTTACTTGGGAGTTCATTATCATCGCTCCACATACATACAGAGCTGAGCCTGGTGTCAGGTCAGAGCCTAGACTTCAAACAATGCCTGTATTCTACATTCAGGTCACATGGAGGGTGACATACTGTCTTGAGGAAGTCCCATACTCAAGCAATTACATCATTAGTACTGTCTACAAGATGTTATCATCAACAATTATGATTTCATTATAAACATATTCACATCTGTCATGTTGCTGAGCAGACCTCTGTGTCTCTGCATTTCATACCACAGACAGGCTTACCTAAGCAGGTGATCTCCAGGATGGAAGAGGAGGAACCTGATGTGACACACTCCCTCAGAGTATATCCAGCCTGAATACAGTCAGGATTGATCTTCCATGTAGAAGTGCGCATGGACTCATTTCTTATTCCTGTTGAAACAGCGTAGCCACAGTCCAAGTCTTCACAGGCTATAGCTGCTGACATCAGAGTCCAGTCAGAGCCATCCACTGGTCTCCAGTCTCCTCGTTTCACCTCCAGTGTTCCAGTACAGCGACTGGATCCTCCCACCAACCTGACAGGATCTGAACAGAAACCAGAGAGTCATCAGTAAAAGAACAAAGTGAGTTTCATTACAACAGTAATGAACCAAATCAAATCTGCAGCTCCTCTTCTACCTGAGCAGGTGAGTCCAACAGCTTTGCCAGATGAGCAGTTGTTTCTATCAGAGTCTGAGCTTCTACAGTCCAGGAGAGCAGACTCATTACCTCCACACTGGAACTCTTTGGTCCACATTGGAGCCTCCACTTCTCCATAGAGCGCCCCCTGGAGGACTGAAGGAGCCCCACAGCCCAGCTCCCTACAGACCACCTCTGCATCCTGCTGGTCAAAGTCATCTTCACACACTGAGGACCATGACTGGTTTGACTTCACCTCTAGTCGTCCTGAACACAGACCAGTCCCATTCACCAGCGTGGCAAACACTGAGATAGACAGCGAGAACAAGGTCATACCATAGCAGTTATTATAGTATTTCAAAATTCCTGACTTTGGCACCATCTTGTGGTAGCATGAAAAATGACATGTTGAAGACAGCAATGCCTGATGAACAGAAACAAGATCTACCACCTTAAAAGGAGGTGGGCTTGCGGTAAATCTTAAGATCTGCTGATTATTTATGCAGTGTATCAACTAAATGAAGTGTTTGGTGTTTGTTCTTGCTCCAGGAACAATGAGCAAAGTTCCGGATGATCTGGAGACTTAGCAAGTCAAGGATGTGTCAAGGAGCCAGAGTTGGGTGGAATTTTAATTCGTAAAATGTTCTCATAGTAGTGGTTGCAACCATTCATCTTGTTTACGTTTTCAACGAAAAGTTATGTCTGGATACACTCCCTGTGCTACTTTTAATTTATTAACATTCTTATCCATATTGCACATTTCAATCATTCCCTCTAAAACGTAAGAAGTTTGGGTCCTGCTGATCCTGGTTCTGGCGTGGCTCTTCCTTATCAGGTAGTCACAACCCGTCATGACTCTGTTCACAGTAGAATAACAAATGAAGCTAAAACATATTCAGATTAGATTCTCCTGCTCTGTGGCAAAAAACAATGTCTCTATGCTGAAAAAGCTGCTTGATACATAGTTTCACATCATGTTCCAGACAAAATCAGTGATTCTGGATTGTTATAATTGCTCAGTCTCAGAGCAATCTTTGAAATGACAACATCAGCACAGCATCAGCTTGAAAATGGGATCATCACTGTGTAAGTGATTCTGTTTGCCATGACTTTGAACCTGGTTGTCAAGTCAGCAGAGGTAAGGTGTTGAGGAGTCTTCATGGATCACTTGACCGTGAATATATTGGTGCCTTAATGCAGATGGGTCCTCTAGGATCTTGAGACATGTCATCTGGGCCCAGCTGAGTTTTAAACCTGGAATGTCCAGGTCCACGGTCTGGAGGATGAAGAAGGTGACGGCAAAGTTTTGCTTGAAGGTATTCAGATCTCGTCTTAGCAAAGTCTACACCCTCAAGGACAAAGCAGTACTCAAACAGATCAGCCACTTCTTGCATCAGTGGCTGGGAGTACCACAAAATTTGAGTTGTATCACTGCAATAGTGACGTTGGGATGGGTAGTGTTGGACCTTGAGAGGCAGCAGAAGATCTCAGTCACCATTACAGAGACCACACACAGGCCAAAACCTGGTTTTCATGATGTCTGAAACAGAAAGGCAAATGGTTCTGCTAGAATAAACTCTCCCCTGGGGAGAGTTGAGGATGGTGTGTGTCTGTTGAGGTTGACTGCAGTGACTTCATTGGCAAGTCCCTATAAAGGACATTAAAGCTATTTGGAAAACAAGTGCATCTAACTGGAAGAGTCCTAAACATTGGCAGGTGATTAACAGCTTTAAAAACATGATACCTTGAGTCTGATACCAGCAGATCATTGTAGTGCTAACATGTATGTTGTTCATTACCTAAGCTATTAGCGCTGTTACAGATGTTGATGGTGAGGCCGCCAACAATGTCCTTTAGAGATGAGGAGTCATCTGCATAGTATATGTGAATTTCGTCAGGATCGGAGGCGATGGATCTCAGCTGATCCTTGTCAGCATCCTTTAATCCTGAGAGAAAAATATAGTGTTAATAACTGTGTTGAAAAAACGGGACTCAAAACAAAGAAAACCATTTGGCTGGCAAAGTAATAAAATTGAGGTTTTCTAACACCTAAACTAAACAATTAACAGGCCAGACTGATGGTTGAGCATTTTTCATTCCATTCACTACAAATCATATGGACTTTACATTACTGCTCATATCTGCGAAAGTATGTCCCATGATTGTAACATGACTCTTTTGGGCAGCCGGTGGTTTTAGTTCAATTTGGTCCACTGCTATAATCAAATCACAAAGACTGAAATTAGCCTGACCTGGTGCTCATGACATAAATACATGAGCTGATATAAATGATAAATGCTGTCATTTTTACACCTGATGGAATGAGCTAGCTAACATTTTTATTTAGACAAACTCGAAGTACCACATTCAGTTTATATTGATGTCACTTATATAAGTATTGTAGTTTCAGAGCTTATCCTCATTTTACAAATTTTTCTGAGGCTGTTCTGCTTCATCATCATTCAAACTGAGAGTCAGTCACCAATAGCGTAGACCTCGATTCCAGCGTTCTTCAGGTTCTGTGAGGGAAGGAATATGTCATCCTGGGACTCTCCATCAGTGATGAAGACAGCAATTTTTTGGGAGTCTGCTCGCATTCCCACATTGGATTGAAAGCTGTTATGAAGGATGTAGTCCAGAGCCCGTCCTGTATGACAAAGAAGAATCAAAGAGCATAGAGTTGTGAAGGTTGGGGTGTGATTTCAAACGCCCCTCATTCCAGAGGTCTTTTTTTTTCAGTTGTTGGGTTGGTGGATTTGACAGTATGCTAATAATCACCTGTCAAGGTGTCTCCATGCAGCCGTGTAACCCTGTTGATGGCCCCCAGCAGGGAATATTTTGTCTGGTAAGTGTTTAGGTTACACTCACTTTGTGGGTCCCTTGCATACAGAACCAGACCTGAGGAAATGAACATTTAAGATGTGTAAATTACAGACCCAACTCTTATCTTAAAATATATTATGACAAAAATAACAATAATATCATAATGATACAATATATATGTGTGTGTGTTTGTGTCTATATCTGTCTATCTCTATCTGTATATGTACGTATATTTTTATATATATATATATACTGTATATGTATGAAGAGCGGCAGCATGAATAGTGACTACTACTGGTGAGCAGTAAAAATATTACCAATCTGGACTCTGTCTGGGCCGATGTCAAAGACGCTGACTAGTGTCTTGATAAAGGACTTGATGTTATCAAAGTCTGGATCGCTGACACTCGAGCTGGTGTCCACCAACAGCACAATGTCAGCCTTAGCTGTGGTTTCACACTGAGCACCTGCAGGAAAGCAGAGGATTGTGGGATACAATGCAGAGGCAGTTATTGTACTTTTCTTTGCTCCACTACATTTTTTAAAAGTGTTATTTATCAGCTATGTTGCAGATTCGGATTATAAATAAAAAATATCAACAAAAAATACATTTTGACATATGATTATAGATCATACTGCTTGGCAGTATATAAAGTAATTAAAATTGTCTCCGCTTTGACCAGCTGCAAGAGAAAAGTGATACAAACATGAAAACATTAATATTTATAGCTGATGATATAATTATACTGAAATGGACCATTCTGCATAACGAGCACTTTAACTTTTGGTTCTTCAAGTGTATGTGCAAATACTTTTGTACTTTGACTGAAGTCATTTTTGAATCCAGGAATTTTGCCTGTAACAGAGAATTTCTACACTGTGGTATCACTGCTTTTACTTAAGGAAAACATAAGAGTTCTTCTTCCACCACTGTCATATCCCTAAGATTTTACAACACAAAGGTGCTGTACTAACACCTGTTTAGGTGAGAGCCTCAAAAAGATGGTGTTTGGGTCCAATAACTACTCTGCTTTGGCTAAAACAAACTAACATTAACTGTTAGTAGGAAATTGGAAGTGAACATTTACCACTTTGTTGACCCGTCCATAATTTTTATTTATCTTAACTCTTTCCCAGCCACTGACATTCCATCATTTATGACAGGGCGCTTCACCACCATTGACTAGATATTCCAGCAATGCGTGTTTTCACTGTCATAAGATAAAGGGCGCTGTTACACATCTGGTGAACTAGAACAGCACTGCCTTGTCCAAAAACAAAGAAAGAAGATCAGCTGGAAACCAGAAGAGGATGTTGTTTACAGAAATGGAGCAACTTATCAACTGCACGAAAATGTGGGCGCCGATGGAAATGTTTACAGTTGTGCAAGCCATGGAGATGTTGATGGACTCAGACTCTGACATTTCTGTTTTGATCAGTATTCTGAATCCGATTTGGACGAAGAAGCAAATGAGTTTGGTGGGACGAAACGGGATGTCCATGATGGTGACAGTGACACAAGGACAAGACAACCACAGAGGAGACGGAGACAACAGAACACTGAGCGATCACTGAACGTGGTGTGTTCTGCTGCTATACCTTAAAGAGAATATTATTTTCATTATTATTACTAATTCTTTCACTTATACAGTTCAAACTGACGTAAGGACATGAGAAAAAACAAAAGAACGTAAATGTGAACTTGATTTTATACTGAAAATTACTCTTTGTTAAAAATTTTCTCAGCTTTTTGTCCGAAATGTTTGTTTTTTTTGATGAGAATAAAGAAATTCAAGTGTTGATAAAAAAAACAAAACAGAAGGCCTCTTCTTTAGTTTCATGAATATACAGTTTACATATTCACAGAAGAAATTATTTTGTGGGTCTTGAAAAATTAGTGAGTATGATCAAAAATGCTGGTGGTGGCTGGAAAATTATACTCTGGCATGGAAAGTGTTAATGGTCTCCGTTTACCACTTGATTTGTGTTTTCCTTCAGCCTGGAGTCCTGAGGAGAAAATCAGAGAAGAAACATGAATATGAGGCAGCATATTGATTTGAGTTTTTTCATACATGTGACCACCATATCAGAACTGTGTCTTTAAAACACTAATGAAATGTTTTCAGTGTATGACAACACAGTAAATGTATACAAATAAAATATGTCTCAGTGTGTGTTGCATGTTGCTTTTGTTGGATTTGTTTTAATGTAGACATTTTAAATCTTCCAAATGTCCATACAGAGTACATCTACAGACCAGCTCTCATAAAGATAATGCAGTACCAAACCTTGTTGTTTTCACTTGTGAGGACAGTTTGTCCAGTCTCCACAACAAAAGGAGTAAAAAAAACAACAACAAGCAAACAAACTTTAAATGAGTAGTAGAGATTCTCATACTCTACTACCACCTGGTTTGTTTTTTGCTGTTATAGCTACAGTGGAAGTGGTGGTCCTCACAGAGACCTCAAAGATTATGGGCCACCCAAAGTACTGAAAAAGAGAGTGTGTGTATTTGTTTTTAACTATACTACTTATTTCTTTAATCTTTAAAATGACAACATCAGCACAGCATCAGCTTGAAAAGAGGATCATCACTGTGCTAGTGACTGTTTGCCATGACTTTGAACCTGGTTGTCAAGTCAGCAGAGGTAAGGTGTTGAGGTCCTGTAGACATACAATAACCCCTATCAGAGTCTTCATGGATCACTTGACCGTGAATATATTGGTGCGTTAATGCAGATGGGTCCTCTAGGATCTCGAGACATGTCATCTGGGCCCAGCTGAGTTTTAAACCTGGAATGTCCAGGTCCATGGTCTGGAGGATGAAGAAGGTGACGGCAAAGTTTTGCTTGAAGGTATCCAGATCCCATCTTAGCAAAGTCTACACCCTCAAGGACAAAGTGGTACTCAAACAGCATCAGTGGCTGGGACTACCACAAAATTTGAGTCGTATCACTTCAATAGTGACATTGGGATGGGTAGTGTTCTGAGACTTTGCTAAGAAGGTGTCAAAGGGAAGAAGAGAGGCCACATGATTCAAGAAGAGATACAAGCACAGGTGGAGGAAGTATGTGCCATATGGATCATAGGGATGAAGGAACAGGACACATGGACCCACTGGGAGCAAGCTGTTGACTGAGAGATTATTTTGTCCTGGTTACTTTGTTCCTGCTCCAGTCAGTTTACAACATCCTCTCCAGCCCATCCAACCTCAGATGTGTTGGACCTTGAGAGGCAGCAGAAGATCTCAGTCACCATTACAGAGACCACACACAGGCCAAAACCTGTTTTTCATGATGTCTGAAACAGAAAGGCAAACGGTTCTGCTAGAATAAACTCTCCCCTGGGGAGAGTTGAGGATGGTGTGTGTCTGTTGAGGTTGACTGCAGTGACTTCATTGGGAAGTCCCTATAAAGGACATTAAAGCTATTTGGAAGACAAGTACATCTAACTGGAAGAGTCCTAAACATTGGTTCTGATACCAGCAGATCATTGTAGTGCTAACATGTATGTTGTTCATTGATGACAGTCTACCTAAGCTATTAGCGCTGTTATAGATGTTGATGGTGAGGCCGCCAACGATGTCCTTTAGAGATGAGGAGTCATCTACATAGTACATGTGAATGTCGTCAGGATCAGAGGCGATGGATCTCAGCTCATTTTTGTCAGCATCCTTTAATCCTGAGAGAAAAATATAGTGTTAATAACTGTGTTGAAAAAATGGGACTCAAAACAAAGAAAACCATTTGGCTGGCAAAGTAATAAAATTGAGGTTTTCTAACACCTAAACTAAACAATTGACAGGCCAGGCTGATGGTTGAGCATTTTTCATTCCATTCACTACAAATCATATGGACTTTACATTACTGCTCATATCTGCGAAAGTATGTCCCATGATTGTAACATGACTTTCTTTTTTTGGGCAGCCGGTAGTTTTAGTTCAATTTGGTCCACTGCTATAATCAAATCACAAAGACTGAAATTAGCCTGACCTGGTGCTCATGACGTAAAGACATGAGCTGATATAAATGATAAATGCTGTCATTTTTACACTTTAAGGAATGAGCTAGCTAACATTTTTATTTAGACAAACATGAAGTACCACATTCAGTTTATATTGATGTCACTTATATAAGTGTTGTAGTTTCAGAGCTTATCCTCATTTTACAAATTTTTCTGAGGCTGTTCTGCTTCATCATTATTCAAAATGAGAGTCAGTCACCAATAGCGTAGACCTCGATTCCAGCGTTCTTCAGGTTCTGTAAGGGAAGGAATATGTCATCCTGGGACTTTCCATCAGTGATGAAGACAGCAATTTTTTGGGAGTCTGCTCGCATTCCCACATTGGATTGAAAGCTGTTATGGAGGACGTAGTCCAGAGCCCGTCCTGTATGACAAAGAAGAATCAAAGAGCATAGAGTTGTGAAGGTTGGGGTGTGATTTCAAACGCCCCTCATTCCAAAGGTCTTTTTTTTCCAGTTGTTGGGTTGGTGGAGTTGACAATATGCTAATGAATCACCTGTCGAGGTGTCTCCATGCAGCCGTGTAACCCTGTTGATGGCCCCCAACAGGGAATATTTGGTCTGGTAGGTGTTCAAGTCCCACATACTGAGTGGGTCACCTGCGTACAGAACCAGACCTGAGGAAATGAACATTTAAGATGTATAAATTACAGACCCAACTCTTATCTTAAAATATATTATGACAAAAACAACAATAATATCATATATATATATGTATATATGTATATATATATATATATATAGATACATATGTATATATGTGTGTGTATATATGTATGTATATATATATATATATATATATATGTATGAATAGTGGCAGCACAAATAGTGACGGCAGTAAAAATATTACCAATCTGGACTCTGTCTGGGCCGATGTCAAAGACGCTGACTAGTGTCTTGATAAAGGACTTGATGTTATCAAAGTCTGGATCGCTGACACTCGAGCTGGTGTCCACCAACAGCACAATGTCAGCCTTAGCTGTGGTTTCACACTGAGCACCTGCAGGAAAGCAGAGGATTGTGGGATACAACATGCAAAGACCAAACATAGCAGTAAAACTAACAGCCCTGATAGTGTAAAGTAGTGTAAAGTAATTAGGTGAAGTACAAGTACCCCAAAATTATACTAAAGTACTTGGCTTTAATGCTACTTTATTCTCCTTCTCTTCACTACAATGCAGAGGCAGTTATTGTATTTTTCTTTGCTCCACTACGTTTTTTAAAAGTGTTATTTATCAGCTATGTTGCAGATTCGGATTATAAATAAAAAATATCAACAAAAAATACATTTTGACATATGATTATAGATCATACTGCTTGGCAGTATATAAAGTAATTAAAATTGTCTCCGCTTTGACCAGCTGCAAGAGAAAAGTGATACAAACATGAAAACATTAATATTTATAGCTGATAATATAATTATACTGAAATGGACCATTCTGCATAACGAGCACTTTAACTTTTGGTTCTTCAAGTGTATGTGCAAATACTTTTGTACTTTGACTGAAGTCATTTTTGAATCCAGGAATTTTGCCTGTAACAGAGAATTTCTGCACTGTGGCATCACTGCTTTTACTTAAGGAAAACATAAGAGTTCTTCTTCCACCACTGTCATATCCCTAAGATTTTACAACACAAAGGTGCTGTACTAACACCTGTTTAGGTGAGAGCCTCAAAAAGATGGTGTTTGGGTCCAATAACTACTCTGCTTTGGCTAAAACAAACTAACATTAACTGTTAGTAGGAAATTGGAAGTGAACATTTACCACTTTGTTGACCCGTCCATAATTTTTATTTATCTTAACTCTTTCCCAGCCACTGACATTCCATCATTTATGACAGGGCGCTTCACCGCCATTGACTAGATATTCCAGCAATTCGTGTTTTCACTGTTATAAGATAAAGGGCGCTGTTACACATCTGGTGAACTAGAACAGCACTGCCTCGTCCAAAAACAAAGAAAGAAGATCAGCTGGAAACCGGAAGAGGATGTTTTTTACAGAAATGGAGCAACTTATCAACTGCATGAAAATGTGGGCGCCGATGGAAATGTTTACAGTTGTGCAAGCTGTGGAGATGTTGATGGACTCAGACTCTGACATTTCTGTTTTGATCAATATTCTGAATCCGATTTGGACGAAGAAGCAAACGAGTTTGGTGGGACGAAACGGGATGTCCATGATGGTGACAGTGACACAAGGACAAGACAACCACAGAGGAGACGGAGACAACAGAACTAGCAATACTTTTTAACCAACTTTGAATGATACTCAGAAAATACTTAAAGGCCTGGGGCCTCATTTATAAAAGAGTGCTTAGGATTCATACTAAAAGTTGACGTGCGCCCAAAAGCTGAAAATGGCGTGCGCCAAAAAATAATCTGATTTATAAAACCGTGCGCACGCACACTTGCACGCAATGTTCTCTTTATAAATCACAGACCTCCTGGAGTTGTGCGCACCCAGATCCGCCTCATATTCCGCCCTCTACACGCCCTAGTTCAACCATAAATGGTCATGCAAATCACCTCATGAATGCGATCTGCATATAAATAAGCCGGCATGCGAGTGTTCTCTCGTTGTGAGTCATGGCGACGGGTGAGAAACGAACCAAAAAACGGAATTTCTCCGAGACTGAGCTAGAGACCCTTTAACGGGAGGTGGAGGACTGAAGAAAGATTTTATTTGGTGGCCACAGCAGCGGGATCACTAATAAAAGAAAACGGAAAAAAGTGGCAACACATCAGCGCTGCTGATGCTGTCAGCTGTGTCTGTGGGACTGCACGGACAGTGACAGAGAAAAAAAGTGGTCTGATCTAAAGGTAGACCAAATATTTCTACTCCTTTACCAACATGTAGTTAATGTGTTGCTTTTAAATTTGAGGATGTTTGACATTGATGTGCGACATAAAGAATCACATTTATTAAAGGTGGAGGCAAAAAGGAGGATGTGCCAGTGCCATCTTGCACAATTACGCACGAGGGTCACCGCAGTATTTATATGTTTATGGCAATTAGTCTGATCAGACTCCCGGCCTGAATTACAGCATGAACCAGTGGTATCCCTGTCCCAAAATACAATGTGTAATTTGAAATACAATTCAAAGATGAAAGTGTAATAGGCGAACACGTTTCTTCATGCCGGTTTTGTCATGAACAGCACATGTCTAAGTAGGGCTGATGAAATGAGTGTAACGGTTGTGCTTAATGGCTGTATTTCGAGACATGATAAATGCACTGGAAATATTTAGCTAAATAAATAAATATATTCCATGCAGTCGCGCCGTCCTCTCCCCCTCCTGCACTCACAGAGTGGACAATGAGACGTTAGAGGCAGTGCGGATTAAATACGTATTTAGAAAGAATTTCAATTCAGGATTTGAGTTGGATTTTACAGCGTTTTTATGAAACAATTATCACTCACTCCAAGCGCAAAATAAGGCTGCTGGATTTAATTTCAATGATAACGTGGATCTAAGGTGGATATAGCGTGACATTAAATTTGTGTGAGACATCAATAAAAATCTGACTCCACTTCTCCACCTCGCCGTCTGCGTCGCCACTTCCCAGTGTCTTCCAAAATGTGCGCACGCATGACTCAGAGTTTGCTTACAGGTGCGCACATTCTCCCGCCAAGTTTATTTTTATAAATCACAACCTTTGCGTGGTAAGTGGCGTACGCCACTTTCAAGCCCCGTTTTGTGCGTAAGCAAGCTTTATAAATGAGGCCCCTGATTATAAATCCAGAGAGTAGCTGTCAGTATGTGCAAATCATCCACACATGAAGCTGATGAGAGACTTCATAGAGGCTGATAAATGGAAGTAATACAACACAGTTTTTAGTCTGAGACTGAAAGGGTTAAGGTACTTTAGACCACTCTGTGCACGATTTCTACAACTTGTGTCAGGACTCTGTGCCTGTAGGTCCTCTGCGAGGATGGCTGAAAACTGGATTTAAAGGGTTAAGTTGAAGAAAATGTTTGACACGTCTCAAATGCCTCTATGTGATAAGATTAAAAATTATGAAGTTTCGCAACAGTCAAAGTACACTCTGTGGTTCCCATGGTAACGTAATCTGTTCGTTTGGCAGCATCTTCCTGTCAGAGAGAAAACACAGAAAGCTGATGAGGGGATGAGAGATGGAGGAGAGGTGACTGATGATACATCTCCTTTAAAGTCAGTCCAGTTGACTGTCTATATATTAATAACTTTTCATAACACATATACATTTACTGCATTCCTCTTTACATGTTAATAATTTCCCAATTACTGTCTACCACAAATAAACAAATTAGATTTTATCTGGAAATTTTAACTTCTGCTCTATTTTTGGTCTTAGATTCTTGTTGTTGTTGCGCATAATTTTCTTCTTACATATTTTTAATGAGCATTGTTGAAGATTTTCATTGCCAACTACTGCTTCTCTGTAATTGTTCTGCATATTACAAATAATTCAAAATAGGGAATAATTCAAAGGAACTGAAAAAAAAAAACAGGCAAAACAAACACAAGGATAATCAAAATGACCTCACAGAGACACAAAACAACTACAAACAGACAAAAAAAGCCAAAAAGATACATAATAATGACAGAGACCCAAAACCACCACAAAGTCTGCGGGTCTCATTGATAAAACGTGAGCAGAAGGAATTTCTGTATATTTTGGCATTCATCAATATATTAGTAGCTCCGATCTGTTTGTAGTTATTAACAAAATCTACACCTGCCTCTGACTCCTTGTAGCGTTTGTGTAAATAAGGATTGCACATAAACATTGTATGTGATTATTAGAAATTCAAGTTTTAATTCCTATTGTGCTGTTATGTTCACAGTACACAAACACCTTTGATGTAAGTTAAACATGACAGGAGATTAGAAATAAAATACATTTTGCTAAATTAGCTGGTATTGAGCAGAGTTAAGCTTCATGAATCAAGAAACAAGTGACAGTTTTTGTTTTTCTCTCAGATCCTTGTCATAGTGTTCAGGCTGTACGAGCAGCGAAGTAAAAACAAACATGTTAATGTCAGTTTTGTATTTCTGGGTTTGGAGATATCAGAAATTTCTAACATATCTCTAACTTAATTGACAGAATTGTTTAAGTATCAATAAACCGGTGCCATAATAGCTACAAAACCACTGGAACTGCAATGGTAATTCAGCAATCAACTGTGTTGATGATTCCAGCTTCTCCAGTAGGATAATTTGCTGCTTTTCTCAGTTTCATTTCACAGTAATCTAATTATCTTTTGGGTTTTGGACTGTTGGTCAAACAAAACAAGCCATTTGGAACTGTTACCTTTGATTCTGAACAAACTACGATAGACATTTTTCACTTTTTCACTTATGTAGAGATTTATTTACAATACAAGAAACTGTGATGCATAGTCAAATATAACTAAGTTATAAGTTAATATAAAACTTAAGGGACTCTGATATTGCAAGATTTAAGTACACAAACAAGTCATTGTGGGGTTTATGTAGATATTTATTTATTTATTAACAATACAAGATGAGCCATGATATGATGCATGGTCAAACATAGGCTGTACTGACAAAGATAACCATGTCTAATAATAAAAGAGGAACACTCTCAAACTGGCTATTAATGATCAATAACTGAACCAACCAAAGCACAACTGATTACAAGCATTATGTATTATGAGACTACAAATCAAGCTTATGAATAATGACTGATATGTAGAGACTGGATAAAAAGGACTTTGTGCAGAAATAGAAAAGGCCTCCCATGATCCTTCAAGCTCTGCCTCCTCTATAGAAGGCATATCTGTCTGGTTCAGGAGTTCCTTTAAGTGTTTCCTCCACTATCTGTCTATCTATCTCTATCTATCTAATGTCCTCAGTCTGAGTCAACAGTTCTCCTCTTCAGATACAGATTCTTCTGATTATCTGTCAGAACCTTGACTGAAAGTCCTTCTCCAGGGCCTACCCCAAACTCCACACACACAGTTTTCGCCCCAGCGACCACAGACACCGCAGTCCTGCTGGCGTTTCTGGAGTCTCCTGATTGAGCTCGAAAGGACTCTTTCTTCAACTAAATGGTCTTTTTCACCACTGATGTTGTCGAAGCAAAATCGGTGCCTGGAATGGGCCCTGCAGGCTCCCGACCTTGTCCTCAACTTTGCTGTTCAATGTTCGTCAGTTACTCTTCTGGTACTTTGGAGTTTACTTGGTAGTACACAAGAAAACACTGGAAACAGGCAGAGTCCGATGCAATCGAGTTTAATGTGTTCACAAGCTTCAACACATACAACTCATCGAGTCAAGCTCTGGAGCCAGACTGAAAACCGCTCCTCAGAGCTCCTGCTTTTATGCTGGTGGGGTTTGAACAAAGTCTCCACCTCTTTTTGTTAATCCATCCTATTTTCGACCGAAGCTATTGGTGGGAGTCTATCTTTCTTTAGCCAATCACAAGCAGGCCCGTTTTTAATGGTGTTTTACTTTCATTTTCTGTCCGGAAATCCCTGGAAATCCCACCATTATTTTCAGCTTCACTTTCACTTTATTTTTAAAAAACGTGAATTTTAGGGACTTTCTTTATGCAGTCCCTTGTGCTTTCATGTGCCTTCATGCAATATGAACCTTTACTGTGCATCAAACAATATAACATGTGAATGTGTGTGTGTTATCATTATACTGAGCATAATACAATATCAGTTTCTCACTCCATGGTCTGAATACTTAGACATGCATAACTGTGCTTCATCACATAGAAATACATATACCATTACTTTATACTTGTCACACAATGATTACATGATTTTGGGATTAACTCTTTACACTACAATGTCCACTAGCAGATTCTTTGGTTTCCACCACATCGGGCACAGGTGACCTTCTACGCACAACCTCAACAAGGCCCACCTGGACTCCATGTTTCCAATGGCCATCGGGACACAATAAATTTGCTAAAGATTAGAAAAAAGTTGTGGTGATGGCAAATAAATGATGGTGAAGGCATGGGAAAGATTGTTTTGGTTATTAAAAAGGCAAATGTTCATTGTAGGTCTGTGACAAGTCCTCTTGCATGAAAGTCTGATGCACTACATGTCCATCCACCACCCTGAACTCCATGTACTTACTTTCCATCTTGCAACATAACGGTCAGACTACTTACTACACTGCCACTGAACGAAATACCAAGGTGCAGAATTGTTCAAAATGGACTTGACTTATTGTGAAACTGGGCTCCAAAAACCTGGTTGGATTATCACTTGAGACTGAGAGGAGAGTCCTTTAGTTATCTCTTCCTGCTTTCATTCTTTTAGCCATTTGACAAGGATTTAAAAGAAATGTTCCACTCAGAGTTGATGTTTGGCAGGTGAGAAATCTAATTAGATGTGAGATGAGCTCTTTGGAGGTCCTACTCTTCTGCCTGGGCTCCTTCCTCTTCAGCCGATCCTCCTTCAGCTCTGGAAACACCGAGGTTGTAATAATCCACCTCGATGTTCTCCTGTTGGCCTGGCTTCTTCCCCCTGGTGGTCTGGAGAGACATGACAGCACACAGATATGAGTTATTGCATCACTCCTCTCTTCAGTTCAACACACACAGGCTAAGAGCTTTGTTTGAGCCAGTCCTCTAACCAACAGAGATGTGTACGGTACCTTAAAGATGAAATAGATGACAGTGTTGAACAACAGCAGAATCAGCGGCAGGACGACCAGTCTGATGATGAAAGCTGCTGGATCTGATGAAACACATTCACAGACACACACATCAGTACAGCTGCTCCCATCAACCTTAAACTTCAGTCACGTTAAATCACCTAAAATCACTAATCAGTTAACTAAAGTCACTGTGAGGGGATGAATTAAAGCCTGCTCATTCTCTCCCTAATGCCCCTGTCTGGTTGAAATGAAATCAACACCTTCACATAAAACCACAGGAGTTTGCTTAAAGGGGCAGATTGCCACAGTTTGAAGCATCAGGGAATAAGCCCACTTCTCTACCCTTCAGGATGCTATTGTCCTGGATAATTTTACAGTTCAGATCAGAGGAAGGACGACACTGGAAGATCGCTGTCACAGATGATTGATGCATGTCAAAGTCAAGGAAGGTTCCTTAAATGGCTGAATTTAAGGAGGCTATGTCATCGAATCTGGCTGAAGGACTGTTCCAATGTTGAGGATCCTTTGAATTCTCCCAGTGACTGAATCTTTCCTTCAGAGAGTTTTCAAGGATACATGTGTGTATCCTCAGTGGGCATAAACTACCCACAGTTCTTTGCAAGTAATTTGCCAGAATTGAAGACAGGCCTTCTTCAGTGATGCATATCTTGGCATTCACTAGCCTGTTCCAATGTGTGTTCACTGAATGCTAGGAGGGATCTTGCCTAGCCTCTGTAGGACTCGACTCGGAAGGACCCATCCTTCCAAAGAAGCATCCTTGACTTTGAGAAGCAACAGATGTCACTGATGGGCTTACCTGAACAGGTGAGCTCCAGGGTGGAGGAAGACCAGGACAATAATGTTCCACACTCTCTCAGAGCAGATCCAGAGTGAACACAGTCAAAGTTGATCTTCCATGCAGATCTGTTGGAGGAGTCCTCTCTCCTTCCTGCTGAAATAGCAGAGCCACAGTTCAGGTTTCTACAGAAGGCAACTGCTGACGTCAGAGTCCAGTCAGAGCCATCCACTGGTCTCCAGTCTCCTCGTTTCACCTCCAGTGTTCCAGTACAGCGACTGGATCCTCCCACCAACCTGACAGGTTCTGAACAGAAACCAGAGAGTCAACAGTAAAAGAACAAAGTGAGTTTCATTACAACAGAAATGAACCAAATCAAATCTGCAGCTCCTCTTCTACCTGAGCAGGTGAGTCCAACAGCTTTGCCAGATGAGCAGGTGTGTCTATCAGAGTCTGAGCTTCTACAGTCCAGGAGAGCAGACTCATTACCTCCACACTGGAACTCTTTGGTCCACATTGGAGCCTCCACTTCTCCATAGAGCGCCCCCTGGAGGACTGAAGGAGCCCCACAGCCCAGCTCCCTACAGACCACCTCTGCATCCTGCTGGTCAAAGTCTTCTTCACACACTGAGGACCACGACTGGTTTGACTTCACCTCCAGTCGTCCTGAACACAGATTAGTCTCGTTCACCAGCCTGACAGAGTCTGGAGGGAGGGAGAGAATTTAAATTTTAAAACTGATCTTGATTTGTGATTATTGATACTATGAAACAGACATGACACATCTCATCAGACACTGTACAGATTCACATGTTCCCAAACCATTAGTTCAGGAAGTCTGATACACAAGCAGTTTCATCAGAGTGCAGCCTGGAAGATCTTATGATCAACTACAGGGTTTTTGATAGAAGCATATCTTGGAAGATTACTGTCACAGATGATGTAACAGACCAGCTTACCTACGCAGGTGATCTCCATGATGGAGGAGGAGGAACCTGATGTTACACACTCCCTCAGGGTATGTCCAGCCTGAATACAGCTAGGACTGATCTTCCATGCAGATTTGAGCAAGGCCTCATTTCTTATTCCTGCTGAAACAGCAGAGCCACAGTCCAAGTCTCTGCAGACGACAGCTGCTTCCTTCAGAGTCCAGTCAGAGCCATCCACTGGTCTCCAGTCTCCCTGTTTCACCTCCAGTGTTCCTGCACAGCGACTTGATCCTCCCACCAACCTGACAGGCTCTGAGCAGAAACAAGAGGGTCATCAGTAAAGGGATAAAGTGAGTTTCATTACAACAGAAATTAAGCAGAACCACAGCTGCAGCTCCTCTTCTACATGATCAGGGATGCTTTTCATTGTGCTAACTTATACTTCAAGTCCTCTCTCCTCCTGTGACCTACAAATCGCTTCCCCTTTCCCATCATGGAGGATCTTCGAATCCCTTGCATGCAACTTGAGGAGACAAGGAGTTAGGAGGCCTCTAGAGGATGTTAGAGTGAGAAACACAGGTGTATCCCGTGTGTCCACTTTTATTAAGTGTCATGAGGGATAAATGCTGCACCTCCACATGTGGCTCAGTAACTGACACCACTCAATACTGACACTGTGGAACCAAGGATTTCTCATTTGGCAGCTTTGACTCCTCCATCTTCATGTCTTTTATTTGCATCTCTCTCACACATACTTACTGGGAGGAAGTGAAGGAAGCAAGGAGGGATGTTAACATAATGAAAAGAACCCCAGGTGAGTCCAACAGCTCTGCCAGGTGAGTAAGATTTTTAATTATTTGATGCAAAGCTGAGCATCTTACACAGCTGCTGCATATCAGGTGGACTGCTGACTAGATCTATCCATCTCCATTCATTAGTAAGTATATTTCCTTTGTCGTCACAGGTGCCTTGCAGGAGGAATTGTGAAACATCAGCAAGGGCCTCAGCACCCAGTAAAAGCACTCACAACACAGTATATCCTACTTGTGGCGAGGTTTCCTCCAGGGCAATGGCCACATGGCAGTTTGTCCTGCCAATGCTTGCATAGCAGATTCCTTCATCAGACTCTAAATTTAATGCACTTTTACTTGGGAGTTCATTATCATCGCTCCACATACATACAGAGCTGAGCCTGGTGTCAGGTCAGAGCCTAGACTTCAAACAATGCCTGTATTCTACATTCAGGTCACATGGAGGGTGACATACTGTCTTGAGGAAGTCCCATACTCAAGCAATTACATCATTAGTACTGTCTACAAGATGTTATCATCAACAATTATGATTTCATTATAAACATATTCACATCTGTCATGTTGCTGAGCAGACCTCTGTGTCTCTGCATTTCATACCACAGACAGGCTTACCTAAGCAGGTGATCTCCAGGATGGAAGAGGAGGAACCTGATGTGACACACTCCCTCAGAGTATATCCAGCCTGAATACAGTCAGGATTGATCTTCCATGTAGAAGTGCGCATGGACTCATTTCTTATTCCTGTTGAAACAGCGTAGCCACAGTCCAAGTCTTCACAGGCTATAGCTGCTGACGTCAGAGTCCAGTCAGAGCCATCCACTGGTCTCCAGTCTCCTCGTTTCACCTCCAGTGTTCCAGTACAGCGACTGGATCCTCCCACCAACCTGACAGGATCTGAACAGAAACCAGAGAGTCATCAGTAAAAGAACAAAGTGAGTTTCATTACAACAGTAATGAACCAAATCAAATCTGCAGCTCCTCTTCTACCTGAGCAGGTGAGTCCAACAGCTTTGCCAGATGAGCAGTTGTTTCTATCAGAGTCTGAGCTTCTACAGTCCAGGAGAGCAGACTCATTACCTCCACACTGGAACTCTTTGGTCCACATTGGAGCCTCCACTTCTCCATAGAGCGCCCCCTGGAGGACTGAAGGAGCCCCACAGCCCAGCTCCCTACAGACCACCTCTGCATCCTGCTGGTCAAAGTCATCTTCACACACTGAGGACCATGACTGGTTTGACTTCACCTCTAGTCGTCCTGAACACAGACCAGTCCCATTCACCAGCGTGGCAAACACTGAGATAGACAGCGAGAACAAGGTCATACCATAGCAGTTATTATAGTATTTCAAAATTCCTGACTTTGGCACCATCTTGTGGTAGCATGAAAAATGACATGTTGAAGACAGCAATGCCTGATGAACAGAAACAAGATCTACCACCTTAAAAGGAGGTGGGCTTGCGGTAAATCTTAAGATCTGCTGATTATTTATGCAGTGTATCAACTAAATGAAGTGTTTGGTGTTTGTTCTTGCTCCAGGAACAATGAGCAAAGTTCCGGATGATCTGGAGACTTAGCAAGTCAAGGATGTGTCAAGGAGCCAGAGTTGGGTGGAATTTTAATTCGTAAAATGTTCTCATGGTAGTGGTTGCAACCATTCATCTTGTTTACGTTTTCAACGAAAAGTTATGTCTGGATACACTCCCTGTGCTACTTTTAATTTATTAACATTCTTATCCATATTGCACATTTCAATCATTCCCTCTAAAACGTAAGAAGTTTGGGTCCTGCTGATCCTGGTTCTGGCGTGGCTCTTCCTTATCAGGTAGTCACAACCCGTCATGACTCTGTTCACAGTAGAATAACAAATGAAGCTAAAACATATTCAGATTAGATTCTCCTGCTCTGTGGCAAAAAACAATGTCTCTATGCTGAAAAAGCTGCTTGATACATAGTTTCACATCATGTTCCAGACAAAATCAGTGATTCTGGATTGTTATAATTGCTCAGTCTCAGAGCAATCTTTGAAATGACAACATCAGCACAGCATCAGCTTGAAAATGGGATCATCACTGTGTAAGTGATTCTGTTTGCCATGACTTTGAACCTGGTTGTCAAGTCAGCAGAGGTAAGGTGTTGAGGAGTCTTCATGGATCACTTGACCGTGAATATATTGGTGCCTTAATGCAGATGGGTCCTCTAGGATCTTGAGACATGTCATCTGGGCCCAGCTGAGTTTTAAACCTGGAATGTCCAGGTCCACGGTCTGGAGGATGAAGAAGGTGACGGCAAAGTTTTGCTTGAAGGTATTCAGATCTCGTCTTAGCAAAGTCTACACCCTCAAGGACAAAGCAGTACTCAAACAGATCAGCCACTTCTTGCATCAGTGGCTGGGAGTACCACAAAATTTGAGTTGTATCACTGCAATAGTGACGTTGGGATGGGTAGTGTTGGACCTTGAGAGGCAGCAGAAGATCTCAGTCACCATTACAGAGACCACACACAGGCCAAAACCTGGTTTTCATGATGTCTGAAACAGAAAGGCAAATGGTTCTGCTAGAATAAACTCTCCCCTGGGGAGAGTTGAGGATGGTGTGTGTCTGTTGAGGTTGACTGCAGTGACTTCATTGGCAAGTCCCTATAAAGGACATTAAAGCTATTTGGAAAACAAGTGCATCTAACTGGAAGAGTCCTAAACATTGGCAGGTGATTAACAGCTTTAAAAACATGATACCTTGAGTCTGATACCAGCAGATCATTGTAGTGCTAACATGTATGTTGTTCATTACCTAAGCTATTAGCGCTGTTACAGATGTTGATGGTGAGGCCGCCAACAATGTCCTTTAGAGATGAGGAGTCATCTGCATAGTATATGTGAATTTCGTCAGGATCGGAGGCGATGGATCTCAGCTGATCCTTGTCAGCATCCTTTAATCCTGAAAGAAAAATATAGTGTTAATAACTGTGTTGAAAAAAACGGGACTCAAAACAAAGAAAACCATTTGGCTGGCAAAGTAATAAAATTGAGGTTTTCTAACACCTAAACTAAACAATTTACAGGCCAGACTGATGGTTGAGCATTTTTCATTCCATTCACTACAAATCATATGGACTTTACATTACTGCTCATATCTGCGAAAGTATGTCCCATGATTGTAACATGACTTTCTTTTTTTGGGCAGCCGGTAGTTTTGGTTCAATTTGGTCCACTGCTATAATCAAATCACAAAGACTGAAATTAGCCTGACCTGGTGCTCATGACATAAATACATGAGCTGATATAAATGATAAATGCTGTCATTTTTACACCTGATGGAATGAGCTAGCTAACATTTTTATTTAGACAAACATGAAGTACCACATTCAGTTTATATTGATGTCACTTATATAAGTATTGTAGTTTCAGAGCTTATCCTCATTTTACAAATTTTTCTGAGGCTGTTCAGCGTCATCATTATTGAAACTGAGAGTCAGTCACCAATAGCGTAGACCTCGATTCCAGCGTTCTTCAGGTTCTGTGAGGGAAGAAATATGTCATCCTGGGACTTTCCATCAGTGATCAAGACAGCAATTTTTTGGGAGTCTGCTCGCATTCCCACATTGGATTGAAAGTTTTTACGGAGGATGTAGTCCAGAGCCCGTCCTGTATGATAGTAAAAAAAGAGGGATCAAAAGCCATAGTGCTGTGAAGTTGGGGGAGTCATTTTAGGTGCCCCTTGTTCCAGTTCAATATTATACTAACAACAACAATATTATCATCTCATTTTTCATGGTAACTCTAATATCACTGCAATCAGTGTAATCATAATAACAAACAGGAAAATGTTCTTTTACAACTTCAGCTGAAGTCTCTTTTCTGAAGATGATTTGTCAATAATATTTTCAAATACACTGTTTTTTGTATAATCTGTTGTGGGGGGAAAATTTCATTCACACATTGCTCAAAATATATACACTATACACTTCTATGTGGTAAATATATTGTAAACAATCTCTCTCTCTCTCTCTCTCTCTCTCTCTCTCTCACACACACACACACACACACACACACACACACACACACACACACACACACACACACACACATTAGGACTGTCAATTGATTAAAAAAAATGAACCAATTAATCGCACAGTTTTCTGTAATTAACCGCGATTAATTTATCAGTAGATTGATTGCCTTTAACCACATTTTTCTACTTAAGTCTGAAGCCTGTAACAAACATTTATTTATGCAAAATCATGAAGTTAATACAAAATAAACACAAAGAATGTATATTTACATTCAAAGATTATCTTAATAGCTTTCTTTAAACTTTGAACACAGTTTCTCTCCTGTGAAGTACAACTTTTCAACAGTGACTCAGCTTGAAAGGCATGTTTCTTGTATCTGCTGACAGAAATAATAACAAACCCAGGCCTAAAGGTTAAAGTGCAGGTTGAATACCAGAACCATCAAGCCATTAAAATTCTTATAGGAACTAACAATAATATAAATGTTATTAATAACAAAATGTGTTCCATCTTCATGTGCCAGTTGAATTTTAAAAAGGTGCACAAGAGTTAATGCAAATATATAAAAGAACACGGAAAGATGCTGCTGAAAGTCCAGAATGTTGAACATTTTTCACTTCATAGAGACAATTTGGCTCATACCTTCTGTGCACTCAGCCAGTTACTGAGGCAGACCAGTTTGTTTACATTATCAGAAGACAAAGAAGCTCGCTTCTTTTGAATGATGTGGCCTGAGAGTGAGATAAACCTCTCCCAAGGCACTGTGGTTGCAGGGGTTGACAGGTACTTGCGTACAATGTGTGCCAGCTTGGCAAGTGTCCTCATTAAAAAGTGTGTAGTGTCGACATGATGGTTCCTCTCGAGGGTAGCTTATAAGCGGTATCTCCCGATGCAACGCGAATGACTTCTCTGAATCCATCGACTTCTACTAGCTATCCAAGTAGGCATAAGCAAGGAATTGGTTAATTTTCACTCACAGGATTTGTTATTTGCCCACAAACACCGCACTCCTGCAGTGTGGACTGGCGAGGCCCCGTAGAGGTGAATTTAGCAGGGTGTTTTGCTCTAAGGTGATACGGCAGAGACAAATTACTTCTGTGGTAATTAAATTCGGCTTTGCAAATTGTGCGAGTTACCCTCTGTTTGTCCAATGAGCTGTCGGGTAACTTCTTAAAGTGTATAAGCATTTCAAGTTGGTAAATGCTTAACATATTTATTTATTTATTGTACAAAATACTCATTCAGTCATTGACCCAAATACAGAAAATAAATATATTTGACTCCAATTTTGGGCTAATATTCAGCTGGAGCCTCTGGTCCCACCCCACAGTCCCACACAGTGTGAGGCTGCTTTGGATTAGACAACATCCTATTACATCACCTGTCATAGTGTTTCCTCCTTTGTATGGCAGATTGTGTGTGTGCCTCAGCAGGGAATATTTGGTCTGGTGGGCGTTCAGGTGCCACTCAGTCTTTGGGTCTCCACTGTACTGAACCAGACCTGCAGAAAACACACAGCAATGTGAAAAAGGCTGACCCAGCCCTTCTTTTAAAATGATGATGACAAAACCAATAATAACAGTAGGTATTCTTTACAAAATCACAATATTGGGAATGAAACAAAGTTCAGACAGAAACATGCAGTAATTAAGGAAAGATGAACACTGTAGCATCTAATGATAACGTCAGTAATCAAAATATGCAACAATAGTTTTATAAATATAATATTTGTTTATTATTGTTGTTGTCTTGTCATCATCATTACCCCCAACACTCACACACACACATACATGTATCATGAACTCTCAAATGCCTGTACAAATGTACAGATGGAACAAATGACTAAATTCTCGACCAGCTCGACCACTCATGTTATCATCTCATCTTTTCCTTATTTGATCTATGGTTATTGTTTTGCTTCATCATTTTTGTTGTTGATGTTAGGTGTTTTTGTGTGTGTGGACCAAGACCTTCCTGAAGAGGTGGTCTCGGTCTGGTTACAAACGAACTCTGGTGTGGTTGGTTTGTGGTGAGAAGGTGTTCTGAACTGGATGTGAAGCAACTGCAGTCACATGACTCATTGTTTGGGTTAAACATGAGCATGTTACAGTCCTGGAGGATTATTAATGTGCACCTCCTCCTGTACTGCCTTAATATGCACATTCAGCACATCCAATGCATCAAAACATTGTTTTCTAGTTGGAGCCGCGCCTCGTTTTCAAACTGTATGGTTTGACTAAAATGAACAATGACAGCAATATAGTCCACGATGAGCAGCGCTAAAATCAACCTGCGTAGTTGTCCCTCCATTGTGACATTAGAAAGTGTCACATTTATCTTGCAAGTGTACTCTTCTTCAACATTTGCTTTACTTCCTGGATTTTTCCCACATGGAAATTCTGACCAATCAAGAGCAGCTTTGTCACACAAGGCATTTGATCTGGTCCTCTTGTAAATGCTGCCATGAGAACACGAACCAACTCTAGGCAATTATGCAACTTTGTGAGAAAATTAGTCCCTGATTGAGACCAAAGGAGACCACTCTAGGGCTGAATGCAGCCTTAGATTGTGCCCCGCTCTTCTCTAGTTGATTCTGGCATGAACTATAACATAGGTAGACCAGCTACTGTACAACATTAAAATACTGCTCATAGATCAACTCATCACTTAACATCCAAGTTTTCATGCTTTAGATTTTGTCGCTTCTTTCATTTGCTTCAATTAAAATCTTGAATACAGCACCTGTACCTGTATTTAAATATTTTTACACATTGGTGTGAAATCTTGAGATAATAAAACTAATAATAATTGTCCAAACATAGTGCAAAGAGTGGTAGTATAAACAAGAAGAAGTAAGAATATTACCAATCTGGACTCTGTCTGGGCTGATATTGAAGACGCTGACTAGTCTAGCAAGAAAAGACCTTAATAATTTAAAATTGTGGTGACCAATGCTCCAGGAGCCGTCCACCAATAGCACAATGTCAGCCTTGGCCGTGGTTTCACAGTGAGCACCTGGAGGAAAACAAAGGATTGTGGGATACATTCTGCAAAAGATTAGAAGAACATTAAACATAGACTAACAGCCATGTTAGCAGCTCTGAGAGGCTGTATTCAAGCACAGTGATACTACCATACTGACTTGATGACAATGCTAACATGCTAATGTGTAGCAGATATACAAAATCAAACGTTCACCGTCTTTGTTTAGCATTTTAGCATACTCATATTTACTGCCTAGCACTAATGACAAAGTCCAGGTATTTGGCCATAAACCAAAATACTGTACATGTAAATGTGACCTGAGAACAGCACTAGATGAAAAGTAAAAGGCAGAAAAGTATTTCTTGAGGACTGTTCCAAGGTTTAGTATTGGGCACCATTCTTCTCTGTCTGTAATGAAATCAGTTTATTTCTTTGCAGATGACACACAGCTCTACATCTCTGCTTCAGAAGATCAGCTATCAGCTGTCTTGTTAATTTATTTTCTGCATTTAAACCAGGACAAATTGAGATTTTGGTCATCACAAAACAGAAAAATCCTCATTTCACATCTTACAGCTCATCTACTGCCATGGTTGCTAATCTGGGAACAAATCTTTTTATATTTGTTTAACTTTTGAAGCACACAGTTGGTAAAGTGGCCCTTCACCATTTATAAGGACACTGACGAGGTTACACCATTTCTCTCCTTGGACACCTGGGAAAAGTTATTCACACTATTTACCTTTTCTTGATTACTGTGAAGCTCTGTTTACAGGCTGTCCTGAGAGCCTGATCAAACAACTACAAAAACACTGCAGGCAAGATCCTAAACACTAAAGGCATTGTGCATATCACCCCCAGAGTAAAAGCTTGACGGGACACATATTCGAGTCACTGCTGATTGGTTAGAGCAAAATAATTGTCCTGTCAAACAGAAAACAGCTGGACAAAGCAGAGTGCATTTACATTTTTCTTTTACGATGTGACATCATTTCCCACAAATCTCTTAAAGGACACATCTTTAGCATTTAAATGACCTTCGCAGACAACTTCAGTGAAAGGAATAAATGGTCAAAACTACTTGGTTAAGCAAAGAGAAGGATGGTGGTTTGGATTTAAAAAAAAGAAAAAACAAAGTGCTTTGGTGAAAGGAAACGAACATTTATGATTAGCAGAAAACAGGATGTGAAAAACCATCTCTGGTGTCAAAGTCAGACACCTTGTTGACCCATCCATCCACTTCATTTATCTTTGTTTTCTGTTTACCTGCTGAGTTGTGTTTTCCTTCAGCCCAGAGTCCTGAGGAGAAAATCAGAGAAGAAACCTAACTGTAAAGCAGCATTTTGATTGGAGCAGAGCTGTGAACTGAACAAACATTTTCAGGCTCATCTCAGAGAAAAAAACAGATGACTGTATGAACTCACTCTGGAATCATGTTTGTACCACTGCCTTGCAAAGCTAAAACCAGTTTGGAAAGGAAAACTATGGTTTATTAAAACTTGGGTTATATTTTCATACCTCTGAACATAACTGTGGGAGGAGCCAAATACAGAGTAGTAGCAGTTATTTCTTTAAAGTGTATGTCGAACTAGCTTTGCAGTACAGTTCTTAAAGGGTAAATGTAACAAAGCAAACTTCAACACCGAGATATCCTGTGTGATGACATCACTAAACAACTGTGCTATTTAAAGAGTGTGTGTGTATGCAGCTTGTGTTTGTATCCTTGTGTGTGTAACCTTAGTGAAACACCCTTTCTGTGGGGACACTAATGACGGTCCCTTGAACTATAGCAGAGGGAAGCTTATTTTGAACTTTCTGAATTGAGATTCGCCCTGTCTACTTTCACCTGGTTTGTTTTCTGCTCCCTTATAGCTCCAGTGGACGTGGTGGCCCTCTCAAAGAACTCAAATATCATGGACCACACAAAGTACTGAAAACAAGTATATGTGTGTGTGTGTGTGTGTTTGTTTTTAAATATAGTGTATATTTTCTTGCTTTTATTTCCTCGCCTATTGACTGTCGCTGTTTATTGTTCATCAGAGTACATTTGTGATGCGTGTGTTAAAGGTGACAAGCAAACCAAATGTGTTCTGGGATAAATGATAAAGCTGAAGTTGGCCTAACTCAGGGAACAGCATCACAATTTAGCTTGTAAGGAAAAAAAAACCCCCATCAAACTGGGGAATATTAGAGCAGACTTTTATTTTCTAAAATAACTCAGGATATTCAAAGTTACCAAATAAAATACCAATATTAGAACCAACTTTGAATGATACTTAAACAACAAGTAAAAGGCCTGATTTGTTTTAATGAGATAGTTATGTAGGAGGGCATCGATATGTTAAGAATACATAACCTTCCAAAATCACACCTCTATAAATTTATAATACTTAACTACTTGAATGCAGTTGCACAAAATGGATGGATTGTTTGTTTCGAATGCAGAACTGTGACTTTAATCCAGTATTTTAACACTCAGGTTTTGCACCTTTGACACATCATAAAAACACAGTCTTACCTGAGCTCCACAGCAACAGCAACACCATCGGCAGGGGATCCATGTCCGGGTAGACCGTCTGTCTCTTCTTGTCTGTCACACTCTGTTCTCTGCCAAATATGTTTCCTCTTTTATCTCATCATCAGCTAACTGTTAAGCAGCTTCTCAGAACTAATGAACCACAGATTAAAAAGGGGGGGGGGGGGGGGGGGGGGGGGGGGGGGGGGGGTCACTGAATTTATGTGATAATTAGTTCGTCATTGTCCTCATATTTCTGTTCACAGTACACATATACAATAATTTACAATTTCAAGAAAAGGGGATCAAAAGCTTAATTCAGAGTCAGCCAGCTTAATAAGTTATTTTTAACATTTGAAATGAACAGACAAATTAGCTATTCATTTTTAGGCACTTTGATTTTACTTCAAGTGAAGTTTTAAAAGTATGAAATTAACCACAAAAATGGGCACCGTCCAGTGGCAATACATATAGATTCAACCCAAGCTACCACGACTGTTTATAACCCCTCCTCATGAGTTATTATGATCCAGTTGACACGAGAGCATCACAGTTGAATTATACTTAATAGAGCTGTAAAGAGATCACTGAATAGTTGCCTGTTATTTATTGGTTATTATGACTACTTGACCCTTCCCTGCCAGCACCTGATGTCAACACCAACAAACCAACAACCACCGCCTTCCACCCAGGAGGCCGGTGTTCACTTCCTGTAAGATTGTAAACCCTCTGGATTTTTAACTGTTGAAGAAAATGTATGATCCACATCATAGACACTTCTGATTAATAAAAAAGTCTCACAACAGTCAGAGCACACTCTGAGGCTGCAGTGGAAACATAATCTGTTGGTTTGGCTTCAGCTTCCTGATGAGAAGATAAAAGATGGTGGAGAGATGACTACATTTCCTTTAAAGTTTGTCAAGTCCAGTCTGCTGTCTTTATATTTATCGCCTCTCATACACAACACATGTACATTTACTACATTTCTGTTTATTCATTTCACAATTACTGTCTATGAGGGGTCGAAGTAACAAAAACTGATAAAAGGGTGATGTGAATGCATGTGAATAAATAAAAGATTTATTTCAAGCACATTTGATTAAAACAGTCATGATACAATGAAAACAGCTGCGTTTCATCATCTTCCATGTTACAGTAATTATTCACAACACAAAATTTCCATTTATGATTTAAAGAAAGGTGGCTTAAGGGTGGGAGTAAAACATAAAATAACTGAAAAAATGAAGTGATAATGCTTAAAATAGAATAATTAAAAATGGATATGAAATGAAAATTGAGTGTTTTGATTAATTAGTTTACCATTCATCATTCCAAACATTTAAATGACATTTATCATTTACAGTGACCATATTTTTGTTACTGCCTGCCAGAATGTCAATCAAAAACCATGCCCACTAAATAACTTACTGACTCTTTGGCTCTCAAAGGGAAACTTTGCTGATTTTCAACCAGCTGTGTGTCACCACTGTGTGTGCTGATGAACCCTGTTTGGTCATTCTGGTCAGAGCTCTGCCAGTGGGATAAAGTAGTCCACTGTTGGGCCACATACAGAAAAAATATACAAAGGGCTGGGCCACTTACTAGAGGTGAGGTATGTAGCCTCACCTCTAGTGTATTTAAGTTAGAAAAATCAATCAAAAGTTGGTCAAATATGCTTTGTTGTTGAATATGCTTATAAAAACAGCCTGCATCACAGTTTTACATTAATGGATTTTCATTTATTTATTCAGGAAAAGGGTTTGCAGCTCACTTTCATAACAGCAGCCTCAAATTTGTTCTTAGTCAGGATGGTGATGCCCTTCACAGCCCTGTACAGAGGGAGGAACAATAGGGGGAAATTGGATGGGTACATTTCAAGCTTGTTATGTAAGTTATTGGGCTTATCAACACACTAATTAACGTTTGTTAAAAAATGTTATCAACTTTAAATGACTGAATTGGGCTTATTATCTGGGGTGCACATAATTGTTAGTGGCTGATCTGACGCCACTTGTGCCAAATACTCGGACAAATGTCACTTGACCACGGAGTGACGGAATCTGCCTCACAGTAAGGAAAGTTCCAATCAGCTGATTTTGCGCAGTGTGTGCGCTGTGCACAGCGAATTTTACTCCGTGTGAGAACAAGAAACATGCGTAGACAAGAAAGTCAGTATCACTTCTCAGGTATGCAAAAGAGTAGTGACAGAAGTGATGTTATGCATTAGTGACAGGCTATTTGTATTACCAGTTATGTGCACCCCTGCTTATTAAGACATGAATACTGTGTAAAATATTTTTAACTCACCTGAAATGGGAACGGCATTGCACTCAGTGGGAGCAGTGATGCTACGCTTTGAGGATGGCTGGCAGGTCAGGAATAAACTTGTGGTTGAGATGCAAAGGTCATCACAGAGATGGCAGTATATATATATATATATATATATATATATACCCACATACCCATAAATTAATATATAATTATTGACATTAATACATTCTTAGTTACAGAAAAATTTTTTTTTTTTAAATTGATTTTAAATTGGAATATGTTTGGACACTGCTTGAGTTTGAACTGTTACATAACTTCACTCCATATATTGAAATACAAAAACTTTTTGTGGTTGTACGCACAATATGAGTTTTGAAATTAGATAATCCCCTTAAATTATAACCCTGCTCTCGGTCACTAAACAGTTTTTAATATTTCCTGGTAGCAGGTTATTTCTTGCTTTAAACACTATTTGTGCAATTTGAAAATCCACAAGATCAGAAAATTCTAATAACTTTGACTGTAAGAATAATGAGTTAGTGTGAGCCTGAGAATTGTCATGAGCATTGTTGGAGGGAGCTATACTTCTACATTGAATCTACACCATACATATGGTGTAAACTCTGCATTGACATAGAGCCTACATCGTAGCCTGACGAGCACCTCCCCAGAAATGTAACTGCACCTCGCAGCAACGCAGACCTCCTGTCTGTTTCTGTAAGCTGAAACCATTTCCCTCAGTGGAAACAAAGCTTTTATTTACTTTAATTTCACAGATAAAAAAAAATGTGAGCAGAGGAAATCTGTGCTAGCTGCTAGGCTAATTTATACAATTCAAAATGTCACAGGCTTTTGCTAATAATGATAGCATGTAGTATTTGTTTGGAAAACGTGTTTAGTATAAGACGGTTGTTTTGCTGGTGGTTTCTACCATTTTTTTTCCCTGTTAAAGGGTTTTTTTGGGGGAGTTTTTCCTTATCAGCTGTGAGGGTCCAAAGGACAGAGGGATGTCGTATGCTGTAAAGCCCTGTGAGGCAAATTGTGATTTGTGATATTGGGCTTTATAAATAAAATTGATTGATTGATTGAACCTTGTGAGTTGTAATGGAGTCGAATTTTGAAAAATGTTGCTGTTGTCCCTGGCTTTTTATGAGTGGAGGAAAAGTCTGCTAGCTGCTAGGCTAATTTATACAATGTAAAATGCCATAGTCTTGTGCTAAAAGCATTAGCATGTTGTATTTGTGGGGGAAATGTGTCCAGATAAAGACAAGTGTTTGTCTGTGAATGCTGCGAGTTATAGTGAAGCTGATTTGTGTTATGAAATTGTCTCTATTAAGCCATGTTTAATGTGTGTTTAATGTGTGTTTTGAATCAGCTAAACTTTGTTAGTATAAATGCTCACAGCAGCGTAGGCTACAGCGTAGGGTCTGCCACACAGGCATAAATCTCGCTTAGGATATTAATTTCCTACCACTGCCTCTCTGAAACTGTTGTGCATATGACTGATAAATTTCTTGAAATGTAAAAATTTAAACAGAACAGGAATGAGACTAAAATATTTTTGTCAACAAAAATCAGAAACAACTGGAAAAATTAACACATAAAACAAAACAGTGAAACTGTTGAAATACAGGAATAAAATAGAATATATACAGAATAAATATATATAATAAAACAAAATAAGATACTGAACAATCTAATATCGACAGGCTAAAATAAATATATACAGTATGGAAACTAATGTACAAACGTATGCATGTGTGTGTTTGGCGAGCTGGCTGGACTCTGCAGTTAATCTCTTTATATAAGAGCTGGTTTAATTCACTTTCAGTCCGGCCTGTAATCCTCCTCTTCCTCCTCCTCCTCCTCCTCCTGCTGCTGTGATGTTTTAATCCACAGATGATGGTGTGTGTGATTCTGCTTTGCTACATCTATCTGACAGTGCTGATAAACTGAGGTTTTTAAACACAAAACATATGAAGACTTTATAAAATCTGTTGCTCTTTGTGATAAATTAAACTCGCCAACAGTTTATACACGTCAAGCTGAAACACTGAAATTTGTAAACTTCCCTGTATGTGTGTGTGCGAGTTTTGAGACTCCCCTGACGTGACTCAATTCACAATGCATTTTTTTCTAAGAGGGGATTGTCTGCAGCCAATCAGATGTCTCACTCCTTTACAGCCAATCACATAAGTGCCTTCCCACAAGAGGTGTTATAATACGTCATTAAAGCACGCGACTCCAGGTGGGAGTAAGGTGCAGTTTTAGGACCATTTAATTTTCCAAGTGGAGGCTTAGTAACAGAGTAATGCAACACTCAAAAATAGGAGAAATTAATTAGTAATAGTAATTAGATTACAGTTACAAGCCCAGGTTATGTTACCGTTGGCGGTCCTCTCCGCACCTCTCACCCACACTTGAGCATCTGTCCGGGGATACACAGTGTCGGGACGCTCTGCTTTTCTGTGTTGTTTATTGCTATTATTTATTTATTTGAGGGAATGGAGTAACTGGTGATGCAATGTTTCCCCTGTATGCAACCGCTGCTGCTGAAATATGACTGACGCTGCTGATTGTTTATTAGTATATATATATATGTTCTTTTTCATCTTAGCTCTTTAGAAACTACTGTTTTATTATTTGGCACTATGGATGCTTCATGTCCAAATCAATTCACACACTTGTGAGTAAAACATATAAGAGGAGAGGAGAGGCCTCTGTCTTATCTCTTCAAGGCCTTAGCCTAATAACTTAAATTAAAAGCACTTTGTAAATGCATGTTCAATAGTTCATATATCAATGTAACAACCTCCAAATATGTATTTGATGAAAATTGCAAATACTTTTACATGCGTACTTTTGTGAATTTAAATTGCATAAATTTAAAACAAGACATATTTGTGTGTGCATCACGAATATATTTATAAATCTTGTTTTTTGTGTGGATGTGGATTTTCTTTTACTTATATATGGAATGAAACATATTTTTGTGTTCAATGAAAATGTGTTTGTGTTTTGAGTCATATATGTGTATATATATATATATATATGTATGTATATATAAATCCCCAAATATATTTGTGAATCCTTTTTTGTGCATTTATGAATTTCTGTGTGCATTTATTCATTTTGAGACTGTTCTAGCTCCATACACTTCCAAATAAATAAAAAACAACAACAACAATTATGTGGAGAAAAAAACAATCTGTCCTTTCAGCAAAACATCTATTTGCATTGAAGTGACAGCGTCCTCTACTGGTAGTGATTAGTACTGTTCAGTAGTAAAGAGGAAGAAATCAGATGACACTGCTATAAAAACATTAAGTCCACAGAGAGTGGAACCTGATGTGGGCAGACAAGTCAACAAAACGTTAAACCTCTGACCAAAAATAAAAGTCCTAATACCACACTGAAGATACTACAAGAAACACACAAGATAAAGTCCCCCATTCAAAACCTTACTTAAGTAAAACGATGCATCAGCTAAATGTTGTTAAAGTACTTGAAGTAGATGTTTGTATGTTGCAGTAAAATGTATTTTTGGATGAATATTCCTGCTGCATTAATGTATATATGTCATGTTCCTGCTGTAGATGTTTGAGGTTGAGCTCTTTTTAACTCCTTTATATCCTGTTGGGTCGTTTACAGCAACACATCGTATTCTATGAGATCATCATATGTTTGAGGTGTGGCTGTCCTGTGAGAACCAAGTACATCTAAAAATTGAGAAAAACAGCCCTAAAGCGGGATTTATAGTTGTGCGTCAGCTCTATGCAGAGCCTACGCTGCAGGCATTTATACTTGTGCGGTGGTGTGTCTGTGTCACTCTGTAGTTACACCTCCAGAACATGAGCTGGCAGCGGAGTTTCTGTGAAGTGCTGTAAAGTTTAGTTTATTCAAAACACATTAAACACGGCTTAAAATACTTTTTTAAAAATACAAATACACAAATCGGCTTCATAATAACTCGCAGCATTCACAGACAAACACTTGTCTTTATCTGGACACATTTTCCCCACAAATACAACATGCTAACATTATTAGCACAAGCCCATGGCATTTTACATTGTATAAATTAGCCTAGCAGCTAGCAGACTTTTCCTCTGCTCATATGAAGCCAGGAACAACAGCAACATTTAACAAAGGTAACGTTACAAAGTTTTGGATCTATTACAGCTCACAAGGTTCACTGACAAACAACTGTCTTATACTAAACACGTTTTCCAAACACATACAATACGCTAACATTATTAGCACAAGCCTATGGCATTTTACATTGTATAAATTAGCTTAGTGGCCAGCAGAGATTTTATCTACTCATATGAAGCCAGGATAAATCACACACAGGACCTAAAATGTTATTTTTGTGGAGGCTTTATTGTCACAATTTATTGTTTTAGTTTATCATATGAGACCCACACACACGACCACAGTAATTATTACCTCCATATATGGTGGTCACCGGCCGTCTTTTATTTCCTCAGTTCTTTTAAAAGTTGTTGTTTTCATGTCTCGTCTGATTTAATTATTGACATGCAAAACACTTTGTAACTCTGCTTTGAAAAGTGCATTATAAATAAAGACTATTATAACAATTAATTATTATTTCCTGTCATTTCATTAATGAGACCCAAAGTCCCCATATGAGGACATCCTTTAAAACAAACAAACAAACAAACAAAAAAACACTTTCTGTTTAAAGACAATGTTGTGCAGCGTTTTACACAGCAAACAGCAGCTGAGGTCTCAGGAGGTTAACCTTCATCCTTCAGTTTATCACAAACATTAAACATCACACATCTGGAAATACGTGGTTTACACTGGACAGGAAGGAGATTAAAAACTGTCATCAGTAAAGTAACTCTCTCTCTCTACCCATTTGCTCGTCCCGTGATGTCACAGAGAGAGACAGAGTGACAGAGCGAGCAGCAGTCAGACTGAAGCTGAGTGAAAACTAAGCGGAGCTTCACAGCAGAACAGATCAGCTGTTAAACTCATGACTTCCATCTTGTTTTTCACTGTTTGTGTTGCAGACGTCTCGCTGTGACTCAATCAGCTACTCTGTGGATGTGGACGTGATGGAGCCCCCTCACAGCAGCATGAACAGTCCCAGTGTGGAGCTGAAGAGTCTGCAGCTGTGTGACAGGGAAGGTCAGTGTGTGTGTGTGTGTGTGTGTGTGTGTGTGCCTGCCTGCCATCACTGATGCAGGAGAGGTTGACTGTCCTGGACACTGGTGTTGGTCTCTCTGCTTTATTGTCAGTCAGACTACAGCTGCTGCCAGCTGAGTATAATCTGCTAATCTGCTTTATGATGTGCTGGAAATCATCGCGTCCACACTGTGTATCGTATCCTGACAGTTTACTCAACGCTGAAATCAGCTGTAAGGTTTAAAAAGGGTTCGATTCACATTGTTGATTATGATAAACAAACGTGCCAAGACTCAGATTTGGAGCTCTGGTTCAAATTTACATTTTTATTGGTTTGATGATTTATTTACTGTAAGAAATGACCACCAAATAAACAACTTTAAAATTTCCAACATGAAATAATATAATTAGTCCATTTTGTGGTTGTTTTGTGTCTCTTTAAAGCTGTTTAAAATCTCTTTGTAGCCACTGTGTGTCTCTTTGAGGTTATATAGCATCTTTTGTACTCAATTTGTGTCTTTTGTAGTCACCTTGTGTCTCTTTGTAGTCACTTTGTGTCTCTTTGTAGCCACTGTGTGTCTCTTTGAAGTCATTAAGCATTTTATTCCTAGTCACTTTGTGTCTTTTTGTAGTCATCTTGTGTCCCTTTGTAGCCACTTTGTGTCTCTTTGTAGCCACTGTGTGTCTCTTTGAAGTCATTAAGCATTTTATTCCTAGTCACTTTGTGTCTTTTTGTAGTCATCTTGTGTCCCTTTGTAGCCACTTTGTGTCTCTTTGTAGCCACTGTGTGTCTCTTTGAAGTCATTAAGCATTTTATTCCTAGTCACATTGTGTCTTTCGTAGTCACCTTGTGTCTCTTTGTAGCCACTATGTATCTCTTTGAAGTCATTAAACATTTTATTCCTAGTCACTTTGTGTCTTTTTCTAGTCACTTTGTGTCTCTTTGTAGCCACTGTGTGCCTCTTTGAAGTTATGTAGCATCTTTTGTACTCAATTTGTGTCTGTCTGTAGCCACTGTGCGTCTCTTTGAAGGCACTTTGTGTCTCTTTGAAGTTACGTAGCATCTTTTGTACTCAATTTGTGTCTCTTTGTAGCCACTGTGTCTCTCTTTGAAGTCATTAAGCATTTTATTCCTAGTCACTTTGTGACTCTTTGCAGCCACTCTGTGACTCTTTGAAGTTATGTAGCATCTTTTGTACTCAATTTGTGTCTCTTTGTAGCCACTGTGTCTCTTTGAAGTCATTAAGCATTTTATTCCTAGTCACTTCGTGTCTTTCGTAGTCACTTTGTGTCTCTTTGTAGCCACTGTGTGTCTCTTTGAAGTTATGTAGTATCTTTTGTACTCAATTTGTGTCTCTTTGTAGCCACTTTGTGCCTCTTTAAAGTTATGTAGCATCTTTTGTACTCAATTTGTGTCTCTTTGTAGCCACTGTGTGTCTCTTTGAAGTCATTAAGCATTTTATTCCTAGTCACATTGTGTCTTTCGTAGTCACCTTGTGTCTCTTTGTAGCCACTGTGTATCTCTTTAAAGTCATTAAGCATTTTATTCCTAGTCACTTTGTGTCTCTTTGTAGCCACTTTGTGTCTCTTTGTAGCCACTTTGTGACTGTTTGAGGTTATATAGCATCTTTTGTACTCAATTTGTGTCTCTTTGTAGCCACTGTGTGTCTCTTTGAAGTCATTAAGCATTTTATTCCTTGTCTTTTTGTAGTCATTAAGCGTCTTTTCATAGTTACTCTGTGTCTGTTTGTAGTCAGTTTCTGTCTCTTTGTAGCCACTGCATGTCTGTCTGAAGTCATTTAGCGTCTTTTAGTAGTCACACTGTGTCTGTCTGTAGTCATTTTGTATCTCACCACAGTTAACCAATCAGATTTCAAGGGGCCTTTCCACCCCTCTGACCCCGCCCCTGCTCGGCCCCTGTAAGCCGGGATCAGCTTTATCCCTGTGCGACCTTATGAAGGATCAGCGAATATGGATCATAGATAGATGGATCTTTCTGTGTGTGTCATCCCGAGTATTCAATAAAAACAAACCTCAGCGTCCGGACAGGATTAAACTCACCACCCAGTGGCTTTAATGAGAGGTGTAACTTTAATGTGTGACAAGAACATGAGACATGAAGAAGAAGGACTCAGGTTCAGTTTGGTGACTTAATATAGGGGCAACTGGTTTGTGTGACAGATGGTGTTTGGCGGCTCTGATTTGAATGTTGATGTAAATGTTTCTAACAGAGCAGAGCGAGGCTGCAGCAGCGACACAAAGTCTATCCAAGATTTGTTCTCCTCTATTTCCCAGTGATGTCAGATGGATCCATAGTTTAGGTCAGCAGTCTGTCATGGTAATAATAATGTTGGAATAAATAATCTTGCAGGTGAGACTCAGGGAGGACATGTGCTGAAGAGGTTTCACTTGTGCTGTTTGTCAGGAACTTTGTTCTTTGTTGACCGAAACTCTGGCAGCAGCTTCAGTCTGGTGAATCTCCACAGTCACTGTGGCTAATTACCTCATCATGGTGAGTGAATAGACGCTTCACCTCTTCCATTCACCGACAGGATGGAGGGAGGAGAGGAGGGGGGGGGGGGGGGGGGGGGGGGGGGGGGGTGGAGGAAGGATGGAAGGTCAGCTGAAACTGTGCTGTGTTTTGAAGAGTTTGAGGGAAAATTTAAGTGTAAGAAAAGTTAGTTTGGCCACAGGTTTTCTGATGTGTTTCGACGTCACAGAGCTGCAGAGACTAAAGACAACCCAGTCACCAGAGGAAAATGTGAAATACATGACATTTGTGTGTTTTATAAGTATCATATCAACGATTCTAAAGGCAAGTAGTATATGAGCAGTGTCAATTTCGTGACGAAAACTATGATGAAAGTTTGTCTTTAACAACCTTTTTCCCATGATGAAGACGAGACGATGATGAGCTAAAAATAGATCTTGACAGTAAAAAGAAAGATAAAATCTATGTTTCATTTTTGTTGACGAGACCTGATGAAAATGTTGGTCTTGAACTATCAGATTATTGAATAAAGCCAAGAACGGATGTGCTTGTTATTGTCTTCAAATGCTGGTAAACTCCAGTAAATAGTCTGCACCAGGATGTTTCCATTGATGCGAGTTGTGAGCTGTAACTCAGCAGTAAATAATCAGCTGTGTGTGTCTGACTGTGGATGGTGGAGCTGCTGAATGGATTTGTGGAGTTTGTTAGTTGCAGCGGTGGCTGTTAGCAGCTAGCTCCACTCACAGCCTTCACAGCTTCACCCCACAGGACTCCACTCAGTCCAGACTGGAGAAGGTTTGTGGGTTGATGGTGTTTGACAGGCAGGTAGGAGGCTCAGTTATCTGTGAGTGTAGCTGTGCTGTTAGTAAACAGTCTGAACTCAGATCAGTTTTCTCTGACAGAGATGAAAGTTTAGTTTGAATCACCAACTCTGTGAGAGGACACCAGTTTAAACCTCCAGACTAACATCAATCAATCAATCAATCAATTTTATTTATAAAGCCCAATATCACAAATCACAATTTGCCTCACAGGGCTTTACAGCATACGACATCCCTCTCTCCTTTGGACCCTCACAGCGGATAAGGAAAAACTCCCCAAAAAACCCCTTTAACGGGGAAAAAAAACGGTAGAAACCTCAGGAAGAGCAACTGAGGAGGGATCCCTCTTCCAGGAAGGACAGACGTGCAATAGATGTCGTACAGAACAGATCAGCATAATAAATTAACAGTAATCCACATGACACAATGAGAGAGAGAGAGAGAGAGAGAGATGACAGTAGCTTACAACAACATTAATGAAAGTAATAAAATTATAGTTATAGTTCTGGCTACTGTGGTACAATATGTTGAAAGTATGTATTAATATCTGGCAGTATACATGTGTGACAATAGTCATATGTGTATAATAACAGTAGAAGTATGACTAATGACTAATGATGGCAGCAGCAGCAGCGGCAGCAGCAGGAGGCATCTGGCAGGACCACGGCAGCAGCACAACCACACACGTCACGCTGTCCAGGCACCGCTGTGATATGAGTTAATCTGAGAAACAGTGGAGCACAAAGGCTCCGGAGAAGAAGCCGAGTTAGTGACATCCAGAATGGCTAAGTTAGCAAGATGCAGTAATAGAATAAGAGAGAGAGAAGAAGAGAGAGAAGAAGAGAGAGAAGAGAAGAGAAGAGAAGAGAAGAGAAGAGAAGAGAAGAGAAGAGAAGAGAAGAGAAGAGAAGAGAAGGTGCCCGGTGTATTATAGGGGGGTCCTCCAGCAGACTAGGCCTAAGTCAGCCTAACTAGGGGCTGGTACAGGGCAAGCCTGAGCCAGCCCTAACTATAAGCTTTATCAAAGAGGAAAGTCTTAAGTCTAGTCTTAAGTGCAACTCTTAAGTTGCACATGAAGAAACAAGTTATGTTTCTGCTTCTTAACAGTCACATGGATAAGTCAGAGTTTACAATCAACCTGGGGGATAAATCCTGGTTGTCTCACATTAGTTATTCGTTGAGAGCATAAATAGAGAGATGTTGAGCTGTGTCAAATGATGATCAGTAAGTGTGTGCCCTTCTGCAGAAGTCCTGCATTGAAAATGCCATACCATGGTATTGGTACTTTTACTGAAGTAAAGCTTCCTCATATTTCCTCCACCAGTGGTCATTTGTAGCTTATTAAGATCGTCTCTTTAGTTACAAAGACTTCAGGCTTTTTCCTCCCTGTGGCCTCTGGAACAAAAAGACGCTCCAGATTTTAAAGTTTTAATTAGTTTCCTGTTAAAAACATCAGATGAGTCATAATAAGACGTCCCATTTTGAACTGTCCTCCTCCTCCTCCTCCTCCTCCTCCTCCTCCTCCTCCTCCTCAACAGGCTCCTTGTTCAGAGTCTCTGAGGCCTTTTGTCTTCTGAGCCGAACTCTGGAGGGACAGAGAAACACAGAGACACAGAGAGAGGAGATGAATACAGAGAGAGGACAAAAGTTGGACACAGAGCAGGGCAGAATAAAGAAATCCTCCTCTGCTCAAATCATCCTGAAACATCTTTGTCTGTTGTGATTTAGTATATATATATATATATATATATATATATATAGAGAGAGAGAGAGAGAGAGAGAGAGAGAATAAGGCAGATTATTGGTGGAGGTAATAATACACCAATGATGACATATTTATGAATGCAGACATTGATTTTTGCCAACAAACAACTAAAAACACTACACACTGTCCATTTAAGATCAGAATTGTTTTGTGTAAGTTTAGATTTTTATTTAAGATATAAACTTAAAATACACCTCACAGGATAAAGGCAGTGTGTGTTATATTCACAGAGCTTTCTCATCTTTTGAAGAGGGGTTGTATGAGGCACTCAGTCATAGTCAGTGTGTTATCTACTGTAGGAGCCATTCAGCATGTGTATTCATATGCTGTGATGTGTGAAGTCATGAAGTCATGTCGGGCTGAGATAATTCAGTGTGGACCACAGTGGTGGAGGTTTTCTTGAATTCTTGTCTAGGCTCTGATGGTCAGTGACATGTATCAGTGTGTGTATCATCACACACACATTTACACACACTGACTCTGACATAATCTTCTTACATCATCAGTGAGCTCGTCCCTCAGAACAGATGAACTGAACCACTGAAAGGTTTCTCTTCTTAATCTTTGCCCCAGTGTTACTCAGTGACTGTTTACATGAGTATCGTGGTTATGATGTGGTTTTTGGTGCAACCTGGAACGCACACTAAGCATCCACTTTATCAGTTCATTATAGATTTTATACCTTTAGTGTTTAAACACACACATTAATATCTGTCAAAAATTTGTGATTGTTTTTAATGAGAATGAGGCTTATTCCACCTCATGTTTCTACACTCCAGGCACTTGGCGTTTTCGCTGGAGCCCTCTGAACTCCTCAAGTTGAAAAGAAACCTTTATTCAGAGCAGATACTTTGAGTGTATGTTGCGGATTATACTAAGTGCTAGTTACTTTCTATTACTAAAGTAACATTACCAGTGTGAGACTTTTACTCATAACAGAGTATTTTTATAGTGTGGTATTAGTACTTTTACTTTTACTCACTACTTAGTACTTTTACTACTTTTACTGTGGAGCTACAGTTCAAGCTGGACGAGGACATCTAACTGGCCTACTGTCCTTCTCCCAGTACACAAGCACATAAGGGGACTCTATTAATTGACCCAAGTATGTGCGACTCCTCTACAATAGGTGGAGATATGCCCCCTTTCAGCTTGTTAATGTTGGACCTTTTTCCTGTTGACCTATTACGTCACAGACCAAACAATGGACAAACAAGTTAGCTACGGTTAGCTAGCTGCTGACTGCTACCATGGTGGACAACTTAACAGCTCTGTACATTTGGTCCATCCAAAAAGTCACGGCTCTGGATGTAGATTTCTCCATGTTGTCACCGGCTTCTTCTTCTCTTACATATTTAATGCTGTTGGACTTCTGGGTAAAAGCTTGGGGCGGAAACTGTGGAGCATGCTCAGAGCGCCTTGGCCAGTTTGGGTCTGATTGACTGTATACATGCAGGAATCACATGATCTGGGTGTGTTAGTCCCACTGTGACACATTCACTTTAGGACCATTTCAGTCACACTAACATGTTCACATGGATTTTAAAAGTCCAGTTTTAGTGGGACTGACACAATTAATTTTCTCTGATGTCATAGAAACGTACTGAGTGATGTCCCTCAGTTTACTCTCCCAGTCCCCTAATATTTTTCAAAAAGTATTTGGTAAACAGTGTGGCGAAACAACATTGTCAGCAGGAAACTTTATGTTTCAGATCCAATAGACCCTTTTACTGTTAGTAAACAGTATGACATTTTTGGTGGGCGGGGCTTAGCCAAAGGCAACACTCATCCAAGTGCTGGAACGCACTCTCAAACAGACTGTACTGTTTGTAAATTCAGAGCGCTGTCTGAATGTAGCGTTGGGTTATCCAGAGCAGCGCACTCTCAGAGTGGCAGAGCGCACTCTGGACACTCTGTCTGTGGAGACGGAGCAGCAGAGCGCCGAGCGGAGTGAATGTGTGATTAACTTAACCGTTGGTTCATTCATGTAGAAATAAAATGCTGCGTTTCTTCCACCAACAGGGCTCTCATTTTAGTGTAGAGCGTCAGACTGAATTTACCAACACACCATGTCAGGTCACTCACTCTCCGGGACCGCCAGTGTTACTTGAATAAGTAAACACTGACCAACGGGACCAGACTGGCCGACCCGTATGCTCTCACTCAGTGGATGGATGATGTCACAGGAAGCCAATCTTACAAAGGAGGACCACACTTGTTTGTTTTGCTATGGAAGCTAATGTTAGCTAATGTGCTAAAAAGTCAGCGTTCCAGAGAAATCCAATCTTCCTCTTAATCCCTCCCCAGTTTCTGATGAGGTGGACATGATAACCCTTAATACACATAACCTTATTCATCCCTACCACAGGAAATACTTTTTCCCTAACCTGATATGAAGTGTGCGCTGCACATGTGAGCATTTTTGATGATGGCCTCCGTCCAGTCCTTTGGTCTTATCACATTTAACCATCTTTGTTTTTGTTGACGGGCAGTGGCGGCTGGTTTTGAGCCATGACTCCTTCTATTCTGGCTCCAATAACACAACAAGACAAACACATTTTAACACTCCTTTGTAGCCTACAGCCCTGTGGGGGGAGAGGCAGGTTTTGCCTCCAGCTAACAAACTGACATCATTGTGACGTTGGCCCTAAAAGGGTCTATAGCATGTTGCAGTGCACATGTACACATGTTGCTGCCTGTGTGTTGATGCATGTGAACTGACTCCTCAGGCACAGCGTCTGCAGACAGCGGCATTGGGGACGTGGACGACCTGCCGGTTCCTCAGCAGATCCGGATCAGTAACATCACCTGTGATTCGTTCAAGATCAGCTGGGACATGGATGGCAGAGGCAGAGACAGGATCACACACTACTTCATCGACCTCAACAAGAAGGAGAACAGGAAGGAGAACAAGTTTAAACACAAGGTTGGTTCAACATAAATAATCTTTTCACCAAACTCACCAAAGTCAAAAAGTGAGTTATGTTTAAACATTGATTAAATCTTATTAAGTTTGCTTATTTGTCCACCACAACAATACATAAGACACAAAAGCCCTGTTTCCACCGAGCAGTTCAGTTCAGTTCACATTTTTTCCCATTTCCATGGTCCCAACAGAAGCGTTCCTTAGCGTCCCCATGTTTGGTCCCCCCTCTGTTGGGGTACCTAGCACACAGATCTGGTACTAAAAGGTGGAGCTAGAAACCCTGCAGTCTGATTGGTCAGTAGAGGACGCTCACTCTGGTTTTATGTAACCTCTGTTCATACATCAGTAAACTACAACTATAAAATGAAAGAGAAAAAAATAACTTCATTCGCTGGGCCGACTGCCGGCAACTTTTAAGCTGGAACGTTAACTTGTAATGTTACTCAATGCATGAGTTGATGATGTGAATCCATCAGCACACCTTAAATTTCACTGTGACAACTTTGACTGTTCCATTAGTTTTTATTGTCTCTCTTGGATGACAGACACTTTTAGTAATGAATCCTGTCCTCCTCCCTCTGTGTCATTGTTTTTCAGGACGTACCGACTAAGCTGGTGGCGAAGGCCGTCCCCCTGCCGATGACAGTGAGAGGTCACTGGTTCCTGAGTCCTCGCACAGAATACACCGTCTCTGTCCAGACAGCCGCCAAACAGCCAGATGGAGACTACTCCGTCTCTCAATGGAGCGAGATCATTGAGTTCTGCACCGCAGGTTGGACAGGAGACTTAAACTCCTAAACGCTCTTTGCTTTTCATTCACACACTTATCTCATGATCTCTGAATGATGGATAAGAGTTTGGTCTGTTAACATCATCCTCTCTGCAGCAGCTGCATGAAACAGTGAAAAATTGTTGTTGAACAATGAAAAAATTTTCACATCAGAGGCTCTTCCTCAAATAATATCGATCAATTATGGACAGTCAGAGGATGCAGTTCAGAGACATGTCCCTCCCATCCCCCGGTGTTAAATGTTGTTCTGGTCTTGAGGTGCTTCGACACCCTTGAAAGTAGCTCTTCTTTTCCCTGATTATGTGGCATGAGTGATATGTAGAAGTGAAGTTATACTTGGTATACTTCAATATTAAAATATTTTCATCCCTCGAAGAATTGCCACTTTAACATGATCGAGGGGTTTGCATGTCCCCGTGGTCCTGGGGGCTGTGTAGGGTTTCCCAAGGCAAAGTTGTCCTGGGGGAGGGACCAGACTGAGAGTGGTTCAAGAAGACCACGATGAAATGGCACATTGAGGAAAAGAGTACCTCACATGGTATGGAGAAACCGGGGCCTCCTTCTGGAGCCAGACCTGGTGGGAGGCTCACTAGTGAGCGTGTGATGGTTGGGCCTTGGGCCATGGGGCCTGGTCAGGCTCAGCCCAAATGAACGACATGAAGCCACCACCCACAGCGACTGGCATTGGAGCTGGATGCATTTTGTGTTTCGCTTAGCTTGCCGCCCCCGTGACCCGGCTTTGGATAAACAGTTTAAAATGGATGGATGGATTAACATGTTCTAAAGTCATCTTGTAGACAGTTGTGTTTTTTATTTCCACCAGGCTCATCTCACAACCTACTGGACCTATGAGCCTAATGTTTTGTGTGCACATTCATCTCATCATCAAATCATCTCAGCTGAAAGCAGCAAGCCCTGCCATCTGTTACAGGACATATTTTGGCCTTTTTGTGGATCAGAAACATCTATAGAAATGTTTGGCCACATTTTGAACAAAAGCATCTGCAGATAAATTCCATCCCTTATATGTTATGATCCTCTAACGTTAGACACCATACAGGATTAATAAGTCAATGATTTTTATAATCTTCACCACCATCTTGACTGTAAGGGAGCCTGGAGGGACAGTTCCACCAGCTGTAGCTGCAGCATGGTGTCAGACTAACTGGGAGTGTTTTTACCAGCTCAGTTTTGTAGACTTGCAGTTTTTATTAATTTGGTCATTTTTTCTTGATATTTGTGCCTCTATCAAAAGTCAGTCAGTGAGCAGGCTACATGGTTAAATGTTTTGCTTTGTCTGTTGTCGTTCTGCTGTCTGTTGTTATTTCCTGCTTCACTGTGCTGTAGCCTACAGAGAGTTAACACTGTTAAAAGCCAGTTATGAATAATATGGCTGGCTGTGATTTTACCTGGAGAGGTCATGTATTAATAATACTCGTTACCTGGAGAGGTTGGAAACAGATATACGTTTCTTCCCTGTTCCAAAACCCAAATCAGACCCTGAAAAGTGTAGGGTTAGCTAGCTACTGAAGATATAGCCTACTGAATGTATACACATGCTGCTTTTGCTTTTTAATGATTAGAACAGTGAAACAAAGACCGACCCTGCTGTACAGGAACCAGTGGTATTTATTTGTCCAAAAATATGATCACATCTCTTCAGGGAGTGCAGTTAGCTACAGTGTGGGCTCCATGATTACTCTGACAGCATGATGTATCATCACAAAGGGGCGGGGCTTCATGAAAGGTCATTACAAGAATTGTCTGGAGTGGTTATGATCATCTGGAGTGGCCACCTGGTGGAGATCTTCACTTTATGTGTGCACTTTTTTAGTTGGGTTTATATTTAGTTTTAATTGTCTTTCCATAGATCAAAAGCATCTTGTGTCAGATGAGAAAATGAATCCTCCACTGTTGTTGTTCTGTCACAGTATGAAATGTCGTTGTGTGTGTTTTGCCTGCAGATTACTCCACCGTCCATCTGAACCAGCTGCTGCAGAAAGCCGAGGCCATCGCCGGCAGGATGCTGCCGTTCACCGTCTTCTACAGAAACCAGAAGAGGGAGTACTTCCAACAGGCCAGGTGTGTGTGTGTGTGTGCCCATTTGCTGATGACCTCTATCCATCCAGCTGTGTTTTAACCCCACTGTGTGCCGTCCCCAGCCCCTCTTATCGCTCCATAGACGCTCAGTGCCGGCACATGCTGCCGTCAGTCAAAGACAACAGCGGCAGTCATGGGTCACCCATCAGCGGCAAACTGAAGGGGATCTTCTTCAGCTGCAACACCGAGTTCAACACAGGAAAACCTCCCCAGGACTCCCCATATGGACCATTCCGCTTCCAGGTACAGCCACAGAAAGGTTGTGAGATGGTGGGCACTGCCTTGCATTGCGTTGTGTTGTGTTGTGTTGTTGTCTTGTCAATAACATTTTGCTGGTTCATTATTACTCTGAACTGTGTGGAGATAAAGCTCCACTGCTCCAACAGTTTCTGGTTGTCTTAACTGATGTTGCTCCACAACTGTTTAGTTATACAGCTGATGTTGCTCCACAGGTTTCTGTTTCTACAGTTGTTACTTCACTGGTATCTACAGTAGTTGTACAGTTGACATTTCACAATCCTTTTCTGGTTGTACAGTTCACCTCACTTCCTTGGTTTCTGGTTGTATTGTTGATGTTTCTCCACTGGTCTTTGGTTCTGCAGTTACACTGTATTTGTTCCTGCACAGATCCAAGCAGACATCCTCTTCAACCACAACACCAACGTCTACTTTGGGGATTTCTACTGCATGTACACGTCCTACCACTACGTCATCGTGGTCCTGGCTCCTGATGGCTCGGATGGAGACGCCTTCTGTAAAGGGAGGCTACCAGTGCTGGACAGATCCAACAACTGCTTCCTGAGCTGCACTGATGAGGAGGATGGCTCTCTGTCTTTCCGTCATGCCCAGGACGTCATCCTGGAGGTGATCTACACCGAGCCGGTGGATCTGTCTTTAGGGACGGTGGCACAGATCAGTGGGCACCAGCTCATGAGTCAGTCTACCGTCAACGCCAAGAAAGACCCGAGCTGCAAGATCTGCAACATCAGCGTGGGACGTTAGCTGAATGTTTTGACTAGACGACCAGATAACTTGCAAAAAGTGACATGGTGAATAGATAGTAGCTAAGAAGCTACTAATTAAGTTCACCACCTGCTCATTGTGGAACGAGTAGCTAGCTAAGTGCTAGCAATGCCTGGCTAGCTAGCAGGCAGTCCACTTAACTAAACACTAAATCCACTTATTTAATGTGTATAGTCACTTTATTAAACCTTCAACTGATTCTGGTGTTATAAACCTTCTCTCTTGGTCATCCAGAAATCATAGAACCATAGTTACATATGTAACTTAAAGGATAATATAGAACTGATGTGAAACCAGAACGTAACTCTATTGAAGACATACGAAAACCCAAAATAACAAAATATCCTGTCTGACAACGTAACAGTGCTCAACAAATTAGAGAAGTATTTCATTGGTGGGAAGATGGTCTGTTTTTGAAACTGGGCTGTCTGTGCAGGAGAATGAAAATACTTTTAAAATTGGTGCCACATCATAAGAGAAAACAGGAAAAGGGCCGTGGCCTTCGCTTTTGCTCAAAAGGTAGAAAACCTATAACTACCAGGATGCGCCACGCAGCACCGGACCAATGCTGTTTTCCACAGAAAACAATATGGCACCCAGTTCCTGTTCTCAGACTCTCATTTTACAGCCAAACAGTGCACTACAATATGTTTCTGTAGACATTTTATGTGAGAAATAGGCAGTGTAGTAACAGAATATTAGTTTATATTTGATCAGCACTGCAGAGTTTGATCTGAGTTCGAGGGGCAGAGAGGGACTCGAAAAACAAGGGGTAGGGGTACAAATAACAGATAGGAGTGGGCATTTGTCTTTAAGAGCCAGAAGACTGCCTGATACCTTTTTAATATTGTTGAGTACATCATTTAGAAAAAAAAAATCATGGCTCCTCTGAGTAAAGAGTATTTCTATCAGACACTAAACACTGTGGCAGCTCAGTTAGTTTTTAGGTGAGTGGTGTATTTTAAAATAAATTAAAACCTTGTTGCTGCTAAATGTCTCACTAATGACAGAAGGTACTTTTCCTCACATTTATATATTTTTAAATGAAGCCAAGAGAAACAATGTCTGCAGCTATTTTTCTGACCGATTGAGCACGAGACAAGAAATAATTTCATATCTGATTTGATCTTTTTTTTTTTAAATAACAGTGTGTTCTGCTTTTATTTCAGTAATCAATGGACAGCTAATATATGACACATTAATGACCTGATAAGTGTTAATATGTTTCTGCTCTTGGCAGGTAACATCACCACACTCTGTAACACTTGAATGAGACAAAGGGCTGCTGTTGTTGTCGTGGAGATGAAACTGTTGTCTTCTGATTTCTGGGTTTTCACCAGGTTGTTGTCTGTGAGCAAAAAAAGACGCTGCAGACTGAAAAATGAAAATTATAGATGTATTACCTGAAATATGTTTCTGTGTTTTTTTTGTTTGGTTTTTTTGGTTGCAGCATAAACTGAGGATCTGGGAGGGTTCGGCTAATGCTGCAAAATGAGTTGGGTAAAGATGATATGACAGAAGGAAGCCACAACAGATCTGGGTACAAATCAAGATCAAGATTGAGAAAACAAATTCTTAAAAGTTGAAGTGTGTAACATTTAGGGGCGGTGCGTGTAATCAGATTACAACCAGCTAAAAGTTCTCCTGATTTGAATTTTCTCAGTGTTCATTGTTCAGGAGTTTTTTACAGAAATCTGAAGCAGCACAATGTTGCAGCAGGTTGTTTTTTTACCCGGTATAAACTCACTTCAGGGAGTGTAGATAAGTTGATATATGGGACTTCTGATGAAGTTTAAGCCATTGTTTTACATGCCGTTCGGAGCTCACAGCCCTTCAGCCCTCTCACACCATGCATGCTCTCCACTGTTGTCCAGTGTCAAAGTTTACGTTTTATTTAGCTCGTCTTGTTTTTTCTGTGAAATAAAGGTCAGATATTTTTTTAGTCAGTCTTTGTTGATAATATGAACAAATTACTGTCACAGGTTTCATCACCAAAAATAGTTTTCATTTCTACAAAAAAAAATCCTGAATTTATGAAACTACAAAGTTTGTTTTAGTTTTTTTTTTTTTACCCAAACATGTTTACGTTAAGCAGCTTCACAGAAACTAATCTGATTTATGTCTTCAGTAATCTGTTGCTTACATGTCGTGTGTTCTTTCCATGTTTTATCTTCTCATCACGTTTTCTCTCTGACAGGAAGCTGCCAACAGTAACCGCTCTGACCACATTCATCATGTGAGCTGCACACATTTCCTCAGCTCAATTTCTCTGGACTCGTCAGCAAAACTTCATTTTTAATTCTCTTAGGGTGTTTTCACACTTGGTCCATTTCAGCCCTCTCAACGGACTCAGAGCTGTGACTCAGCATTTTTTGTGCATTTGTGAACACTCCAGAAGAACTCAGACCCTTCTGAAGTGAACTGAACTCAGACTGCTTTGCTCTTTGCTGCTGTATTCAGCCCTCTAGATCACATGCTGTTGACCCGTGACGCCTGAAAAAACAGACAAAATCATGTCTGCCTGTAACGCTTGCAAGAACGCAGGACGAGGAGTGGTTTGATCAACTTAAGATACTGCACGTCTCCAGATGTGGAATATAGAATACATCAAACAGCAACAGTCTACAGTACAGACACACTGAGGGTCTCCTCCAATTTTAGTTTCATCATCAGTTAAATCGTTTTGTATTCAAACCAAATAATAATGAAGATAAATTTAAAGCTAATATTTAAAAAGAAAAAACTAAAACATTTATTTATTTCAAATATTTAATAATAATGTTTTAAGCAAGCATTAAACTTTGAGGTGGTTGTGGCATGGCAAATGTGCCCTCTCATGATGTTATCTCAATATCTGGTCACGTTTAGTGAGCGTGTCCTCTAATCAGTTTTTCAGTTCTGAGAAGCTGCTCAGCAGATGGTGGATGACTAGATAATATTAAAAACAGGAAGTGGCACATATTAGCAGAGGAACGTTTAACGAATTCATCAGATGAGAAGAGACGGGCGGTCTGACTGGACATGGATCACCTGCTGATGGTGTTGGTGTTGCTGTGGAGCTCAGGTAAGACTCAAAACCTCAGTGTAAAAAGATCTCATTTAAGTTACAGTCGTATACTTAAAATCTGCCTGAATGGGAACATTATCAGTAAAATGTTGTGAGGTGTCTGAAGTTAACTTGATTTAAAAAAATAAATTTCATGCCAATTTAACATACAGGTCACAGACACACACTGATGAATGATAAACAGCCACAATCAATAGTTGAGGACATGAAATTAAAATATGTAATAAATATTTAAAATAAAATACTAATGAAAAATAAAAATGGATGAGGCCAAAAATAGACACACTAGACACACTACCTCCATCATCTACATAAGAATTGAAATACATCAATTAGATCAATATATGGAGCTAAATTAAGTCCCTAATACAATTTTTAATCACTTCAGACTTATTAAAACTCTAGGACCTCTACATCCACTAGAACTATGTTGGTATAAACACAAATTTCTCACCAGGTCGGGGTAGAGAGAGAAAATCTCCCTTCAGATTTAAGAAAGCTCAAAGTAAAATAAACATTTCACTGCTATAGATGGGGGACCATCTAACAAGTAAAAATTTCCTCACAAGTAAAAATGTCCTCACAGCAAAGATGTTTTGTCAAGGGTTGGTCCGCACGAGCATAGAAAGACAGATATACAATAAAAGTAAAGAGAAACAAAAAGATATAAAAGGTAAAATTAATTACTAAATGATGTACAATTGAAAGAAAACACCATTAAAAATAGGAAAAGTGCAGACAAGAGGTGCAAAGATAAAAAGAAATTTTCAGTGTTTTAAAATCGGGTTTAAAAATAAGTTTGCAGTCATTACAGGGTGGAGCAGGCAGTGTAAAAGAGGAATGTGTTTAGCCTTGACTTAAAAGCGTCCAGAGTCGGGGCTGCATCACCATATTTTATTCTGACTCTTGAGATGGTCAGTAGAGTTAATGCTGTGTTTCATTAACTCTTTAAGAAGGCGTTAATCTGAGCTGCAGGAACAGAATCAGATGTACGTGCTTTTGCATCTACTGCTGTTGGGAGCTGGTTCATTAAGATCAGCAGTAGATGGCACCTAATCTCCACTCAGGTGCCATCACAGAAGAGGGCGCAACAAGATGACATATTGAACCCTCAAATGAAAAAAAACATGGATGTGTAATACACTGGACCTTTCATCAATACATCAGCTTCTCCACCTCCCCAAAGCACAAAATTCTTTCTGCAATATGTTGAGATTTTATTCAAATTTTGGCAAATAAAAAATGCACTAAACAGTTGTAAAGCACACCTACTGTCAGCTGACGTCATCACTCTGGGGATAAAATAAACTTTGCACAGTTAAAAGGCTAGCTGCTAAACTCATTAGCAGCGGCTGTGTTTTCACTGAGATAAGTCTGAGAGTCTGTTGCTCTATGTAAATGTTTCTTCTCTGATTTTCTCCACAGGAAAATGCGACTCAACAGGTAAACAGAAAACAAAAAGATAAGTGAAGAGGATGGATGGGTCGACAAGGTGTCTGGATCCTGTTTCACCTGTTTTCACCACATTTCTCTGTTTAACCAAGTAGCTCTGACAGGGACAGGTTGGTGACGGACTTTTGTGTCGTCATAGCCATGTGACCTCAGAGGCCTCAGTACTATGAAGCCAGTTCAACTTACCCAAGATATCTTTTCGTTATCTGGTTTGACTAACCCGTCACACTGGCTGTCTGGATAACCAGTACTACAAAGCTGGTTATTAACTAGTTCAGTCAACTCTGGGTTTTCCTGTCAGCCATGAGCACATTCATGTGAAAGAGACAGGGCTGATAATTAGAAGCAACATCATCAGAACCATGAATGAAGGAGGCTGCTTCATATCATGTGAGATGAAACAGTAACAGTAATCACCTGTGGGAATTATCATCATGTTAGCATACTGATGTTAGCATTTAGCGCAGAGCTCCATTGTGCCTGAACGCAGCCTCACAGAGCTTCTAACATGGCTGTTAGTCTTACCTCCGTGTTTGGCCTTTTGCACATCATATCCCACAATCCTCTGTTTTCCTCCAGGTGTTCAGTGTGAAACCACAGCTGAGGTTGACATTGTGCTGTTGGTGGATGGCTTCGGGAGCGTCGACCCTACCACCTTTACAACCATCAAGTCCTTTTTGGCTAGACTAGTCAGAGGCTTTGACATCGGCCCGGACAAAGTCCAGATTGGTGAATCTGAGTACTTTTTTTTAAACTATAATCGTCAGTAGTACCACAGTGTTATCTCAAACCTTTACACTGTAATGTGAAATTATTGAAATACAGGTACAGGTCTTGTACTTAAGTTGTAAACCAAGGCAAAAGTTAATAAATTAAGCAGCAAAATATAAAGCATGAAAAAAAAAGTATTAGGTTTTATGTTAATCTATAAATACTATTTGATGTATGGTAGTCGACTACCTTCATTAAACTTCATACCTCTCTACTAGCATTGATTTCTACTACTACCATGACTATACTACTGATACTCAGTCGTCTTTTCACCAGATTAGAGATTAGTATAAGTGTCACTACTTTTCCTGATTCTGCTACCACCACGTTACAGCTACACCTAATTCTGATACTAGTGTCCCCACTGCTATAACTACTACTATCACTGTTACTACTAGTTCTGCTATAAATACTGTTAATACTGTTACTACTCCTGTTCTGCTGATACAGCTTGTGAAAGAGGAAGTTAAATGTACGACCACTCAAACAGAAAAGAACAGGAACAGGAAATACATTACAGTGGTGCGAGAAATGAGAAACATGGATGAAGGAGCATCACCAGTAAATCTGGCTGCAGACCTCAAGTTCGAAGTTCAATTTTTTAAATAATTGATTGAAATATTTAAAATGCCAAGATAAAATTATATTAAAGAACCAACAGGATATAGTATACCCATATCTCCTTATTTACTGTGTATAATATTTTAATGAAAAAACATTTGTTAAAACAGCTCTTTAGATATTTGTCTTTAATAACTGAATAAACTGTTTTTCCTAATGACATGAATTTTCCACATTGAAATCAAATCCCAACAACAAAGAAGAGGGATATTCTATTTTTGTACTGTCTAGTTTCTTCCATAATTATCATTTAAAAGCGTTTCACACATTGCTATGTCTTTTCCGCAGGTATGGTTCGGTACAGTGATGTCCCAAGGGCCGAGTGGAACCTGAACACCCACCAGAGCAATAACTCCCTCCTGGAGGCCATAGATGATCTGCAACAGGAAGGAGGAGGCACCATGACAGGTGATTGACAGCATGTTGTCCACTTCCAGCTGTTCTCACACACTGTTTGTATGTATACCTGAGAAAAGCAATGGACCACAATTGTTATAGAACCCACATTATCATGAGATGGACTTTTTCTTTTTTATCAAAGAACCAGACATTTTCTAACACAGTTGTCAAAGGGCTCCAACTGTCAGACACCTAACAGTCTGTGAGGGGGGCACCTGAAATAACTCCCCCAACCTCACAACTCTGTGCTTTTTGATGCCTCTTTGTCACACAGGACTTGCTCTGGACTACATCCTCCATAACAGCTTTGAAGCCAATGTGGGAATGCGAGCAGACTCCCAAAAAATAGCAGTCTTGATCACTGATGAAGAGTCCACTGATGACCCATTCCTTCCCTCAAAGAACATGAAGGACGCAGGCATTGAGGTCTACGCTATCGGTGAGTGACTTTCAGTTTGATTAGCAAGAATGCAGCACAGCCTCAGAAATGTTTGTGAAGTGAGGATAAGCTCTGAAATGCTTTTGGGGTCTCATTTTTTTGGCCACAGAATTAACATATTATTTTTCTCTCAGGTGTAAATGATGCAGATGAGACTGAGCTACTTTCAATTGTCTCCGATCCTGATGAAATTCACATGTATAATATAGTCGACTTCTCACTCCTGTCCATCGTTGACGGCCTCACCATCAACATCTGTAATGGCGTGAATGGCTTAGGTAGGCAAAAAGTCTGCAGCATTAAACAACAATAGATGTTAGCCATACTTATATGCTGGTATCAGAATCAAGAAATCAAGGTTTTAGAAATTGTTAATAAACAGTGGCCACTTTTGGGTTCTTACAGTTAGATATCTTTGTCTTACAATGAGCTTTGAGGTCCTTTGTAGGGGCTTGGCAGTTAAGCCTCTATAGCCAACCTGAACCAGCACACACTGCACACACTATCTTTAGCTCTGGCACTCGCTTACCAGGTCTGTGGTCTTGGTTGTCTTAATCTTGAAGACCACAGTTCGGATGTAGGTCTGGACTGAGCATGGTCTCTGCAATAGTGCCTGGGAATTCAAGCTGTCTCCCGAGGTCCAACTTCAGCTGCCAGTCTAGATCATGTGTCAAGAAGCCCAGCTGAATGATCTTTAGTGCTGCAGAATCGTACATCATACAATCGTATCATATGCTGATGTTGTTTCAGAACTGACACTGAGACTGAACATTTGATAAAGTCCAGAATCACTAATCTTACCTGGAACATGGTGTTGAACTGTTTCCACCAGCTTATGTGGTATAGAGCCATAGGCTTTGGTGAGGTCCTGCCACAGAGCAGGAGACATCTCATCTGCTTATTTGTTATTTACTGTTAACAGAGTTATGATGGGGTTTGACTGCCTCAAAACAATGTTAGTTCCACCCACATCTCAGCCCCAGAAACCTTATTGACTCACTAAGCTGACCTCTAAGCACAGGGATTGGTTTCCTTGCTGTTCCTTGCTGCTTTGGCTTTGCACACAGTTCAAAGCTCTGCTGCAATCAAAATTCTGCTTTATATTCATGTTTATTCTCTGATTTTCTCCTCAGGAGTCCGGGCTGCAGGAAAAAAGAGCTTAACAGGTAAACAAAGACGCAAACCTCCGTCTTTCTCTCTGCTTAAATGTGCAATATGTAATTTTCTCAAACCAAAATAATAACAGAAGACGGAGTTGGATGACGTCACGAAGTAGCGTGGGATCATGGGAGTTGTAGTCATATAACAGATACAGATCTGACGTTCCTCACTCCGTGAAACCGAAACCGACTGTGGCAGTTTTTTGGCAGAGCGAGCTACTTACTTTGGCTAAGCGGTTAGCAATCTGCTAATTATTTGAGCAAACTGCTAATGTTAGTTACTTAGCTTTACAGTTAGCGATGGCTTCTCCCTCTCTGCTGCTCACTCTTGCTTAGTGATTTAGCTCTCTTCTTATCCCAAATTCTTCTGGGATCGCTTGGTTGACCCGTACGTTTCCGTTTTACCGGCTTGTTTACCGGGACAGCTTCGGTGTCAGAAGGTGCAGCAACAGTCAATGCATAATCATGATCCATGACAAGTTAGCTTAGCCTAGCAACAGTAACGTTCATTCTCTGACGTCTCATCTGGTCTGCTTCTTCTTCTTCTCCTTCATTAATTGCTATGGTAACTGGAGTTACGTGGCCATTGACATGTGACCTAATGACACAGTCCGTAACTTTTATTTATATTTCATAGTTATCTGGGTTTGAAAAATTGTTGGAAACATTTCTGATAATCAAAGTACACAACTAAACAAAATATATAATATTGGTTTAGTCATTTTTAGAAGTTTTAAAAACTACATATTATACCTTTAACTAAGTAGTTCTGACGTGGACAGGGCGGCTCTTTGAGGACCTTTGTGTTGTCGTGTCTCAGGGACATGACATCTGATTCTACATCTCAGTGAGTGCTTGGTGCAACATCTGTGGAGATGCAGTCAATGCCAGTCAGCAATTTCCAGATATTCCTTTCACTGAAGTGACGTTTGCAAGTTGGTTGAATGGTGCAGGTGTCTCTTGTTAGAGATTTCTGGAAAATAAATGATGTCACATTGTAAGAAAAAAGGTTCACATTTCGCTAAATGTGCCCTGTGTGTTGCAGAGTCAGATGAGTAGAATGATATCATAGGGCTAGGAATAAGGTGGCTAGGACATGACACCTCACTGAGCTAGATAAAAAAAAATCTAGAGTTTTATACACATACGCATTAGAACTGGAGTTCCAATGCAGTAACATTTGCTTTTCTTATTAAACATGTGAGCAAGGTGCAAATTATCAAATCTACAGAGAGGGCATATAATCACAATCAGATGTAAAACCCCATCCAGTGCACCAGGGACATTTTCATATTTCATATTTTTCGGAGTTGTTTCCTCCACCTTATTTAGTGTATTCTTTGCTATATTGCTGCTTTCCAGTTTACTGTAGATGCAATTTGGTTGCCATGATAATAGATCAAATTCAACTAATAACCACAGCCCCATTCTCTATTTGAGAAAGAACGTGAACTGTTAAACCAGTAGTAACACAAGCTGGAGGGGAGTTTTAAGTGTGATTTCTTTTTTAGGGTTAGGTTTTCTGTTTGGGAGGGGGGTTTATTTTGCTCTACCAATTGGAACTGACTCATATGCACCCTGTCAAGCTTTTAGTCTGGGGGTGATATGCACATTCCATTCAGTTTTTAGATTCCTGTCTGGGGTGCTTAGGAAGACCTAACAGATCATCATAGTAATTGAGAGACGGTAAGTAGCGAAAATTTTCCAGTTGTCCTGAGAGAGGATTGGTGTGACCTTATCAGTGTTCTTTAAGTAGTAAAGGGCCCCTTCTTTATCAAATTGTGCTTTAAAATTTAAATCAATATCAAAGATTTCCCCCAGATTAGCAGCCATGGATGTAGAGGTGCAGTAATATGTGAGATGAGGTTCTCTTTTTTTGGCCTGTTTGTCAATGACCAAAATGTATTTAGTGATCTACCTTCTGTTTTGTCCTTTTCTAAATGCAGAAATTAAATTCAAATTTAAAGTTTAAAATAGTAAAAAACAGGATTTGGATCTGGTGAAGGAGAGATACAGAGCTGTGTGTCATCTGCAAAGAAAGAAACAGATTACATTCCAGACAAAGACAAATAAAGCCCAGGACTGAACCATGGAGCAGATCACAAGAAACATGTATTCTTCCCTTAACTTTCCATCTCACACCATCATCAGGTCAAAATTTTAATTTGTCCAATACTTTGGTTTATGACCAAATACCTACAGAACTAAATGACATTCCCATCCACCTCAGCTGAACTGTCATTAGTGTTAAGTAGTAAGTAAAATCATGCTAACATGCTAAACTAAGATGGTGAACACTATAAATTTTATACCTGCCAAACATTAGCATTCTTATTATGACCATGTTGGCATGCTAATGTTAGCATTTATCTAACATGACAGCACCATTGTGCCTAAATGCAGCTTCATAGAGCTTCTGCCGTGGCTGCTAGTCTTACTTCTATGTTTAGTCTTTTGCATAATGTATCCCACAATCCTCTGCTTCCCTCCAGGTGTTCAGTGTGAAACCACAGCCAAGGCTGACATCGTGCTTTTGGTGGACAGCTCCTCAAACGTCCTGTTTATCTTTGGAACCATCAAGACCTTTCTCACTGGGATAGTCAGCGTCTTTGACATCGGCCCGGACAGATTTCAGATTGGTAATACTTTGATTTCTATGTTTAATGCTGTGTTACATCACCTTTTCTTTTAACACTCAGTAAGTGTTTGGGAACTGAGGACAGCAATTGTTGAAGTTTTTCTTGCTTGATATACAACTTCAGTGTCTCAAAAGTCCGGGTTTTCCATTGTTGTATTTTGTGCTTCATGTTCCACACATGTTCAGTGGGAGACAAGTGTGGACTGCAGGCAGGTCAGTCTGGTACTACACTTTTTTACTACAAAGACACGCTATCTGAACATGTGCACAATGTGTGCCATTGTCTCGCTTGAATAAGACGGGCCGTCGGTCAGTTAGCCTGCCCTGCGGGGGTGCTGTGTTTACATGGCAACTCGCGTGAGACTAGCTGATGACTGGTGGAGGTGTTACGTCTCGTGCAAGTTGTCATGTAAACACAGCATGCCCGCACGTCAGGCTAACTGACCACGGTGAGAAATTATGCTATAAAAATGGAGTTAATTACGTCTTTTCAAGTCAATTTTGCATGCTGCGGCTTCAGGGCACTTGGATTACGACGGACTACCGTTCTGACATTTTTAAAATGCATTAGCGGAGTTGCATTTTCAAAATGTGGGTTCCCTTTAAGTGTAGCTGTTATTCCAGCTAGCAGTTATCCTCCGATACCCTGAATGAGTTTTGTGGATTAAAAAACTACACTGTTGGCATGAGGGTCAGTAAGTACTGTCTGTATTTTCATTCTAAAGTGGCCATTTCCTTTAATTACTGTGGGATCACGGTTTGGAGCCTGTGCTCTGAAATCAATAATCAGTCCTTTGTTTTGGATGTGTTAAGCACCAAGAAAGAAAGATCACACCAAATGATAAAATCCTCTGACCAGATTTTAACCTCTTTGGTCTGTATTTTTCCACTTTTCAGTACAAATTTGTATGTAGGGAGAAGGAGCACGCAGTTGTGGTCAGCAGAACCTAATGGAGGCAGCTGAATAGATTTATAAGCTCCCTTTACCGTACCGTAGCAGACATCTAATGTCTTGTCCTTCCTAGTTGTGCAAGAAACGTATTGATAAAAGTTCTTTGAGTTCTTTTTCAGTGACACATGATTAAAATCTCCCAATATGAAATGTGGAGCACCAGGTGACATGGACTGTAGTTTCTGCACTACATCAAAGACAGTGCTTGGTAGAGCAGCCAGGTTTGCTTTTGGGGGAATATACACAGTTGTGATGAATATCTGGGGGAATTCACGGAGCAGGTAAAATGGGTGGAGTGACACTGACAGGAGTAAAGGTTTTTTATTGTGACATGAATTTACACATTAAAATCAAATCACAACACAGAAAACAAAGTGAAGAAGGGTATCATCAGTGCTGTCAACTTCCCTCTGTGTTTATCATTTGAAAAGACGGGCAGGGTCAGTGTTTTACACATTTCTGTGTGTTTCTGTAGGTCTGGTTCAGTTCAGTGATTTCTCAAAGACTGAGTGGCACCTGAACACCCACCAGGACAAATATTCCCTGCTGATGGCTATAGCAAATCTGGAACTGCAACATGGAGACACCATGACAGGTGATTTATCAGCCTGTTGACCAATCCAGACCAGCTTCACACTGTGACGGACTGAAGGACCAGAGGCTCCTGTTGGATCTAGCCCAGAACTGGGAGTCAAATATATTTACTTTCTGTATTAGGGCCACTCAACGTAGGAAACTGAAGCTACAAAAATAATTATAATTATATAAAATAATACTAATAATTAACGATAAGATAAGATTATCCTTTGTTGATCCCAAGAGGAGAAATGTGGGTGTTGCAGCAGATGTAAGAACAGATAAACAGGGAAAGTAAGAAAGAAATAATTAGAAGTATTTGAAATAAAGATAAGAATGGAAATAACCAAGTGTGACGACTCGAGGATTTTGGAGTGAGACCAGGTTGAACAGACAGATCAAGGAGCACCACTACAAAAATGACCCAGGGTCAGAACATAGTCAAAGAACCAGATATTTCCTAACACAGTTGATGAAGTCTATGACAAAATGAAAGTGTTTTTACTTCTAGAACAAGGGGCACCTGACATAACTCTCCAACTTTGCAAATTTACGCTTCTTGATCCTCTTTCTTACCATACAGGACCTGCTCTGGACTACATCCTCCAGAACAACTTTAAACCCAGTGTGGGAATGCGAGCAGACTCCCAAAAAATCGCAGTCTTGATCACTAATGAAGAGTCTGGGGATGATGTACTCCTCCCCTTGCAGAACCTGAAGGACGCCGGCGTTGAGGTCTACGCTATAGGTGATTGACTTTTAGTCTGAATAATGAGAAAGCAGCACAGCTTCAGAAAAGTTTGTAAAGTAAGGATAAGCTCTGAAATGCTCTGGAACTACAACATTTAAAAGGATACGTTGCAGATTTTCAACCAGCTTTGAATCAAAGCAGTGTGGTAGACTGTGTAAATGAACTGTGGTAAACTTCCCTCCATCTAATCAGTGCACAGATATCTGACTCTGCAAGGGTTCCCACCCACACAGGATTTATAGTCTGCAATTTCATACCAGTCATTTAGAACTTTAGAAGCTTCTTGGATGAAAGGCAAAACGTCTTCAAGAAACGCAAGCAAGGCCAGTTGCCTACGGTATAGCACTTACGATTACCATGACCTGGATGACTGAGAATTTTCACCGACACATAGGTATCCCTCCTTGCCCCCTGGGGAAACTCTGTTCGATTACACAATTTACATCTGGCAGACTTTCGCCAATTCTCAGGCTGTTGCTCGAACTACAGGCTGTACTTCCACATTTTCATATTGCCTGCCACCCATGCCACCACCGCAGACACAAAGAGTATAGAAGCAGATCAAGATTCAGACCCACCCCTCTCTCAGTCTTAAACTCGAACCAAAATTCAATCAAACGGTAAAACTAGGCAGCGCTGATCAAGTACATACTGTATATATAGATTATATTACTGCATTGCCTCTTCTCCCCTACAATGTTTTTAGAAACATATTTTAGTGCCATGTTTAGCTGTAATAGTGAGAATTTGTGGAAGTGGGCCCTACACTGTTTCCTGCACAGTGAAAACGGGGGCTGTAAAAACTGAAGTCAAATGGTAAAACGATTCTGATACTGAGTCGTCTTTTCCACACTTTAAATGTTTTTAGAAACATGTTTTAGCTGACTGTTTAACTGTAAGAGATCGAGACTCTTTCTTGCCAGCCAGCCACCAATTTTTTTTTCAAACGGATGTGCTTAGATTACGTCACCCACCAGCAGGAGCATTTATTGGTCCAGTGCAGTGCAGTGCATTCTGATAGTTGTAGGTTTGCTTCCTCTTAAGCAAAAGTGTCCTTTTTCTCTGTTTTCTCGGGTTCTGTAGCACCAGTTTTAAAAAGATTTGTGTCCTTCCAACTGCAGAGACATCCTAGTTTTTTAACAGATTTAAGTGCACTGTTTAGCTGTTTGTGACCTGGCAGCCATGTTGAAAAACAGTCTAACACTGCCCACCAGCTGGGGCAACTTTCTCAATTTACAGCTGAACGGTACACTAAAATATTTTTATGAAAACATTTGAGGCGAGAAATAAGCAATGCAGTAACAGAATCTCTCAGTCATATTTCATCAGCGCTGTCTAATCTGATAATTCAACGTATCGCCATAGAACTGTTCATCTAATATGCTACAAAATGGTACCCTACGAATGAAACTACATCCTTAACATACAGTTACATGATTATTGTAACGCTATAGAGGTTCGGTTTAAGCAAACAAAGTAACTGTGGTTAGATTTAGAAAATTTAGACAGGGGACGTCCACCACCCCAACCTGCCTCCTTACAAGACCACTGGGGACTGCCTCCTTGTTTACTCCCATCAGTGCATTGGTCCCATGATCATCTTTCATAATACGTGGGATATGTACAAATTTGGGTGCATTACTTTAGGAAGTCCTATTACCAAATAATGGTAATTAAAAAATGTACCACAAACCTTTTCAAATTCCCTCCATTTCCTGAATCAACCAGCGTTAAAGCTTTTCCCAGCAGTTCCCAGCTGACACTGGGTGAGAGGCAGGGTTCACCCTGGACAGGTCACCAGACTATCACAGGGCTGACACATAGAGACAGACAACCATTCACTCTCACATTCACACCAACGGACAATTTAGAGTCACCAATTAACCTGCATGTCTTTGGACTGTGGGAGGAAGCTGGAGTACCTGGAGGAAACCCACACTGACACAGGGAGAACATGCAAACTCCACACAGAAGGGCTCCCCCACCCCTGATTGGAACCAGGAACCCCTTTTGCAGTGGCCGACAATGCTGACCACTGCTCCAACATGCCACTGCAACTTGAAATTAAAGTTTCAAGCTTGGGACTTGATCATGGACTTGGCACTTGAGTGGTTGTTTTCCTACAGCCGTGGTAGATTTTAGTAAATGCCAATACAAGGAGGAGGAACATGAGTTTTTTTGTTTCATGTACTACTCTGTAGATGTAGTGACAGTGTCACCAAATATGACAAAATGTTTTTCATAAAAGTTACCAAATGTAGCTTTAATAGAAAACACATCAGTATGGTCTGTGGAAGGTGTAGTTTAGGCATTAGGAAATCAGAATTTTATGACTTTGCCAACCAAACAGCCTTTGTGTTTTGGGTCTCATTTCTTTCAGCACAATGTTAAAAATACATTTTTTCCCACAGGTGTGAATGAAGCCAACGGCTTTAAGCTGAGGTGGATTGTCTCAGATCCCATTGAAAGTCACATGTACCAATCTTCGGAGGACTTGCTCCTGCACTTCATCAACAAACTCACCATCAACATCTGTAACAGCGCTAATAGCTTAGGTAGGTGGAGTCCATCGTTATTAAACAAGGATGTATGTTTACACCACGCTGACCCACTAGGATCAGAATCAGTCTCAAGATATCAAGCTTTCAAAAGTTGTTGAACACCAATCAAGTTTTGGATTCTTGCAGTTAGATATCCTTTTCTTACAGAGTTTTAAGGTCTTTTGTAGGGACTTGCTAGCAAAGCCTCTGCAGACTACCTTAACAGGCACACATTGCACACACATCCTCAGCTAAGGTACTGACCTAAAAGGTTTGTGTGCTTGTATGGCTTTTCCATTGACAATCTTCTGCATCCTGTTTGTACTCCAGATATCTGTTAAATTTTACAGTTTCACGTTCTTTTTAAGGTATATAGGAGTCATGTTAAGTTACTGCTGATGAAAATTTAATATTTCCTAGTTTTTGCTGCTTCACAACAAAAGATTTTCTTTGTTGTGAAGATGTAAGTGGGTCAATTTTGAGCCCCAAACCCCCTCCAGCATTGTTAACTGTCACTGATATCTCTGTTAGCATTATTAGCAGTGTCAGCAGGGCTAGTGGTGCCAACAAAGTCAACAATGCGAAAGGGGTTTTGCAGTTCAAAATGTAGCGGTTGTCCTACTGGGGGGACCTGGAGACCACCATGTTTCTGCAGCAATGCAATCCCACCACCGGGATGTTGTTACCAGTGGTTTCCTCATGCTAACACACCTACCCAGACATCTTTCAGCAAATTCAACAGAAAATCAAAGTGAAAGCATTTACATCGCAAAACATTAAAATTTTGTCCCCTCTAACTGGATAGTGTTTAAAATACAGTGCTACAGCTCTCTGAGTCAATGCAGCACTAGACGACACGTCATTCTGCCTTTTTTTTTTCTTAAAAATTAACTGTTAACCAGATTACCAGAAGATCTAACATTTGTCCCAACTCCACCTCCTTTAAGGTTGTAGATCTTGTTTTTATTAATCATACATTGCTCTCGACCAAAGTGTCATTCTTAATGCTTCCACAAGATGGTGCCAGCGTCTGGAATTTTCAGATCCTTTAAATATATGAATTCTTTTTTATATTTTTCTACATTTCTGTCATTTCTGAATGTGCTCTATGTCTGTCTCAGTATTTTTAAGGCTGGTGAATGGGACTGATCTGTGTTCAGGACGACTGGAGGTGAAGTCAAACCAGTTGTGGTCCTCAGTGTGTGAAGATGACTTTGACCAGCAGGATGCAGAGGTGGTCTGTAGGGAGCTGGGCTGTGGGGCTCCTTCAGTCCTCCAGGGGGCGCTCTATGGAGAAGTGGAGGCTCCAATGTGGACCAAAGAGTTCCAGTGTGGAGGAAATGAGTCTGCTCTCCTGGACTGTAGAAGCTCAGACTCAGATAGAAACACCTGCTCATCTGGCAAAGCTGTTGGACTCACCTGCTCAGGTAGAAGAGGAGCTGCAGATTTGATTTGGTTCATTTCTGTTGTAATGAAACTCACTTTGTTCTTTTACTGATGACTCTGGTTTCTGTTCAGATCCTGTCAGGTTGGTCGGAGGATCCAGTCGCTGTACTGGAACACTGGAGGTGAAACGAGAAGACTGGAGACCAGTGGATGGCTCTGACTGGACTCTGACGTCAGCGGCTAAAGCCTGTGAAGACTTGGACTGTGGCTACGCTGTGTCAACAGGAATAAGAAATGAAGCCTTGCTCAAATCTGCATGGAAGATCAGATCTGACTGTATTCAGGCTGGATATACTCTGAGGGAGTGTGTCACATCAGGTTCCTCCTCTTCCATCCTGGAGCTCACCTGCTTAGGTAAGCCTGTCAGTGACATCATCTATGACTTAGTTAGAATCTCTTTAAGTGGTATGAAATGCAGAGACACAGAGGTCTGCTCAGCAACATGACAGATGTGAATATGTTTATAATGAAATCATAAATGTTGATAACATCTTGTAGACAGTACTAATGATGTAATTGCTTGAGTATGGGACTTCCTCAAGACAGTATGTCGCCCTCCATGTGACCTGAATGTAGAATACAGGCATTGTTTGAAGTCTAGGCTCTGAACTGACACCAGGCTCAGCTCTGTATGTATGTGGAGCGATGATAATGAACTCCCAAGTAAAAGTGCATTAAATTTAGAGTCTGATGAAGGAATCTGCTATGCAAGCATTGGCAGGACAAACTGCCATGTGGCCATTGCCCTGGAGGAAACCTCGCCACAAGTAGGAAAAACTGTGTTGTGAGTGCTTTTACTGGGTGCTGAGGCCCTTGCTGCTGTTTCACAATTCCTCCTGCAAGGCACCTGTGACGACAAAGGAAATATACTTACTAATGAATGGAGATGGATAGATCTAGTCAGCAGTCCACCTGATATGCAGCAGCTGGGTAAGATGCTCAGCTTTGCATCAAATAATTAAAAATCCTGCTCACCTGGCAGAGCTGTTGGACTCACCTGGGGTTCTTTTCATTATGTTAACATCCCTCCTTGCTTCCTTCACTTCCTCCCAGTAAGTATGTGTGAGAGAGATGCAAATAAAAGACATGAAGATGGAGGAGTCAAAGCTGCCAAATGAGAAATCCTTGGTTCCACAGTGTCAGTATTGAGTGGTGTCAGTTACTGAGCCACATGTGGAGGTGCAGCATTTATCCCTCATGACACTTAATAAAAGTGGACACATGGGATACACCTGTGTTTCTCACTCTAACATCCTCCAGAGGCCTCCTAACTCCTTGTCTCCTCAAGTTGCATGCAAGGGATTCGAAGAGCCTCCATGATGGGAAAGGGGAAGCGATTTGCAGGTCACAGGAGGAGAGAGGACGTGAAGTATAAGTTAGCACAATGAAAAGCATCCCTGATCATGTAGAAGAGGAGCTGCAGCTGTGATTCTGCTTAATTTCTGTTCTAATGAAACTCACTTTATCCCTTTACTGATGACCCTCTTGTTTCTGCTCAGAGCCTGTCAGGTTGGTGGGAGGATCAAGTCGCTGTGCAGGAACACTGGAGGTGAAACGAGGAGACTGGAGACCAGTGGATGGCTCTGACTGGACTCTGAGGGAAGCAGCTGTCGTCTGCAGAGACTTGGACTGTGGCTCTGCTGTTTCAGCAGGAATAAGAAATGAGGCCTTGCTCAAATCTGCATGGAAGATCAGTCCTAGCTGTATTCAGGCTGGACATACCCTGAGGGAGTGTGTAACATCAGGTTCCTCTTCCTCCATCATGGAGATCACCTGCGTAGGTAAGCTGGTCTGTTACATCATCTATGACAGTAATCTTCCAAGATATGCTTCTATCAAAAACCCTGTAGTTGATCATAAGATCTTCCAGGCTGCACTCTGATGAAACTGCTTGTGTATCAGACTTCCTGAACTAATGGTTTGGGAATATGTGAATCTGTACAGTGTCTGATGAGATGTGTCATGTCTGTTTCATAGTATCAATAATCACAAATCAAGATCAGTTTTAAAATTTAAATTCTCTCCCTCCCTCCAGACTCTGTCAGGCTGGTGAATGAGACTAATCTGTGTTCAGGACGACTGGAGGTGAAGTCAAACCAGTCGTGGTCCTCAGTGTGTGAAGATGACTTTGACCAGCAGGATGCAGAGGTGGTCTGTAGGGAGCTGGGCTGTGGGGCTCCTTCAGTCCTCCAGGGGGCGCTCTATGGAGAAGTGGAGGCTCCAATGTGGACCAAAGAGTTCCAGTGTGGAGGAAATGAGTCTGCTCTCCTGGACTGTAGAAGCTCAGACTCTGATAGAAACACCTGCTCATCTGGCAAAGCTGTTGGACTCACCTGCTCAGGTAGAAGAGGAGCTGCAGATTTGATTTGGTTCATTTCTGTTGTAATGAAATTCACTTTGTTCTTTTACTGTTGACTCTCTGGTTTCTGTTCAGATCCTGTCAGGTTGGTGGGAGGATCCAGTCGCTGTACTGGAACACTGGAGGTGAAACGAGGAGACTGGAGACCAGTGGATGGCTCTGACTGGACTCTGACGTCAGCAGTTGCCTTCTGTAGAAACCTGAACTGTGGCTCTGCTATTTCAGCAGGAAGGAGAGAGGACTCCTCCAACAGATCTGCATGGAAGATCAACTTTGACTGTGTTCACTCTGGATCTGCTCTGAGAGAGTGTGGAACATTATTGTCCTGGTCCTCCTCCACCCTGGAGCTCACCTGTTCAGGTAAGCCCATCAGTGACATCTGTTGCTTCTCACAGTCAAGGATGCTTCTTTGGAAGGATGGGTCCTTCTGAATCGGGTTCTAGGCAAGATCCTTCCAAGCATTCAGTGAACACACATTGGAACAGGCTAGTGAATGCCAAGGTATGCATCACTGAAGAAGGCCTGTCTTCAATTCTGGCAAAATGTGCACAAAGAACTGTGGGTAGTTTATGCCCACTGAGGATACACACATGTATCCTTGAAAACTCTCTGAAGGAAAGATTCAGTCACTGGGAGAATTCAAAGGATCCTCAACATTGGAACAGCCCTTCAGCCAGATTCGATGACATAGCCTCCTTAAATTCAGCCATTTAAGGAACCTTCCTTGACTTTGACATGCATCAATCATCTGTGACAGCGATCTTCCAGTGTCGTCCTTCCTCTGAACTGTAAAATTATCCAGGACAATAGCATCCTGAAGGGTAGAGAAGTGGGCTTATTCCCTGATGCTTCAAACTGTGGTAATCTGCCCCTTTAAGCAAACTCCTGTGGTTTTATGTGAAGGTGTTGATTTCATTTCAACCAGACAGGGGCATTAGGGAGAGAATGAGCAGGCTTTAATTCATCCCCTCACAGTGACTTTAGTTAACTGATGAGTGATTTTAGGTGATTTAACGTGACTGAAGTTTAAGGTTGATGGGAGCAGCTGTACTGATGTGTGTGTCTGTGAATGTGTTTCATCAGATCCAGCAGCTTTTATCATCAGACTGGTCGTCCTGCCGCTGATTCTGCTGTTGTTCAACACTGTCATCTATTTCATCTTTAAGGTACCGTACACATCTCTGTTGGTTAGAGGACTGGCTCAAACAAAGCTCTTAGCCTGTGTGTGTTGAACTAAAGAGAGGAGTGATGCAATAACTCATATCTGTGTGCTGTCATGTCTCTCCAGACCACCAGAGGGAAGAAGCCAGGCCAACAGGAGAACATCGAGGTGGATTATTACAACCTCGGTGTTTCCAGAGCTGAAGGAGGATCGGCTGGAGAGGAAGGAGCCCAGGCAGAAGAGTAGGACCTCCAAAGAGCTCATCTCACATCTAATTAGATTTCTCACCTGCCAAACATCAACTCTGAAGGGAACATCTGTTTAACTGTTTAAAATCCTTGTCAAACTGCCAAAGGAATGACAGCAGGAAGAGATAACTAAAGATCTCTCATCGCAGTCTCAACTCATAATCCAACCGGGTTTTTGCAGCTCAGTATCACAAGGAATTACATCCACTTTGAACAATTCTACACCTCAGCATTCAGTGCTAATGTAGGCAGTGTCACTGTTAAGGGGCAAGGTGGCAAGTAGGGGCATGAAGGTCAGTGTGGTGGATTGGCATGTAGCGTGTCTGACGTTAACCCGAACAATGCCCACATATCCTTTACCTTATTAACCAAGTTTTTAAAATTGCCTAAAGGACCTCTTCTTGGCCTCTGGCTCACACATCTACTTGAAAACTACACGCCCCAAAATTATTTCCTGCAGCTACAAGGTCTTTATAAATTAGAGACTGTTTGTTCTTTATGAGGGTGGATGGGGAAGAGAAAAAGAAAAGCAATCATGCTAGACTTTCTGTCAGGACATTGGGCCTCATTCACTAATATGTGCGTGGAAATGTTCTTACTTTGCGCACAAAATAAGTGCGTATGCAAAATCACAGTGGGATTCATGACACCTGCCAATTTTGTTCTCACCACCTTGCGTATGTGTGTGAATCAGAATCATTCAAAATTGACAGGCGCGTGCTCGCAATTTGTGATTAGCATACTACCACGCCCCCATTTCTCCATATAAGAAAACCGCTTGCCTAGAGTTGATTCATGAATGAAGGAAGCGGTTACGCGAGGAGAGAAGTAGTACATTTCACAGTTTGTTAGAAGCGATGGCGCCAGGTCTTACAGGAGAGCCATGGGTCACTGCAAGATTGTGGAGGACACAGCATGCCAGGATGATCTTGCACACCTTCTCAGGGATATAAAGTAGTTTGCCACCGGCCGTATCCGATCCAAACACATCCAACGGCCCTTAAGCACGCCAAAAGTGCGCTCTACGGCGCGTGGATGGGCATGTATGTTATTATAGGGCACCTCTTGAGGAGTTTCAGGATTTGCGTATGGTGTCATCAGCCATGTTTTAAGGCCATATCCCCGGTCACCCAAACAATATAACATTTTAACATTAACGGAATAGAGACTTACTAAAAATACTAACTAAAAGCAATTGAAATAAAAGACCAAGATAAAAGATGCTCACCAACATGCCATCCACTTATCACAGCCCCTGCCTCCAAACGCATTCCCACTGTACTGTTTTGCAAAATAAATGAGTCGTGGGTGCCTCCTGGCCAGCGGGCCACAGCCTAAAGGATATGGCAGTCGGCATTACAGATCATCTGCACGCTGATGGAGTGATAGTTTTTCTGTTCATGTTGTTGTTAATATTTTAATTGTCACAATGATGAGGGTGAACGTGTGTCAATTTCATGGTTATTTAAGACATTTGGCCAATATATTAGTAAATTAATGATTTTTAAAAATGTTAATTAAATCTCTTTTTAATGAATGTGGTTTTATAGACTCTGCATGTACTTAAAAGGTACGTGTTTGCATTTTCTAAGTCAGTTCAGCCTTCCTCATTTGTGCGTACGCATGGTCTGAGGCAGTTCTAAATTTGTTCGCAGAGTAAGAACAAATTCGGGTAAGGAAATATTGATGAATCCCAGATTTATGTGTCAAACGATCGTACGCACAGTTTAAGCACAGATTTGTGCGTACGCACAGTTTGTGAATGAGGCCCATTGTGAGGCATCGCCTACCCAGCTTTGGTAGATTTGAGTCATGTCAGATCATCTGGATTTAGTCATGTCAGGTCATCTACTCTGCTGAGGGACAGGCATGTCACATAATTTTTTTAGCACTGGTGAAGGACTTGTGTTTTTATTTTATTTTGGATTAGACGATGGGCATACCCATGCCCAAATTACACCATTTATCACAACAAGAAACTAAAAGCAGAAATTATTGTTGGATTTTCAAATCCAGTGTAATCAACTAGGTCCGTGAATTTCAAAATGTTTTTGCAAATAAATAGTGGGTTAGTTGGCTCCTCGCGGTAGGTTTTTTTTTTTTTACGGATAATTCTTATAGCTTTCTTTTGCAGTAAAAATATATAATAAGTTTTTGTTTTATATGTGTTTCCCCAGACCTCAATCCAATATGTCATATATGGAGCTATTATCGAGTAATATAATGTAATTAGTGAATTTTGAGAGAGGAAATCATGGGCTTTGTACAAAATTGCAATGGATTTTGACATTTTTGATTTAACATAATTTATGTGGGATTTCCAACTTAATTTGTCATCAATAATAACTCCAAGGAATTTTCTTTCAGATACAATTTCAATATCAACATCATTTATTATTAAACTTCTGCTTGAGTTCATGGACTTATTTCCAAATAGCATGCACTTTGTTTTGCCAAGTGAAGTGATCATTTGTTTAAATCAAACCATTGTTTGAATTTCTGCAGTTCCTTCTCCACCGTATCCAGAAGCTGTCCCAAACGATCTCCACTACAGAACACAGTTGTATCATCAGCAAATAAAATACAATTCAGTGACTTTGAAACCAAACTTATGGGGCACTTAAGGCACAAAAAATTCTGAGGCTCTAAAAATTCTTGGCTATGGTTAGTAAAAGGTCATGTTTTGGCCTAAAATAGCTGATTTTCGGGGGCACAATTCTGGCTGGAAAAGCATTGATGTCTTGGTAAAAAAAAACAAAGGTTACGATATTGTAACCTTAGTTCTGTTAGCACAAGCGGAGCCTCCCTCTGGATTCTATGGGTAATACTACAGTCTCAAGCACATATTCGCCCACTGAAATTTGCATAAATGTAGCTGCCAATCAGGATGTGCCTACCCGAATACATGCAGAACCCTCTATTAGATTCTATGTGTACAGTGGATGGACCCCGATGAATGAAGGCCTTGTCTCAACATAACAGCAACCCAGCCACACTGATCCTTAACTCTAATTGCACCAACACATTCTCTCTGTTGTGGCCTCTGCTGTGATTCTTGCTGTGTGTGTGTGTGTGTGTGTGTGTGTGTGTGTGTGTGTGTGTGTGTGCTCAGTTTAGGCCAAAGATCCGTGACAAGACGAGTTGAAACAGGTGACTTCTCACAACGCTCCTCTCTGCAACATTCTAAAAGCCTGCTGTTCACACCAAGTCAACTAGATGAGACGATGTTTGTATCATCTCTAGTCAACGACTCTCAGTACTTCTGATCTGATTTGCAGCATTTCAGACTTATTTTGTGGCTGAATATAATTTGTAGCTTCTTAAAATCTGAATGAGGATAGTGATAGTGAGATACTGGCTACAGTGATGAAACAAAACCAGCATCAGATGGACTGTATTCATAATCAATACGCCATAATAATATAACTAACTAGCGCCAATTCATCAGTCAATGAGAATGTGTGTGTGTGGGCGGGGCATAAGCACATACAGCCAGCAGCAGCGACCCACCATCTGACACCGGCCCACCCTGAGGACAGAAACAAAGGGCTCGGTGGGGACGGAGCACCTGCTGCAGCAAGCCAACACGCCATCTGCGGTCATTTTGACTTGACCAGCAGACTTCACTACAAGCTGACTGGCTGTTGAAACAGGTGACGTGCTTTAAAACCAGCCGCTGGCGATTTGACCAGCTGAGTTGCAGGTGACACCATCAGCTGGCTTGAAAGTGGCCATTTCACAATGCTGCAATTTTTCTCCACAACGTTCTAAAACGGTTTCATCTCATCACGAATCTTTGGTCTGAACTGGACTGAAGAGCTCAGCCCTGCTGTCATGCAAACAAAGGAGCCAGAGAGAAGAGATAAAACTGATAATCTCCCCCCTGGTTTCCTCAGTACAAAATAACTGACCTTAAAAGGGTAACCCTTGTCTAGGGCTTTTGTATAATGGCTCCACGGACATAATTCTTCAGCAATAATGACACTCCAATTTTTGTTTGAATTGCAGGACAATATATCGGCCAGTAATATCTTATGCATCCTTAAAATCATTAATAAGTAGTCACAATGAAAGTAATCAAATTACAAAGCATTTGCTAATTCTTTTATTGTGCGAATGAATTTTAAATAGACGAGACAGCCAGATATATTTCAGTAATAAGAATATAATCTAAGTCAAGACTGACCTGGGATCAGTGCATCTTTCTGAGCATCATAGAGCATTCCTGTTTTCTGAGGCCATTTCTCCAACCTGTTGAGAAATATCAAGAAAGTGACCACACAGCCATCAGTACTTCATCTACCCTCTAAAGTAATAAGAGTGTTGAAAGTTAAAAACACTGAGTCAACTGTCCTCCAGAGAGGACGACAAAGATAAGAGACAGACACAGTGACAGTCTTATAAATAGTATTTCTCCGTCGACACCAGTCTGACACTGATAGTTTTACCCAGTTCAGTAAAAGTCTAAATACACATCTGTCTTTGTGTCCCTCTGTCTCTGCCCCCCCAGTTTGTCCTCACCTGGTGAAGTTGTGCAGATCAGCTGAGTTGTGTGAGAGTCTTCTTGACTTCCAGCTGGAGCTTCCAGTCTGATGATCTGTGATGTTGGTGTGCTTATTTATATACTGTCATTTACTATCTTTTGCTCTCTCCTCCCCTGACACGCCTCAACACGCCTGACAACAACCATTTCTTAATGTGACTGGGCCCTGACCTGAGGCCTGTAGTCAGATCATAACTCCGGCAAATAATGAGACAGGCAACAGGTGGAGTGCTTCCGTCCCTCGCAATATATTTGTTTCTTTATTTCCGTATAGAGTTTCAGAGTTTGAAAAGGGTTCAGAGGGCTGTTCAGTGTGACAGTGACATTCATATAAAAATAGTAAACTAGTAGGCTAACGATAAGATCGGAAATGTGCGACATTTTTTTCCCGCCACAAGACATCAAACAGACTTCACAAAATTCACTTAGTGAGACAGAGACTGATGCAAGGTCACAGAAAAATTTGACCCCCAAAGTCTAATCAGTTCATCGTCGCGTCCAAGCAGACGTTTGTGCCAAATTTGAAGAAATTGTGTTTTTGAGATATTGGCCTCTATTTTCGCAGACTGGGCGAGGCACAGCGCACCTGCACTTCGCCAGCTGGGTGTGGCCAGGCGGATTTTGCAAGTTTGGCACACCGTGTGCGCTGGCGCAGCTACTCCTCTGTCCCACCTCCGTCCCTCCTACCTGCGCAAGTTGGAAAAGAGGGAGGAGAGAAGGCGTGGAGTGGGTTTTACACACATCACACCAATCAAAAGAGCCCCTCTCCTCGTCCTTAAATGCGCCGCGCGAAGGCGTAATGAGAGTTTACTCAATTCGCCATGGCAGAAGAGAGCAGCAGCGTCAGACGGTCAAACTCCTCCCAGGAGAAAACTGATGTTTTGGTCCAGGAGGTCCAAGCTCACAGTGTCCGAATATACGGCGCTGCGAGCAGACCTCCACGGGCTGATGATGCAAAGGTAGCCTGGGAGGAGGTCACCACAACTGTAAATCAATGTTGCGTTTCTCTCGTGTGCACGCGCTCTCTCTTTCTCTCTCACAGTCTCACTCTGTTTCTTTTCTTTTGACTTTTCTAAGATGACAGATGCTGAATATATACTCACTATCTGATGCTGTGGCTGTTTGTGGTTGGCTGAGAGGGATGTGAACTCAATAGTTTGCAACAGATGTGACGGGACAGTCGATATAGAGATACATTTATGTGCTCAGATAGTGTTTTGGAGGTGTAACTGCAGAGTGACACAGACACACCACCACAGTATAAATACAGTATAAATACAGGACTTCTTAACCAATTCCCAGATGAATAAGAAATTTAGGCTTTAATCAAGTTATGTTTCTGCTTCCTAATAGTCAGTTGGATAAGTCAGAGTTTACAGTGAACCTGGGGATAAATCCTAGTTGTCTCACATTAGTTATTTGTTGAGAGCAAAAATGAAACCTGTCTCCTTGATTCTGATTTCTGATTAGCCTCACTGGATTAGTTTAAAGTGGAAAAAAGAGATGGAAAACATAATGACTGAAACCTTTTGAATTTTTGTTGCCCAAAACTACACTAAGACCATGAAGGATTAATTTAACGACTTAAATGTGACTCATACTAATCAACATTTTTTAATCTTAAGGCTACATCTAAAACAGTGGCCTGTGAGGGCGTCTGTGGGCCAACAGAGAGACAGCAAAGGTAAAAATATGTGATTATATAAAATGTAATAAAATAACCCAGACACAGCGGAGCTTCTTCAGATATGTGTTAGCTTGTTTATTTCGGGAAGATTACGGATCATGAAACATCATAATTCATCAAAGCAGTTTCCTGTCACGGTACTAAACCCCTCCAGAATACCCACAATTCTCTCTGCTCATCACAGATTCGTATTGATTCAGTTTAACATGTTTCTGGTTTCCAGGTCAATTAGAGAATGCACAATAACTCTATACAAACAGCGTCTGGATATTAATTCTTTTTCCTGGTATAAAAATAAGTTCTAAGTGCTTCACACACTTTAATACTGTCTGTGCTTCGGCGTGTTCACAGCTCGGATGTCGTAAAACTCTCCAGAAACAAACAGAAGAAACAATTATCGAGTTGGACTGAAGGATGTGTCACCTTCTGCTTTTAAGTTTGCATTTGTAATTATTCGGGGGAAAAAAAGATGATGTTGCGTTGTCTTAACTGCAGCTCGTACTCACAGTCACCCGTTGGAGGCGCAGTTTAGGAGCAAGATCCAAGATCTTCATTTTTACTTTACTTTTAAATCAGAAGTTAAAAAAACTACAACTTTTCCTTTTTCAGACTGTAAACAGAAGACGGTTTTATCAAGGAAACTAATTTTAGTTTTGTTTTGTTCAGACTACTTTTGTCAAATCCATAATGTCTTATTTGTAATAACCATAGCCACATATGAACGGAAGCTTTTCCTAATTTATTGTTGTAGTTACCAAACCCCTTAACTATAATTTATAGCTATGATCTCTTGCCATGAGGAGATGTTGAAGAAAGAGAGAATTCTTAAACTAATCTGGGCTTCGATATTCTTGTTTGGTGAGAGGTTTAAAACATATGGAGATGAGGGGAGTTATAGGATCGCAGCTAGCTAATTTCTTTTTCTTTCTTTTTTTAATAGAAGCTGAGGAAACAACACACGATGTGAACATGAAAATACTGAAACATGGAAAAGAAATATCAATAAAAAGAGAAAACTCCCCACATGGCAGTGAAGACCATGACTTCTTCATGCCACAGTTATAATATGTTACATTTAGGTGCCACCACCACAGAAACAATGCCAATGGAAAGTCAGTTTGGCCCTGTAATCACCAAAGAGTTTTTTCCCAGCTGAAAACACCAGGCGCCCCTCTGGGAACACCCAGCCCGGACCGTCAGTGAACACTTTGGAGGCACGTTAGCCCAAGGTAGAGTACTTGGTCTGGATTTTGGATCGTTTAACACATTATGCCCCCCCATTACAATGTGAAGCCAACTTAAGAGGTCGTGGTCATTGCATGTATTTCTAGGAGATCAGTTTGTTTCTGTTCCCGTTTGTTAAAACATGCGTCTTAAGTTTCATCAGTGTTGTCGAGCAGCCGTATTATCGGCCGTAATAAAGCTTTTAACAGCTGACTGAGACAACAAGCTGTTTCAAGCACCTCAAACATGACGGCAGAAAAACTAAAGACATTTCCTCAAAGCAGTGTGTTAATGATGAGGGAGAGAAAGCTCACCACACACAGTTCATTTGGATTCCTCTCAGATGTACGCTAACAAAAAACTACATATTCACAGTTTGTAGAACTACAAAGTCCAGAATGTCGTGAGTAAAAACAGGCTTTCCATTTTAAAATCCCACTCTGTCCAAATTTCAGTTCTATCTTAAACATTTTACAGATGCCAGGAAAACCGCCGAAATGGTCAAAAGTAGACAACAGTGCAAAACTACATTTTGCAGTTGAAAGACATTCAAAAGAACTACAAATCCCAGGTATCTTAAACATAAAAGCACAGGTTTACAAGAAAGGATAAAATAACAAAATCTATTTATCCGATTATTGAATATTGTCAACATGCTACTAGAAACATGCAGACAAACTAAAAAGAAAATAAAAATATTAACTGATGAAAACATTAATTCAAACTTAGAGCAAATCATAGACCGTCTGCAAGCTACTTCATCAATCACGTGATAATCGCAGATATATACCTAATTCAGAGAAGAATATTTTGAAGAAAGAAACAAGATGTGACGAGTGAGGAATTTGTTTCAGGGCGACCGGCGAGTCGGAAACATTTACCAGCAGCGGTTTTAAAAACATGTCTTTTCGTCTTCCTGTAGAAACCCCAGCGTAAAGGTGCATCCACACTATTTTGCTTTTTGTAGAAATAACTTCTGTTTTGTTTCCTGAACGAGTCCATTCGTTCCCGCTCTGTTTTTAACCATCACAAACTTTAAACAGATTTTAAATGGCAGTTTGAGAAAAAAGCCGTTAAGTGTGAATGCGTCTTCAGCTGCAAGTGTTTTTCTCTGTTGGAAAACGGTCTCTTAGAAAACGCCGTATCCATCGGTATGGCGTGTCGCCACAGCAAAGGCGGGGTATCCCTCGTAGGTGGTGTAGGCAGTCAGGTCCTGACCCAGAGATACAGCCTGCTTCAGCTGTGAGGCGACTGCAGACGACGCCGGGCTCGCCAGAGTGTAACCTGGAGAGAGACGAGACAAAAACACAACCTTTCATCATCCAGTCTTTAACTTCAAAATATGTTTACATTAAGGCTGTCAGTCGATAAAAATATTTAATCGGGATTAACTGCACAATTGTCTGTCGTTAACAAATGAGGTTCTTAAAGGGATATTTTTCAAGTTTCAATATTCTTATCAACATGGGAGTGGACAAATGTGTTTGCTTTATGCAAATGTATCTAACTAATGACGAAAACTCTGTCTGTGTGTTGTTTTTCTCCTCACTGACTTGGTCAATCCATGTGAAATTTGGCACAGTGGTAGAGGGTCATGGGAGGATGCCAATGAAGCAATATTACATCAATTGGCCAAAGGGGGGCGCTATAGCAACCCACTGAAATGTCAAACTTTGAATGGGCATATCTCATGCCCCGTATGTGGTAGAGACATGAAACTTTGCACAGAGATGCCTCTCCTCATGAGGAACACATTTGCCTCAAGAACCCATAACTTCCTCTTATATAGATTTTCTGCCATTTTGAATTTGTTGAAAAACACTTGAAATGGATCTCTTCCTAGGAAGTTTGAGCGATCTGCATGAAATTGGGTGAACATAATCTAGGGAGCAATATCTAAAGTTTCCTCTTGGCAAAGGTTGGAAAACTTACTAAAACTGAGCTTCTGTCTGCCTTTCAACGTGCTACCTCAACTACTAATGTACAGTTTTAGCCCACTAACTATCCCACTATTGGCAATGGTACTACTGAACTTTCAATAAATCAATCGTACTATCAAATTCACAAAAACTCTGTCTGAATACATTGCTCTTCTTAATGGGTTCAGCCGACTATTTAATCTGCAGATACTGTCCAGAATAACCTCAAAGGTTCTGACTGCTCACAACATGCTGAAAGCATAACGTGGCAAACTGAAGCCACACAAGCAACAACAGATGGACATACTGAGCTGAACGTTACATTACTTAGTGACACTAACACAACGTAGTGTCCAACTTTACACTCATAAAGGTTAATTAAACACCCTCTGTTTTTTAAGCAGCTCCACGTACTCTGGTTGTACAATTCACATCGACAGTAAAATGCAAATAGCTGAACTTGCTGTTCAAAAGGCACCTTTCTTTATCCATTTCTGCTCCCGGAGGTTTGTTTCTGCTCGCCATCCATAAAGTTACTGATTCATTGCTTCCTGATTTCCCTAGCAGGTGGGCCGAGGGTCATAATTACAGAAGGTACGTGCGTTGATCACGTGGTGTTCAAAGGAATATGTGTTCACTCATTATTAATGCTTTAACTTTGACAGCCCTAGTTTATAAATGTTAATTTTATCTGTTAGTCAGTCCATCATTATGTTTATATGTACAAAATATTTCATTTTTGTCCCAAAAAATATTCTGATTAAGCTGTTTACATGGCTGACTAATATTCTATTGACATTCCCCTTGACATGCAGCTGTGGATACCCTGGTTAACATGCACAAAGATGACGATATCTGGTTGAAATACAACACAATGGAATTACTGGAGCCATGTGTGACATTTTGCTTCTTTGCATAAAAATATGATTGTTTTTAAGTTCTCCACCAGTGGTGGACTTTTTGGACGGTGCGAAACCAGCCTCCATCTTTAATTCCTTCGACCACCCTCTTGAAAAGTTCAGTGCTGCTATATTTGCACGTATCCAAAAACCTGTTGAATGTTTAAAGGTGTGTTCCTCCTCCTAACCAGAAGTCTTTTCTTTTGGATATTCATCTCTCCAACAAGTGTATGACACAAAAATACTCCTACATACTCCAACAAGAGAATCTAAAGCCAAGCTTTGATTTTTATAATTTATTTATTTAATTATACTTTATTTCTTTTTCTGATTGTTCCTTTTGTGTTAGTGTTTGTATCACCTTGGTTTGTTGGCCCTGAGCTCCCCTGCCTGTCTTATTCTTTGTTATTTTGTTGTGTTCACGTTGATCACTTGTGTCCCAATATTTGTTGGTCATTTGTTTTGCACTGTTTGTTCTCACGTTGCACACTTGTATAAAAAATAGCGACTAACAGGAGACTATTAGTGTTTGTGTAAATGAACCCCATAACTATGTCCACACAGACACTAATATCACACTATTATTCCAAATATGACAATACTCTGAATTTGATACGCAGCTTGCGACACACAGTGTCATGGTCTCCAGCCTCGGCTCATTCTCACTGACCATGTTCGTCCTTTTAATTCAGACCTGCCATTTTCCATCCGGCCACCAGATGGTCCACATCCTCACCTGTTTTCCATCTGGAATCACCTGGGCTTCCCTCCCTGCTCTCTCCTCTGTTCTCAGTTACCTCATCACCACTGTCACCAGCTTGTTGTTGGATCATCTGCTCATGTTTCCCTGTGGTTTCTCTGCTGATTCTTCCTGCCTGTTTGCCAGCCCTGCTGCATGTCATCTCATCTGCCAGTAAGCCTGTTTTCTGAGTCTGCTTGTCTGTGTGTCTGTGTTTGGGTGCTCCCAGCCTGTAACACATGACCTCTTGCCTGTTCACATTCAGCTCTTTATGTTGTCATGGATGCTTTATACACAAACAACAGTTTTCAAGGCTGGGGTGGAGACACTGCCCAAAATTAAAGCCCACATTTCTGGTTGGAAGTCTTTGATATCACCATGGGTTTGAATATGCACCAGTACAGAAACATTGACCTTTTTAAGAAAGCATTTGAAGGAATTAAAGATGGAGGTTCCATTCGCACGGTCCAACAAGTCCACCACTTTGAAAAAAAATTCTATCATTAAAAGGCAAAATGGCACAAGCAGCTCCAGCTGTTCCACTTTTCCATATTTTAATGTTATAAATGACATGTTAGGGCAGGCATCAGCAGTCTTAACTATCAGTAGAGTGTGCAAATAGTAGCCTGGGTCACTAATTGGAGTTTTATGGTAATCAGAGTAAATATTAGTAGAATATTCATTTTCATTTGTCATGTAAAAGCTTTTTTTTGGAATAAAGGCAAAAACTAGAACATTTTGTGCATGTTAAAGTCACAAATGAGATTTTGTTTTTGGCCACAAGGGGGCAGTAGAGGTAGTAGCAGTAGTTGCAGTAGTAGAGTTAGTAGAATTTTTATTAGTAGTAGGGGTGTGGGGGAAAAAATCGATACAGCTTAGTATCGCAATATTTTTGTTTGCCAATATCGTTTCGTCACACAGTGCCAAGTATCAATTTTTTTATTATCTAAATTATTAATATGACAATTACAAATTAAACTTCTACCCTCCTAGAATAATGTCTTCACATGCTTTTTCAGTCCGCTAGTTCAGTGGTTTTCAAACTTTTTGCGCCCAGTGCACACCAACGGGCGAGCCAGAATCTCAAGGCACTACTGTATTTATATCTGTGCACCATAGCCTCTGTAACATGTGTTATAACGGTTATCACAACATAAATGTTTGTTTTTATTTACTAACAAATAACAATTGACAACCATTAGCCATTAAATATGTATTGAAAAAATGATTCAAGAATTCATTTTAAACTTTTTAAAATTATATCTAAGCACCGATAATGCATCAATTTAAATGTGAGATAATGTGATGTGTGACAAACAGCGACAAATAGGTTTCACTGACAATTTTTTTATCTGGAAGTGGGTGTGCATAACATACTGATGCAGTCAATTAAAAAATCCAGGTCCAGTTGAATATTGCAGTAATAATGTGTGGTTATCACAAAATCCCACAACACGCCTGGATTCTGAGACCCACTGAGCTCTATACATTTTGCTGCCAAAAACTTTATCTTGTTAGAGAAAACAGATATTGACAAAGTTTTCCTTTGGGGACAGAATTTACAGTTGAAAAAAATTGCAATATATCACAATATATTTTATTGCAACATATAGCATATCGCAACATATTTAAAATCGCCATAATATCATGAATTAAGTATCTTGATAACATCGTATTGTGGATCCTCTGGTGTTTCCCAGCCCTAATTAGTGGTAAGTTTAGTCATAGCAGCAGTATAAGGAGTAGAAGGAGCCATAGTAGAGGTAGGAGTGGTAGAGGCATTATTAGTACTGAGAATCTTTGCAGTAGTATTGATAATACATAGTATTTAGAGCAACATTGGAAGTAGTAGAAGTGGGAAAAGGAGGAGCAGAAGTAGAAGTACTACTAGGACTTGCAGTAGGAGAAGAAGTAGTGTGAACAGTAGGAGTAGTAGTTAAGTAGCCCTAAATGTGGCTGCAGGAGTGTGTGAAGAAGCCACACGCCAACCTGGTCTCACAGAAATAAATAAAATGACCATGACCTCTTAAGGTGCCGTACACTTGCTGCGATTTTTGCACCCTCATATTCGTTGTTTTCAATGTAAGGACACCACAGAGTGTAACTGCTGCGCAGGAGCAGAACAGAGTTCAACTTTTGGAGCACAACAGCACACACCACATGTCACATGACAAGGAACAACTAATTACAGCCAGCAGACATTTTTCCCTTCTTCTGTAAATATCAGTGTGTGATAAATATGAAGGGGAAGTTAATCATTTTAGTGCAGAGCTACCAGAGCTTTACTTCTGTCCCATGGACATTATCGTACGCCTGGAAGAAGATCAGCTCTGTGCTCTGGAGTTCACGTAAATAGGCTATGATATGGTGCTGGTTATGGTCGCTTAGCAACCTGCCTGACACAACCTGCCTCTGGCTCTTGAATGTTGGCACAGATAGGGCTTTCACACCGGCAGGGCACCGGCACGGTTCTGGTTCCCGAACCCAATTTTGAACCGGCGGGCGCATTCAGACCGAAAAAATAATTGGTTAGGAACCTGAAAAGTCGGTTCCCAGCAGAACCAAAAATTAGTTGGTTTTTCCTTGCAAACCATGACATCATAAGTGGGCGTGTGACATTCTACGCTGTGAGGACCATAGATATCTATAAAAACACGAGCATATGCTTTTTACATACGGTTCGCCTTATATGTAATCGTTTCCTACGTCTTCTCATCATCAACAGTTGGTGCATGCTGGATTGTTGGATGAAAACAAATATCTGGAGTAACAAAGCGAAAGCTTGCAGATAATCCATGCAATCTGTCATTTTGCCGGCTGCTGTTTCCGCTTGCTGCTATTATGTTTACTTCTGCCTGAGTGTGTCCTCCCACTTTGGTTCCGTTTAAACTGGCGTAGACACGGGCTGGTTCGCCAGACAGCACCAAGATTCTGAGACTCCAGAACAGAGCCAGAGCTGGAACCAGAACCGTGCCGGTGCCCTGCCTGTATGAAACCGCTAAGAGTGGTCACAAGAGTAGCACCCAGTGCCCAAACTTTGAGGCTTATGTACAGCCTCTAAAACCGCATTACATGGCAAGACAACCACAAAAATGCTAAAGTCAGTTGGTATCCTTTTTTTGTCTGACACATGCATTCCCTTGTTTAGGAACTTCACCCCGTGTGTGGTCGTTAATGTTACGACTCTACAGGTAGTATAAAGAGAAGACAGTCTGTAGGGAGGAGGCTGGGGAGGTCAAACAAACGCAGGACTTTCACATCGCTGTTCATGTCTCATGTGAACTAAAAGTAAGCACTGACTTATTTTAACTTTATGTACTTATGTCCTTTACGTTGATCCCAGAAGATCTTATCAGCTCTGCATGTCGACCCCCACAGGGGTTTATGAAGTACTAGTCTGAGTGGGCGGAAGTTCGCTGCATAGATCAGCCTCTCATTGGGTGGAATGAGCCACACACTGAAGTCCCGCCCTACCACCTCCGGTTGTAGTTTTCAACACGTCCTTTACTAACTTTTGCGGTGTTTGATCTTGCGGGGATGTAGCCATTTTTCTGCCATGGTTCGCGTTCTGTAGGTGATATTTTTGTGGGCGTGTTACACCAAAACCTGTTTCCCCCCGGCAATATTTTTGCAAGCGCACAGTTGCTGTGGCACCGCCCAGAATGATTTTGATTGGTTGATAGAAATACAAGCAGCCAGAGCGTTTTTTTTTCTCCAATCTCAAAGTGAGAGTCGGCCCAGCCAGACCTTTCTTTTCTTGAGAAAGGTCTGGTGAGCGAGACTAATGAAGTACTTATGTCCTGTGCGCAAGGATTGTTGATATTTTAACCAAAAACTTGATATTTTTGTGAACTTAACCAAGGAGTTTTGGCAACTAACCGTGCTGCCACCATGTAATGCACTGTTCAGAGGTCAAGGTCATTTCATGTGTTTCTGTGTGATCACATTGTACATGCTAAAGTAGTATGAGAAGCAGCAGACATAGTAATATGTGGTAATAATTATCCAAAGCTGTTATTTTTAATACTTTTCTCTTATCGTTTAGTAATTAGTGAAATATTGGAGAGTTTTATCTCTTCAGACTGCAAACAGTTATTTAAATAAACTGTCTTGTTTGTTTTAATGTGTCAACCTAAGGGGAGCCTTTTTCCTAAACTGGACACATTTACATCAGACTGATGGTAGTTATGAAGTATCACCATCACAAACTAAATTAGTTAAATTAGTAATGAAGATTTCCTTCATTACAAACAACAAGTTTGCAATGAAGGAAATCTAAAAGCTGACTGATGATAAGCGGCAATGTGTTGAACCTCTAGTTGGGTGTGAGCTCTGTGTGAGTCGTCCTCTGGTCTTCCTGCATGCAGTGTGAGCCTCAGCTGAGAGTCTGTTAGTGATTTCATTGAGTGAAGAGTTAGTTGGCTTTGGTTACGGACCTTCACATACCTGGGAAGGCTACCGAGGCCACGGCGGCAGCAGTGGCACAGCCAGCGTCAGCGGCGCCCTCTGTCTGCAGACCGAGCGTCTGCAAGGTGTGTTCGGCTGCGTGGACTTTAGCTTCTTCTACAGCCGCACACAGCTTAGAAGGTGTGAAGGGATGGCTGCAGAGAGAGAGAGGAGGAGATTGTTTCTTCCGTATGTGGTAAGTTTATACATAACGACATGATGGGATGGACAACGTGGCAGAATCACCGTAAACGGCTGCTTCAACTGAAACACTGCCAGAAAAAATGTTAGCATTTTACATTTCTGTTAACCACTACATCTGTCAACAATGCTTTGGTGAACGTCTGGGTAAATTTAGGCGCAAAAATCACTTGGTCATTGATAGGAAGGAATGGGTTTTGGCTTGCAGTAGCAGTAATAGCAGCAGAATTGAGGTAGTAATAGTAGGAGCAGTTTTCTTACACGTTGGGGTACTGTGTGGCCAGAGCTGGTATGGTGACCTTGTAGAGAAAGAGCTGTCTCTGGTCAGGACCGATGGCAGAGTGGAGCTGATAGACAGGCTGACCCCAGTTATTCTTCTGACACAGCTCCTCTAGAACCTGACATACAGACAGACAGATATGTTGAGCATGAATGTTTATAATGGAGCAAGACATTCAGTTGGTATTCAGTCTCTCAGGTTCACACTTTAAACTTTGGGTGCTTTCACACCTGCCACTAAGTGCGGTTTGTTCAGGCAGGTGTGAACACAGCAATCACACTCAGGTGCAAATCAAAACAACCAGACTGAGAGGCCATTTACACGTACACAGTGATTTTGATAAATGGAGACATCTTCCTTCGTTTGTGCCCTTCGTTTACACGCAAACAGAGATTTCTCCTCCGAAAACGAGTCTTTCGAAAAACTCCGGCCAGAGTGGAGATTTTGGAAAACTCCAGTTGTGCGTTTGCATGTAAACTGTGATAAACGGCGATAGACAGAGTTATAGGCAGCCGACGTCACAGTATGCTCTGGAACTTGTGCCTGTGTCAAAAGTGCGACCTGTGTTGCTATGGTGACAATGGATACATGGAAGGCTTGAGCTTCTTGTTACACTGCCACCTACAGGTTTGGCATGCTCTTGTGTGTATATATACACGGGTAAGTGTAAACGAAGAATTTTTTGAGAACGGAGATGGCGGAATGTCCGTTTATGAAAATAGCCGGCAACGTGTAAACGACCTCTGAAACCACCTCTGAGAAGGTCTCAGTCCGGTTACAAAGGAACTCTGGTGCGGTTGGTTTGTGGTGAGAAGGTGTTCTGACCTGGATGTGAAGCAACTGCAGTCACATGACACATTGTTTGGGTTAAACATGAGCATGTTACAGTCCTGGAGGATTATTAATGTGCACCTCCTCCTGTACTGCCTTAATATGCACATTCAGCACATCCAATGCATCAAAACATTGTTTTCTAGTTGGAGCCGCGCCTCGTTTTCAAACTGTATGGTTTGACTAAAATGAACAATGACAGCAATATAGTCCACGATGAGCAGCGCTAAAATCAACCTGCGTAGTTGTCCCTCCATTGTGACATTAGAAAGTGTCACATTTATCTTGCAAGTGTACTCTTCTTCAGCGTTTGCTTTACTTCCTGGATTTTTCCTACATGGAAATTCTGACCAATCAAGAGCAGCTTTCTCACACAAGACATTTGATCTGGTCCTCTTGTAAATGCTGCCGTGAGAACACCAACCAACTCTAGGCAATTATACAACTTTGGAACAACATGAGTCCCTGACTGAGACCAAAGGAGACCACTCTAGGGCTGACAGCAGCCTTAGATGATTCTGTTTTTTTTTTTTTACATCTTGGATCTCAGTTTTCAAGCAAATTGCTGAAAAGATTTCTTACAGGTCAAGAAAGATAAATCTTCCCAGCATGATCGTCTAATTGTTGAGGTTACTTGTGTCTGCCTCACTCATTTTTAATTATATCACCACGTTTCCATCATCCTGCACTAATCTGCTTGTAGGGAGGGGTTTCGATTTGGATTCGGGTCCAAACTGGTCAAATACCCAGATTCGTTAACTCCGCAGCCAGTGAACCCCTCAAGTCCTACGTTCACCATCTCTCCTAGACCATCTCTTCAGCCTCCTTCTGACTCTACAGCTTTTTGCAAAGAAAAAGACACCTGACCTCTACAAACAGGAGCAAAGTCAGAGACACAGTTCAGCACCTTCACATGAACCCTCCAGAGTGGGGAGACACTTCATCAAAGTTAAAGGAACAAATGCGAAATATTATATCTGCCAGAAGAAAGACATAAAGAACACTAAGTCCCCTTCTTACATACTGATCTAAGTAATGACTTATTCTTGATATTGACCTCAGCCTGCTGCTGCTGTTACACTAGATTCTGTGACCTGCAGCAAAGAAACAACCATTTCACTCTCAGCTAATGTTCAAGTTAGACACACATCTGTAACACATTGTAACACATGGTTAATGTTGTGAAACGGTTGTGTTTTTGTTTCAGCAATAAAACTTAGTTAGGTTTGTTTGTTAGTTAACGTTATGTGAGTGACATCAGTGCGTGATGACCATACATATATTGCGTGACTTTTGGCTTCACATGGACATGAACACTGGTCTCCTGTGTAAAGTCCAATTTGGTTTGACCTGTCCCAACAGGTTCTCATCCCAACTAGTAAAATACTGTCACCTTTCAGTGGACTTTCTCATCTAAGTATGATGAGCGAGGTACCCTCCTGGGATGGAGTGTCGGTTGATGCTTGTTACATGCATTGTGTCTCTCCAAAATACACAAATGTACAAAATAAGTGTTCACAGATAATGTACAGTTTCTGTACGTTTAATGCATACAGTCTCTTTCAAAATACACTTACATAGGTAAAACATCCATAAACCATCTATTTTCAAGATATTCCAGACGTCCCTCTCCCCAGCAGCGCTTTACAGCTTCTCCTGGGGGACCCCAAGGTGTTCCCAGGCCTAACAAGATATGTAATCCCCCCAGTGTGTTCTGGGTCTGCCCTGGGGTCTCCTACCAGTTGAACATGCCCAGAACACATCTAATGGCAGGTGCCCAGGAAGATCCTGATCAGATGCCCAGACCACCTCAACTGACCCCTTTCAACACGAAGGAGCAGCAGCTCTACTCCGAGCTCCCTCTGGATGTCCGAGCTCCTCATCCTATCTCTAAGGCTGAGCCCAGACACCCTCCAGAGTACCCAGAGCTACCCAGAGCTCATGACCATAGGTAAGGGCTGGGACATAGATGGACCAGGTAAAACACCTTAAGTCAAGTTTATTTTCTTGTGCAACAAAAGCATGTGGTTATGTTTTGAAAAAAAAACAAAACATCATTGTTTGGTTCAGCATTCACACAGTGAAAGTCCTGGGTTTGTTGGACCCATCCACTGCCACTCACACCCACCCTGTAGGGACGTTTTTTGTCTTGACACCTCAGTCAATGGCAGTATTTGACAAGTTGGGAATGATTACTGACTTCCCTTCCACCTCCTCTCTCTTCCACCCTATGTGGACTTTCTTGCTCTTCATACTGGGTCAGTTAGTTGAAAGCCTGATGCGTCTCATAAAGATGCTAAACGGTGCTTTGGTGTTTATAACACATGGCAAGGAGAATGACAAAGCGTTGGTATGTGACAACCTGGGTATGAAAACGAGCTGATAGTAGTGCCCAGAAGATACCTTGGGGGACACCGGGCTTATCTGTTCTCACAGAAACCATGTCGTCTGGATGGACAAACTGTCAAGACCCTTTCAGTGTCCTTGCTTCTGTCCTGGGGTCTCATTTACAAACATTGTGTACACAAAAAACTTGGTCTGAAAGAGGCACGCACCACTTCTCACGGAAAAGTTGTGATGTATAAAAACAGACTTGATGGGAAAAACTTTGACCCATGCTTACGAACATTTTAGAGATGGGAAGTACAAAGTTATCATTGATGGAATTGGTGGAGAAAATGACCAAATGAAATCAATGTTTTGTCTACTCGGTATAATCTTAAGTTGTGGTGGTTCTCAGGTGTGTTCTGTTACCTGTGTTGCAGGTTTGATGGTGGCGGCCTTTAGGCTCATGGCAGCAGGGTTCATGGGGGTCAGCTCCATTCCTGGTAGCAGGTCGTACAGCTTCTCCTCTGCCTGCTTGTCCGCCTTCAGGCCATAAGAGGCACCACCGGCAGCGCCGCCAGCTCCACCCACGGCTCCAACCCCAGCGGCGTAGGCCAGGTATCCCCGCCCGCCCAGCCCCCGCACCCCGGCAGCCCCTACAGGTACAGTCATGTAAATTTCTACAGGAGACCGAAAAGGCAGTGAAATCAATCAAATCACCGGAAATCAACCGGGAAGAAGAATCACACAGTTAGACAATTATTCAGTCAGAGTGAATAGGTAACAGTGGTAGCCATGGTAACGGTACTCCACCTTACATCTTCCCAGTGTTAGCACTACAGCGGTAGTCATGGTAACAGTCCACCTGTCTCCTTTAATTCACTGAGGATTATTTCTCTGGAAGATTCATTTTCCACCTTCACACCATTCGTATTCTGATTTCATTAAAGATAAAGTTTCACTTTTGATTCAGTGAATCAGCAACAATAGTCAGGCATTGAAATAATTGGCCTTGGATCATAAAGACTAGTGACCTGCCCCCATGTAAAGAGTGGGCCCTTGATTAATTCACACAGAAGCAGATCGATCAGTTCACCAACAGAAATCTATTTGATCATATAGAAATATTCACACTGTCCTATGAAAACCCTCTAACTTCAGCTGTGTAGCTGTTCTTTTGACTTAAACTGGAATTTTAATATCAAACACGATGTGCAAGGTGAGCTCAGACTCACACAGAAGCAAAAGGTTAGGTTTTATTTATCTTTTTTTTTTAACAATAGATCAGAAGACCATCTGTTGGTTATTTTAGAAGAAGGGGGTCATGAAATGCTAACATGAGACACTGCTCAGTCACCAGAAGAAAATGATGGCATTGTTTCTGCAAACCTTGGATACATTACATTTGTATATTTCATATGTATCATATCAGCGTTTCTAAAGTGATGTGGTATATGAGCTGGCTTTGTTGGTCTTGAGCAGTGGACTGCAGCTTGGCAGCCATCTTGCCTCGGTGTCAAACAACAAAATGGATTGATTTTTAACAAGTCATTGCTGTTTTTCTAATGGATTCTTCAGCCTCCAGACATGGATGTTTTCTAGCAGCTTTTTAGCCCCCAGATGTGGGTGTTTTTGGTGACCTGTTAGTGTTTTACCAGCGGCCATAGTGACATTAAAAGCATTTGTTTTTTACCCAGGCATTGCTGCATTTCCTGTCAGGACTGTGCCCCTCAAAACTGAGTATTTAAAGGGATAGTGCACCCAAAAAAGAAAATGCAGCCATTATCTACTCACCCATATGCCGAGGGAGGCTCAGGTGAAGTTTTAGAGTCCTCACATCACTTGCAGAGACCACGCTCACTTGTGCGCAAGTGCAAGACCAGCGAAAGCACGTAGACAGGCATGTGCCCATGTCTCACGGTCTCGCACAAGCGCACCCACGTGAGCACGGTACACAGAGAGGCAGTTGGAGCTACAGGCTACAATGAGGCTAAAAACAGAGTTCAAATAACATTTTTCCAAACAACTTTTTATGTCAGGGCTTCAGGACGCTTGGATCACTACGGACGAGCAGTATGGAGATATTTTGTGGTTTCAATTATGTGTTTTTGGACGTTTGAATCTGGGGCGCCGTCAGCCTCCATTAGGTGGAGCTGTGTTGCTACCTCCTCTCCCCTTGGATCTCTGCAAGTGATGTGAGGACTCTAAAACTTCACCTGAGCCTCCCTCGGCATATGGGTGAGTAGATAATGGCTGAATTTTCTTTTTTGGATGCACTCTCCCTTTAAAGCCAAAACATGAGATTTTTCTAACAATAACCAAGTGTCTTTTGGGTCCAAACCTAACCACACATTAACCACAGTATTGTTGACATGTAAAGTTTTTGACATATCCACTACAAAAGTCTTGTATCTGTGGTTTGCATAAACGTACAATGCCCACATGTATTCTGGAGATTAAGTTGTGACACACGTTGTCCGACTGGCTTTTTAAACGTGGGTGATTTTGGGTGCTGTTCTGAAACCACTGAAGCATTACTTCTACTCTGTTTGTGAATGTGAGCTCAACTCGTAATGTTAACATTAACACACAGCCACTGTACACATCTCACAATCAGTTTCTACTGTTTAAGATTGGGATGTAAGCAAAACACGTCCATCCTCACCTCTCACAGATGGCGTCCTGATCAGACCTCGACCTCCAACGTGAGCTTTAGCCGCCGGGAAGCGGAACTGACCTGGTATAGCAGCGTAGGCCTGGGGGGCATAAAACACGGGTGGGCCAAGATACGCCGCTGAGGGGTCATACACCTGAAGGAGGAAGAAGAGGAATAAGAGGAGGTAAGAAACTTTTTATAATTATTAAAAAAAAATCTTTAATATGAATCATTTCTAAGAGGTAAATATTAATAATTTGGAGCATGAGTCAGATAAATGTCGACATCTAGTGATATAATTAGGTCAGACTTTTGATTATTCACTGCAATATCTCAACATTTACTTGATGGATCGAGTCCTACCATCTCTGGTGATCCTCTGACTTTGTCTGTAGTACTACCATGAACTTCACATTTGTAGTTGTGAGTGAAATATTTCAATGAGTATTGCATGGAGTGTGATGAAATGTGGTTCAGACATTTGTTCCAAACACTGAACCAATCAGGACTTCAACTGGAAGTCCGTGAATAAAACAGGAAATGGAACAAACCCAGAAATATGCCTCAGAAGTTCAACAGGTTTGAGCTTGTTTGCTTTTTGATTTCTCATTAATGTGTTTTGTTGTTAGTGTTTGTTTCTTTTTGAGGTTTTATCCCTTAAATTAATGAATAAATGAATAGTTTTTGTGGGCTCCTCTGAGCTTCAGTTACTATCCTCTGCTGCTTCATAGTCTAGTGATTTATATTGTCCACTAGATGGAGCTGTTTGCCACAGTGACATCATCTCCTCATCCAACTGAGCATCATACCAACTATAAATTGATGTGTCATTGTGGATGTTACACCTCCAGGCTGCAGCAGCTCAGCTGATGTAACAATAACATTTTAAATATGTAATTAAAATTAAAATTAACAACAGATAAAAGCTGTATTACAACCTGACAAACACAGAGAACAAGTTCAACTGATAAAAGAGGAACAATAAATCAAAAGTATCAGTCAGATCGGAGCCCATATACACCACCTAAATTATTTGGTCTTGTATGCACCCTAAAACTTTCACCTTAGAACATTCACAGAGTAAAGAATCGCCGCCTTCCTGTTTGTCACTTTGATCATCAAACATTATGGTTACAGGGAGCCCGGTCTCACTCCGAAGTCATTGAAATCTGGCACTTGATCAGTGACTTGCAGCGTCAGAGACCAAAGAAAAAAGGCGTCCTTTAATGTCGGCATGATACGCAGCTGGTCAGGGGGAAACGTGGTGTGACAAGGACGAAAGTTAAGGTGGCAAAAGTCTGACTGGGGCCGGCGGGAGTGGTTGGGGGATGGGTCCAACAAACACTACCTTTGTTCACATCTGGTAAGATTGTAAAGCCAAACCCTGATATTTTTTCTTAAACCTAATCATGTGTTTTTGCTGTTGAGGGAAAAAAAAAAGTAAATTCTTGGTGTTGTACCGACGTAGTGCTTTCATTTTGAAAGAGACTGCATGCAAACTGTACATTTCCTGTGAAAACGGAAGTGTATTTTGAAAACAGACAATGCATGTAGCAGTCTGAATTTGACACGGTGTCTCAGAACGTCAACAACCAACACACCCAGGGTACCCTTGACGTCATATGTGGACGTGAAAAGTCCATGACCAAATGTGGACATGTGATGAGGTCACAGTGAGGATGTGTTGTTCCAGCACAACTCTAAATGATTCCTTTAAATCTCAGTTGGTTTCCTCCACCTGAACAAACGCTGCAGTGATACTTTGATATTTTGTTTTCAGGGTCGTACCTGTCCCAGAGTGTAGGCAGCGTAGTCGGTCTGCAGCAGAGATCCTCCCCGTCCTCCAGTCCCTCTGGTGTAACGGACGTAACTGTCCTTGTCCACCGGCTTGGCCAGAGTCACCTCGATAGGAGAGCCGTCCACCACCTGGAGGGACGAGGACATAAAGACTCTTTAAAAATGTGCTTTGTACATGTCATCAGTGGTGGAGGAAGTATTCAGATTATAATATTAAGTACTAATACTGTGAAAATACTCCACTGCAAGTAAAATCTCTGCAGCATGTGACCTCTTGCTGACCTTTCCGTTGAGGGCTTTCATGGCGTTGATGGCGTCTTCTCTCTGACTGAAATGGACAAAAGCGTAGTCTCTGATCTTCTTCACTCGCTCCACTGCACCTGTAACATTTGTTTCTTTTTTTAAAATCAAATTTTAATTTTTATCCATTCTTCTGTAGCAACCAAGAATCATTCTGTTAATATCTACTTTTCAGCTTATTTTTGCTCAGTTTTTTTTCTTCATAAATATCTAACAGTATAATCAGCCCAGTCACCAGATGAAAAAATTGGACATATCTGCAAACCACGGGTAAGTTAAATGTGTAACTTTCATACCAATCATGTCAACATTTCTAAAGTGCTGTAGTATATGAACTGATTTTGTCTTTTTTTTAAAGCAAAAATATGATATTTTCTGAAACATAACCAAGTGTTTTTTGTGCCTAAACCTAACCACACATTAACCACAGTGTTGCTGAAATGTAAAGAAGCGTAAAGTTTCAACACATCTGTGACATAATGGCATACCAATGTCAGATATCCATGGTTTTCAGAAATGTAAATTGCAAACATTTTTTTCTGGCTGAGGGGGTTGGCATAAAACCAGATAAAACACTTTGTTATCAAACTTATCAACTAATAAATACATGATACAAAATAAATGATAAGAAACAGAAGAGTTCAGCAAATAAGCTGATAAAAAAATACATGTATAAAAGTGAAGAAAATAAATAATTGGATATGTATTTAATAGGATTACAAGTTATTTAAAAAAATGTTCAAAACACAGTGGGCTCTTAATAATGTTTGTCTATCTCAGGATATCTGAAGGAATACTGCTCATGTAAAGAAGATGAAGATGGTCAACCCGAGAATACATTTGAGATTTTAATTTGAAGAAGATGCTAAAAGGTGATGGAGAGATAGTGTGACAAACAAATATTCATATATAAATCCCTGTGGTACACCACATGTTGTGTCAAATGTGTTTGAAGCCCCCAAATTTACTATCACATATAACTCTCGCAATACCTTTAAGTTTCTTTACTTTACATCCCAAAGTCATAGAATAGATTAGATCTTTATTGACCACCATGGGTGGAAATTTGTCCTCAGCTCACCGAACACAGAAGACAACACAATAAAAAGCAGACAAACAGTTAAACAAGCACACAAAGTCATTACAAAACACTTAAACACATTAGATCAGCTCATTGTCTGTCTGTGGTTTAAAACTGTCATGTTGTCAAGTTAAGGATATTGATTGAACTCAGGACGAAAGACTTCTTAAAAACATTTTTGGTTGCCAGAGGGACTCTGTAGCGCCTCACAGAGCTCAAGAGCTTAAACTGGCTAAAGAGGGGATGGGAGCTATCTGCCAAGAGGATACTCCTCACTTTCTCCCTCGCCTTCCTGTAAAGTTGTTAGTAGTTAGTTAGTTAGTAGAGCTGGGTCAGGGGCTTTCCTGTCTCGACAACTATTTTACTTCCCATTGTCACAAGCCTAGAAAGTTTTTTCTTGAAGTACAGTTAAGGTGACCGTACCAGGCAGCGAGATAAAAAGTTAAAACACTCTGAACCATAGTTTGATACACTAATTCTAAAATTGTACACTGAGTTTCATCAGATCTCTTTAATACAAAGTAACATTATCTATGGTATCATTCCTGTTGCATTCAAAGACACTCCGACATCTGAGCGTTGAGAGTTGACTGCTGGATTGTGTTGTGTTTTAATACCTGGTCTGAGGCTGTTAAACTCCTTCTCAATGGTCTCCTCGGTGGTCTGCAGCATCAGGTTCCTGACGTACAATATTTTGACGGTTGCCATGGTATCTTCGTCCACCTCCACCTCAGGCTCCGCCCAGTCCACCGCGATGGCGTGACCCCATAGCTGGATACGGCCTGAGAGAGATGACAGGTAGGTTTCATTTTAATGTCTTGAATTGTCTTTACTTGATGTTGCCTTCAAGTTACACTTAAAATAAAAATAAACAGGAAGCTATTACACACAAATTAGCCACAGCTCACTCTGATATAACATTAGTTCACTAAGTCTATTAATCTACTAACTAACTATATATAATGATAGATTGATTGATAGATAAACCAGGAAAAGACAACATATTATGATTTCCATAATCTAGGCCAGTATCTACTCTCACATCATGATATCAATATAATATCCATATATTTCCCACCCTTAGTGTTACGCAAATCACCTTCCTTTACAGAACCCATAAAACTGTTTCTCTATCTTATCGCTTAAGCTTTGAGGAGAGGCAGTTCTTTATCAGACACTTTAACAACTGATTTGTCCATAAAATGTTTCCTAACCCACAAAGTCAAAACACACAATGACTGTTGAGCGCTTCAGGCAACAATCACACTGGAACCAGCAGGAATCACAGAGGTTTAAACAGGTATATTTCTGATAGCTGTGATCACTCCCATCAAAAAGGGTTTATCTCTTCATCCCACCCATCAGAACTGTCCTCCCATTGGACACTGACCCAGTGACACAGGCTGTGATTGGATGGTGATAACACACTCAGTCAGACTTTGACATTTTTTATTGTGTTGTGTTTACTTTTACGAGGTGTTTGACACTTATTGAGGTAATGTTGGTACTTTTGCAGCTTTAAAATGACTTCTCAGCAAAATCATTCCAGCTGTATGTGTTTAAAGCACCACAGGAAACAGAGTTTACTGCAATAATCATAGAAACTTCAAAATTGTTGCAGAAGGGTATACAAGGATGTAGTTGAGAATTGGAAGTTTTAAAAACTCTTCCTGTTGACACATTTAAAGATGGTCCAATATTTGAGATATATTTGAAATCTTTTTGTTATCACATTAAGTCCAGCCTGAGATATGTCAACAACTGCTGGATGTGGATCATCATTCATGGTCTCCTCATGTAATACTTTGGTTCATGACCAATTACCTGGAGATCTATTAACATTCCCCGGGCCAATCACCAGGAAAAACTGTCGGCATTATACATTTCTGCAAACCAGGGATACGTTTCCTTAGTATGTTATTATTTAGCGGATACGTTAAAACGTTTAGGCACAAAACCCACTTCATTATGGTGAGGAAAAAATCATGTTTCGTCTTAAAAACCAGACTTGGGAGACACAACCCCCACCGGAAAAGCAGTGATGTCTTAATAAAACAGGACAACTTGTTGTGGCATTATTATCCCCACTGGGAAAACAAAAAACACCCATGCTTGGTCGCTAAAAAAACGCTGGAAATACAACATTGAGCCAATAAAAAAACAGCTGGTTTGGCTGTTTGTTGGTCTCATACAGCAGTCTGCAGTGGTCTGGAGCTGGGAAGGTGTCTTGTCTAGGTATCACGCCACCCACCATACTGTCAACTTCCACATGACAAAGTCAGCTCTTTAGAAACGTTGATATGATACGTATGAAACATACAAATGTAACGTATTCATGGTGTGCAGATATGTACAATGCCAACATTTGCTTCGAACGCCTAAACTGCATTTCCATCAGCTTCAGCTGTACTTTGCTTTCACTAATAATTAGCTAATCTTAGCATGCTAACACAGTGAACATTATACCTGCTAAAAGTTGTATTCTAGCACTGTCACTGTGAGTATGTTAGCATTATTTATTTATTTAAACTTTATTTAATCAGGAAGTCCCAAGCAAACACAAAACAAGCACATGGCTCTATCACCACATTCTTTAAATTGCCGTTAAATTCATCAGTGGACATCAGTGTTTCTAAAGTAGCTCTTTTTGAAGATTGCTCCATGTCCATGGTGCAGCGTAGGAAATTGCAGTTTTCCCCAGAACTGTTAAAACCCAGGGTTCATTTAAACCATTTGGAGGAGTGTAGCTGGTAGGAGCGTAGCTGGAAACTACACGAGCTGACTCACAGAAAGGTGCAAAGGTCGGCTGGAAGTTTGCCCAATATTGCTTTACAGATAAAAATATGCCAGTGCTTTTGCCTGCGAATGGTCAGTGATGTCCAACCCACCAAATCATAAAGAATACAATGATGAGTCAGGGACTTTGTATTTGTAATGAAATATAGAGAGGCATGGTATACTGAATCAAGGCATAGTAAAATGGAGGAGGTTGCAGGCATATACAATATGTCACCGTAATTAATCTCCGACAAGATTTATTTCTAAAATAAAAGCCAATCTTCACTTTAAGCTTCCAAACAAGAGCAGCAATATGTACATTAAATGAAAGCTTGTCATCTCTCCATATACCCAGGTACTTGTATGAGGAAACACTTTCAATAGATTTACCGTCAGAAGTGAAAAAGTCATCAAGCAGCTGTGAGCGAGCATTTGAGAAGATCGTGAACTTTGTTTTCTGAGCATTTTAAATCAAGTTTAAAGTCAGCAGAGCAGTTTGTAATGACTGAAATTTAGTCTGAAGCTCTTGCATTGAATACATTATGGAGAATGCTTTTGTGTAAATGATGGTGTCATCTGCATATAAATGTATTTTGGTTTGAATGTCTTTACCCAAATCATTTATAAAAATAGAAAACAAAATAGACTCCGAGATGGAGCCCTGGGGGACACCTTTGGTTTTCTCATTGCATTGCTGTGTGTGGTAGAGCCTCACAGAGAGAGACTCTCAATCTGGTTAATACAAGAAATTCTCAGTTTTGCAGCCATGTAACATTATTGTTTGTGTTCTGGATTTGGTTTCTAACAATTAAACCTGTCATCTGCTGAAAAGCTTTGCACTGAGTATCAGTTGTCAGGGCATATTTAACAACAAGAGTTTTTCCAAACAGGCCCTGCACCCAGCTGTGTTGTTAAATTAACAAAATTTGACCCACAAAACATAAAGTTGAATATTCAGTGTTTGATTTCTACCTGGCAGCAGTTTGCGACGGGCCATGGCGGCTGCTCGGTGGCTCTCATATTCCACAAAGGCGAAACCTCGGTTCTTGGATTTGTCGGCGGCGCTCGGGTACACAATGACGTCCACAACCCCATCAGTGACCTTCTTCATCTCAGACAGGATCTCCTCACGCTTCTTAGTTTTTGGAATCCCGCCCACAAACAGACGGCAGTTGTCAACGCTGGCACAAACTCCAAGGAGGCGGCCATTTCTGCAGGATGGAGGGGGAGCGTGTGGTCAGACAACAGGTGGTAAGAACGAGGTCTTTTCTAGCATATGTCAGAACACTCAGGTGTTTGGAGGGGTTGTTGCTATGTGGTTATGGGATTGTTCTGAGTGGCTGTAAATCTATCAGCCGGCTACTAGACTTAATGTAGTGTTCAGTGAAAATGCAAACAAGCCTTGAGTGTTTGTTGTATCCAGTGTTGTTGTTGTTGTTGTTGTTGTTGTTTAAAAAGAAACCAACCCTGACCTGATCTCGTAGTTGTTGAGCTGCTTCATGGCTGCTTTGGCCTCCTGTTTTGTACTGAAGGTGACGAAGGCGTAACCTCTGTTATTCCCGTTAAAGTCCATCATCATCCTCACCTCGTAGATCTTACCGAACTGGAGACAGAAAGCACGAAATGCAAAAAGACGTAAGACCAACACACTTACTTGTGGGAACAAGATGTTGTACTGTAGAAACAATCATCACCTTCTCACACAGTGGAACCAGTTCGTCTTCAAACAGATCTCTCGGTAGTTTCCCCACAAAGATCTCGCTGCCTCTCTCTGGCGGCGGACCGTCCCAGCTGGGTGGTGGGCCGCCGTACCGCCGCTGGCCATTCTCCTGAAATACAAACCCTCAAAATTAAAATAAATATAGCACAAAAACACACAATAATGATTGTTTAAATATACACCAAAGTCAGTTTCCTCTACCATCTGAGAATCAAGAGTCAAGGACGGTATAACAGAAACTAAACGTCTGCAAACAAAAATATACTTTACTACTTATTCAACGTGTAATGCAGCACACAAACATGCAGTATGTTGTTGTAAAAGACAGGTGTCTTATGTCGGATGCTCATGGAGAACAGGAAACAACAGGATCATCGACAGGAAGTCGATCCAGGCACTCCGAAAATATAGAAAAACAAGGAAGGAAGTATTAAAGAGCCTTTATTGTAGAGACTAAATTGTTTAAAGAGCCAACACGTTTCGACCACTGCAGGTCTTCGTCAGGGCTTTAAAAACATACAGCTCAGGTATGGCCCCACCTATATAGTGTCAGGAACCAATCAGAGGCCATCACATGACCCATATAGTTGTATGACAGGTGAAACAAAAACTAAAAAAGTAATGAAGAATGAGATGAGATGCACGGAAAAAAATAATTTTAAATATATCCTGAAATCTTCCCTTTCAGTTTTGGTGTTCTGTTTCTAAAGTCATGTGGTGCTGTATATTTCAGAGGACCAGTGTGTAGTTAAATGCTCCTCTCTGTCTGTCCAGATGTGAACTGCTGTCAGTTCTTTACCTGCTGCAGTTGGTATCCTGTGCGCTGCATGAGCGCCCGCAGTGCCGCCTCCTTCTGTGTCCCCGCCAGTCCGTCCCCGCTTGCTTTCTGATTGGATTCCATTGGGTGTGATTGACAGCGATATGTAAATCAGGGAAATTAGGGGTGCTCACTGGGAAAAGACAACAACAAATCAGGGTTTCTTGACCTTTGGTCCCTGATATGCAGAAAAGTTTTATGCAAAGTTACGTTCTGATTCAGCGTGAAACAGAAACAGAGGTGGTGTGAATACAGAGGACACAGGAAGTCAGGAACTCCATCTAGTGAAGACATTTATACATCTATCAGTTCAGAACAATAAATGTCCAACTGTAACAGATTGTCCCAAAATGTCTGGATCATATTCCTGATCTCCGGAGAATAAACCTCTGAGGATGACGGCAGCATTCACAGTGGAATAAACTTTGTGCCTGTAAATGTAGTCAGTGACGTCCCTACTTTACAATAATGTCTCCATTTTATAAAATGTCCTCACTTTGCTAAATCGTCCTGACATGATCTCTGGGCTCTTGATAACATAGCGATGGTGGCCTAAAGTTCAGAGAGGCAGACCTCTGATTGGTCGTCAGTTCAGCCTTTGAGTGAGGCCCTTAACCCTTCAGTGACCAACAGATCAGACTGGTTATACTGGGCATCTTCCAGTCTTAAATGGTTATAATTGAGTGTCTGGTTGTTCTTGATTGATCTCAGTTTTTTTCACAGTCACATAGGGATCGAAGTAAAAACAATATTTCCCTGAGTGGTGTCCACACTGTGCTGTGTGTCCTCACAGAGCTGGACTCTGTTTTCTTGCTCTGAACAACAGATATGAGTCGTGTTTTGAAGTGAGCAGCAGAGAGGTCAAGGTCTGTTCAGTAATCATTGACAGAGACAGTGGACAGACTGCAGCCTGACTGTCCGTCTCGCTGTCGGACTGAGTGGAAACATGCAAGGCTTCATCAGGGAATTATGGGAATTTACTAGTCACACACGCATTTCTGTATTCTCAAATATGTGTCATCAAGACCCTCAGTGACATGAAATTCCGGTCTCATGGAGCTAACCTGACTTAATAAAACCTTCAAAACAAGATTCAACTCTGAAGTGAGGACTGGACCACATGTCCTCATGTGCCCAAAAATATCCTAACTTACAACACACCTTACAGCAGTGCATCCACTTTGTAAAACTGTCTTCACCTTTATAAAATGTCCTCACTTCTAAAAACGTCCCCAATTTTTAAAATGACCTCAATTTCTCAAAATTTCCTCAATTTATAAAAATGTCCTCATTTCTAAAAATGTCCTCACTTTATAAAACTTCCTCACATCTAAAAATGTCCTCAATTTTTAAAAATGTTCTCACTTCTAAAAATGTCCCCAATTTGTAAAATGTCCTCAATTTCTCAAAATGTCCTCACTTTATAAAAATGTCCTCACTTTGTAAAATGTCCTCACTTTATAAAAATGTCCTCAATTTGTAAAATGTTCTCACTTCCTAAAAATGTCCTCAGTTTGTAAAAATGTCACTTCTAAAAATGCCCCCAATTTATAAAATGTCCTCAGTTTCTCAAAATGTCCTCAATTTGTAAAATGTTCTCACTTCTATAAAGTCCCCATTCTGTAAAAATTCCTCACTTCTAAAAACATCCCCAATTTGTAAAATGTCCTCAATTTCTCAAAATGTCCTCACTTTATGAAAATGTCCTCAATTTGTAAACATGTCCTCACTTCTAAAAACGTCCCCAATTTGTAAAATGTCCTCAATTTCTCAAAATGTCCTCACTTTATGAAAATGTCCTCAATTTGTAAACATGTCCTCACTTCTAACAATGTTCTAATTTGTAAAAATGTACTCACTTTATAAAAATGTCCTCACTTCTAAAAACATCCTCAATTTATTAAAATGTCCTCAATTTTTCAAAATGTTATAACGTTACAGAAATGTCCTCACTTTAAAAATTGTCATTACTTTGTAAATTGTCTCTAAAAATGTCATCAAATTGTAAAAATGTTTTCAGTTTCCAACAAATGTCCTCAGTTTCTTAAAATGCCATAACTTTGTAAACTTTGTAAGCAATTTTACATTTTTCCCATAGTTTTAAATTTGTCCTGTCTGATTTTAAAAACATCCTCAATTTGTCAAAATGTCTCCACTTTGTAAAATTGTCCTTACTTACAAAAAATTGTCCTCAATTTCTAAAAGTGTCATCATTTTACAAAATGTTCCCATCTTTGGAAATGTGTCCTCACAATTTTCCAGAAAATCTCCTAAATTTGTAAAATAAATCCTCAGTTTCTAAAAAGAAGAAAATGTCTTCACTTTGTATAAATATTGTCAATTTGTAAATACATCCTCAATGTCCAACAAACATCCCCATTTTCTTAAAAGATCCTCACTCTAAAAAGATCCTCATTTTACAATTTTTTTGTTAGTTTTAAAATTGTCCTCCCTTTGTTAATTGTTTTTAAAAAGCTCAATTTATGAAAATGTCCCCACTTTGTAAAACTGCCCTCACTGCATGGGTAATTATCAGTGAAGGTGTCTTTAAAGGTGTCTATAAACTTTATATGAAGCCTAGAAGGTGGGTTAGTTATTGAAGATTTGTCCTAATTTAACATGTTTCATATCATGTGGTTTTATTCCTGAGCAGGGAAACAGCTGATAAGCAGTTTGGAGAATATCAGAGATCTGAAACAAATCTCATGTTCAGACACATCAGTGAGACACACTGTGTCACTGTGACATGTCCCTTCATCACCATCAACATACACACACACACACACACACACACACACACACACTGTCCTGCTGCCACAAATACTCACTAGAGCACTAAACAGCTAAGTGGCTACTTAAAGCTAACCCTTTGAACCTTAAAGAGAGGTTCATATAATCAGTGTAATGATAAACAGGCTGCTGCTGCATCTTCACTGCATACATTAGCATGGGGAATCTCTCTCTCTCTCTCACACACACACACACACACACACACACTTTCTTTCTGTTTAATTTCAAAGAGAAACTCGACAGTGAAAATGAGAGAGGAGCTCTTCACATCAGAGAGGGAGGGACAGGCGAGACACAAAAGAAAACACAGACAGAGAGAGGGGTCAAAGGTCATGAGATGATGATGGTGATGATGATAACAAAGCAAACACCCCCCCTCTCAGTAACACAGTAAAACACACAAGTCTTAAAAGCTGAATATACATAAAGTAAAATTACTAATTGTGCAGAACGGCTCTGTCATTATTAAATATTACATTATTTAGTTTTTATCACTATTTGATGCACATGAGAGCAAATATGGAGCCAGTTTTAGATACTTTATATACTACTGGGTCAATCAGTGGATCACACTGCATCATAACAGTGTTCTTTGTTATGTAAAAGAGGCTGTAGTGGTGTAGCAGTACAAAGTAGCAGGGATTACTAGAATTAAGTATAAGTGTCACAATTTTACTCGAGTAGATGTAACTTTCCACCATGAATAATGATTCAGCAGAATTGTAGAATATTTTGTGCAGCTATAAAAAAAAAAAAAAAAAAAACAGAATTCCTGCCAGCAGTTTAACAGGTTAGAAAAATTGATTGAAGTGTTTAAATTAAAACATTAAAGCTGATGTCAGAGTTTGGCTGCTGATGAAGGAGAGACAGTTTACAGGTGAACAGGTTCAGGTGACCTGAGACTCTGCTGCACCAATCAATACTGCTGATAGAGGGGCGTGTAACACACACACACACACACACACACACACATCCACTATTCATTAAACAATACATTTTTCTTCCAAAAAATAGAAAAAAATACTCACTCTGAGTTCAGAGTGACTCGTGCAGTTATTGATTTATTTAATGTGACCATGGAACAGAGACACAGGAAACTGTGGAAGCTCAGTTGTGCCAAAACATGAGAAAAACAGAAGGCACTTACGCTGAGAACTCCAACCCATCCATGACACAACATTTTAATGTAAAGTCCACACAGATGCCCCACATTGTCAGAATAACACAAAAACTTTATCTTCACTCAACACAAAAACGCATCACTGTGAGCTCGACATATTTCTTCTATTAAGTCAACATTTTCTTAGTTTTTAGTTAAAATTTATAAAGCTGATTTCACCTAATTAGTTTAAGCTCAATAAACAACAGTTTCCCTGCATGTCAAGAGACAGTATGTTGAAGAAAACTGTGTTTAAATGTGTTCTAAATCACTCGTGTCTGTATTTCACAGTGGTTTTCAGTTAACGTTGTGGTGACATTTTGCACCACCAGTTCAGTCGTATACACAGTTAGTGACGTGTCTGACATTAACTCGTGCTGAGGTGAGGTACAGAGTACTTCCTGGTTCAGAGTTCATCTCTTTGCCTTATTCTTGGAAATCAAGAAACCTCAGCTTGTCACAGTATCTTATTATAGCTGGTTGCAAAATATGTACTCAGTAATTATGTTCATAAGATGTAGAATTAAATGCTCAAACAAACTGACATTAAACGTCCTGTCAGACAGGGGTCATGTGACACATTTATTTTGTGTCTGGTGAACTCAAAACTTTTATGTTTCTGTATTGTACTGAACGTAAAATTTTGAGTGGAAGCTGTTTCCAAAAAAATTTAAGCTGACTGAGTGAACAGGGGTTTACAGTGTAGAGAGCACAGACCTTCGCCAAGGCCACGAGTCCAGTCTTTGATTTGCAAATCTGCAAGCGCACCCGCTGTATATGTTTGGACATACGTGAGTTACACTATCTTTTGATTTTTCTTTTGGTCACACTGACCCTGACACAAATTTTGAGTTTTATTCACAGCTTGAAAAACGGGATTTTTTTTTTTTAGCTTTCTAAAAATGTCATTGTTGTTTTTGTACTCTAAATATTAAGCAAAATGCTTCACATTACATCATGACTGTCACGAGCAATGAGTTTGATAACGAGATACATGACAGAGACTATAATGGCCCTCTGAACTCTGGGGACTGTCCTGAGTGAAAAACACCCAGAAAAGCAAAGAGACACTTTTATTTTTTCTCAGAAAATTCACTGAATAATTGAATTGTGGAGAATCTAAATTAGTTAACAATGACCAGCTTGTCCACACTGATAAAAGTTTAAAGTTCATTTAACGTTAAATTTTGGTGTGCGATGCTCAGCCTTTGAGAATGACATGAGCTCACTGGTGGCGACCTTGTGGGTTTTAAGAGGCTTCATTATCCTGAAGGCAAAGACTTTGGCTCAGTAGTATGTAGTAGTATGTGTTGTAGTGAAGCTGCCGGATGTTGGACACAGCGTTAATTTGTTTAAACCGTTATTTTTTCTGTGATTATTTGAAATTAACATGTTATTTTGACAGCCGTAAACGTGACACTAGCTGACAGGCAAGAGGAGAGAGAGCAGCTCGATGCAACCTGTCCTACTGATGTCAGAAACTTTCTGTTTAACCTTTGTCATGTTGAAGTTTGTTTTACCATCAGTCATGTAATAACTTGTGAATTTTATGTATGCATCATGCCAGTGCTGCACAAATTAATTAATAGCGACCCAGCTCGCTAACATTAGCTGGCATTATTAGCCCTGCTGTACAGTATCTGAAGCACTAAAGTTCAGGTGCTGATTTATTTTTATCTCTTCAAGGGCCGACGACAACGCATTAAACACATTAAATAAACCTTTATTTTAATCAGACAAACCCCACGGTCCCGGCCCGTCCTTACTGTCAAAAGTGCATGTTTGACCAACACATAAATAGATAAATAAAAATCTGTCTGGTGCCGCAAAACATATTTGAGTCTTATAATGTTAGCTTAACATTAGCTAGCTGTTTAGGGCCTGTTTATACAGTTCCATATATTTCTGAAAATGGGTATTTACCTCTGCGTTAGCACCTATCATTTACATGTAAGCAGCGTTTTTATCAACAAAAACAGATTTTCAAAAAATGGCTTCCAAGGTGAACGTTTTTAAAAAATATCCATTTCTGTGGAGACATGTAAGCAGGATAGATGGAGATTTCACAAAACAATGACGTTGCAACCCTGTTCGCACATGCCCATTAGGCAACCGGGAACCACAACAACAATGGCAGGTATTTGCCAGGTTGTTTATGTTTTGTTGGCACTTGTGGGACTACTTACGAGCTTACAAATGAACTTAGCACTGCTGCATCAACATCACCGCTACATCGGTGCACAAAGACGTCTGCTGTGCCCAATATTAGTAAGTGCATAGCAGCTAACTATGCTACATAAGGTTAAAATGTATTTTATCATTGTTTTTATCACTAGCGCCAAGAGGAAAACAAATCAATGTGATGTGCAGAACGTTCTTCTATGGTGTTTGACATATGGCGCATCACCACCTACTGGCCTGGCTAATTACAGCAAAAAGCTGTCGTTTTTGCGTTTTCATGTAAACAGGGATATCGTTTTCACAACTGATTGTGTAAATCCGGAATTTTTTTTATATGGGATAAAAAAAAAAATCTGTTTTTATTTGTATCAGTATCCGTGTAAACAAGGCCTTCGATTGCACATACAGATAGAAATGTTTAAACTTTTGTCACTTTTGCTGCACATCGTTAGCTCAGTTAGATTCTCCACAACTCAGTCGTTCAGTTCATTTTACTGAAACCGTGAGAACCAGAGAATAAGATTAAGATTTACCAGCAAGACAGGAAAATAATGGCGACTCTCTTCCTCTGAAACGTCATTAAGTCTGAATATGTGTCTGTTCCTCGATCACCCTGTGAATTCATATTCCTTTAGTCCGTAAGAATCCACTGATGAAAAGAATGAAAAGTGTTTTTCATAAAAATTAATCCAAGTTGTGAATATTGTTTTAACAGGATACAGTTGTGTTGGGTCGGTAAATCTGGTGTGGTGATCCTTGAGTGCTGTAAAGAGTGTCATAACTCTCTCTGATGTCCTGTCTGTCAGAACTAGATTAAATGAATGATTTGTAGGTGATATGTTATTCAAGTCGTCATAAGTAATATTCATAATGGTTTAAATAAACAATTTGATCAAGTTTTCCATGTTTGCTGAGCAGGGGAAAAAAAGGAATTAAAGGCCTGTTTCATAAAGATGCACTAACTTTAGTGACCTGATCAAATAATAGCCTGGGCTACTAACTGAAGTTTAACAATGAGTACTTCTCTTAATGCTCCCTAACTACTCTTTTAATGTGGTAAATAAATAAATAAATAAATAATATATATATATATATATATATAGATATATAGATATATATTATAATATTAAAATGTAAAAATAGATTAGATTTATATCATCTATAATACTATCTTTATATTTATATAAACACATTTAACAATATATAAAAAATATTTAAAAAACATGTATTCATGATTAAATATATATCTTTTAAAAATGTTACTGAGGTAAATAAGTGATTAAACAACCTTCATTCTTTTTTATAGTTTCATTTAAAAAAAAAACCTCAGAAAACATGTAAATATTTAAAAAAAAAATGAAAACATTTTTGCTATTTCTGTTAGTAGTTTATTTACCACAGTAAGCTAATGTTCTGAAAACATGTAATGGAGTATTTTCATAAGGTGACGGTACGACAATAAAGTATGTGAATACTTCTTCCACCATATAAGATGTTTCTATTCAGTGTTTGGAACGTTACTTTTGAAATGTAATAGTTTATTACATTCGTAACAAGTAATCCATGAGTAATGTAACTATTTTATTTAGCCTATTTCATCAAAGTGATGTAACTGATTACATTTGATTACCTCTTGAGCTGGGCAATAAAGCTGAAACATGTCCAGAAATAGGCCAAAAGAAAGCAACAGAATGAATTTTTATTTTACATATTTTACTGACAGTATGTTCCGATGTAACCGCCTTTGTAATCACCAATACTTTAATAAGGAACTGTAATTTAATTACATGTTTGTCTCAGTACGTCAGCAGACTGTTTGTATCGAGACTTTCACTCACTGTCCTCTGTCTCCATCAGGACACATGTTAATGCTGCTCGGCCTGTTTGCTCAGTTAGCCATGTTAGCTTCTCTGATGGCTACTGTTCATCAGACACCAGCGAAGAAGACGACACTCACTTCACACACTCTCTCTGTCTCTCTGTTTGTGACTTTAAAATGATAAAATATGAAAACTTTATTTCTTGTAGTGAAAAACAGAAAAACTCACCTGAGCAATTTCAGAGATCACCTCCCTCCGATCAGAGCTGTGTCATTCTGAGGGCCGAGTGTGTGTCACTGTGTGTGTGTGTTCACGTGTCATCATGGACCTCACTGTGTGTGTGTGTGTGTGTGTGATCACATCATATCAAACTCCAAAGGTTCACTGTCTTAGTGTTAGCTTTACGAGCCGGCCAACGTTAATGTTTAACCTGCTGCTATCTGTAGAGACACACACACACACACACTAACACATGCAAATACACCTATGTAGCACACACACACAACCAGCAGGACTGTGTGTGTGTTTCAGGAGGCCTTTGACCGACAGTCACTATCTGGATCAGAGTGCTCTGCAAAGGTCTCTTCACCTGCTAACACACACACACACACACACACACACACACACACAGGGAGAACATGGCAGCTGTTACACTCTCAAATTTACCATTTTCTTCTGTCAGCATGCGACTTGTTAAATAAAGTTTCAATAAAACGTTCAGAGCTCCACCAACTCATCTGTTCTGTCACAACTGGGTCAAAGTGTCTCTGGTCACTTCACTCATCGCATCACAGCGAGTCTGCTTTCGAGCACACGTCCCAGCATGCTTTGCATTTGTCTGCCAGAAAGCTGAGTTTGTCCTAATTTGGAGAAATTCAGTTTTTGTTCAGAGCTCTGTGGCTGTGACTGTGGCTGTCGATGCTCTCACTCATTCACAAACACTGTGTACACATGAGGCACCTGGTGGATCAGTGGATGGAGCAGGTGCCCCATGTAAGTAAGTAAGTAAGTAAGTAAATTTATTGATATAGCACTTCTCACAGAGAGGACTCACAAAGTCCTTCACAAGTTAAAATACAAAAAATACAATAACAGAAACAATTTACAAGGGTTTGATTCCAGCGTACGCACATTTTACGCACAAATTCAGTTTAATTCAGTTTATTTATTTGCACAAACGTAAAGAAAAGACAGGAAAAAATAAATAAAAGTTTAAACATTGTACAGGAGAGTTTAGAGGCCAAGAATGGCTTAAAAAGATACCTCAACTATTAAATAACAACATCATACATAAAAACTGACCCCTTTGGACATGAAGAAGGAGCAGCTCTACTCTGACTCCTCCCCCTTTCTCTTAAGCCTAGTTCACATTACATGATTTTCACAGTAATTTTGATGTTGCAGAGGATCTTGAGAGCCACCTTGGGTCGGAGGTGAGTCGGCAGATAGTCTGCCATGACGAGTCCTCATGTGTGAACAAGCCTGCGAGCAAGTCGCCTCCTCGTCTATGACTGGGACTGGATATCTGGCATGCTAGAAAACTGGAGAAGTGTGACACGACTGACAAAGAGCATCAGCCAATGAGAGGCGGGATACGTCCCACATCAGCACGCAGGAGGACGGAAGAAATGTGAGGAGGACAAGCCAGCAAGCAACAACAACAATGACGGCGTCCACAGGATCATGGGGAGCGCGTTGTGTTTGGACCCAGGCCCTGGAGGCAGATCTGATTCAACACTGGGAAGAATATCCATGCCTTTACCATGTGTCGTCTCCAAGTTTGGTGACGACACTGCGTTATCTGGGGCTCTGTCAGCGAGGGCTTGGTGGAGAAATCTTGTGGTGTGCACACACAGGTCGTAACGCAGTTGGCGAGACTCCGTGACTCGCTTTGCGGGGTGAAAATCATGTAATGTGAACTAGCCTCAAGGCTGAGCTCAGACACCCTACAGAGGAAACTCATTTCAGACGCTTGTATCTACAATCTCTTTTTCAGTTATTACCCAGAGCTCATGACCATAGCTCACGTGTGCTTTGTGGACTTGGAGAAGTCTATGACCACGCCCCATGGGGAGTCTTGTGGGGGTACCGGGGTTGCTGCTACGAGCCATCCGGTCCTTGTATGACCAAAGTGAGAGCTGTGTCTGCATACTTGGCACAAAGTCAAACACATGCTCAGGGTTGTCCCTTGTCACTGATCCTGTTTGTGGTATTCATGGACAGGATCTCAAGGTGCAGCCGGGGGGGGGGAAGGGGTCCAGTTTCAGGACCTCAGAATTCTGCTTTTTGCAGATGATGTGGTTCTGTTGGCTTCATCACATCGTGACCTCCAGTATGACCTGGGGCAGTCAGGATGAGAGTTGTTTGTCTACACCTTAAAATCATTCATTATTTTTCAAAAACAAAATATCTGCTTTATTTCAGATGAAATTAACCCAGCAGTTAATTATTTAATTTGTAAAATGCTGCTGCTCCAGTTGGATCTTTCTACGACATTCACAACATTGTTTTGGTGTTTTTATTTTCTGTTAAGATCGTTAGGTTAACCATAATGACATATTAACTAGAATCAGACTGCATTAAGAGCGCAGCAGCCGTCCTCTCCAGTTGGATCTCATCTACAGTTTTCGAGTAAAGAAACGTTTCTTCATCATGTCATGAGACGGAGCTGTCGATCATCCAACAGCTGCGAGGAAACACACAGAGACATTTATTCTGTTTTTTAGTTCAGTAAATATTAACTGATGCTCACTGGAAAGTTTTAACACTGTAGAGAGGTGTATGTGTGTGTGTGTGTGTGTGTGTGTGTGTATTGGCAGTCAGACAGTGAGGTCCTTGATTCGATCAAAGGGAGGGAGGGGGGCTACCACACCACACACTAACACAGTGTATGTCTTTAATCCACTGCAGGACTCCACATATGATTTGACAAATAAAGATTTCCAGTGAACCCAAATGTTCTCATGTTTGGTGTCTGTCTCTTTAACGGCTCACACTTAAAGGAGTCTTCCACAGATTTATTATCTCACTCCTTTCAGTCTGTCCGACTCAGGCCAGACAGTTTACAACAAAGAGGACTGAAGTCAACGCAGCAGAATCAGAGATATTGTATTTTTTATTCCAAAAAAAAAAAGGTCTATGGTTGATCCTTAAATTCAATCAAGGCCAACAATTTACTTACTGAATTAAAGCAACTCTTACCTTTTTGCATTTCACACAGTACTGAGAAAAAAATTTGAACATCCACAACTCCGCCTCCCTCCATTACCTCCTCATTACATCTATGATAGACGTAGGCGTTGGCATGGTAACGTCAGGTACACGGAAGAGGAGAGCGAGTGTAACGTTACAGCCAAGACAGTCAAACGCAACCCCAGAGTTTTAAAACTCAACCGGAGTCAGTGATGACTGATGAGTTTTAGAATAAGGTTACAGTGCTAACGTTAGATAGTAGCGTTAAGGTTACTAGTCAGTGGAAATGCACAAGGAAGATAACGTTAATGTTTCAGAGGCTACGCTACAGTAGGCTAACGTTAGCCATTAGCAACTGGGTGCTGTGTTGTTATATATAACGTTATATTAGAAGTAAACTAAACAGAACGTTACCTGTCCTGCACAGTCAAACGCAACCCCAGAGTTTTGAAACTTATCCGGGGTCAGTGATGACTGATGACTCTTATAATATAACGTAAACACTAACGTTAGATAGTACTGGTGACTGGCAACAAACAAGGAAGATAATACAGAGGCTCTGGCTACTTTAGGCTAAAGTAGGCTAAGCGTTAGCGCTACGCAAGCGGTCAGGCTACGTTCGGCTAGCGTTAGCGTTATGCAAGCTGTTACATCAGTCGGAGGCCTCCGCATGGGGAAGACAGGCAGGACGCTCTGCCAATCATTTTGGAGTTTTCTTAGAACCATATGAGAATGGTATAATTATTTTTATCTCGGGTGGAATTCACTTACATTTTAGTGCGTCATCATCTTATTAATAGCATTTTAACCTAAACAAAGAAAAGCGTAAAATTTCCAGAAAGGTAAGTGTTGCTTTAAATCACTGATGATACAAGTTCTATGTATTTACATGACAAACACATTTCAGCGTGCAATATTTGAAAGTCGCCTTGAGATTGAACTAATAAAAGAAGAAACAAATATTATTTATTATTATATTATCATGATTTAATACTGATTCCCACGTTTAAATTTGACTTTTCTCCAATCATCTATTGGAGGACATTCATCATTCTGCCCAGGACACACGTGACTTCATCTGCTTTTAGAATAAGAAAACAAGGTCTGAACAGTAAAAACTGAACACATGGAAATATGATTCACTGGATTACACTCACAGGAAGTATAAACATGTACAGTGACCCCTCCCGTTGGGTTTGGATGAGGGGAAATGTTCCTCTCCTGGCCTGACTGTGAGGAGATGGACTCCAGCTGTTGTCTGTCTGTCTCTCAGTCTGACCTCTGCAGGATCACTGAATCACTGATGTGGAGTCAAACCGACTGAATCGATTTTTATTCTGAAACCATTTCGTCTCATCTGGACAGTCTGAACCTGATTTACTTCTTTACAGTTTCTTTTTATATTTCTGGAGAAACTTTGATCTCAGTTGTGTCTCTGTTTGTGCAGTTGCATCCTCTCCGTCTCTGTCCGGACACTCATCGGAGGAGGATGAGCGGGCTGGAGGCGGACGTGTCCCGGCTGCTGCGGCTGAAGGAGGAGCGGATCGGGCAGATGGAGCGGAGGCTGCGGGAGAAGGAGGAGGAGGCGCTGGAGCTGCGGAGGAAGCTGCACAAGTGTCAGTCGGTGCTGCGGAGCCGCGGCGTCTGTAACCCGGACTGCTGGCCGGACAGCCGGCGCACCCGGCGGGCTGCGGGGGTGTCCGCGGAGCCGGTGGAGGAGACGGAGCTGCGGAGGTTCTCCAAGACACACAGGTGAGAGGACACACCTGAGACCTGCTGAGCGACTGTTTAAAGAGTTCTGCACAATATTTATAATAACAATATTTATTACTCCCTGGTTTGTCTTATTTTATTCCACTGTACCTTCATTTAAGAGCCAGTAGAAACCAGTGTTAGTGCCTGATTTATACAATAAAATAGAATATTAAATTACAGGCTGTAAGTGTTACTAAAACACTTTTTAATGCTGTTAATAATTCATATATTAAATGACTTTAAATGCATGAAGAGTTGAATCACAGCTGTAAAGTGTATTCATAAGAACACAAGCGTTTACAGATTTCTACACAGTTTGCATTCACCTCTAAAGACTTTAAAGTAGCCTGTTAAAATAAATGTACAACAACAGGACAGAAATACACAATTTAATGAGGTATCTCTGCATAAAATATCTTATGGTAACTCCCAAAGATAGTACCGTTTTAAACGCAGAGAAATGGAACCATAAATACAGGATGAGTAAAGTGTTAGCCGAGAAGCTGCAGTGTGTTGTAATGATGGAGAGCAGCCAGCAGATGGCGCCACAGGGCAGCAGCTCACACTCGTGTCCTCTGATGGTTTCAATGTTTCTGCTCCTCGTGATGAAGATCTCAAGTTTAAATGTTGCCTGAAGAAAACCAAAGAGCTGACACTTCTGCCTTTACACCATCAGGGCGGATCAGTGAACATGAGTGGTGAAAAAAAAAATATTAAAAAGAAATTTATGCTTTTTGTGCACTGGATAGCTTCAATGCTCTGGCCTTTGTTTTGCATCTTGGTGTGCTTGTTTTGGAACTTTTAGAAATCATTTTTCATCTCTTTGTAGTTGTTTTGCATCTTTCTTGCATCTCTGGTCATTTTGTGTCTCTTTATAGCTGTTTTGTGTCTCTTTGTAGTCTCACTGGATCTCTTTTTGGTCTTTATATCTCTGTGGTCTATTTTCATCTCTTTATGGTGTGTTGTGTCTCTTTGCAGTCATTTTTTGTCTCTTTGTTGCCGTATTGGATTTCTATTCAGCCTTTGTGTCTCTGTGCTGTCTTTGCATTTCTTTGTGATCATTTTGTGTCTCTTTGTAGTTGTTTTGCATCTCTCTTGCATCTCTCTAGCCCTTTTTAAATAGGAATCGTGCAAATTTGCAGGAAAGCCCAGTCTTCTTTCAGCACTGGCAGTATAAAAATCGGGGAGTGCAGCAAAATGCCACCTGCTTACTTTTCTTCATACAGAATTTGCCTTTCTTGGGGCAATGGGGGGCGTGAGCAAGTAGCAAAACGTGTAGCTCAGTGTGTGACATACTCCGAGGGAAGCCGCAGCTGGTCAGTCCTTCGGCAATTCTCTTGTAAGTCGGCCCGTTCTTCACCGTCCCCGTCATCTGATGGTTAATGGCCTCTTTGTTTACGAGGACAAGGAGGGCGCGCAATTCCTTGTCTCCCCAGTTGCTCATCTTAACTGTCTGTCAGGTTTGCATTTCCCTCTTGCTACTAGCTGCTCGCTAATTCCTGCTATCAGCTGTTTCCTGTTTATCCACTGCCAGCTGGTCGCACGTGCGGCGTCATCAACAGCTCCTCCCACAAGTCTTCAACAGTCCCTTCCGTGGTGGAAGGCCGCCTCATTCTTTTTAAACCAAAAAGGTTTCGCCAATATGTTGGGCACCTTGGATCAACTCGCCAGTCCAGCTCTGTGTGTATAAACATTTGCCGAAAATCTGGTACTGTAAAAGGGGCTTTTGTGGCTGTTTTGGATCACTTTTTTGCATTGGATCTTTTTTGGTCTTTTGCATCTCTAAGTGATCATTTTGTATCTCTTTGTAGTTGTATGTAATCTTTTGTCTTTTGCGTATCTTGTGGTGAATTTGTTTCTCTTTGCAGTGATTTCGTGTCTCTTTGTGGCCATTTACTGTTTCTCGCATCTCTCTGGCTGTTTTTCATCTTTTTCACATTGAATCTGTTTTTGTTGTTTCTGTCTCTTTTATAGTAGTTTTCCATCTCAGTGGTCATTTTCATCTCTTTGCAGTCCTGTGCGTTTCCTTGTGGTTGTCTTCATCTCTTTTTAGTCTGTTGATTTTCTTTTGAGTATCACAAAGAATCATTTGTACAAAAGACATTACACGATCACTCGGTGTAATTATTGATAACTTCACTGTTGTTCGACAAATCTAATCGTCGCTCCGTGATGTTTACTCCCTCTGATCTATAAATGTTTAAAAAGAGAAGAGCTTTAAAAACAGGCTCAGGAGGGGAAAAAAGAAGTTTGTGGTTGTTATGTTGTTAAATAATAAATGCGGATGCTCTGATGGGTTTTATGGAAATAACACACAAACAGAAGGCGAACGAATGAGGCCTCAGACCCTCAGGGTTTGTGAGTATTGCAGAATGTTTTAGTAATATGAACCAAAGAGGCACAATAACGGATACAAAGACCCGAAGGCAGCTTTAACCTGATGTTGAGGTCGTATGTCAGAGATGTAATGCCTCCATTACGGAAGTTAACGTGGTGTTCAGGGTGCACGCTGCAGATGCTCTACATAAATAACACAAACCGACACAGAAAGCTGAAAGCAGACGTTATTCTGGCAGAGTGAAATGCAAAATAAAGACAAATAACATTAATATGCTGCTTCTGTTTGGATGCGAAAACACTGTGTAATCCTCACCAGTGTTTTCTTATGATTAATAAAATGCATAATTTAAAGTGGACCCACTGTGTTTCCATACGTTGTGTCTTCATGTGGTGTTACTGTGTCAGGTGTTCAGTTTCAGATAATGTGTGTAAAGGTGATTGCTGTGAGCAGAAACCTCATGAACAGTGTGCTGGATTTACTTATATGGTCTGTCTGCTCCAGTCATGCTACCTCTAGTGTGTACACCACACACGCTGCTACATGTAGCTACATGCTAACGTCAAGTAAAAATATAATCTAGGTTGCTATTGCATTGAACTTCTCCGCATGTGCGGTTGTGTAAGAAGCTTTTATTGTTTATTTCTTATGTTAAAATATGACACTAATTAACATTAAAGCATGTCAACATGTTCTAGTGCAGTGGTTCCACAGCCACAGGGTCTAGATTTCTTCTTTGTTATTAGTTCAAGGTCCGTCTGTAGGTGTCATACTTGTGTTTGGACATGTTGTCGAGCTAGTTTGCTGTCTCTGTCAAGCAGCTGTCTGTTAGTCCCTCACTCCACAGCAGGATATGGCACTTCAAGATAAAGCTCTGTGCTGGAAATTCCCTGTACTTAAAAATAAAGTGTTTTTTTTTTTTTCAAACTTGAGAAGTCACTTGCAGTCCATTTGGTATTGACCTGGGACCCACTATTGGACCGCGACCCACCAGTTGAGAACCACCATTCTAGTGAACCTTAAAGATAAGTATGAACCTGAAAATGAGTATGATCAGTCCTCTTTTATAAGAATCTGAAACACATGAAACTGTAAATGTGGGTATTTCAGTCAGGAGCCGTCGGTCTTCACAGCCGGCAGGAGGTCGGTCCCTGGTCGGTCCATTGTAGGCAATGAGTCAAAAGTAATTCCACATAATCATCTCTTGTAGCCTAGCAGCAGCCTTCAGGGCTGTAAAATGAAGCCAAATCGCCTAAAGCTGCAGTTTCTCTAATGTCCACTAGAGGCTGGCTCCAACAGTGAGTCAATCCCCACTGACCTCCATGTTATCATGTAGAAATAAACATGTTTACAGCCCGGTACAAAAACAGTTTGGTCTCTACGGCTAATTTCAACACTCATAACTGTACAGGGGCTGAATTTTTATATAAGCAACTGTTTACATTTAATTTAGGCTTGAAGTTCCGCATAATTAATAGTGGGACACTTTGAGTGACACGCTCCTGTCTGGGCTCCTCAGTCAGATCCACCCCTCACTTCTCCACAGCTCCAGCCTTTCCACGTCCACATATGACGTCCAAGGTACCCTGGGTGTGTTGGTTGTTGACGTTCTGGGATGCTGTGTCAACTTCAGCCTGTTACATGCATTGTCTGTTTTCAAAATACACTTCTGTTTTCACAGTCTCTTTCAAAATAAAAGCACTACATCGGAACAACACCACCACCTGATGTTTTTTCCTTCAAAACACTCACATATGGTTATTACATTTAGCCAACACACACACTTAGTTACATTTAGCCAGCACACACACACACATGGTTGGGTGTAGGAAAAAAGAACAGGGATTGTCTTCTTACATTCTTACAGGGTGTGAACAACGTCCTTCCTCGGTGAAAGTTTGTGGTTATTGGACCCATCCACCACTCCTCCCACTCAACCTACTCAGACTTCCACCGCCTTATCTTTCGTTGTTGTCCCACCACGTTTCAACTGGGTTGAGCACACATGTGAGATTGGGGCTTTATAAAAAGGTAGCGACCAGGTGGTAGCAGCAGGCATATAAGACAAAGCCACAAAAATCATGGACGCATCACCGAAAAATGCAAATGTGGCTCACTTTCAGTTTTGTAAACAGTAACCGACAATCCCGGCATAGTATAGCTGTAATGGAGACGAATAAAAATGAAAGGTCACTTGTGCTTGCTGTGTTTACAGCTAAGGACACAGGTTTTAGTTAGACTGTATAAAAAGTGGATGCAGCAACCATGATGTCATCCACTGGTTTGTGGACTCCCGTTTTGAAGCGTGGAGTTCGGCAATTCGGCCGTCGCCATCTTGGTTTTTTGTTGGAGCTGTGGAGCGAGGAGTGGATCTGACTCACAGACTGTAGAGACGCCCGTCACTCAAGTGGCCTCACCCTGAAACATGCATAACTTTAGGTCTTAATATGATGCAAATGGGTGAGTTATAAAAAAAATCACCCCTGCTTAGTTTTGTTTAAGCATCAAACTTAACTGCATTCTGGGGAATTTTTACGCATCAGTTTTGTGTCATTGATTCTTTAATGTCTTTAACTATGTCAGTTAGTTTAGTTTTAATAATTTACAGGTGGAAACACATCCAGCTCGTGTTAAAATTCAGTTTCATTTAAGTCTTTTCAATTCATTTCAGTAGTGTTTTGATGATCAGCAGGTTCCACTGGAGTACTTATTGGCAATAATACAATAATCCCCATATTTTTCAGTTTTATTTTGACTTGTTTAATTCTGCCTTGAAACAACATTTAATTCTGATGGTTGTAAAGAGGTAAACAAAATTATTTTAAATCAATATTGAAATTTCAGACAGATCTGTTTCAACGCTGAAACAATTTTCCTCAGAGCACCTGGAGGAAACCCACGCTGACACGGAGAGAACATGTCAGAGCACATGGAGGAAACCCACACTGACACGGAGAGAACATGTCAGAGCACATGGAGGAAACCCACACTGACACGGAGAGAACATGTCAGAGCACATGGAGGAAACCCACAGTGACACGGAGAGAACATGTCGGAGCACCTGGAGGAAACCCACACTGACACGGAGAGAACACGTCAGAGCACATGGAGGAAACCCACAGTGACACGGGGAGAACATGTCAGAGCACCTGGAGGAAACCCACACTGACACGGAGAGAACATGTCAGAGCACCTGGAGGAAACCCACACTGACACGGAGAGAACATGTCAGAGCACATGGAGGAAACCCACAGTGACACGGGGAGAACATGTCGGAGCACCTGGAGGAAACCCACACTGACACGGAGAGAACACGTCAGAGCACATGGAGGAAACCCACAGTGACACGGGGAGAACATGTCGGAGCACCTGGAGGAAACCCACACTGACACTGGGAGAACATGTCAGAGCACCTGGAGGAAACCCACGCTGACACGGGGAGAACATGTCAGAGCACCTGGAGGAAACCCACACTGACACGGGGAGAACATGTCGGAGCACCTGGAGGAAACCCACACCATTTCATATATTATGCACAAACGAGGAAGGAAAGGGGGGGTCAGTGGGGGCCCAAGGATAACTTCTGTCCTGAGCCCCCCCTAATGTTTAAATCCGGCCCTGACACAGATCTCTGAAACGTCCATGTACATGTATTCTGGACATGTTCCTACACATACTGCTGTCAAACCAACATGTGCACATAAAACAGAGCTCATTAAGGACACAAAAAAATAAAATTAAATAAAATTTAATAAATTCCAAAACTGGCTCAGTAAAGGTTTAATGGTTTCTGGTTCAACTAATTTGTGAACTTTGATATGAAAACGACATGATAATGATGAAGAGCAGCATCAGACAGATCGATAGATGAGGATGAGGAGGAGGAGGAGGCGGAGGAGGAGGAGGAGGAGTTGAGGCAGACCAACTTTTGGACGCACCGGCAGAGTCGCGCTCCGCTCCCGGTCTCACTCCTCCGTCAGACCTCCTGCTGCTCCGCATTAAACTAATTAAACTAATGAAGGTGATTAAAGCGGAGCAGATCTGCAGCTCCGCTTCCCCTCTGGACTCCGGATCATTTCATTCTCCTCCGCAGGATCCGCGCGTTTTCATTTTACTGCCGTTTGTTTCCTCCGCCGGTGTGAGCAGGATTTTCACTCGTTTGAAATCGGAATATTTCCAGTTTCTGTCCTCCAGGTCTCAGACTGCTGGATCACATTGTGGGTTTAATTCCCGCAGCTCTTGTTCTCACATCACTTTTCCTCCTCACTTCGCCGCTGCGGATTTTCTCAGACACGTTTTTTACTTTTCCTTTACCAGCTGATTGAGCTCCGCGGCGAATCACACCAGAGGATGCTTCTGTGTTTTATTCCGGATTTAAAATGTTTCACAGCTTTTGTTTTCTGTCTCTGATTCACATGGATTCTACTGAAGGGTTTTACTTTAATTCAAACCACAGAAAACTGATGTTTTACTTCTACTCATAATTTAAACCTGGAATATAATCCCCCTTTCTCCCTCTCTCCTGTGTTACTGTCCCCAACCTAATTTTCCTGGCACCACTGGATGTGTATTTAATCTCCCAGGATCCAGTTCAACTTTGTTTTACTCACTTTGCTTTCAAATGACTTCAGACGGAGTCACATTTCCCCTGGAGTCTGGAGGGAAACCTGCTGCGTCTGGACAAATTTCCTGGAAGGGAGGAAATCCATGAGGTGCTGAACTATTCCACATCAACTCCAGCTTTTCACTTCATCGCCATTGTTTCAAATCAGAATTAAATTTAGAGGACGTAGAGAGGGAAGAACCCAGAGGACCATTCATTTGTTTGTTTTTCAGACTTTCCAGTTTCTTTTCTTTGTTATCGAAAATCACATTTTCTCCTGGAAGACTAGCAGATGAGTTTAAATCGAAGCAGCCATGAGCATCTAGTAGAACCCTGATGATTTTAAGGACTACAGTGTGAGGCACCCTGAGGAACAACTCTAGAGGAACCGTTGAGAATCTAAAGGAGCCCAGGAGGAACCTAAATTATGCTTAAGACTCATAAGAGGTGCTCCGAAGACCCAGAGGAAATGTGGGAAGCTCTGAAGATTCATGCAAAAAGGAACCTTGAAAACCCCCCAGAGGAACTCTAGAAGGGCCCTTAAGACCCCCAGGGAATAGTAGAGACTGCTAAGAATCTGAAGAAATCCAGGAGGTAACTCTAAGAGCCTGGAGGTACCCCAGAAGAGTCTTAAAGACCCTTGAGACTTGTGAGGACGCTCAGAGGAATTCTGAAGAGCGCTTCTAAGAATCTCGAGACCCCAAGGAGATCTCAAACTCCTGTCCCTCTGCAGGAACCCAGAGGAACTACAGAAGAACTTTAAGGTACCCAAAGACGCTTTAGGAACCTTTGCGAATTGCTCTACACCTTCAAGGGATCCCTAGAACCCCCCCACTAAGGAATCCTAGAGGGACCTACAAAGCCCTGTAAAGTGTAGGTTGTGGTCTTGTGGTCCAGAAATCGCCAAGACTCTGTAAAAATCAGGGGGCCACTAAAGAATCTGAGGGAACCCTGAGGATTCCCTGAGGACTCCAGGAAAATCTGGGGACGGCATCCCAAGCAATAAGTATTTTGAGGAACCCTAAAGGGACCCTCACGATCCAAAGGAAATCTGGGGACCACAGAGGAACCCCCAACACTCTAGAGGCACCCTGAGAACTCCTCGGGGAACCCCAAGAGAACTGATGGGCACTCTACGGGACCTGCAGTATGCCCTGCAGGAGAAGATTGAGGAGCTGCGGCAGCGCGACACGCTGATCGACGAGCTGGAGCTGGAGCTGGATCAGAAGGATGAGCTGATCCAGCGGCTGCAGAACGAGCTGGACAAGTACCGCTCTGTGCTCCGGCCCGCCACCGCCCAGCAGGTCCAGGCCCAGCAACAGAGCCTCGCCATGCAGCCAGACCAGCACCGCAGCAAACGGCAGGCCATCTCCGCTGAGCCCACCGCCTGTGACATCACTGACCTCAGCCATGTCACCCTGCCCTTCTACCCCAAGAGCCCGCAGTAAGTCCACTTTGTGTGTGTGTTCTTGAAACTTAATGTGCTGTAAAAGGTCAGTATATGGTAAATGGACTTCAGTTGGATCACGCTCTCAAGTCTTCTGACCACACAAAGCGCTTTTACACTATGTGTCACATTCACACACTGGTGGCCGAGGTTACCGTACATGGTGCCGCCTGCTACTCAGCAACCATTCATCAGCAACTGTTCATCCCAGAACAGGAAATACTTTTCCCCTAACCTGATATGAAGTGTGCGCTGCACATGTGAGCATTTTTGATGATGGCCTCCGTCCAGTCCTTTGGTCTTATCACATTTAAACATCTTTGTTTTTGTTGACGGGCAGTGGCGGCTGGTTTTGAGCCATGACTCCTTCTATTCTGGCTCCCAATAACACAACAAGACAAACACATTTAAGACTCCTATGTAGCCTACAGCCCTGTGGGGGAGAGGCAGCTGCACCTCCAGGTAATGAAATGACATCAGGGGCAGACTTAATGATTTGGGGGCCACAGCCAAACGCTGTCTTGTTTAGGGATAGACCGATATGGATTTTTTAGGGCCGATGCCGATACCGATTTTTTTCCATCACCCTTAGCCAATGACCGATTATGGACTGCCAATTTTCTTGAGCCGATATTTGGGGCCGATACTGCTTTTGCTCCCTCAATTTACATAAAAAAAAATCACACAATGATAACAAATATTACAGGTCCTACAAGTTTAAAATAAGAAACATTTATTGAACAGTAAAAAATACTAAAACAAGATGGAAAGTTGAGGTAGAACAGGTAGAATATTTTTATTATTATTATTATTATTATTATACATTCAAATAAAAAAAAGAGTTCAGTGCTCTTAAATCTTCCAGTAATGTCTTTATAAAATAAACAAATATTTGAGCTGAAGCATAAATAAAACAACTACTGTACACAGTAGGATTCACTGCATGCACGCTGCAGGGTCTTCCGGCAACACAGAGCTGTCCGTGGATGCCTGTCTGTAAATCACGCCAGGGAAAAATAAATCGAACCCACGCGCATATTGGCCGATGCCGATACAAGTAAAAAACTCAAATAACGGCCCGATATACTGGCCGGCCGATGTATCGGTCTATCCTTAGTCTTGTTAGTTGCTGTTGCTATAGTTTTCACCCTTTCTCTAAGTGGGAATGTTGGTATTGGCAGTTGCAGAAAAAGTGCTCACAACTTTTATTTGCAAGTAAAATATTAACAGTAAAACTATTTACTGCAAAAATGCAATATCGTGCATCCCTAGTGTAGATAAGTTTGACCAATTTAAAAGTTTTATAACATTATGTTCCAGATGTCTGCTGGGATCAGGATAATCCTGACTTTGGGATCAACAGTTTCCCAATCCTACTAAAAAGTTCTGGACAACACACACTGACAGTTTGATCCAGATAAAGACAAAGACTGGATTATGTGATCTAATCTGATTTCAGAATCTTCTTTTTCTTTTTAACAAGCCCTTTTCAAGATTTGATCCTTTCCGCTAGCCAAAATCCAATCAGGTAACTTCTGAACAACTGGGCCCTGGTGTCTATCAGAGTGACCCAGGTGGCATTTCCAGGCTTCTCAAACAAGGATATGATGTTTATATGTGCAGCACATGACGGGGATACTGGTATGCATGTACAGGCTTTCACTTTTGGTACAAAACATGAACTTGATGTCGAAATTTCAAGCCGACGAAGGAACCCATGTTTTCATTTTGTGTGTAAAGTCCATTGAGGTGATCCACTATTCTTCTTCTGTGTCGCTGGTTGTGTTGAGACAAGACAGCTCCAGTGACGTGCTCTGGTTTTGGATGCCCACCAGGCTCTGCTCAGGAAACCAGACTGTTCTCACGGAGATGTCTGAACTCTGCTGAAGTTAAAGTCTCATTAAAACCCGGCAGATGAGTGGAGGCTGCCAGCAGAACTCCTGCACGCCTCCAGGCAGATTAAAACTTTCAAACGTTAATGTTTCCCTGCTGAACAAAACGCTCCCATCAGTCCGCGCTGCACAGGTGGTGGAGAAGGGAATCATTTATATCCTCTAACAGTGAATATTTGCATGTTGAATATGGAGGTTTCTCTCCTCTCTCTGGTGGTATCTCTCCTGTCAGATGGGTTCAGGTTTATGTGTCCAGGTTTGTAGATATTTGTCTCTGAGATTACCGCCTGACATGAAAGGATTTACTGATGGACTGTGTTAACAGTGCGGCTTCAGTTGTACATTGTACCTGAGTTACATTCAACACCAGGTGTTACTTTTGAAAATAACAATGTTAGATGATCAAAGTGTTGAATTTATGGAGACGTAGTTCACTCATTTATTTTCATGCCACTTTTAATGGCATTTAATAGTTTTCTGTGAAAGCTGAAGCACAGCTGGAGCAGCAGGTGGCTGAAGACTAATGGTGCTTTAACTTTTAAATTCTGCAGATTCTTAAATGTGAGGATTTTCTCGTCTCCGAAATCTGTTGGACCTTTTTACTATTTTCTGACATTTTAATAGACCAAATGATGAATTTACGTCTTGAGAAAATAACCATCAATTTAAAAAAGGCAGTGATTTGTTACTCGCAGCCCTCTGTTAAAGTATTATTCTGCTCTTTATACTTTAATAAACCGGATGGAGAAAAATGGATCAGTTGCACTGAACACTTTACTATCCACAGGTTATGTTTCTCAGGGCCAGATGTATAAATCTTTGTATACTGATGACTAACTGTGTGTGTGTATGCACAAAGGCAGAAATGTGCATACGCATTATTTTGTCAGGTTTATGAAGCCGTGCTTACGACTGAATCTGTTTTGTAAATCTCAGTCATTGTGACGTAGCCTCATTTCCACATTCATAGTTCACTGTAAATGGATTTCAGGCAGGACCACTTTTGTCAAAGAAAAATGTATTTCCATTGCAGTATTATATTTGGTGGTATGACTCTGTTCTGTGTCCTCTCTGCCTTTCCTCGGGCCTGTGCAGAGAGCCCAAGGCGGCGAGCACACCTCTCTGCCCTATCACACGCCTACGTGGAATGCCTAAGGTGGAGAGAGCATACCTCTCTGCTCTTCCATGTGCATATGAGGAAAGCCCGAGGTGGAGAAAGCATACCATGCTTCTACATGGAAAGCCTAAGGCAGGGAGAGCATGAGAGTCGCCAGTTGGTTGCATAGAAAAGAATCATGTGATCTATCAGCTGACTCCCTCCCATCAATCAGCTAATCCATCAGTTGATTGGGCTGTTTGAGATCAGCTCATGTAGCTGGGATGTGAGCTGAGCTTGACATCGTGTCCTGCTTGAACTAACACTATGCTCAAAGTAGAAGTGCCCTTAAACATCCATTTGCATATTAATCTTTTTGCCCCTCCACAGTTCATTCAAGAGCAACTTTACCGACTGTGTCACATCAGTGAGGTTTTCCAACAGTGCTGGAGAAGTCGTCATTACACACGACTGTTGATATACGTAGTTCCCCAACTGGTACGGGATGTCAAATGACATCACAAAGACGTTGAACTGTTATGTCTGGCAGACATTAAATTTTGGTTGGAATGAAAACTGGGTTGAAAATAGTATTTTAAATGTATTACAACTTTTGAGTTTTGCGCTGTGTGGATGCTAACATTGTGACATTTCGTAGACGTTGGTTTTTGTTCCTAATACCGTACAATCAACAACAACCTGAATATCATTATTCTACATCCAGATGATGTCGGCATGAGATGTTTGAAGACCTTGGATTTTGGTTACCCAGCAACACAAATTAAAACCAACAAAATATCAGTGTCATCTGTCGTCATTAGACGTTGTCCTGACATGGAATTTTAGGCTGTTGGCGTCACAACCTAAATTCTACCAAATACCACTGTCTAACTTTGTTGTTGGGTTGCAAAGGTATGAGATTTTGAATTGATATTATAATCAGTCAGAATGACTCTTATTGTTGGTTGAACAAATGTTTTATTACTATGATTGAAAGTTGAAACCATTTTGTTAATGGGACTATGTGTGAAAGATGCTGATACATGTATACTGTAAAATATGAAAGCAGATTTCAATCACTTGACAATGTTAGTATGGCGATAGCAGGGTCCCATCTTTTAATAGATTTTTTTTGGGGGGTGTTTCAAGAAGCGCATTACAGTAACTCTTCCATCTGGGGAAATTTCTCAAACCTTCTCAGTCCACATGTTTGATGTCGGGACATCAGGTTTTAACCACTTAATTGTAATGCATCAAAATATGTTGGTATGGCTGTGTACACAGTGTGTACACAGTATGCTGAGCCCATTTTAGCCACTGTTTCTGGTGTCTGAAAAAACCTTATTATCACTTTCCATCTGAATTCCCTCCAAGTATTTGAATTGATTACTGAGTGTGCGTCAGTACATACTTTTATTTAATGCTGTCTTCATGACATCACCTGCAGGTGTCTCAGCTATAACTGTGTGTATGCCTGGTCTGAAGTCTGCAAATATTCTCACCGCACAGTCTTCCTTTGTCAGTACCAGTGTCTATGTGGGAAAAGGTGTATGCACGTTTTTTTTTTGCATATATACATTGTTTATGCATTTAATTCATGTTGTGAGTCAGCACTCAAGTTTCAGGTCAAAGTATTTGTCAGTGTTATTGTTGTAGTGAGCAGCAGACATGTTCCTGCAGTGTTTGATCTCAGTGAAACAGAGTCCAGGTCGTGGACTTCAGCATCCTGTTGCGATCATCAGCAGCTTGTCTCTGCTGAATCTAACAGCTGCTGCTGTCACAGGTCTTTATTTATACACATGTGAGTATGAAAATGTGTGTGTGACGCTGGTGACATGCTGGGATGGACAACTGCTGCTGAAGACCTGCTGTCATAAAAATCTAATAATATCCGTTTAAAGATCCACATATGGAGCCCCAGACTGTAACACTCCTTTTATTTTATTTTATTTTTTTTTTTTTGAGGTTTGAAACATAAAAATGTAGCTGGAAGGAAATCTCAGAATCCTTTAACACATCAGGAAGTAGGGCTCCTCCACTACGTCTGTCCATCTGTACCCTTCTAGTGAATGTGGAATCTCAACAAAGCCTCAAGAAATCTCTTCAAATTTGGCACAAACATTCACGTGGACGAAGAATAATAATTTGATGGTCAAAGGCCACTGTGACCTGGCGTCCGTCTCATTCTCTAGAACACGATGTCTCATGGTGGCTCTGAGGAAGGAGAGGAAGAGGGACTGACAGTGTTTGGACGCAGGGAGAGAAGTGATCAGTGATGATACAGACATTTTATACACTGTACATGTGTATATAACGCTGACCTACCTATGTGCATTCACCCTGCTGCACATATGAGTCAGCCGTCACACTGTTTGTCACTGTGAGTGGAGCCTTCAGTCTGCAGTGTAGTTTATACACTTCAGCAGCACTGGGCTTCACCATCAAAGAAAGTTTTTGTATGGAGCTCCCCCTCTGGGCAGCGACTGCCACACATAGAACCTAAAACTGTGGGAAACACTGGTGATCTATTAAATACTGCACATTATACTCTATGAAATTGGTTAAAGGGACGATCAAAAAAACACATTTTTCCTTTTCCCTGTAGAGCTGTTTATTAGTCTGGAGTGTTTTGGTGTGAGTTGCTGAGTGTTTGAGGTATTGGAAGTAGAGATGTCTGCCTTCTCTCCAGTATAATGGAACTAGATGTCACTCAGCCTGTGGTGCTCAAAGTGTCAAAAAAACAAAGTACAATTAAAAATAGGGCCGACCTGAATGCTTCAGAGCTTCAGCTATTGTCATGGTAATCGACATCACCACTAAACTGGTAGAGGAAATTAAAGGAAGATGGAGTGTCAGATCGGAATGAGGTCAGTGTCTTCGGTGTTGACTAGTCTCACTCCAAAGTCCTCAAAAACGGGTGCTTGGTCGGTGACTTCCGGCGTTAGACACTGACCAAAACAGGCATCCTTTTACATTGGCATGACACATGGCTGGTCGCCGACCAGTGGCATTAGGAGAAAATGCTGTGGGAGGGCTGATGGATGGGTCCAACAGCCAATGACTTTAACCTGATTGTAAAGCCAAACCCTATTCTTTCTTCCCAAACCATGTGTTTGTTGTTGAAGGAAAAGTAAATTCACAGTGTTGTACTTACCTAATGCTTTTATTTTGAAAGAGACTGTATGCAAACTGTACATTTCCTGTGGAAACAGAAGTGTATTTTGAAAACAGACAATGCATGTAACAGGCTGAAGTTGACGTCCCAGAACGTCAACAACCAACACACCCAGGGTACCTTGGACGTCATATGTGGACATGGAAAGTCCATGACCAAACGTGGACATGTGATGAGGTCGCAGTAAGAATGAATTGTCAGTGCAGTCATTGACTCTCACTTTAAGCAATCAAATTAAATGTCCATTGAGGAAAAGGAACAGGCGAGATGAAATGTGTCCCGACCCACGGCGTTTAAAGTTAGTAATAACTTACAGAAACAGCTCGTGTAATAGTCCACCTTCCACCTTCTCTGCCTTCTCTGCATCACTGACTGTCACACAAGCAGCAGCACTGTGTCCTACTAAAGCACAGTGGGGTTCCGGTGGTCCTGTCCTGTCTCATCGAAGCTTTGAAGGTAATTATCACTGAAGCTTCAAGGCCCTAAAAATGATATTTTTTAAGGATAGACTGATACATCGGCCAGCCGATATATCAGGCCGTTATTTGAGTTTTTTACCTGTATCTGCATTGGCCGATAGGCGCGTGGGTTCGCAGATTTATTTTTCCCTGGCACTTTTTTTCATTTAAAAGTATGTAGTTAAGTTGAACAAAGCTGTTGAATCCTACTGTGTACAGTAGTTGTTTTTTATTTATGCTTCAGCTTAAATATTTGTTTATTTTATAAAGACATTACTGGAAGATTTAAGAGCACTGAACTCTTTTTTTATTTGAATGTATAATAACAATATTCTACCTGTTCTACCTCAACTTTCCATCTTGTTTTAGTATTTTTTACTGTTCAATAAATGTTTCTTATTTTAAATTTGAGACCTGTAATATTTGTTATCATTGTGTGATTTTTTTTTATGTAAATTGAGGGAGCAAAAGCAGTATCGGCCCCAAATATCGGCTCAAGAAAATCTGCAGTCCATAATCGGTCATCGGCTAAGGGTGATGGAAAAAAATCGGTATCGGCATCGGCCCTAAAAAATCCATATCGGTCTATCCCTAGTATTTTTATGACAGCCCAAATTCAAAACTCCAGAATTCACCCTTCTGTCTGTGCAGTGATACCGTTGGTGGGTGTAGTTTGGTGAAAAGAAAATAGTTCCTACATGACACTGCTCATAACAAGGTCTGAGGTCTGGTCTCAAAACATGCTAGACTGATAAACAACTTGGATGGAAACTGCTCACGTGTTAGAATAAAATATAATCCAGGAGGTTACCGCAGAAGCCGAAGAAGTCATGAGAGTGTCGTTCTTTGTGTGCTGTAAACACTGCAGCCTTCAAGACTCACTGTATATATACTCTAATTCAGAAGTCCCTTTATGTTTACATGTGAGCTGCAGCAAAACTGCAGGTAGGTGGAGAAACGTTTGCTGGGATTGAACCTGAGACCTTGATGTTGCAGTCCAGCCGCTGCGACTCCCACACAGCTAGTGAATGTGACAGACGAACTGTGATGTACCTATGCAGCAGGTGGTCCTCCTCCCTCTGAGTTTGCTCATTAATCAGACAGCAGGAGGCTGCTTCTAACAGGAGGTCCTGATCCTCCAGAACTCTGATTCAGTTGATTCAGACATTGCTGGATTCGCTCGGTCTGATTAGAACAGTATTTTATTTATCTACCGCAGTTTGGTCTGTGCTTGAATACATTTGTTTCAGCTTGTAGCCACAAAGTTCTGACTGGTACTGACGATGGTTCTGCTTGAAACAATGACATTTGTACTACAGTTTCTACTTACAGCAGGGCAATTCTACATGTAGTGGTCATGTTTCTACATTGATAGTTCTGGTCATAACATTTCTACTTCTAGCGATATAAACGTTTTTTGTCAACTCCTAACATGTTGGTGAAGGTTGTCAGTCATCCAGTCTGTGGTAATCTTAAGTGCTATGTCATAGGCAACTAGATTTGCTTGTTCACCTCTCATCCAGGAGCGACCCCACAGTTTATTCAACACTACTGAAGCTGCCCCTCATTTTGGAACCACCGCAGATTTGGTAATTATTCTGCTTTCAGCCATGCTTGTTGTTGCCGTTGGTAACAGTGTGACATCAATATATCAACATGTCAAAATATTATGAGTATCACGATATTAAATTTTCATACCATATAAATTGTGCTGGTATTATCATGAACGAGATATGATACACCTAAAGCAGGGAGGCGTGCTCTCTCTGCCTTAGGCTTTCCTTGTACGTGTGTGGAAGGGCGGAGAGTTGTGCTCTGTCCACCACAGACTTTCCAGGCTTTCCACATATGCGTGTGGAAGGGCAGATAGGTGTGCTCTCTCCGCTTAGGCTTTCCACATATGCGCGTGGAAGGGAAGAGATGTGTGCTCTCTCCGCCTTAGGCTTTCCTTGTATGTGTGTGGATGGGCAGAGAGTTGTGCTCTGTCCACCACAGACTTTCTAGACTCTCCACATATGCATGTGGAAGGGCAGATAGGTGTGCTCTCTCTGCCTTAGGCTTTCTGCTTAGGTCCGAGGAAGGGTGTAGAGGGCCCAGAACAGAGCCACACCACCAAAGACAATACTGCAAATGGAAATAAAGTTTCCCTTGACAGAAGTGGTCCTGACTGACACACCAATTTAGTTTGTACTTGTAGCAGTGACATTTCTACTTGGTGATGTCTCTACTTGGAACAATATTGCTTGTAGCTGTTGCAATGACAGTTTTGTTTGTGATCAGAGCATTTCTACCTCTCGTGAAAATCTTTCCAGTTGAAACAATTTTACGTCTACTTGTAACAATTTAACTTGGACTCGTTGGCATTTCTACTGGAACGACATTATTTCTGGTTGGAGAAATGGTTCCACAGGATTTCCCACACTCATGATTAAAACATCTGCCACCATCTTTTGATTTTCTTTTTTTGGAGCTTCACCGTTAATTAGGAGCTCTGAATAAGCATATTGTTCGGTTATTCATTGCTCCACGTGTACTCTGGGCACAGATGGAGCAACAAAACTTCCAGCACAATAAAAGTGACAATGTTTCTATTGGTTACAATCTGATCTCTACTTGTATTGATTTATTTGTAATATTTGTAGCAATGGAATTTCTAGCTGTAGTGATCTTACGATGATATTTCTTATTGTGGTTAATATATTTGGACTGATCATGATGATGTTTATGTTGATGACATTTCTACTGACTCTACTCAGAAGTGAAATCCTAAATGACTGTAGTGCAGCGTTACATGCTGCGTTATGTGCACAAGCCCTCTGCTATCATCCATTTCTCAGAGCTCAGTAGAATATAATGTCTTTTTCTGTCTGTCCATGCCAGCAACAACAACCACTGTGCTGGTTTTAAATCTGTGTGGTGTTCGCCCACACACACACACACACACACACACACACACACAGCGCTACACAGGCAGATGACAGGGTTTCATTTGCCATCCCACCACTTGTCGCTGTCAGTGTCCTGCAGCTTGCCTGTGTGTGTGTGTGTGTGTGTGTGTGTGTGTGTGTGTATGTGTGTGTTATTTTAAAACATAAATAAAGGTATTACAGTTGAGTGTGTGTGGGCTGTGATCACCCACCAGCTCTCCTGCTGTCTGCAGTAACGCTTCATAAGCATTTTTAGACGAGTTAATGATCAGCTGAGACTCAGCCGTCACAGATCTGCTGCTGAGAGAGGACTCTTATTTTGAAAGTGGGGATGATATCCTGTTTGTCAGATGCTTTTCATCCACAAGCATCATGAATATCACGAACCTCCGGAGAGCAGGAAACATGATCCTTATGAGGTTTCTACTGTCACGTTTCTACATGGAGTTCTAACATTTGTTCCTGCAACAAAGATTTTTCAAACCACAACAATGATGTTTCTACTTTAGTGCTGAAGCACCAACTGACTACACTGTCAGAAACAGACTACATGAGGGTGGCGTGAGGGCCCCACGTCCTCCAGTGGGACCTGTGCTCACAGCCCAGCACCGTGCAGCTCCATCATTTACCGGAGAACACCAGAACTGGCAGGTCCACCATTGGTGCCCCATTCTCTTCACACATAAGAGCAGGTTCGCACTGAGCACATGTGACAGGCGTTAAAGAGTCTGGAGACGCCGTGGTGAACGTTATGCTGCCTGTGACATCATCCAGCATGACCGGTTTGGTGGTGGGTCAGTGATGGTCTGGGGAGGCAGATCCTTGGAGGGTCACACAGATAACCATGTACTTTCCAGCACTACCCTGACTGCTGTTAGGCTGGTAGGTACCAGGAAGAAATCCTCTGAGCGATTGTCAGACTTTATGCTGGTGCAGTGGGCCCTGGGTTCCTCCTGGTGCAGTGGGCCCTGGGTTACTCCTGGTGCAGAGGGCCCTGGGTTCCTTCCGGTGCAGTGGGCCCTGGGTTCCTCCTGGTGCAGAGGGCCCTGGGTTCCTCCTGGTGCAGTGGGCCCTGGGTTACTCCTGGTGCAGAGGGCCCTGGGTTCCTTCCGGTGCAGTGGGCCCTGGGTTCCTCCTGGTGCAGAGGGCCCTGGGTTCCTCCTGGTGCAGAGGGCCCTGGGTTCCTTCCAGTGTAGTGGGCCCTGGGTTCCTTCCAGTGCAGCAGGCCCTGGGTTCCTCCTGGTGCGGCGGGCCCTGGCTTCCTCCTGGTGCAGAAGGCCCTGGCTTTCTTCTGGTTCAGTGGGCCCTGGGTTCCTCCTGGTGCAGAAGGCCCTGGCTTCCTTCTGGTGCAGCGGGCCCTGGCTTCCTCCTGGTGCAGAAGGCCCTGGCTTCCTCCTGGTGCAGAGGGCCCTGGCTTTCTTCTGGTTCAGTGGGCCCTGGGTTCCTCCTGGTGCAGAGGGCCCTGGGTTCGTCCTGGTGCAGCGGGCCCTGGCTTTCTTCTGGTTCAGTGGGCCCTGGCTTCCTCCTGGTGCAGAGGGCCCTGGCTTCCTCCTGGTGCAAAGGGCCCTGGGTTCCTCCTGGTGCAGAGGGCCCTGGGTTTCTCCTGGTGCGGAGGGCCCTGGGTTCCTCCTGGTGCAGAAGGCCCTCCCTGGCTTCCTCCTGGTGCAGAGGGCCCCGGCTTCCTCCCGGTGCAGAGGGCCCTGGGTTCCTCCTGGTGCAGTGGGCCCTGGGTTCCTCCTGGTGCAGAGGGCCCTGGCTTCCTCCTGGTGCAGAAGGCCCCGGCTTCCTCTTGGTGCAGAGGGCCCTGGGTTCCTCCTGGTGCAGAGGGCCCTGGCTTCCTCCTGGTGCAGAGGGCCCTGGCTTCCTCCTGGTGCAGCGGGCCCTGGCTTCCTCCTGGTGCAGCAGGCCCTGGCTTTCTTCTGGTTCAGTGGGCCCTGGGTTCCTCCTGGTGCAGAGGGCCCTGGGTTTCTCCTGGTGCGGAGGGCCCTGGGTTCCTCCTGGTGCAGAAGGCCCTGGCTTCCTCCTGGTGCAGAAGGCCCTGGGTTCCTCTTGGTGCAGTGGGCCCTGGCTTCCTCCTGGTGCAGAAGGCCCTGGGTTCCTCTTGGTGCAGTGGGCCCTGGCTTCCTCCTGGTGCAGAAGGCCCTGGGTTCCTCCTGGTGCAGAAGGCCCCGGGTTCCTCCTGGTGCAGAGGGCCCTGGCTTCCTCCTGGTGCAGAGGGCCCTGGCTTCCTCCTGGTGCAGCGGGCCCTGGCTTCCTCCTGGTGCAGCGGGCCCTGGGTTTCTCCTGGTGCGGAGGGCCCTGGGTTTCTCCTGGTGGGGAGGGCCCTGGATTCCTCCTGGTGCAGTGAGCCCTGGGTTCCTCCTGGTGCAGTGGGCCCTGGCTTCCTCCTGGTGCGGAGGGCCCTGGCTTCCTCCTGGTGCAGCGGGCCCTGGCTTTCTTCTGGTTCAGTGGGCCCTGGGTTCCTCCTGGTGCAGCGGGCCCTGGGTTTCTCCTGGTGCGGAGGGCCCTGGGTTCCTCCTGGTGCAGTGGGCCCTGGGTTCCTCCTGGTGCAGTGGGCCCTGGGTTTCTCCTGGTGCAGAAGGCCCTGGGTTTCTCCTGGTGCAGAGGGCCCTGGGTTCCTCCTGGTACAGAGGATGCTGGGTTTCTCCTGGTGCAGTGGGCTCCAGGTTCTTCCTGGTGCAGCAGGCCCCAGGTTCCTCTCAGTGCAGCGGGCCCTGGTTCCTCTTGGTGAGCGATTGTCAGACCTTATGCTGGTGCAGAGGGCCCTGGGTTCCTTCCAGTGCAGTGGGCCCTGGCTTCCTTCCAGTGCAGCAGGCCCTGGGTTTCTCCTGGTGCAGTGGGCCCTGGGTTCCTCCTGGTGCTGCGGGCCCTGGGTTTCTCCTGGTGCAGCGGGCCCTGGGTTTCGGCTGGTGCAGAGGGCCCTGGGTTTGTCCTGGTGCAGAAGGCCCTGGGTTTCTCCTGGTGCAGTGGGCAGTGGGTTCCTCCTGGGGCAGAAGGCCCTGGGTTCCTCTTGATGCAGAGGGCCCTGGGTTCCTCCTGGTACAGAGGATCCTGGGTTCCTCCTGGTGCAGCGGGCCCTGGGTTTCTCCTGGTGCAGCGGGCCCTGGGTTCCTCCTGGTGCAGAAGGCCCTGGGTTTCTCCTGGTGCAGTGGGCAGTGGGTTCCTCCTGGTGCAGCGGGCCCTGGGTTCCTCCTGGTGCAGAGGGCCCCAGGTTCCTCTTGGTGCAGAGGGCCCCAGGTTCCTCTTGGTGCAGTGGGCCCTGGGTTCCTCCTGGTGCAGAAGGCCCCAGGTTCCTCTTGGTGCGTAGGCCCCCAGGTTCCTCTCGGTGCAGCGGGCCCTGGGTTCCTCCTGGTTCAGAGGGCCCCAGGTTCCTCTTGGTGCAGCGGGCCCTGGGTTCCTCCTGGTGCAGAAGGCCCTGGGTTTCTCCTGGTGCAGTGGGCAGTGGGTTCCTCCTGGGGCAGAAGGCCCTGGGTTCCTCTTGATGCAGAGGGCCCTGGGTTCCTCCTGGTACAGAGGATCCTGGGTTCCTCCTGGTGCAGCGGGCCCTGGGTTTCTCCTGGTGCAGCGGGCCCTGGGTTCCTCCTGGTGCAGAAGGCCCTGGGTTTCTCCTGGTGCAGTGGGCAGTGGGTTCCTCCTGGTGCAGCGGGCCCTGGGTTCCTCCTGGTGCAGAGGGCCCCAGGTTCCTCTTGGTGCAGAGGGCCCCAGGTTCCTCTTGGTGCAGTGGGCCCTGGGTTCCTCCTGGTGCAGAAGGCCCCAGGTTCCTCTTGGTGCGTAGGCCCCCAGGTTCCTCTCGGTGCAGCGGGCCCTGGGTTCCTCCTGGTTCAGAGGGCCCCAGGTTCCTCTTGGTGCAGCGGGCCCTGGGTTCCTCCTGGTGCAGAAGGCCCTGGGTTTCTCCTGGTGCAGTGGGCAGTGGGTTCCTCCTGGTGCAGCGGGCCCTGGGTTCCTCCTGGTGCAGAGGGCCCCAGGTTCCTCTTGGTGCAGAGGGCCCCAGGTTCCTCTTGGTGCAGTGGGCCCTGGGTTCCTCCTGGTGCAGAAGGCCCCAGGTTCCTCTTGGTGCGTAGGCCCCCAGGTTCCTCTCGGTGCAGCGGGCCCTGGGTTCCTCCTGGTGCAGAGGGCCCCAGGTTCCTCTTGGTGCAGCGGGCCCTGGGTTCCTCCTGGTGCAGAAGGCCCTGGGTTTCTCCTGGTGCAGTGGGCAGTGGGTTCCTCCTGGTGCAGCGGGCCCTGGGTTCCTCCTGGTGCAGAGGGCCCCAGGTTCCTCTTGGTGCAGAGGGCCCCAGGTTCCTCTTGGTGCAGTGGGCCCTGGGTTCCTCCTGGTGCAGAAGGCCCCAGGTTCCTCTTGGTGCGTAGGCCCCCAGGTTCCTCTCGGTGCAGCGGGCCCTGGGTTCCTCCTGGTGCAGAGGGCCCCAGGTTCCTCTTGGTGCAGCGGGCCCTGGGTTCGTCCTGGTGCAGCAGGCCGTGGCTTCCTCCTGGTGCAGGATAATACCCAGCCTCATGTGTCCAGAGTGTGTAGACAGTTCCTGGATGATGAAGGCAGTGATGTCATTTACTGGCCCTCTCGTTCCTCTGACCTAAAACCAACTGAGCACCCATGGGGCGTTATGTATCGGTGCATCCACCACAGACTGTCCAGGAGCTCACTAATGCCCTGATCCAGGTCTGGGAGGAGATCCCCCAGGACACCATCTATCAACTCATCAGGAGCCCAGACGTTGTCATTACTACACACAGGCAGGCGGGGGCCGTACAGCCTGTGATTTCAATTTTTCACTTTGACTTTCAGTGTGATGTTGAATCCAGCCCTCAGTGGGTCGATGATTTTGGTTTCCACTGACCGTTGTTATGTCATTTCAGTCATTCCTATCACTTTACCTTCTTCTTCCACATTAAAGCCAGCGTGGCAGTGTAGTGTTAGCTTTCCAGAAAAACCTTTTAAGATTCCACTTCATTCATACATTAATATATTATTCAACGTTCAGCATGCAGCACTCACATCCACAAATTCTTCAGAAACAGCATTCCTTAGTTTTATTTGGTTCCTTTATGTTTTCAGTTTGATGGAAGCTGTCCTGCAGGACATGAAAGTCTCTTTTGTCGCGTGGCGCTTTGTCTCTGTTCAGTGTCTTTTTGTTTTTCCACTTAAATTACCTCCTTTTACATTTCAGTAATTTACTTTCTCTTTCTTTTTTTGTTGTTCTGCTTGTTGTTTTCCTGTGTACTTCATCTCATTTATGTTCTCACTTTTTCTCTTTTTAAATTCATCCTCTGTCTCCCTGTTAACTTTTTCCTCAGCATTCCTCTGTCTTCATTTTCCCCTCCTCCCCCTCTCCTCGCTACCCTGTGACTCATGTAGTAATAAAATGAGGGTCTCCTTCGTCACTCCCCTCCATCAGGCCACAATGTGTCTTCATTCAAGTTAGTTTCCTCCAGAGTCCAATTTACATGCAGATACTGAAGCCAGGCTGAAATATTTCTTCCCCTGATTCACCAAAATAAAATCCAGCTCTAATAGATCCTCTCGGCGCTCGTCTCATCTATCGGATAAAATAAAACTATCAATCTATTCTTGGGTAGACCTTTAGGTGTTTTTGTCTCTTTACCACAGAGTTATCTCTCCTGCTCCAGAGTCTCTTAGCAGCCTCAGAGGGAAGTGTCAGCCGCCTCAGCTCAGATAATTCCCACAAAACCAATATTTCAAACGCAAATTTTATTTGGTCCAAACTGTCGGCTGAGTTTCAAAGTTTAAGACATGAAACACTGAGTCGAGGTGAAGCTGCACAGAGGATGTTTCCACCAATCAGCAGCCTCAGAGTTCCGCTCTGTGAAGATGTTTCTGTTTGCTGATGAATAAAATTCCTAACAATAATGAAACTAATGTTTCAAACGAACAGAAGTAGTAGATTGATTAGGTTCATTTTATCTTCTTCTTAGAATTGCTCAATATTTTCTTATCTTCAGACACTTTTTGTCTGAAGATAAGAATAACAGTAGTGATGGATGTCTGTCAACTGGGATCTATAGGGATAAACAGACCTCCTGTCTGTCTCTGTAAGCTGAAACCATTTCCCTCAGTGGAAACAAAGCTTTTATTTATTTTAATTTCACAGATAAGAAACAATAAATTGTGAAGACAATAAAGCCTCCACACACTATTTGTGATTTATCCTGGCTGAAATATGAGCAGAGGAAATCTCTGCTAGTCGCTAGGCTAATTTATACAATGTAAAATGCCATAGGCTTGTGCTGATAATGTTAGTACAATGGAGTCTTAGGGCCACATTGAATAAAGTCATAATATTATGAGAAAAAAGTCGTACTTTTTAAGGAAATAACCAACAACAAACAGAATGGGTTAGAGGATGAACCAGCTTGCGGCAGCTGCTCTTTCAGGTGTGTTACCTCGACACACATTTGGAGGCAGGGCTGGAGTGGGACTCATTTTCAGCCCTGGAGTTTCATGCCTCAGACTGGCCCACTTCAGGTCATGAAGTTTTTCCTCTTAATTTTACTTAATTCTCGTAATATTATGGCTTTTTTCTCATTAAATTACGACTTTTTTCTCATAATATTATGACTTGATTCTCGAAATCTCCTAATTTTTTTTTCTTCAATATGGCCCTAATACTCCGTCATACATTAGCATGTTGTATTTGTAGGAAAAACGTGTTTAGCATAAGACACATGTTTTATCAGTGAACCTTGTGAGTTGTAATGGACCCGAATTTTGTAACATTACCTTTGTTAAATGTTGCTGTTGTCATTGTTTACCAACTGTCAACTAAACACAGAAGACCTGCCTCTCAAATCATCCATTTGGACAGTGGGAAAAAAGATGACAAAAAAAGAGATGACGTGGGGAGTTTTTCTGCTCTGAGTTGAAGTTTTTCCAACTTGACGAGTTCAAAGCGCTCCGGCAAAAACACCAGGCGCCTAGAGCGCAGAAACACCGGGTGTGTAGCAACACAAAAAACAGCAAGCAAAAAGTTTCATTCTCATTAAAAACAATTACAAAAAGCCGCCTCCAGCTGCTGAAACACTTTGGGCCTTTGATAAAACATCTTGTTTACTGAGGCCAAAAACAGGTAGAAAGTCAAAAACAGAAAACCTATCCAGAACAGTCATCATTCTGAGGTTCAGGCATGAGAACACATACTTTAATAATTAATTATTACTATTATTACAGTCCTTTTTTATCACTTGTTTTATGTCCCAGCGAAGTGATTGTTTGTGACATGCCGTTTTTGGCTTTGTGTGAACTCACCAAATGTAGATATGTGTGTTTTGGTGTGTTTTTTTAAATAGATTTATAGATTGAACTCTGCCATCCTGAAGGAGTGGAAAGAGTTTCCAGATGGAGCCAGAGCTCTGGAGTTTGTTCCAGATTAACTCTTTGATAATCAGGTGTGAACAGGCTTCTGTTGGATCAGTCACAGTCTGAACTGTTCTCAGGTCTGTGCTCCCTCTGAAGCTCCTCAGGAGACTTCAGTGGTCACATTTTTTTTCCTGAGCCTCTGAAAGTTAATCTGTGATTCATTCGACAGCTGAGAGTGGATTTTTGGACTATTTGTTTTCCCCTCTTCATCTTTCCTTCTCTCTGTTTCTTTCTATTTCAATTAAAATGTGTTTTATTGAGTCGGCAGGAAGGAAACCTCTGGCTCCGCTGTGATCTCCTCCTCTCCTCTCTCTGTCTCATACAGCTCAGTGTTTGATGACGGAGGCTCAGCTGCTTTTCATTTGTCCATGTTTGAAGGAGGAAGGAGCTCCTCATCTCTCCTCGGCTCTGGAACTGGAATACACTGCAGAGTGTTCATGTCATGTGAGGCACCAGCTGCTGACGAAATATGTAATTACAAGACGCTAATTGAGAATCTACATTAATTTACTCCGGAGAAGACAACAATCAAACTCAATTTTAGATTTAATGTGTGATTGTTTATCAGGATAAACTCTGACCAAAGCAGAGAGTGAATGTTTGAACTAAACTTAGAAGTAGCGACGCCTCTTTATTATTTAATAATTTAAAACAGGTTTGGGTGAGTTTGTTTTGCAATCAAAAGGGAGGACAGAAGTTTTCAATGAGAAAAAACAACGGACCTTTTGCTAAACAGCTGAAACTATGTTGAGACTTTCAAAGTGAAACCACAACTTACATGTTCTGTTTAGAACATGAAGGAAACATCATTCAAAATCCCACTGACATTTGTAACACTAATAGTAACTACAGATCCAGTCCTGGAACAGAGACTCTTAGCAGTGTGTCAAATGGCTCACTTCATACGTGTAGTTGGTCTCACCTGGCAGCTGTAGCTCCGTCTCTATTTCCTTCCATGCTTCATTCTTCTTTACGCGATCATGGTCAGAGCTGGAGGACACGTCACAAGGCTTCACAAGGTTTTCCTCACATTTCTTTTAGCGCTTTAGTTTTGCCTCCATGATGAGCTGCTGTCTGTCTGTTTGTTTGGGTCATTTTATGCTGCATTTCTATTGGTTGGTTAGTAGACGTTGGTGGTAACAGCAGTCATACTGTCAGAATTTTATCCCAGGCTGTCTTTGATGGCAGACCGAGACAACAGCCATTCTTGAACCTCTCTGACTGTGTGACAACTGTTTTAGAACCACGACCAAAGATATCGGCACATTTCGTCATTGCTGGTCATCTTTTGTCTGGGACAGCCCAGAATCACACAGTGTATACTGGGCTGTGAAGACTTTAAAAAGGGTGTGGCCGCCTAGAAGGTGCTTGTGATTGGGAAATGCAAGTAGATTTAGGGGGAAAGCTTGTTGTTCCCCAGGAAATAGTTTGTACCAAGCAGAGGCCCGACATAGTGTTGTGGTCAGTGAGTCAACAGATAGTTTATTTCATTGAGCTGACAGTTCCTTGGGAAGAAACCTATGAAAGAAAAAAAGCTTGTATGCAGACTTAGGAGCAGAAGCTGAGCAGCGAGGATGGAAAACTAGGATTTGTTCAGTGGAAGCTGTCTCGCTCCTGGGGGAACTCGGAGTGCAGGGACAGAGTTTGAGGAAGACAGAGAAGGAAATGTCAGATGACGCAGCCAGAGCTAGTCAGTGGATTTGGATGAGGAGGAATAATGTCAGCTGGGGCCAGCAGGGGGAACTACTAAGCGGGGTACGTAACTCCTTGAGATCAGGTGGAGAGATCCACCAATCAGTCCTCTCAGGAGGAAATCCAGGGAGAGGAAGATTATTTAAGTGTGGGAGTGGCCTATTTGAATCCCTTTTGTTTGAGACCATGCTGCAAGGTGAGTGTGTTTGCTGATCCTGTGATTTATCTGTCTCCTTTAACTTTAGCTTATATTGTAGTTATGCTATGTAGCGTGTGAGATAGAGAATGGTGAATGTGTTAGGAAAGGTAGTGTTGGCACTGTCTCTACCTGGAGCTCGCATGTACGGAGCCTGGGTTTGTTGAAGGTGGCGGTGCTGTTTGGGCTGAGAAAGCCATGTGTAAGTAAGGTAAAGGAGGTTGTTGGGTTGGTGTGGGGAGCAGTGAGACCTGGCATTAGGGGAGTGTCTCTGGGATGCCAGAGATCACTGTCTAGCCTCCTGGAAGTGTCGTGGGACCAACTAGACGAAACACTGGTGAAAGAAGGTTCCCACCTGATAAGCCTTGCCATAATAGCTTATCACAGGGCTTAGGAGGTTATTCACTGAGTGCTGATCCTTTCTCTAGAGCACAAACTTCTTGTGTTTATTTTAACTGTCCTGAATATAGGGCTGTTGAGTTCAGTGTTTTAAGCAAATAATAGCCTGGGCTACTAATAGAAGTTTTACGGTAATTCTCTTTAAGCAAAATTCCTGTGTTATGTAACTTACAAATAGTAACATGAAACATTTTTTGTATTGTTTTAGCTGACAGGAGTGAAAATTAGTCATCATCATGTTTGTTGCAGTTTCAGAGTGATGAAGACAGTTGATGTATGATGGAGGCTCGACAGAAGGATTTTTTCCTCTTAAATATCCAAATGTTTTTCCCAAATGACGTGCAGGTTTTTTTTAAGGCAGGCTTCAAAAACAGCACATACAGCTGCAGTAAATGGTTAATGAAAATCTCTGCAGTGGAGCGTTTCCCCAGACCCGCTTAGATTTCTGCTGACCCCTGAACGTTCATGACGCCTGGTTCTGCCCCTCCGAATTGTGGATTCAGTGTTGGCACCTGTAGACGAGCACTAATGAGTCCTGGATCGAACGCTGTTTATCCAGGAGAGGAGAGTGTGTGAGGCTGCAGCAGACAGGTGTGTGTGAGGGGCAGACAGGTGGTGGGCCGACTCTCTGACATTAAGCTGCTGATGAAGACAGACGGTGAAACCAGCCGAGAAAACATCAGTAAATGTTAAAGTTATGAATCAAACTGTCGGCTGTCATCGACTAGAAGGACTGACGGAGACTCAGTTTAGTTTCAGATTGTCTTTACTGTCAGACGAACGCGCCAGAAGAAGGAGATATGAAGCAGGTTGTTCACTTCTGTGTGTGTGTGTCTGTGTGTGTGTCAGTGCAGATTTTACCAGCCCGCTGTGGCTACACATTTAGACAAATAAAGGCGTGTCTCCATTAGAGGCCTGGTCTGGTTCTGAGTTCTTCAGATGTATAAAACCAGGTTGTTGGCTACCTTAAATCGCATGTCCTTGATTACCCTGTAAGGTGTTTATGTTCCTTTAGCCTGTAAGGACAAATTATACTGAGTTTTTTGTTTTGTTTTTGTTGTTATTTATTTCCCCTTTTATCAAGGATCACACCAAGACTTTACCCTCTGAGTTAAATTCCTTTATTTTATTTTATTAAACAGCATTTATATTTCAGCATTAAAATGGCTAAAAACAGAGACCAATGTTACATGTAGCTGAGTTGTGTACTGACTTTAAAGTTTCCAACAATGTTCAAACCCAGAGAAATCTGTCATTTTAATAAAAGACACAGTCCGTGTCATCCGTCACCTGTCAGTGGCGTCATAGTCTGACTCACAGGATGTACACTGTGGCTATTAACCTGCAGTCGGGCCACTGATTTCAGCAGCCTCCTCTCGTCCTTCTGCTATCTGTGTGTTACTGTTTCAAAATCCCCTTCACCAGAAAACTCCTCTCTTCTCTTCTCTCCTCTCCTCTTCTCTTCTCTTCTCTTCTCTTCTCTTCTCTTCTCTTCTCTTCTCTTCTCTTCTCTTCTCTTCTCTTCTCTTCTCCTCTCAGGTCGAAGGAGCTGATAAAGGACGCCATCTTGGACAATGACTTCATGAAGAACCTGGAGCTGTCTCAGATCCAGGAGATCGTGGACTGTATGTACCCGGTGGATTATGGGAAAGACGCCTGCATCATCAAAGAGGGCGACGTGGGCTCCCTGGTCTACGTGATGGAAGGTGAGCAGAACTCGTCACAGTCGGGCTTGTTTTGAGTCTTGTCTTGATAATGAGGAGTCTTTGTCTCAGTCTTTCCAGTCGGACTTGTGAGGGATTCAGTTTTCTTCATCTTGAGACAATAAAAGCAGAGCTGAACTTTACTTGTGCAGGTCTTCAGCAGGTCTAGACCTGGACTTGTCTTAGTTTCTGAGTCCGACCTCTCAAAGTCTGGACGGCTTGTTGCCTCAATCCAGAGTACTTTTTTCTCATACAGATTTGGGTATGTCTAAAGAGGTTTTTTTGGCCCCTGGATGTGTCCTCTGGATTGTTTGACTCGGACTTGTCATGATTATGAGCGTTTTTCTACTCAGTTTTTTACTCAATGGTTTTATTTTGCCGTGGACCAAGACTTTTCTGTCCCCTTAGGTTTAAACTGATCAGATTTCGGTTCTCAAAAGTCAAGATCGCTATGACCTCGTCTGTCTCACTCTTGTCAACAAAATATCTCAAAAACACCTCAAGGGATTTTATTTTTTTCAAATTTGGCACAAACGTCCACTTGGACACAACAATAAACTGATAAGATTTCGGTTGTCAAAAGCCAAGGTCACTGTGACCTAATCTGTCTCACTTTTGTGAATGCAGTATCTCAAGGACACCTTCAGGGATTTAAAAAAAAAAAAATGGCACAAATGTGTTATTTCTACTTCTCTTATCTTGTCTTACCTTAAATGTCTAACAGGATAAAAAAAAAAAGAAGGTCAAAAGGTCAAAGGTCAGCTTGACTGTGACATCATGTTTTAACGTCATATCTCAGGAACAGAAGGGGAGACATTTGGTCAGATACTGAATTGGTGACTCTAATCTTGAAACTGTGCTGATTATATAGATCTGTGTGAAGCATCCATGTTTTCACTGACATGGATGGAGGCTGTCAGAGGTTCGCGGAGTCGTATATTTCTAGTTTCTGACTCAGGCCTGTCAGAGTCTTGGAGGTTTTTTTGTTTCCATCATGAGGATTGCTTGTAGTTTCTGGGGTTTTTCTTTTACTTGGACATTTCTCGTTGTGCAAAGCTTTTAGTTGATGACTTGTTCCGGCCTTGAAGCTTTATGACTTGGACTTGAGGATTTCTGAGGGTTTTCTGACGCTGGATTGTCTTTATCTTTTTGTCTCAGGGTTTTCAAACATGGAATTTTTTCACTCTCAAGCGCTTATATAGTTACCCTGTGGACAAAACATTAACACAGTCTGAATAATCCTGTCTGAGTGCAGGGGCTAATATTTCTGAGCGGCAGATCTTTGGTTTCTATTTGAACATGAAAAGGTTGATGAGGTCTGACTCTTGGAGATTGCTAGATGGTGTTCAAGCTGCAGGCAAGCGATCAGTCTCAAACTAAAACGGCCAGTTTGGTTTTGCAGCTGTAAATGATGAAGACTGAAAAAGACCTGGAGGCTCAGACACTAAATAAACTCTGTAACACAGAAGAACTGTTGAGTGAGCAAATCAAACCTCAGAACAGAAAAGAGGATTTGAAGGAAACACAGATGTTAACTCCCATGTTTGATGTCTTAAGTTACACTAAATTTTAGGGTCTTTTCAATATTGAATTTCCCTGAAACAAGTTCATGTGTGATGTTTTGAATATGTTTGTGAAGGTGGAGAAACTTTTTTAGAAACCTGCCCTGTGTTTCTCAGTTTTCACCAGCAGATGATTTCATGGTTGCTAAAATAAAATTGGAAATGTGAGCGACCTGGAAACCTTTTCTTTAAAATGTATAACTTAAATATGTGCAGAGGCTCTGAGCTTTGTGACCTTTGCAGCCGAAACAGAAAAGTGTGAGAAGTTGCTGCAGAAGTTTCCTGCAGCTCAGCGCGACCTTTAGGACGAAGCTCTGTCAGCTGCTGGTCGTCTTCCAGGGACGTGTTGCATAACTTGTCAGAGCGCCTGAAGGCTGCTGAACGCTCACCTGAAACACAGCTGCACTTTGGATTCCTTCATCATCGTCTCTCCTCTGTCACTGAGTTGCCTCGCTCAGTTCACATCACATTCGGTTAAAAAAAAAAATCTCATACTTTCACAGATATTACTTTTTGCTACAGTCAGCTGATAACCTTCTAGCTACAGAATATTAAAGGTACACTTCACCCCCTGAAAGGTCACTTGTATATCGGTTACTCACCCCGTGCTACTTTGATTTCTGAAAGTAAATGCTTTTTCTCACATGCCTCCACGGTAAACAAAAAAGCCAAAATTTGAGAAAATTCGTAATGAATTGAAGTCATTGGGGTCCATGTTTAACAGTTTACAATCTCTCAGACAGCTTGTGCAGCACAATCCAATCATTTATCCAGTCATATACTCAGGACTTGACAAACAGACCTTTCTGACTGGGAGCTGAACTGAACGTGAAACTTATCTCTGCTCTCTTCAAAGCTAACTACAGTGGAATCCATCCACCCATATTCAACTGCTTATCCGCAGCTAGGTTGTGGAGGCAGCAGGCTGAGCAAAGCACCCCGGACATCCCTCTCCCCAGCACCTTCCAGCTCCTCCTGGAGGATTCCGAGGTGTTCCCAGATGAGATATAGGGCCCGTCCCAATACCCCCCTTAGTCCTACCCCTTGGCCCTACTCCTACATTTCTGCGTTCCCGCGAGGGGTAGTGGTGTCCCAATTCCTTTTTGCGTGTAGGGGTAGGGGGCATAACGAGGGGTAGTGGGTTTGAAACTAGCCCTTCGGAGCGAGGGATTTCAGATGCTGACTTGCCAGCGAGGGGTAGACGTCACCATGGGTACCACCGAGCAAGAGACGGGGAAAAAAAGTTCATACATAGCTAATGTTACCGTCATCAGGTTGCTTGCTAGCTAACTAACTAGCTCGCACTATCTGGCGTCTGTCATGTGTCCTGTTCTGCAAAATTGTCGGATTTTTCACATTATGATAACACGCCAGCTAGTATAACTATGCTGCCTCGTAATGTTAGCTGGTTAGCTAGCTAGCAGAAGTCCCCTGTCGTCTGTCATTCATCAAACAAAGCATGATGAATGCGGCAAAAGCGACAGGTAGGATGAACTCAACTGGAGACTCCATTGTAGTTGCTGGTTGGAAATGTAGATGGCTCGCAGCTTCCTGTTTAAAATAGTTACGTATGCGTGAATGTAACTGACCCGGTGACGTAGTGAATGGTGTCCCAATTCCTATGGAAAGATTTCAAACCCTACCCCTCGTTGCTTCATTTCCAACAACCATCTACCATGGAGTCTCATTCATCCTACCGATCACGTTTGCCACATTCATCATGCTTCATTTGACGAACGACAGACGACAGGGGACTTCTGCTAGCTAGCTAACCAGCTAACATCACAAGGCAGCATAGTTATACTAGCTGAACGTCTACCTCTCGCTGGCAAGTCAGCATCTGAAAACCCTCGCTCCGAAGTCCTAGTTTCAAACCCACTACCCCTCGTTATGCCCCCTACCCCTACACACAAAAAGGAATTGGGACACCACTACCCCTCGCGGGAACGCACAAATGTAAGGGTAGGGCCAAAGGGTAGGGCTAAGAGGGTACTGGGACGGGCCCTAAATGTGAAGGAGCAGAGGAAACTCATTTCAGCTGCTTGTATTCACGACATCATCCTTTCGGTCACTACCCAGAGCTCATGACTATAGGTGAGGGTTGGGATGGAGATGGACCAGTAAATTGAAAGCTTTGTCTTCTGGCTCAGCTCTCTCTTCACCGCGATAGTCCAGTGCAGCACCTGAATCATTCAAACCGCCGAACCATTTCACTTCTTCATTCAGATAAGTGAAATACTTAGTATCTCTGGGTCTGTGGCTGGCGCAAAATCACAAATGTTCCTGTCTAGAGTCAGTGTTTGGTTTGTCTGTTCTGGGCTACTGTAGAAACATGGTGATCTGGATGAGGACCCGACCCCTAAGTAGATATGAACAGTTCAGGATCTTTAATTCTTCACTCTACACAAACAGTATTTATAATGTTTAATAAATGGCATTAGCTCCCTAAATACCTGACGAGACACAGCAGGTCAATAATCATTGTACAGTCGTTTGGTGTTCAGTGTTTTGCTGGAGGACACTTGGACAGGTGGAGGCAGGGATCAAACCGCCGACCCTGAAGCTTCTGTATTTACTCTGAGCTCTAGGGTTGTATTTATAGCTGTGTTTGAGGTTAGTGTCTTATATAAGAAGCCTGTTTGGTAACGTGATCCTCCCACTTAAAACATAGGTTGGTGTTGGTGTGTCTGCACTCACAGGACAGTTTAAATTGTGTGTTTGTGTTTTAACAATGTTATTATTCGTTCAGCTTCTCTTTATATGAAGGCAATCAGTACAGATGTGTTCAGGTGGAGAAAGTCTTTATGGATAAAAGAAGTTCCTGTAGGTGCTTCAGTGAAGAGTTTAAAGTCTCATCAGGTGTCAACATGTCCTTTCAGACTGGACCTTCAAAGCTGTCAACAGTCAGACTGTCATGTTTTATTTTTCGGGCCATTCTTTAATCTTTTTGTCTCAGTGTTTCTGGACTCGACAACAATCCTCCAGATGGCCAATCCTCCGTGTCGGTGGGTGGCAGCGAGTGGTGTGAACAAACTGATGACATTTATATCGAAGTAAAAGCTGCTGGTTAGATCACACTCATGCTGAATTCAAGAGTGAGTCCTCATGATCTGAGAAATATATTTTTTATAGATTTCATACAGCAGGGATGTGACCTAATTAACAAATCAATGTTAAAATGACTGGTTTTGGAATGGAGTCTGGTGTGGGCAGGCGAGGGTTCAGACAGATTGTTTACGACTAATAATAGTGTGTGTATGTTTGGCCTGATGGTATCATGGTGATGTCATCAGACTACAAATGTCTAAATCTGTGTTACAAACAGGAGGTGTGACTGTTTACCAGGCAGTGAGGCTCTGATGAAAGACCACTAACCAGGGGCATTGTGGGAAATGTAGGATCCAGATTTGAAGCGCTCTGTTTTTAACCTGTTTCTCACATGAACAACTTCTCAGTTATAAATGAAGTCAGAGGAGGGACCAAGTCATTGATTGGCAAGTCCCAAGTCAAGACTGTTGAGATCCAAGTCTTAAACTTTGAGTTTTCTGTCCTCACCAAAGAGTAATTTACAGTGGCATGCAAAAGTTTGGGCACCCGTGGTCCTACTGTGAGTAGTTAAGCAGAAGATGAACTGATCTCCAAAAGGTATGAAGTTAAAGGTGAAACATGAAAAGGGCCTGAAGCCCTTCTTCTAAACCCTGTTTGTATCCAGCTCAGAGTCTTTGAGTTCTTGTTTGGAGGATTTCTTCTTGGGCCGTCTTTATGCTCTGCTCTTTGAGCTCTATCCACAGATGTTTAATGATGTTTAGGTCGGGGGACTGTGAGGGGCGTGGCCAAACCTTCAGCTGGCTCCTCTTGAGGTCGTCCATTGTGGATTTGGAGGTGTGTTATGGATCATTGTCCTCTCTTCATCTTCAGCTTTTTTACAGATGCTGTGATGTCTGGAATTTAACTGAATCCATTCTTCCCACTACCTGTGAAATGTTCCCCGTGTCACTGGAGCATCATCCATCCACCCCCGTCTGTAACAGGTGGACAGGTGTCCCTTTGTCTCATCCATCCCCGTCTGTAACAGGTGGACAGGTGTCCCTTTGTCTCATCCATCCCCGTCTGTAACAGGATGGTGTTGAAAACCATGTTTCATCGTTAACTTCATGTCTTTTGGAGATCAGTTCATCTTCTACTCACTGAACTGTTCATAGTAAGTAAAATTTTGCAGTCACCACTGTAAACATAAAAAAATCATTTGTTAAAACAAGTTGTTAAGCTAATGTTAGCTAACCATTAGCTAGCTACCTATGTTGATATTAGCCTCGACTATATAATACTGAACAAAGCTGGAAGCTGTTGCGTTTTCATTTGTCACCTTCAGTTTTTGTTGACAACTGCATGGTGTTTCAACGAGAACTACTTTCTCTTCGGTAGCTTTCTTTTCAACTGGTGTTCATTAACACCACGTTAGTTCTTCATGGTTCTCTCCTGAAACTTGACTGGATGCTGTCGGATGTTGGATTAGTTCAAACAAAGTGGATCTGGAGAATTAAGTGTCGACTCGCTGGGAATGAATAACATTAATATTAGTTCAGTCAGGACCTGTAGTCAAAGAAAACTTAGGTGGGCCTACATGGATGCTTTAAGGTGGAGAGAGCCCACCTCCCTGCCCTTCCATGCGCCTACACGGAAAGTCTAAGAGCAGAGCAGCATCAATGACAAACAGAAATGACATTGATAAGTCAGACACAGCATGAAAAGGAGGAGCTGGGGTGGAGGCAGGTTGCAAAGCAGCTTGCAGAGGAAGCAGCAACAGTAGGCAGGGCAGAGCAGTTTAAATACGGCGCCCTGAATAAGATTTGGTTGGTTTCATCAATCAGCTGATCCATCAGTTGATTGGGCTCCTGGAGATCAGCTGATATAGCTGGGATGTGAGCTGAGCGTGACATCATGTCCTGTCTGAACCAACACTATGCTCAATTTATTATTAGTTTGTACCAATATATCACGTAAACCCTTCACACTGGACCTTTAATAATCTGAATCTGTAAAGTTTGACTGCAGTGAACAGCACAATATCTCCCTATGAGATGTGCTGGAGTAGCAGTGTAAAGTAGCAGACAATAACACTGCTCGTTAAGTACTTGAGTAAATGTAATTAGTTACTTTCCACCACTGCAGCGACCTTAATAAAGTGAAATATTAAATCACATCCAGCTGCTTGTTTTCCATCTGAAACACGTCTCAGTGATTTATTTCTAAACTGTAAACAGTTGTTAACATCCCATCATGTCAAGATGTGGTATTAAAATCAAAAGTAAGAAGTTTCCTCCTCATCAAACAGACGTGAGTGACGACGGCGAGGTTAAAATCACGATGCAGAGGTTTTTAAAGTTTAATTATGTAGAAGAAAGAAAAAAAATAAAACCGAAATAACAGATTTTAAATTGATGACAACAACAGAGCAGATTAATGTTCTGATTATTAGATCATCATCCACAGTGTGTGTGTATGTGTGTGTGTGTGTGAGTTGGAGGGGGCGCAGATGGCGGATAAATATAACGACTTCTGTCACAGGAAGAGGAAGTGATTCCTAAAAACAGACCACGATCAAGATTTGATCGTGTGTGTGTGTGTGTGTGTCATTGTTGGAGGAAGAAACAGATGCAGCAGTTTTGTCTCATTATGTAACAAGCAGTGTATACACACACACACACACACACACACACACACACACAAACATGGCTCTCTGGTGGATGCGGTTGGCATGGCAACTTGTTGGATGACCATATTTGGGATTTGTAATGTTTTCACAGTTTATAAATTTGGATTCAGTTTAAAAAGAAAGAAAAGAAGGAATAAAAAAAGAGACGGAGGAAGAAAACAAAGGAGGGAAGGATGGGAGATGGGGGGAGGAAAGGAAGAAAGGAAGGAAGGAGGACACAGAGGGAGAAGATAAAAGGAACGAGAGAGAGAAGGAGGGGAGGAGGATGGAAACTGACGAAGAGTCTGAAGAAGAGGAAAAATTGCATTAGAAGACAAATGGACAGATGATTTAGGAAGGAAAGGAGGAGGGAAGGAAGGAGAGGGGAGGATAGGAGAGGAAATGATGGAAGGAAGGAAAGAATTATGCAAACTTGCGTCCTCTCTCGTTCCCCCTCCGCCGTCATGGAGGATCCTCCAATCCCTCAGGGGACAACGAGCTCAGAGTGAGGAAACACAGGTGTGTCCTACGTGTCTCATCTCCCTCTCACATCCTCAGCTAAGTCATGAGAAAGGGACACAAGGGAGGGAAGTGAGGAGACACGTTCACATAATGAAAAGCACCCAGTGAATGAAGTAAAGAATGAGGCAGATAAAGAGGAAGGAATACAGGAGGAAATAAAGACAGAGATGGAAGCGAGGGATGAGAAGAAGGAGGAAGCAGAAGCAGCTGAGTGGATCACCCTCATGCTGAATTTAAGAACAAGTCCTTGTGATCTAAAAAATACAGATTTTTTTAGAAATTTTAAACAAAAGATGAAAAGACAGTAAAAATATGTTAAAATGGTGATTTCTTTAACAGAGTCTGGTCTCACTCACAGGAAGTGTGTTTATTTACATATGAAACACTTGAACCTCTCCAGTTAGAGAGTAAATTCAATATTCTTTCATTTCCGAAAATACCTCAGCACACACACACCTACACACACAGCAGATTGTACCTAGGTGTGTGTGTGTGTGTGTGTGTGTGTGTGTGTGTATCCACCCACGCATGATCATCCACATTCATACATAATGTACAGCACTGACTCTGTTTCCTGTTCGTCTGCAGCTTCAGTCCAATGAACAATATGTTGACAATATTAAATATTCACATGTTCTCACAGTTTGTTTTTCTGCTGATGTTTGTTTGTTTCTGCACATAATTAATGTCAACACTCAATGTTCTCATCAGGCTGCAGGGTTTGAAACAAAAGATGATTAAAAACACCAACAATCATCTCAATTACATGACTAATACTTTGTAAATCAATCATGGAGTAACACACATGTAAGGTTTGGTTCGGTTGACTGGCATAGAGGTGAAAAGATAAATCTTTCCAACTGTGAAATGTGACTCTCTAAAACTGTCTGTCTCTTTTTAGTTGTTCTTTAGTTGTGTTGCATCTCTTTTAAGTCATTACGCTCCTCTTTTTAGTCACTGTATTCCTCTCTTTAGTTGTTATGTGTCTCTGTTTAGTCATTATTCTCCTCTTTTTAGTCCTTATGCTTCTCTTTTTAGTCGATATATTCTTCTTTTTAGCTGTTATATTCCTCTTTTTATTCCTCTTCTTTTCATGTTCTCCTTTAAGTAGATATATTCCTGATTTAGCCATTGTATTCCTCTTTTTAGTTATTTTATTCTTCCTTTTGGTAGTTATATTCTTTCTTTAAGCCATTTTACTCATTATGGGTCTTTTTCAGTCGTTATTCTCCCCTTTTTAGTCCTTATCCTTCTCTTTTTAGGTGTTATATTCCTCTTTTTAGAAGATATATTCCTATTTTCAGTTGTTATTCTCCTCTTTTTAGTCATTATGTTCCTCTTTTTAGTAGATATATTCCTTTTTTTACTTATGTGTCCTATTTCAGTGGTTATACTCCTATTTTCAGTCGTTATTCTCCTCTTTTTAGTCCTCATACTTCTCTTTTTAGTCAATATATTCCTCTTTTTAGTCATTACGCCCCTCTTTTTAGTAGATGTATTCATCTTGTAAGTCATTAAGGTCCTCTTTCTAGTAATCTCTTTTGCTGTACGTTCCACTTTTTAGTTGTTATATTCCTCTTTTTAGTCGTTCGACTTCTCAGTTTAGTCGTTATCCTCCTTTTTTTAGTGGTTTTGTCTCTCCTATCAGTTGTTGTACTCCTCTTTTTAGATGTTGTGCTTCTCTTTTTAGTCATGGTGCTCCTCTTTAGTCATTATGTTCCTCTTTTTAGTCATTATGCTCCTTTTTAGTTTTTATATTGCTTTTTTAGTCATTGTGTCCTTTTTTAGGTATAGTCTCCTTTTAGTCATGTTCCTGTTTTTAGTTGTTATATTCCTTTTTTTAAGTCATTATGCTCCTCTTTTGGTCATTATACTCCTCAGCCTGTGATGGCTCTCAGGTTCATGTCTGATAGACTGGTTGTAGGAAGGTGGATGACTCTGGAGGAAGTGTGTGTGTGATGCTGGTAAGTCTCTCTGTTGGAGATGGTAAACATGGAACAGAAAATCCGACTGGGTTGGATGATGCTGTTGCAAAACAACAACAGGAAGTGAGGGGCAGCAGACAGTGCTCTAAATTTTTAGATGGTGTAGAGTCTTTGCTGGGGGGTGGGTTAAGGGGGCAGTGGTGGTGTGGCATTGATTCATCCAGGTGTTGTATTGCTTTTGTGTGTTTTTTGTTGTATCACATCTCTGTATAGTCATTTTCTGCCTCTTTTCAGTCATTTTAAATCTCTGTAGTCATTTTGGGACTCTGTCGTCATTTCACAACTCTTGCTATATTGCATATCTTTCAATTCAATTCAATTTTATTTAAAAAATCCCAATATCATAAATCACAATTTGCCTCAGAGGGCTTTACAGCATACGACATCCCTCTGTCCTTTGGACCCTCACAGCAGATAAGGAAAAACTCCTAGAGCATAGACTCATAAATCTGTGCGCAAAATATTAGGCTGATGGGTCCAATAGTTTGCAAGATTAGCTGCGGACAGATAGACACACACACAATGAAACCTATAAGGGTGTTTTTACATTTAGTCCTTTTTAAACAAACTAAACTCAGTCCTCTTAAAGTGCACCAAAAAGTGGACCAACAAAAAGGGACTCAGTTCTTTCTGTGTTCACTTTGTCAGTTCATTTGAAAAAGGACCCTGTTCTCTTTCTGGTCTGCTTCACCTCTGACGTCAATCAATTTCAATCAATTTTATTTATAAAGCCCAATATCACAAATCACAATTTGCCTCACAGGGCTTTACAGCATATGACATCCCTCTGTCCTTTGGACCCTCACAGCGGATAAGGAGAAACTCCCCCCCAAAAAAACCCTTTCATGGGGGAAAAAAACGGTAGAAGCCTCAGGAAGAGCAAGTGAGGAGGGATCCCTCTTCCAGGACGGACAGACGAGCAATAGATGTCGTACAGATCAGCATAATAAATTAACAGTAAACCGTATGACACAATGAGACAGAGAGAGACAGAGACAGAGAGAGATGCAGGACAGATGGTAATGAGAGTAGCTTACAACAACATTAATGAAAGTAATAATATTATAATTAATAATAATATATTATTTGACGTGGCCTCAGTCCTCTTTCTGTTCACACTATAGTATGTCTTTGTAGTCATTTTGTGACTCTTTTGTCATTTTGCATCTCTTTGTAGTCATTTCATATCTCTTTGTTGTCATTTTGTGACACTGTAGTCATTTCGTATCTCTTTGTAGTCATTTTGTGACTCTTTGTAGTCATTTTGTGACTCTTAAGTCATTTCGCATCTCTTTGTTGTCACTGTGTGACTCTAGTCATTTTGCATCTCTTTGTAGTCATTTTGTGACTCTTTATAGTCGTTTTGTGACTCTAGTCATTTTGCTTCTCTTTGTAGTCATTTTGTGACTCTGTAGTCATTTTGTGACTGTTTTGTCATTTGGCATATCTTTGTAGTCATTTTGTGACTTTTTGTAGTCGTTTTGTGACTCTAGTCATTTTGCATTTCTGTGTAGTCATTTGTATCTCTTTGTAGTATTTTCTGACCCTGTAGTCATTTTGTGACTGTAGTCATTTCATATCTCTTTGTTGTCATTGTGTGACTCTAGTCATTTTACATCTCTTTGTAGTCATTTTGTGACTCTTAAGTCATTTCGCATCTCTTTGTAGTCATCTTGTGACTCTAGTCATTTTGCATCTTTTTGTCAATTTGTGTCTTGTTTTGGTTATGCATCACTTTGTGAAGGGTTTGCATCTCTTCATTAATTTTGCTTGGATCTTGAGTGCGTCTCTTTGTAGTTTTGCATCCCTTTTTAGTTGTTTTGTGCCTCTTGTTGGTCATTTTTCAGGAGGAGTAGTAATAGTAGTAGTTATATGCAGTAGAACTCCCCAGGACCTGGAAACACTTGATTTTAGATGACTTGTCCTTTAACCGTCCACATTAATCTCAGTTAGACAGCAAACAAACTTCCACACATCCCAGTAACAGAGACCTACTGGGACCAGTCATGTGATTACACCACATGATCCCATGGCTGTGGCTGTGAGACTCTGAGGGTGAACTGAAGCGTTCAGTGAAGAGCTGAAAGTCTTTGTTCACATCTTGTAAATGTTCTGCTGCTGTGACCTCTGACAACAAATCAGCGTTCACTCTGACTAAACAGACCCGACTCTGTAATGAATTCATCACCGCTGACAGGATTTTCTCTTTTAGCTGTGTTTCTTCCCGCTGACGGCCTGTCAAACGACTCAAAGCTCTCCAGCTGCTTTAATGAGTCTTTTTAACTGGAACTCAAACGTCAAACAGTCGAGTGGATGCAAATTCATTTTTTAAGTGCTTCTGTGTCTCAGTTTGGAGCAACAAAGACAGAAATGAGTGTAACTGGAGGAGGTCTCACTCTGATCTGTTCTTCCGGTTCAGAGTGACACATTAACAACCTGCAGGGACTTTCAGAGTCTCATTAAATCATTTTATCGTTTCCACACTCACTTTCCTTTCTGCTGAAAACATTTAAACCCCTCCTGGTTTATTCCGTCTCTGGTTCCGTCTGTTCTCTGAAGGGAAGCTGCATGTTTTGAAGGCAGTTGTAGGAGCGTCTGTTGGGCGTCGCTCCAAACTCTCCAAGCTGCTTCTGTGACTCTGAAGTCACCTGGAAGTTTTCTTTTTGGTGTCTTATTAGCAGATTTTGTCCTTCAGAAACAGAAATATGAAAAATGTTCAGCTGGGAGTCTGACATGTTACCCTGCTTCCCTTCAGCCAAACTCTTATTTACAGCCTCGTTAGCAGCACAGCTGTTTGGATATCAATACCAGACAGTCCGTCACTTCGATTCAGGCGATTTCGGCAACTGTTGGACAGAAGAGTCTGAATGTTTTTATTGGCTCATTTCCATTTTTATTAATTTAAGTTTAATTTTAGTGGTCACATAGAGTTGATTGTTTGATTAACTTTATTACGCCAGAAGAAAATTGGTTTGCAGTGTGGGAACAAGATGTGAAGCTTCATTCAGATCTGAATGTCTTTACATTAGTCAGACTGCAGTTTAACATGTCAGTCACATGTCATCTCCGCCAGGTGTCCACGTTTCGGCTGCTACACAGCAGCCTGAACGGATGGCAGCCACTCCAGACACCAGCAGACACACCACAGCGAGTTTCAGACACATCACAGAAGCCTATCAAAATACAGTGGGTGCAAACATTTGGGCACCCCTGGTAATAATTTATTTATCTGTGAACCGTTCAGTTAGATGAACTGGTCTCCAAAAGACATGAAGTTAAAGATGGAACATGCTTTTAACATTTTAACCAAGATCAGTGTTTTATTTTTGTTTTATACAGTTTTAGAGTGAAATAAAAGGAAAGGAGCACCGTCCAAAAGTTTGGGGTGGATGAGACAAAGGGACACCTGTCCACTTGTTACAGACGGGGGTGGAAGGATGAGAGAAGAGGGAGAAGAGGTCTAAACCCGCTCGTACACCCACAGTAATAATCAGACCAACTTTTCATTTGTTCCAACATGCGTGGATGAATAAATGAATACCCAGCAAAGTTCTTAACAGACATCATGAGAGCTCATGGGAATAAAACTTATTTAACGGCTCCAAACTTAACATCCTGTCATTAATGTGTCAGACATGAGACAGGCAGCAGAATTCACTCTGTAACAACGTTAAATTATGAAACTGATGTGAAGACGTGTCAGAGGCATTATGACGATCTTTAATGAAGACTCCAACAGCAAAATAAAATCCGACAGTGAAGAAACAGAAACAGAAAACACTTCTTAACTCACGGCTGCTCTCTCACATAGACACACAATACTTTGTGTCAGTACGCTGTCATGCTGGAGCCAAGCTGTGAGGAACATTAATGTGTAAGTCATCGTTTTAACAGGTACATGGAGCTGGTGATGTCACGTATTCCACCTGTGAAAAGGGTTTAAAATGCACAAAAAAACAGTCCTGCCGTTCTGATAAATGACAAAAATTCAGTGTGAGAAACTGATGTTAAGGAGAAGTGTAATGTGAGGGAGAGTGGAAGTGGAGGTGGAGAAGACTACAGACACTTTTTCATACCTGCCTGCTGCTCCTGTTGTTTCATTAGTGGCAGTTGTAAAAGAAATCTACTCCCCTTTTTTCTTGCTCGGTGGTAGTCCGTCGCCCACGCTGTTCTCTCTCTGTTCTGTCACTCTCAGTTCACCTGTCAGATGATAATGTGGGATCCATCCCGTCCTGCTGGGGAGATTGAACCCACAACCTCACCACTGTCCAGTCACTGTGTTTTGCGTGGACTCTGACTGCAGGATAGATTAAATATGTAATAGATCCATCTTTGTGTTATCAATCATACGAGACTGGACCAGATGTGAGGTTGTATAATAAAGACGGAGCTGATGCCTCATTTACATAAAACTGTAAACACAGCTGATGAGAAGCACAGAGGGAGGACGGATGATGGACGGATGGATGGACGGATGGATGAACGGATGGATGGATGGATGGATTTAGTTTCAGCCTTAGTTTTATAAACACACTTCCTGATCAACGGATCAATATCTCCTTGTTTTAGGCTGCAGATAACTATCTGACTATATAATGACGAAAACTCTGTCTGTGTGTGTGTTCCATGTTTCTCTCCTCACTGACTTGGTCAATCCATGTGAAATTTGGCACAGTGGTAGAGGGTCATGGGAAAATGCCAATGAAGCAATATTACATCAATTGGCCAAAGGGGGGCGTTATAGCAACCAGCTGAAATGTCAAACTTTGAATGGGCATATCTCATGCCCCGTATGTGGTAGAGACATGAAACTTTTGATTTTCCGCCATTTTGAATTTTTTTGAATTTTTTGAAAAACACTTCAAATGGATCTCTTTCTAGGAAGTCTGAGCGATCTGCATGAAACTGGGTGAACATAATCTAGGGACCAATATCTAAAGTTCCCTCTCGGCAAAAGTTGGAAAACTTACTAAAACTGAGCTTCTATAAGGCAATGAATATTGCGGAGGGCGTGGCTCATCACATAAAGGTGTATAACATCTCAAGGGTTTCACCCATCACCACGCAACTTTGTAGGCATATGACCACACATAATCTGAGGGGACCCCTCCATTATTGACCCCATCAAACAAAATGGGGGCGCTAGAGAGCTCATTTCTTATCTAGGCCTAACTGCCATATGGATTTTTACTAAACTTGGTAGATATGTAGAACAGGACGCCTCAAGGTGACTGGAGAAATTTAACTCTAATTGGCAACTGGGTGGCACTATAACAACAGAAAAATGCTTAAAAATGGCTAAAATGCGACCGATCGCTGTGGCTCCCCCTGTGGACCAATGTTGGTGTTTGTTTTCTAATTTTTGGTATGACTAAGTCATGGTATGGTATGCTGTACATAATCACAGAAACCAAATCAATCTGTTGGACAACGAGTGAAAAATTTTGCTTGGCTGCGGTTTGGGTTCGGCCCACTTGACATGCTGCTGTGTTGTGCTATGGCGTATTCAAGTGCTGGAATTTGTTGTTTACATGACAACACCTGAACACAACACAGTGCTGTGCTCCGGGTTCGAGATTGTGTGTATGTGTGTGTGTGTGTGTGTGTGTGCAACAACACTGATACTTCTGATCCTTATGCCTATCAACATTTGCAGAAATCTGCAGATACAGATCACGTCTTTTACTTTTTAATCATAGTTTTACTTTAAATTTAAAATTACAAACTCTCTTTAATTAATATCCATAATAATCAAATCAAATCACATTTATTTATAAAGCACATTTAAAAACAACCTAGGTTGACCAAAGTGCTGTACAATAAAGGTAAAGTCACAGAATAACAAAGTGCAGAGATCAAAATATGTGGCAATACAATCCCATGTACACAAGTCCAAAAGTAGAGGAACAAATTGGAGAGTGGAAATACAGAAGACTACAAAAGGGGGATGAGAGTTCAGGAGCGCTCTAAAGCTTCAGAGTCAAAGTGGGTCTTAAGTCTAGCCTTAAAAGTGTCCACAGATGGGGAATCCTTAATGGAGAGGGGTAGACTGTTCCAAAGTTTGGGTGCAGCCACAGCGAACGCACGATCCCCTTTACCCTTTAGCCTCGATCAAGGCACAGCCAGAAGCTGCTGGTTTGAAGATCTGAGTACTCTGGAATTTAAAAGGGGACATAAGAGCTCAGAAATATATTGGGTAGCCAGGCCATTAACAGCTTTAAAAACAAACAATAAAACCTTGAATTCAATCCTGTAATTGACTGGTTACCAGTGCAGGGATGCCAGCACAGGTGTTATGCTGTCTCTTGTCCTTGTGCCAGTCTTGGAGCAGCATTCTGGACAAGCTGCAGGCGTGAGGTAGATTTAGGGACACCCAGATATAATGCATTGCCATATTCCAGTCGGGGGGTGATCAAGGCATTTGTGATGGTTTTTAAGTGGTTTGAAGAAAGGAAAGGTTTGAATTTGGAGATTTGTCGTTGCTGGAAAAAGCACCCTTTGACAACAGTACTGATTTGTCGGTCAAATTTTAAGAGATAATAAATCTCTTATAATTTAACTGAAAGAACACACAGGTGTGGTTCGTCCATCTCTGCTTGTGTCTCTGTTTAGTCTTTACATGCTCGTGTGTATGAAGTGCATCTGAAACATTTGTGTTGCTGTGAGTCACAGTGACATTTCCAGCATCTTGATAATACATATGATTCCGTCTAAACAATATATGAAATGTCAGAGTATGATTGAAATAGACAGTTTAATGATAACACACAAACATCTGCAACAGAAACATGTGATGTTTATACATGAACAGATTCTTCTCTCCTGTTAGAGGGAACTTTGTCTCTTTCAGTTTTCAGTCTGTTGAACCTCTGCAGCGTTTTGTTCTCCTTGTACAAAAGAAACTAAATAACATCTATTCATTAAGAATCCTCTACCACCTGAAAGCATCAAAGACCTCTGTGACAGCACATAACAAGCTTTTAACTGTGGTGTTTAGACTTTGTGTTAATATCCACCTGCTGGACCTCAGCACTGTGGACAGAGATGCTGTACACACACACACACACACATGCCTGCCTAAAATCAACCTGCGTAGTTGTCCCTCCATTGTGACATTAGAAAGTGTCACATTTATCTTGCAAGTGTACTCTTCTTCAACGTTTGCTTTACTTCCTGGATTTTTCCCACATGGAAATTCTGACCAATCAAGAGCAGCTTTCTCACACAAGGCATTTGATCTGGTCCGCTTGTAAATGCTGCCGTGAGAACATGAACCAAATCTAGGCAATTATACAACTTTGGAACAGCATGAGTCCCTGATTCAGACCAAAGGAGACGACTCCAGGTGTGACAAGGAGTTTATCCGCCCTTTATTGGACCACCACAGCTGTGATTATGTATCACTTTACAGTCTGTAAAATCACTTTTTAAGATAACAATCTGCTCCTGTTGAATTATCAGAGTATATTTTAGTGATAAATGAGCTGTATTAATTTAAATTAATGTAGCAAACAACTTCACAGAGAGCTGAACATATACTGAGCCAGTGATTCAACTCTCTGTGTGTTTCTCCTCTGGACTAATGAAAGCAGACAATCTTTGATATGCAAAACCCCTCATTTCCCTTCACACAACCACACACACACACACACACTGGCCACCTGTCATTTCCCCTGCCTGTGTGTGTGTGTGTGTGTGTGTGTGTGTGTGAGTTGAATGTAATCCAACACTCAAATAAAATAAATGAAAGCACATCTGAGGGATTTATTTTGTGTCCAATGTGTCGCAGCAGCAGAACAAAACACATTTGTTCCTATCACACACACACACACGTATGTTGATTAATCTGATTGCTGAATCAAAGCAGACGTGAAGCAGCTGAATGTGCTCCTGCTGATGATTTAATATTTCTACACTACAAATTACATTAACAAACAGTTCATTTGAATCAGCTGAAGATGGAACATTTATCCTCCGGTGTTCATGGTCATCTGTTCTCCATAATATCTCAGCAATGATAACAATAATAAGCAATAATGGCTGTAATGATACATGAATGTGCAGCGTATGTAACATGGTGTCAAACATAAAAGACAAAAATAAACCCCTCTATAGATGAGTCTTGAATCCTGTCAAGGATGCATGTGTGTGTGTCCTCAGCGAGCATCAAGCACCCACAATTCTTTACACACGATTGTCATTTATTATGATTAATATCTCCAGTTGTTTATCATACAAGCATGAAAACGTATCGACAGATTTAAATAAAGTGATTTTGATAAATCAGCAGTGAGGATGTCGACAGCAAACATTAAAGCGTCCTCATTTGTTTTGAGGTGAACATATTTCAGAGGATTTCTCAGCTGTATCATGTACAGGAGCCACGTCAGCTGTTTCAGCGCAGCTCATCAGATCAGATCCACTCATCATTTTAGGCCCAATCCCAATACCCCCCCCTGCCCCTTACGCCTTATCCCTCGAAATGAAGCAACACGGGGTAGGGGTTGAAATCTTTCCCTAGGAATTGGGACACCACTCACTACGTCACCGCGTCGGTTACATTCACACATACGTAATTATTTTAAACAGGAAGCTGCGAGCCATCTACAACGTAACGGTAACATTAGCTACTATTATGCTTGCTACTAACGTATCATTAGAGTAATAAGATATGTATGACAGGGGACTTATGCTAGCTAGCTAACCAGCTAACATTACGAGGCAGCATAGTTATACTAGCTGGCATGTTATCGTAATGTGAAAAATCCGACAATTTTGCAGAACAGGACAGATGACAGACGCCAGACAGTGCGAGCTAGCTAACTAGCTAACAAGCAACCTGACGACAGTAACATTCTGTCAACTCCAATGTAGACATCATAATTAGCAATAAAAACTTTTTGCCCCCATCTCTTGCTCGGTGGTAGCCATGGCGACGTCTACCCCTCGCTGGCAAGTCAGCATCTGAAATCCCTCGCTCCGAAGGGCTAGTTTCATACCCACTACCCCTCGTTATGCCACCTACCCCTACACGCAAAAAGGAATTGGGACACCACTACCCCTCGCTGGAGCGTGAAAATGTAAGGGTAAGGCTAAGAGGGTATTGGGACGGGCCCTAAATGTGAAGAAGCAGTGGCTCTACTCCGAGCTCCCTCAAAATGTCTGACTCCTCCCCCTATCTCTAAGGCTGAGCCCAGACACCCCACAGAGGAAAGTCATTTCAGCCGCTTGTATTCACGACATCATCCTTTGGTCACTACCCAGAGCTCATGACTACAGGTGAGGGTTGGGATGGAGATGGACCAGTAAATTGAAAGCTTTGTCTTCTGGCTCAGCTCTCTCTTCACCGCACACACACACATAAAACATGAACCAGTTTGGAACCACAAAGTGATTCTGTGTCTGTAGATGGTGAATTAGACCTTTTTAACTTTTTTCACTTTACAATATATGAAAATATTCTGTCTTTTTTCCTTTTTTATTATTGTTATGTTTTCAACTTAAAATTTATCTCAAAAAGCTCATACACTCAGGGGCCACTTTATTAGGGACACCTTGCTAGTACCAGGTTGGACCCCCTTTGTAATTCTTGGTGTCATTGATTCAACAAGGTGCTGGAAACATTCCTCAGAGATTCTGGTCCATATTGACATGATGACATCACATTGAGATTGAGATCTGGTGACTGTGGAGGCCATTGGAGTACAGTGAACTCATTGTCATGTTTGAGATGATGTGAGCTTTGTGACATGGTGCGTTATCCTGCTGGAAGTAGCCATCAGAAGATGGGTACACTGTGGTCATAAAGGGATGGACACGCTCAGCAACAATACTCAGGTAGGCTGTGGTGTTTAAACCATGCTCAGTTGGTACTAAGAAAATCTCCCCCACACCATTACACCACCAGCAGCAGCAGCAGCAGCAGCAGCAGCCTGAAGCGTTGATACAAGGCAGGATGGATCCATGCTTCCATCTGAATGTGGTTTTTCCAATCTTCTATTGTCCAGTTTTGGTGAGAAAACCCGTGTGAATTGTAGCCTCAGTTTGCTGTTGTTAGCTGACAGGAGTGGCACCTGGTGTGGTCTTCTGCTGCTGTAGCCCATCTGCTTCAAGGTTGGACAAGGTGTTGTTGCTTCAGAGATGCTCTTCTGCACACCTTGGTTGTAACCAGTGCTTATTTGACTTCCTGTTGCCTTTCTATCATCTTGAAGCAGTCTGGCCATTCTCCTCTGACCTCTGGCATCAACAAGGCATTTTGGCTCACTGGATATTTTCTCTTTTTGGGACCATCCTCTGTAAACCCTAGAGATGGTTGTGCTGAAATCATCATTGCCTTCTTTGTTCTTAATGTGCTGACTTTCATAAAGTTCCACAGACACCTAACAAACAGCTCGTTGATTTCCCGTTTGAATAAAAGGTTTTCTCTGTGTGTGTCTCTGCTCAGAGGGGAAGGTGGAGGTGACTAAAGAAGGGATGAAGCTGTGCACGATGGGGCCGGGCAAAGTGTTCGGAGAGCTGGCCATCCTCTACAACTGCACCAGGACGGCAACTGTCATGAGTGAGTACACTGAGAGAGTGTGTGTGACCGTGTGTGACCGTGTGTGAAGAGTGTGTGAAGTGTGTGTGTGTGTTTCTGCAGCGGTCAGTAATTAATATCCCCAACAAACACGATGAAGAGTTGAAATTCACCGTTTTCAGACAGCAACACTCCACAGACGAGCTGTAAAAGAGCAGCTGGAAGTTTTTTCCTCTTGCTGAGATTTCCTGTGGTGAAAACTCAAAGCAGCAGCGGGGAACATTAACTGTCTGGGGTCTGGACCGCTGCAGGAAACTGATCAGAGTTCAGGAGACGACAGGAGGAGTGGGAGTGAAGATGCTGCAGTCTGAACCAATAAAACATCAACCGCAACTCTGACAGCTGTGTGTGTGTGTGTGTGTGTGTGTGTGTGTGTGTGTGGACCTCCAACTTTTTTGTCAGCGCTTCCTGGTAGAGTGCTCACTAAGCAGCGGTTGCCAGGCAACACCATCCGGTCCAGCCAATGAGCTAAGTTTTGGCAACGGTGTCTCTTGGCAACAGCGTTGGGTTCGAGGGGGATTCGTGTTTTTTTTTTTTTTTTTCGTTTGCTGAAGCTTTTCGCTCGTTATCTTCACATTAACACACAAACTGCAGCTGGATTTGAGCTGCTTTAATTCTCACTTTAACACAGAGCGCTCGGCTTTATGGCTGCTTCTCATCATTACAATCTTTATACAGAAAAGTAGTAAACTGTGGAGTCAAAGTGACGTTACAGCGACACGAGTTCAACTTGACAAATATGTGCAGCTAAAAGGAGGTTTCTTCAATGATGGAAAACTCCTCAAGGGTTTGGTTTGGGCCCATAAAAGCTGATTATGTGCTAAACTGAACAGATTTAAGGCATCTAGACGGGTTTATAAAAGCAGGGATTCAACTGCTGCACTTAAAGAAGGATGAATAATTGATTAATCAGCAGGACACAGAGGAGTTTTGTCTCTGAACAACAGTTAGTTGAGTCGGACTCTCAGACCTCTGAACTCCACCACACACACGCGTTTCTCATGTTCACACACTCGTTAATAAACATTAATAATCATCCAACAGTGACCACCTGACACAAACACACATAGCAGCACAGTAAACATTCTCAGCCGATAATATTCGCTGCTGTGCAGTGTCTCCTGTTGTTTCCGTGGTTACAGAGACACTTGGTATCTCCGTAGCAACAGACGGCAGGTCATAAAGCAGTGGAAACAAGAAATAAAAAGTAATGACCAAACAGGGGCCTCTTGTCACCGCAGATACAGACTACTGCAGTACTACTGCAACACTTTTATTGTACTCTGTAGTACCGACAGGTATCACAGGAAGTAGATTGTTTTAATCAAGTTAAAGTCTCATCAGTGTGCGTCCTGAGGTGTGCAGAGAGCTGCAGTTTGCAGTGGATGCTCAGAGAAATATCACTGGATTACTTTGATACTTAAGAAAACTTAAACACATGCTGACTCTCAGGGAACCTTCTGCATGGTCTTTTTTCTCTGATTTCCAAGTGGACATTTCTTCTGGATGGACATCAGAGATAATGATATCCTCAGGAAGTGTGAGTCACACCAACCCAAGTGCCAAAAAAGAAATTGTTGGCATTGGCTTAAAATACCTGCTTTATCACGCCACTATCCTGGGTGGAAAAATGATGCATCACTAAAAAACAATCATTTTTGGTGCCTAAAAAGCGTCTGAAAAAAAGCTACAGGTCACGTAAACACACCCACATTTGGTGCCGGAAATGTTATTCGTAAAACACTGATGGGTTGCTAAAAAAAAAACAACAATCTTTGGAGCCTTCAAAGCCACTGTCAAAAATATGTCTCACATAAAAACACCATCGTTTGGTGCCTTAAAAGCAGCTTGTAAAACATTGACACATCACTAAAAAACAACTACCTTCAATGCGGAAATAGCTGCCACAGGTCACGTAAACAGATCCATGATTGGTGCCTAAATTGCTATTTGTGAAACATTGATGCATCGCTAAAAAACAACCGTCTTTGCTGCCCAAAAAAATGCCAGAAAAAATATGTGTCACTTAAAAACACCAACATTGAGTGCCTAAAAATTGGCTGGAAAAAACGCCACAGGTCGCTGGAAAACACCAACACTTGCCTGAAACGCAGCTTGTAAAACTTTGACGCAACACTCAAAACAACCTTCTATAAAGCCTAAAAAGCTGCTGGTTTGTTGTTGGAGAATTTCTGTTTGCTGTAGTTAATAATGTATTTATGTCTTTGTCCTGTGAATTATATCTTTTTATTGGTTTTAAAACATTTTGCCAAAGGACTGCAGTTGAGCCAGCTGGCTAACAGAAACAGAAATGCTGATTAATGCGTGTTGTCCTTATAAATAAATTTAATTTAAAAAATAAAATTAAAAACACCAACACTTGGGGCCTAAAAAGCTGTTTGTAAAACATGTTGTTAGAAAGTCATTTGTAAACAGCAATGGGTCGCTAAAAAAACCCACACGTTTGGAGCCTCAAAAGCCACTTGTATAAAACAGCAGCAAGACGCTAAAACACAACCAGTATTTTTTTTAAATTGTTGGTCCAGTGCTCGACAGGCGTCTCTCCAGGTGTCATACCATCCACCACCCCCTCCACCTGATGACAGATTCAGCTCAGATACCTCGTCACTTCAGAAACAAAAAAGGAAATTCCTGTGGTTTCCACCCCTAATCATGACGTGCCTTTGGCGTCCCCAGATGTGATGCAGAATAAATATGTTGCGACACACGATTTCTAAGATGTGTTTAGTTCAGTTCAGTAAGTTACAGTAAGTTAGTTATGATCCGGTTTGTTGGAAGACTTAACTTACCTGGGCAGCCTCATCAGTGAGGACAGCAGGACCCAAAAAGACATCAAAGCAAGACTGAGAAAGGCTCAGGTTGAACTTCTCCAAACTCTGATCCATCTGGAGATCTGAACAACACAGCCTCAGAACCAAGATGCTCATGTGTAATGGCAAAGTTCTGCTGTACGGTTCAGAGAGTCGAGGGGTCAGAACAGACGTGAGGAGAGTGGAGGTCTTTCACAGTGGACGCCTCAGATGAACATGCTGGATCTTCTGGCCAAACAAAATCAGGTAGCCAGAGCATCACCAAGGAGATCACACACACAGATGTTTGGCCTGGCCATCTGCTGAGAATGGAACCGTATCATGAGTCACCTTAAGATGGACGCCACCAGACAAAAGAAAACCTGGAAGGCCCAAAACCACCTTCTGGAGCTGGAAAAGATGAACCTGTGGAGGGAAGAGACGCAACATGCTGAATGCAATGGAAAGAGCTCACTGAGACTCATCCCACAGGGGATGAAGAGGAGGGAGTAAGTAAGGAGTCAGGACTCTCCTGTGTTTCCCGTCTGTCTTACTCCTGGTCTTCATTCCTGTGACTCCCCACTCTGCAGCAGCTGTAATTTCTCCCATGTGCCCTGCAAAATCCTGTCTGCCATCATGCAGCGGAACAGTGAGGTCATCTGATCTCCACATGAATGTTTTCTTACAGACGGCACTCTGCGGCCTGTTCAAACATCTGATTATGAATTATAAATGCTAATCCATACCCATTGAGTGCACAGTTGCCCATGTACAGTTTCACATGGTGTGTGTTTGGGATACAGATCATAGGAAACTGCAGATTAAATAGTCAACTGAACCCATTAAGAAGAGCAAGTTGCGTGGTGATGGGTGAAACCCTTGAGATGTTATACACCTTTATGTGATGAGCCACGCCCTCCACTATATTCATTGCCGTATAGAAGCTCAGTCTGAGTAAGTTTTCCAACTTTTGCCAAGAGGGAACTTTAGATATTGGTCCCTAGATTATGTTCACCCAGTTTCATGCAGATCGCTCAAACTTCCTAGGAAGAGATTCATTTGAAGTGTTTTTAAAAAAATTCAAAATGGCGGAAAATCAAAAGTTTCATGTCTCTACCACATACGGGGGATGAGATATGCCCATTCAAAGTTTGCAGTTTCAGTTGGTTGCTATAGCGCCCCCCTTTGGCCAATTGATGTAATATTGCTTCATTGGCATCCTCCCATGACCCTCTACCACTGTGCCAAATTTCACATGGATTGACCAAGTCAGTGAGGAGAAAAACGTGGAACAGACACACAGACACACACACACAGACAGAGTGTTCCTCATTATATAGTAAGATCACACCACCGTCCTCAGTGAAGCTTCAGTAGAATTAAACAGAAATACGTGACAGTTAGTAAACAGGAAGCAGTATTAAGCCACAGAAATTAAATACGGTCAGACTTCCTGTGAAATCAACCCTGAACACATCAAAACTTTTCTCTTGTCCCGTCTCTCACTTTATTTTCCACATGATTTTTGTCCTTATACCTTATAAACACTCTAAAGAACACAGAGTTTGGTCACAGTGTAATGAGAGTGAAGGTCGTCATCACTTCCTGCTGTAACGCTCTGAAACAATCCTTCAGGATGATGTAAACACACTTCCTGTGTCGGAGAGCAGCGACTTTACTCACTCCTGCTCATTAAAGTTTCTACGAGTCTGCACATCTCCACGGTAACTGCAGCCAACACACACACACACACATGCAGTGAACGCTCTCAGGTGAATGACGGGTAACCATGGTAACCAGCTGTGTGAGCATCGGCGCCAAGGTTTATGGGATGTTGGAGGCTTCAGCTGGAATCAGGATGGTAAAGAGATTCGGATGGCTTTTGAACACGAACACACACACACACACACACACACACACACACACAGATATTTCATCAGTTCTTGAAATTCATATTTTTTAACTCAGCTGTCAATATTTTCACTTTTAAAGACATCGGATATAACAATATGAAATTTGATTGTTCCCTTATTATATTTGCTTTAAAAAAAAAAAAGTGTGTGTGTGTGTGTCTTCAGTAACATTTTTCTTTTCTGTCAGACGATTAATGAATTTATTTAATCCGAAAATATTTTTTTCCTTCTCGGATTCAAACTTTTTTGCACTGCGTCTGAACTCTGTGAGGAAACTAACAGGAAGTGACACGTTACAGGAAGTGAGAGCTGCTTTCATCAACTCTCTAATGTCCAGAGCATAGACATATATACATAGACGCCGCATCGACTGCCTGAGCGCGTCCTCGCCGGCCGCTATCTTGGATGGGTCTTGCTTCGCCTCCACAGTGCATTCACTTCTATTGAGGAAGGAGCTGTATGCACAAGTAAAATAGAATAACTCGCTGAATTTTCAACTGATTTTCACGAGGTTTGGTTTGCTACAAACGACACATGTAGTTATGATACAGGATGCTTTCGTACATTAAAAATGCGGGATTTCATGCTTTAATACTTCCTGCAGATAGCAACAGCATGTTATTTAGGTCACAACACAGTTCTTTTATTCACCTCAACCCCAGAGTGGGATATATATACTGTATAAACACAATATACACAATACAAAATATAGTATAGCATATTAATAAATTTATTAATATATTTTAATAAAGAAAAAGCTTTATTGTTGATTGAGTTTATTTCTCACACGCTCACTCTCTTTTATACCCACAGCCATCAGACTTAATAATTCTTTGTTAAATAGATGATCTTACAGACTTCTTTGAAATTTTCTTTTTGGGGATTAATAAAGTTATTCTTATTCTTATTACACTGACTGCTGTGATCCCTCAAAAGTAGTAAAAAACATTTTCAGTATTTACTTAAACACTGAAATTAATTTTGGTATTGGTATTCTAACTATGAAAATGGGACTGTGGTCAAGATAATTTCAAAAAAGATACAGAAGGATGAGCAGCAGGAGATATTTGCAGCACAGCTGGTGGAAAAGTGAATATGTGCGCAAAGGTGTGCTAGGCAAGGCAAGTTTATTTGTATAGCACAATTCAACACAAGGTAATTCAAAGTACTTTACAGAGACATTAAAAGCAACAAGACACAATCTAAAACAGTAAAAACAGTTGATTGAAAAGGGAAATAGAAATTGAGAATGATAGCGATAATAATAAAATACAGTAACATAAAATAAAAACAGGCTCAATACATTGAACAGTCAGGATAAGAAAAGAAGTAGAATAATAAAAGGCATAAATCAGCAGTGTGTAGTACGGGCAGTAGAATACAGCAGGTAAGTATTTAATCTTCTGAAGTACGCTTCAGTAAACAATAGTGTTTTTAGCCCTGATTTAAAGGAGCTGACAGTTTGAGCAAACCTCAGATCTAATATTATGCTATACATAATATGCTATACTGTGTTTTGTATTGTGTATATGGTGTTTATACAGTATATAAATACTGTATAGTATATATATATATATATATATATATATATATACATATATACATATTTGAATATATATATATCCTACTGAGGTAAATAAAAGAACTGTGTTGTGACCTAAATAACATGCTGTTGTAACAAACCAAACCTCGTGAAAATCAGTTGAAAATTCAGTGAGTTATTCTATTTTACTTGTGCATACAGCTCCTTCCTCAATAGAAGTGAATGCACTGTGGAGGCGAAGCGAGACCCATCCAAGATGGCAGCCGGCGAGGACGTCGGCTCCAATAGGCAGCGGCAGTCAATGCGGCGTCTATGTATATATGTCTATGGTCCAGAGGACAGAGGACATTAGAGAGGAGAGGAGCTTTCTATTCTTCTTTCTGGTTCTTTCATACTTCCTTTATTCCTTTCCTTCATCCTTCATTGTGTACTTCTTTCCTTCTTACTTCATTCTTTATTCTTTCTTTCATTCCTACTTTCATCCTTGCGTTTGTCCTTCCTTTCATTCTTTCCTTCACCTTTTATTCTTTCTTTCATCTAAACTGCCACCTTTCATTTAATTTTTCCGACATCCTTCTGTTTGTCCTTCCTTTTGCTCTTTCCTTCATCCTTCCTTTTGTCCTTCATTCCTTTCTTTCCTTCACCCAGTCCTTACATTCTTTACTTCATCCTTTCTTTTGTTCTTTTTATCATACTTCTCTTTGTTCTTCCCTTCATCCTTAATTTTATTCTCTCCCTCATCCTTTATTTGTCCTTTTTGTTCTTTCTTTCATCTTTTCTTTCATACTTCCTCTCATTCCTTCCTTCAGTCTTTTCTTCATCCCTCCTTCCATCCTATCTGTACTTCATCCCTTCATCCTTCTCTTCATCCTTCCCTTCATCCTATCTTTCGTTCTTCCTTTCATCCTTCCTGTCCTCCATCCTTCCCTCCTGTCTGTAGCTGTTTGTTTGACTCTGTCTTTTGTCCCGTCCATGTGTCTGTCCAGCGGCTTGTTGATGTATAGAAACGCTCTCAGCTGTTTGAGACGAGATGTTAAAAAGACGTCTCTCCAGGTGAATCACGACGGGACGGATCGTCTCTTCAGTCAAGTCCTCGGGAGAAATGACATGAATCCACATCAGACGTCCGTCTCCACTGATGAAATGTCTCATCAGGGTCCAAAGTATCAGACGATGTTAATAACCACTGCCGGCTGTTCTTATTCAAGACATTCACAGAATCAGCTGTAATCAACGTTTGTTCCCTGATGATGATGATGATGATGATGATGATGATCTCAGTCTGGAGGCTCATCTGTAAAACCATTAAACACTGGAGGTGCGTTTGATTTCTCCTCCCTGTCTCTCCTGCTGTGTTGAAGACATGAACAGACTCTCTGCAGTGAAAACAAACCGATATCTCACCGTTGTTCTCTGATGTCAGTCCCACAGTTCTCCTCTGTCCTCGGCCGTCTGGGGAATCAAACCTGCGTCATCAGGAAGGTGTGATGTCTCCACACGGAGCTTCAGCCTCCAGAGAACTCACACTTGTGTCTTCCTCCCTCGGGGGATGATTTTGGCTGGTTTGGGAGCTCTCTACCATCATGACCAATGACGTTAAAACCAGTCACTTCCTGTGCACTGATTGGTCCGTTTAAACTGGACAGCAGGAGACGTGTCCAATCAACACCTTGAAGTCACCTTGTGGTCACGTTTACAGAAGTTTAGTTTTGGGGAGTCGCTCTAAAACCAGATCCAAATGTTGATCTGCTCGTCGAGATTTCTTCAGGTCACCGTGCACTCCAGAAGTTTCCCCCACAGCGCTGAGGTGAGGTTGAGACTATATCAATGGTAGTGACCAGGTGCCAAACTGTGAGCAGCAGGCATCCATGAGACACAGCGCCAAAATAACAAATATAACGAGGCAAAACCCCGAACAAGAGTGAATGTGGGCTTGGTTTTTACTTCCGCTTTTCATTGATGAGTGTGTTTACCAGGCCGTGGCCTCTGGAGCTCCCCAACACTGAAATGCCAAAAACTGCAGTTCCTTAGTTCTTTATTTTATTAAAAATGTGAACAGCTAAATGAGTCACACGCCCACACTTTGATATCAAACTGAAAATAACAATCCCACTGTATATAATGTATAACCATGTTTTAACAGAATAAAGCCCTATTCGGACGGGATTAGTTTAACGTGGAGACGTGGGGTAAAGTAGTTATTACCAGGGATTTTAGTCCTGTCCGAACACGCCATGTCTGTAATCATTACGGATAAGGTCAGTATTAAAGTAGTAAAATTTTTACCTTCTGTAAAACAGTCTGGAGAAAATACCTCAGGTAATATTAGTCCCATGCGAACGTGATCCATATTTTAGGTTGACCATATTTTGATTTCCAAAAAAGAGGACACTCACACACTAGCCTACTGAAATGATACTCGCAGTTTACTCAAAGATGCCTTATAATTTTAATATATTCAAAGTTTATATGTATGGATAGAAAATTCAGTTATATTACAAAATAATATCTCTCAAAGACAGAAATTCAGATAGACCCCAATAGGGGACGCATACACACTACAGTGTGAGGATGCGAGCCCGACGGTACCCAACGTGTCGTTCCGGGTTCGGTCAAAAATGTATAAATTGTATTCGGGCTCGGGTCGGATTCGGTCAGCTTTCAGTGAAAATGTAGTGTAAAAATAAATAAAATCCTATTGTGTGTCCTGTTTATTGCTTGGGCACTGTTATTTACATGACAACACCTGAACATAACGCACACAGACACACACTGGCTGTTTGTTTCTACCTCTCTTCTTGCTGGAAGTCTTGGACCTCCCGCCGCCCGCCTCCGCCTTGATTAAACGCTGAAAATAAAATAAAAGAGGGAGACTAGTTTTCCTATTTTATCTTATTTTGTTATACTTCTCCCTCTCCCCTTGCTGGAAGCATTGGACTTCCCGCCTCTCCCTCTCCGCAGCTGAGCACCCACGGCACACACCCGGCCTGTTAAATAGCCTGTAACAACTGTGTGACACAAAGTCAGTGCTTTAGTAATTAAATAATGTCGGGCTCGGTTCTATGAACCATCCAGACCTCTCAGGTCTTCTGCGACAGGTCTGCTTTGTGTCCCCAAAGTCACGAATAATATGGAGAAGCAGCATTTAGTTTTCATGCTCCACATATCTGGAACAAACAAAAGGTTGAAGACTTCTCTGTTTGCAGCTGCCTTTTATTAAATCAATTATTTATTAATATCTTACACTGCACAGTCATTTTTATTATTCAAACACTTTTATTGTTTTAAACTGCACTGTAACTTTATTCTTGTATTTTTCTAGTCTTTTTTTTTATGGTGTTTTTTTAATATTGTAAATCATTCAGTAATTCATTTTGCCTCTTTTTCTCCTCTTTTATTGTAAATCTGTTTCCTTTATTATGTTTTATATTTCACTGTTCTGTTCTAAAGCACTTTGAATAGACCTGGTGTATGAAATGTGCTGTGCAAACAACGATAGATAGATAGATAGATAGATAGATAAACAAAGTCATACAAAATATTTCAAAAACATATATTCGCAGTCAACATGTACCAACATACAATTTAACAAAACAAATGTGAAGTAAACTAGGAAAACAACGAGAACCATAAATAAATAAGGATTGTCATGACTGTACCTTTTGAAAATCATTTCTTTATACCTTTTTTTAAATTGCTTTTTAAGTTCCCCATTCAGATTGTTCCATATCTTCACTCCTCAAACAGAAATACAAAAGCTTTTCCTGATTGTACGAAAACTGGGAGTTTTAAAATTAATTAGCCCCTCTTAAATTATGAATTCCTTCTTCTGTAAACATGTTTTGAATATTTGCTGCTAGTAAATTACTTTTTGCCTTAAACATCATTTGCGCTATTTCATAATTGATGAGATCAAGTTTTAATATATGTGCCTGTAAGAATAATGGGTTTGTATGATCCTGATATCCAGCTTTGTGAATGATGCGTATTGCTCTTTTTGAGGAATGACTGACTGTAGTGAAGTTTTGTAATTGCTGCCCCAGACCTCTGCACAGTAACTTAAGTACGGTGAAACCAGTGAACAGTACAGAATGTGGAGTGATTTGTGATCTAAGACCTGTTTTGCTTTGTTTAATACTGCAATGCTTCTTGATATTTTGGAGTGGATATGTTTGATGTGTAATTTCCAGAAGAAAGAAATTTATTTACAGAAACTTGCTTAATCTTAATCCCATCCACCACAATATTTATTTGGGTACCTTTCCCCAAGTTCCCAAATAACATGAATTTTGTTTTGTTCAAATTTAATGATAGTTTTTTTTTTTTTTTTATCAAACCATATTTTCAATGTACACATTTCTGAAGTAATATCTTTTTGTAACTGACAAACATCATTTCCGGAACAAAAAATGTTTGTGTCATCAGCAAATAAAATGAGTTTATGTGTTTCAGACACACTGCATTAATCATTAGTATATAGAATGAACAATTTGGGGCCCAAAACTGACTCCTGGGGGACACCAGAGGTAATGTCCAAACATGAAGAGCAACAATCAACTGGTGCCTGCTAGACAAATAACTTTCCACCCAGTTGAACACAACCCCCCTGATGCCGTACCTTTCCAACTTTCTGATTAATATGTCATGATTTATGGTGTCAAATGTTTCCTGATTTTTATACCACGTCTGTTGCTCTGAACATCTGATAATGACATGGACCCCGGTCTCACTCCAAAATCGTCAAAATCCGGCGCTTGGGCAGTGACTTGCAGCGTCAGAAACCAACGATGAAAGGCGTCCTTTAAGGTTGGCATGATACGTGGCTGGGTGCCCTTATAGTTTAACAGCGTCAGGGGGAAACGTGGCGGGACAAGGACAAAAGTTAAGGTGGTGAAAGTCCGACTGGATGGGTCCAACAAACACCAACTTTCACCTGAGAGAGTGGTGTTCACTTCCTGTTCTTTTTTCCTAAACCCACCACGTGTGTGTGTTGATGAAGGAAAAAAAAAAAAGTCAATTTACAGTATTGTACCGACGTAGTGCTTTTATTTTGAAAGAAACTGTACGCAAACTGTACATTTCCTGTGAAAACAGAAGTGTATTTTGAAAACAGAAAATGCATGTAACAGGCTGAAGTTGACACGGCGTCCCAGAACGTCAACAGCCAACACACCCAGGGTACCTTGGACGTCATATGTGGACGTGGAAAAAAATGTGGACATGTGACGAGGTCACAGTAAGGATGTGGTGTGGATGTGTTTCCCTGGAGTTGGTTAAAGCCTGGTGCATCTCGTACAGACACTAAAGGGTGCTCATATTCTTTGACGCCCTTGGAGTGAGTCCAGGCTGCAGATATCTTCCTTAATCCCAGCAGGAAAATTTAAGAAAAGATCTTTGGTGTCACAGTCACAGAGCTGCTGCTTTTCCTCTGGATGTTTGCTGATTAAAAATACTCCGGAGGAAACAGATCGTGTGATAGAATTGGAAAGTGAGTCCCATTCTATCTAAAACTAATTATAATGATTTAATACGGAACATGTTATGAAGATTTAAGAGAGGTAATGTTGCGTGAAATGAGTCGACTAAACCCTGACATTTTCTGGTGTTCAGATGAAAAAACAAAAACTGCAGTGTTTGTTTATCTGATAAGTTTATTAACTTTGTTTGATTATTTAATTAAGATTTCTCCAGGATTATATAATCAATATTTTTTCAGTGATGTATAAATTTAGTTTGCTGCTCGTGTCGACGTGTGGGCGTCATTATATTTATGACGCTGTTATGAAAATGTAATTCATTCTTCAACAGGTTGAACATATGAGCGAGCTGCTGCAAGGTGGAGGCAGCGGTCACTTGTTTAACATCACACATACATAGACGCGTGTACTGTTGCCATGACGACGCCTGCATACTGTATACACACACACACACACACACACACACACACACACACACACACAGCAGCAGCAGTATGTTTTCTTCTCATCTCTTCCTCTCACATGCAGATCAGAAACACACACACACATGCATGAACACTGACACGTGCACAGCTCTATAGAAACACCTAATACATTAAGTATTCATATATGTGCGTACACACAGCAGCACGCTGTAATAATATCATCCAGATCCTCTCACCGTTCCTTCAGGAGATTATGTTGATTTATCTGCAGCTCTGATGTGACACTGATTGTTTTGGTACATTCGTGATGTTTGAGAACACGTGGAGCAGTGAATAGCGTTATCATGATGAATGTGTGTGTTGCAGCTCTGATCCATGTGAAGCTGTGGGCCATCGACCGTCAGTGTTTCCAGACCATCATGATGAGAACTGGACTCATCAAACACGCCGAGTACATGGACTTCCTCAAGAGGTGAATGCAACTCGCGAGCAGGTTCAAATCCCTGCGAGACAATCAGTCAGCATGTTTACATGACATCAGACGAAATTGATTTATTGTGTTAGAACAACTAAAACCAGACTTAGGGTGCTGTCAGATCTAGAGTCGTCTCCCTTTGGTCTGAATCAGGGACTCATGTTGTTCCAAAGTTGTATAATTGCCTAGAGTTGGTTCGTGTTCTCACAGCAGCATTTACAAGAGGACCAGATCAAATGCCTTGTGTGAGAAAGCTGCTCTTGATTGGCCAGAATTTCCATGTGGGAAAAATCCAGGAAGTAAAGCAAACGTTGAAGAAGAGTACACTTGCAAGATAAATGTGACACTTTCTAATGTCACAATGGAGGGACAACTACGCAGGTTGATTTTAGCGCTGCTCATCGTGGACTATATTGCTGTCATCGTTCATTTTAGTCAAACCATACAGTATGAAAACGAGGAACTGTCATGCCTGAGCTAACACCGTGCTCAATTTATGGTGACAGGTAACAACAACAATAACATAGAATATGTTAGATAGTACTTGTGTTTTGTCCAGAAACATACAACCAAAGCACAAAGCAGAAACAGAGCCGATGATGAACAGAACAGCAAACGTGTGTGTGATCAAGAAAAAAAGAACAAAAAACAAAGTATCAAAGTCTTTCTCTCTCTGCAGCGTTCCCACCTTCCAGGGTCTTCCAGAGGAAACTCTCAGTAAACTGGCAGACGTCATGGAGGAGGTGAGAGTCATCTCCACCTCCAAACATCCTCAAACCACCACGATTACTGCGAGAATTAAAACCGCACTGTGAGCGGAGATTGAGTGAAATCATCAATGGACTCTGGCTGAAGCTGTGAAACTCTTCCTTCACTGAAAACACAAAACATTTTAATTACAAAAAGATCAGAACAAATTCAACAACAAAAACAAAGACTGCATGTTGTTGGTATCATAACTCTTCTTCTGTGGTGTGAATCCTCTTCTGTCTATTCAGACTCATTATGAAGATGGAGAGTACATCATCAGACAGGGCGCCAGAGGAGACACCTTCTTCATCATCAGCAAAGGAAAGGTAACACAAACCGTCCTCTCTGTCCTTCTATTGATTATTGTATTGATCTGCTGATTCTGATCACGGTTAATCACACGTTCTGTCAGGTAAATGTGACCCAGGAGGATCCGGCCAGTCAGGAGCAGACGCACCTCAGAGAGCTCAGCAGGGGGGACTGGTTTGGAGAGAGGGCGCTACAGGGGTAAGATCATGTGACCTCTGACTCTGAGTCCTGAACCTAAAGCTAATTATACAACAGTTAGTTCCGGCCCTGCAATCTGATTGGTCGAGAGACAGTAAAACCGTGATGATATTGGAGTACAACATCACAGTTATTTCACTGTGTATGTATCACTCCGCCTCACAGCTGATTGCAATCAGCAATCAAATCAAAACTGACGGTTAGTGTCAGTTAGGTCAGCAGTTGCGTTGTAGGCTAATTAATTCATCCACTGTCAAACAGCCAAAAATATGGATTTATTTCCTAAAATAAGTTTTGAACTGAGCTATGAATGGTCATCAGAGGAAGATGAGGGAGAGGAGAAGCTGAATCCATCTGAGCACACATCCAGGTTTGTCAGTGTTTCATCAGCGGAGCTCAATGACTTGGAGAAAAGCAACATACTGTCAGATCAGAAGGCAGAGTCGGCTGTGCCTGTGAAGCCACAGTCCACCATGCAGTCACCAGAGACTTATTTCACCGGCTGCACAATTAATGGAAACGTGCTGATAAATGTGTATAAAGAGTAAGTGCCTGGCGCACCATGTCTGCGTTACATAGCAACGGTGACAGCAAGTCCTGAGGGAACTATTTTTGTTGGCGGAAGACAAATAAATTGCTTAAATTATCCATTTTGTCCTCATTTTTCAACACTTCTTAATCAGTCTTGCTTATTTAACTGTTGAACTGCTGTATAAAAGCAATATCACACTCAAGCTCGTGATGTTGTACTGTGATATCGTCACAGCTGTGATTCGGTCATAGGCACGAGGCTGCAGGCCTCCCTCTCGTGTGATATTGCTTAAATAAACTATGTTATGATTCGAGTGGACTGCTGGGAGAAAAGTGCAAACTGTCTGCACCTCCTCCTGGCTTTGTTTGCAGTCCGTGACGGGACACTTTGGCCGATCATGGGTCATTTCAGGAAGAGGGCATTCCTATTTTCTGTTTGGGCGGTGGAGAGTCCTGCACATCAACTCTCACACATCACACCTATTTTGGCCTCCCTGCGCTGGCTTCCTGTCTCTTTTAGAATTCATTTCAAAGGTCTTTTAATCACACACAAGGCTCTCAATGATCTGGCACCGCAGTATGTAACTGAGCTCCTCACACCGCACCGTCCAAACGGGCCCCTCAGGTTGGCTGGTCTGGTCTTTTAACTGTTCCAGAGTCCAGGTTAAAGACAGAGCTCCCGCTGAGCATCAGATCAGCTGAGTCTGTTAACGTCTTTAAGTCTCGCCTGAAAACTAATTATTATTATTATTATCATTAGTAGTAGTATTATCATCATTATTATTATTATTATTAATATCATGAAATGTAAAGTTCAGGGACCCCAGTATCCAAAAACATTTAAATACATCATTTTGAAAAATGCCAATGTTCCTCCTTTTTACTAGGGTTGGGTCGGTTCTCAGTAATACCAATTCGGTCCAGTACTCCGTCTTGGACCAGGGTTTTGTTTTTTTTTGAGACCGACCGGACTGCATACTCGGGTGGAACATACGCGGAGCAGACTCCGTGGAGGTCCGCCTGGTAAAAGTGGACTTCCGCAAGCCCTGTGCATGCAAAGTACGACTGCGTGGACCCCGCTCCATGCACCAGTGTCACACAAAAGACTGTTTGGCATGTATTTTTCACATTGCGAGGATTTTTGACGGACATTTTTACACGGAGTCCGCTCTGCTTATAGTACCCCCGGGTCTGAGCTAGGGGTGCGAGTACGCATGCGCCGAGGCCTCTACTGCAGCCTGGAGTTTGTTTAATAGTGTCGGGGAGTCGATAATGGTGGATAATTTAGTGTCAAAGAAATCAAAGAATTTGCCACTATGGCAACACTTTGACTTTGAGCCAGACGAAGGAGGCAACCCTTGTCTGCACTGACTGACTAAGCTGCAAAATTTATTTGTAAGGAATAAAAGAAACAACATGTTACTGTCACTCTGGTGTCCTAAGGTCGTTTTTTTATTTTAAATGAGTCAGTTGCGCCCCCAAGTGGCAAAAATCCGATATTAATGACTTGATGCGTTTTTTTTTACAAAACCCGGACCTTTTTTTTTTCCTCATACCGACCCAACCCTACTTTTTACCTCGATAAAATTTGGATCGTTATTTCATCCCCCCTTTCAAACAAGCTTGCCCAACATGACGTCAGGTCCTCAAGTATGATATGATACCTATGTCTTTGCTGACTTCCCCAAGACGGGGGGCCTGGTGGGCAGCAGCTCCAGAGACAGATCCCCAGTCAGCAACCACAGCATTCTGAATCCAGCCAGCACAAACCCCAGCTCCGGGGACCAGACAGTCTTGATTTCCCGCCGGATCAGCAAACTTTCTGTTGCTGCTGTTACACATTTTAGACCCAGTGCTGCTGCTGGCCACCAGCTCGCTGTGATACCCCGTTCTGGGGGTTGCTGCTGGCTGAATTTGAGGTGCTACAGCTGCCAACTGAAGATCTGTCTCCAGAGCTGCTGCCCGCTCTCTTCCTGGGGAAGCAGTCCACAGTGGCAGGGAGCGAGGCGGAGGGACTGTGGGGTGGCTAGCAGCTAATTATTGTCTCATTTGTGGTCTGATAAACAGAGAAAGAGACAGAGAGGGGCTGAGCTGCTCGCAGCTGTGCACTGAAATGAGATTAAATAAATCAGTGTATGGGAAACACTGGGTTACTTTATGAGCCCGTGGGCGTCTGATGGGAGGGGCTGAGGACAGAGAGGGGAGAGCCTGCCCCAGTTTTAAACCTTTAACCCCTAAGTCTCAGTAACACTGTGGGCAACAACCTGACCCCTGTTTTTAAGTCTTCATTTGTTTCCCTTTGTTAAAGTGCCTCTGTTAACAGTGTGCTGAATGATAAATCAGCAGCTCCCAGCAGTGTCCCCATCAGCGTACAGACGACCATCACTGGATCACTGTGATACCTAAGGAAACTTAAGAACGTGATGATTCTCAGTCAACACCTGCAGCGTCTTTTTTCTATAAGTGAATTAATGGATGTTTATTCCCGATGGACATTAACGATAATGATGTCTTCAGGGAGTGAAACTCAGATCTTTGACGCTAACTACACACTTGTTGTTCTCAGTGTTTTAGGTTTCCTGCATCCTTCTATCGTTTCACCTCACAGTGTGTCTGTACCTCATGTCTCTAACTGCAGAGTCACGAACAGAGACCACACCAATAAGATAAAGATTTTAATGATTTATTGCATATGATGGATTATGGGTTCTGAGGAAAGTATGAAGGGGTGAGGATCGAGGGATTAGGAATGAAAAGATGTGGATGGGGGATGAAGGGATTAGGGTTGACGGTCGAATGGATGAGGGATGAGGGTGTGAGGTATGAGGGTTGAGGGTCCAAAGGAATGAAGGGATGAAGGGTTGAGGTGTGAGGGATGAGTGATGAAGGGGTTAGGGTCGAATGGATGAGGGATGAAGGGTTGAGGTGTGAGGGATGAGGGATGAAGGGGTGAGGATCGAATGGATGAGGGATGAAGGGTTGAGGGTCAAATGGATGAGGGATGAAGGGTTGAGGGTCGAATGGATGAGGGATGAAGGGGTGAGGATCGAATGGATGAGGGATGAAGGGTTGAGGGTCAAATGGATGAGGGATGAAGGGTTGAGGGTCAAGGGTCGGATGAGGGATGAAGGGGTGAGGATTGAATGGATGAAGCATGAAGGGTTGAGGGTCGAATGGATGAGGCGTGAAGGGTTGAGGGTCAAGGGTCGGATGAGGGATGAAGGGGTGAGGATTGAATGGATGAAGCATGAAGGGTTGAGGGTCAAATGGATGAGGCGTGAAGGGTCGAGGGTCAAATGGATGAGGGATGAAGGGTTGAGGGTCAAGGGTCGGATGAGGGATGAAGGGGTGAGGATTGAATGGATGAAGCATGAAGGGTTGAGGGTCAAATGGATGAGGCGTGAAGGGTCGAGGGTCAAGTGTCAGATGGATGAGGGATGAAGGGTTGAGGGTCGAATGGATGAGGGATGAAGGGTTGAGGGTCAAATGGATGAGGGATGAAGGGTTGAGGGTCGAATGGATGAGGCGTGAAGGGTTGAGGGTCAAGGGTCGGATGAGGGATGAAGGGGTGAGGATCGAATGGATGAGGCATGAAGGGTTGAGGGTCAAGGGTCGGATGAGGGATGAAGGGGTGAGGATCGAATGGATGAGGCATGAAGGGTTGAGGGTCAAGGGTCGGATGAGGGATGAAGGGGTGAGGATCGAATGGATGAGGCATGAAGGGTTGAGGGTCAAGGATCAGATGGATGAGGGATGAAGGGTGGAGAGATGAAGGTTGAGGTATGAGGGTCAAGGGCCAGATGGATGAAATGTTAGGGATGACAGGGTAAGGATCAAGGGATGTTGAGTGAGGAATGAAGGTATGAGGGTTGAGGGATGAAGGGATGGAAGACTGAGGGTTGAGGGATGAAGGGATGAGGGATGAAGGCTGGGTTTCCGGGTAGCTAGCGAGCACAATGATGAACGTGTTGAGTCAAAGGCAGGAACACAGGAGAGATCCCAGGAGTGAGACTGAGTGGGGGAGTTGTCTCTTCGTGAGCTCGACTTCGGATAGAGCCCCCACTGGTTGCTGTATGCAGAAAGGAGCAGAGAAAAAGATGTAAAAGGCAAGATGGGATTGGGTGGGTGGGAAATGTGTTGATGGGTCAAGAAATTTTGCAGCACTGAGGTTTGAAACAGCAGCTGGAAACATAACTACGTCATATCGCATTTAAAATGTCTCCTGCAGAACCACCGAGGGAATAAAGAGCATTTATGAGACTGTCTGAATTTTCATGGAGTATCGACTGGGGAGAAAAACATGCACACGCTAAAAACATGGAAGATACCGGCTGCTAAAAGCCTGACGTGTGTAAAGACATGTAGCTGTTAGAGTGGAGGACCCTCCAGGTTTCTCTGCTGGTTCACTGACCTCCTGTAGACATCTGTAGAAAGTAGGAACACCCTTTTTTAAAGTGGGGGTATTTCTGAAAACGTCACATTAGAGACAGTGGAGAATGAGGATGTTTATGCAATGTGTGGACGTTTATGCAAAGTGAGGATGTTTTTTAATAAGCGCAGTCAATTGTGAAAATGGGATTTTTTTGTGTGGCAATTGTAGATCATTTAGGTAGATGAGGACAGGTTTGAAATTACGAACAGGTTTGCAAAGTGAAGGCGACAATTTTTACAAAGTGATGACATTTGTAGAAAGTAAGGAGATTCTCAGCAGGTAAGGATGTTTTTTAAAAGCGGAGGTATTTTTTTAAAATGCCATGTCTTTGGTAATTGTGAAACATTTTGGTGAATGAGGAAACTTCGGGGAAACGAGACATTTTAGTAAAGTGAGGATATTTGTTATAAAGTCGAGGCAATGGTGAAAACATGATTTCTTTTATTTCGTTTTGGGGTTTTTTTGGTAATTTTTGACAATTTTGGGAAATGAGGACGCCTTTGGACAGTACAAATAGGTTTGCGAGATAGAGATGAAAGAGAGACATTTTTAGAAAGCGTAGACTGGATAAAAACAAAAATGGATGTGGCCACCGTGACCTCACGTAATGATTTATGGACTCCTGTTTTGAAATATTTTGGCTGTCGTCATCTTGGATTTTTTTTTTTTAGGCAGACGTGACCATATCTGGACAAGAGGGTGACGCTTGCTGCTAGCTTGGTTAATGTGGTGCATTCACAGCTATGCTTAACTGTAACTATGCTACTGTTAATATTTTGCTGACAATAAAATGTGTAAAACCATAAAAGCAAAATACACTTAGTGAAAAAGTTCAGTATCTGACTCTAAGGAAAACCAGACTTTTTTAGGCAACCAAAATGTTACAGTTAACTTTCATGAACTGAAAACACACTGAAATAGCAACAGCTACGGCTCCACACACACTGTCTGTAAATCTGGGGTTACACCATGGTTACGTTACTTAACCACTGTTGTCGTTGTGTCAGTCAAAGTGGTCACACCCTGAATTATGAGTAACTTTAGGCCTTAAAGGGAAATGTCAGTTTATTTCAACCTGTCTCCTATCGTCCTAAATTTGTTTCAAGTGACTAGTGACATAAAAATAATAGTTAGCATGTTAGCCGTTAGCCTAGATACAGGGAGCACAGTAGCGTCAGACCTGTTAAACAAACATGGCAGCACACCGGTAAGGTAAGACAACACGTTTACATGTCATTTTCTGGATGTTCTCTGACATTTATCCTAACGATTTTATGTCACTAGTCACTTGAAACAAATTTAAGAATATAGGAGACAGGTTGAAATAAACTGAAATTTCCCTTTAACACCAGGTGAGTCATTAAACAGGTGAGTTATATATAAACTCAGCCCCATACAGTCGTCATGAATGTTGAAATTAGCTACAGAGACCAAACTGTTTTTGTACCAGGCTGTAAACATGTTTATTTCTGCTGTGAAGTTCGGGAGGCTGGGAGTCAGCCTCTAGTGGACATTAGAGGAACTGCAGCTTTTGGCACTTTCACAATGGATTTATTTTTCAGCCCTGAACGCTGCTGCTTTGTAGAAAGTGAGGACATTTTTAAAGTGTGTGCACTTTTGAAAATGCGACACTTTGTTGTGAATGAGGACACCCTTGGAAAGGTGAGGACAGGTTTGCAGAGTGGACGTGAGGACACTGTCTCGTCCTCTCCTGATGGACAGTCAGATGTGTCGTGTCGTGGTTAGATCCCTCCTGTCCATGTGGAAGTGTCCTTCAGCAACACACACTAAAGTCCAAATTCTTTCCTCTGTGTGTGTGTGTGTGTGTGTGTGTTGTATCTACAGTGAGGATGTGAGAACAGCCAATGTCATCGCTGCTGAGGCCGTCACCTGCCTAGTCATCGACCGAGAGTAAGACACTCACACACACCAAATGTACCAAAGTAAAAGCGCTCATTATGCAGACCGGCTCAGTTCAGAGTTTTATATCAGTTTCTGTACTAAATAATTATGATTATTGGAGCGTCAAAGTGTAAACAGTATTTTAAATGAAGTGGAGTCTGAAGAACAATATTTCCCACAGTTGTGAAACAGATTGTGCACAATGAGTACTTTTAGTTTTGGTACTTAAAGTATATTTTGATTACATGCTTGTACCTAACAACAGTATGTGAGTAAATGTACTTTGTTATTTTACAGAGGTGGTCTAACCTGCTCAGTTCAGTCATGTTTCAGCACCACAAACTAAGCTCCGCCCACCTCCATCATGTTTGAATGCACCAGATGAAAACTTTCTGCTGAGTGTGGTGATGTTTGATTTGAGTGAACTGAACCTTTAAGACCGAACGAGTTTACAGTTTGAAGCTGTTGGTTTATTAAAAGCTGCTGCTGCCCTCTGCTGGTTAACTTGAACAACTACAGTTGTATCTACAGTGGCATGAGAAGTTTGGGCACCTCTGGTCATAATTTAATGTTTTGTGAGAGAGCTGCTCGTAGGATTGTTAGACAGGAAGAGTGGTGGTGCACTGTTCTACTGTGCAGACACACCTGGACAGGTGTGACCTTCATGGAAGAGTCATCACAAGAAAACCTTTCCTGTGTCCTCACCACTAAATTCAGACTCACAAGTTTGTGAAGGAACATCGAGACAAGGCTGATGCTTTTTGGAAACAAGTCCTCAGGACACTTTCTGGACACAGTGAGACAGAGGGACACCTGTCCACCTGTTACAGACGGAGGTGGATGGATGATGCTCCAGTGACCATCAACCTTTTAATTATTTTTAAATTCCAGAGCAGGAAAGTTACACACATTTATTGAACAGTCAGTATGAGTGTGTCCTGCTTTATACTGACTACAGAGCTGGACACACTGTCAGTGGTAAACAGTCTGCAGATGATGGTTATGTAAGTTGTTTCAGCCCGTTCTCATCCCCAGGGCGACAAATACCAACACTTCATCAGACCCCTCACTGAGGGTGTGGGTCTCATTTCAACATTGGTGGGGCCACATATCGAGCGGGGGTCTCAGGGTCTTCCAGGAAATTTCAAGCGTCATTTCCTGCTGAAGTTTCATGCACCAGTCTGTGGTGGAAATGCTTTTATTTATGTAAAGAGGAACATAAAATTCAGGTGGCCTGGTGACAATTTAAAATACAATAGAATATAATACTCATCAAATGTTTATTTTCCTGTACACTGTAAATCCCCAAACCATCCATGACACAGAATGTTAAGATAAAGTTTACACAGATGTCTCAGATAGTCAAAATGACACAAAAACTCATTCCTTGTGAGCCTGACATATTTTTTTATGTTAAGTCAACAATTTTTAAGTTTAGAGTTAATTTGATGAAACTTTGTAAAGCTGATTGAGCCTGATTATTTTAAGGCCAAATAATGACACCATCAATGCTCTTAACATATTTTAATAGTTCAGATCAGTGAAATTAAAAAACGGTTGTTAAAACGTTGACTTATGTTTTTATGTTTATATGACAAAGAATTAAGTCCAGTGATGATGTTCTGTAAGGGTTTTTTGTTGTTGTTATTTCACAGGCAGTATTGATGCATTTGAAATTAGATTTAAATTCAATCTCTCAGTGCTGATTGGCTGTTTCTTCCTCTTCAGCTCATTCAAGCATCTGATTGGTGGACTGGACGACGTTTCAAATAAAGGATACGAGGACGCTGAAGCCAAAGCAAAGTAAGTGTGATGTTCATGTTATTGATATTTATTAAAAGAACACATTATGTTAAATATTTGAACATATAGAGCTTTCACTTAATTTGAATTTTCAGTTTTTTTGTTTCCATTTAGTTTATAGAATAAGAAGTCCATGTTTCATTTCTGTGCTGTTGAATGTTAATGCCGCTGATTTTAATTGTGATTGAGACAAACAGAAAGTGGAGCAGCAATGAAAGTTAATCTGCAAATATTTTGATTATCTGGTTCTTAAAGTCATTTCATTCAGCAGAAATTTGTTATTGATAAAGCCGCAGATTGAATGACCTTGAAAAAACCTTTGTTGCAGAACAAGCAACCTAACGGTGTTTAAACGGTGACTGTGCCTGATGATCTCTCTGCTGCAGCTTTTAAAGTATCTTCAGTTTAATATTTGAACTGAATTGAAACCTGTTTGTAAAATCGACCTAAAAGCTGGTGTAATGCTCCTTTAAGCGGCAGCCGTGGCAGCTGTGTGTCCCCTCAGTGTTTCCCTCCATCATGTCAGCAGCAGGTTTGTGTGTGTGAATGTTTTCAGCAGTAACTGGATCCTCTGTGTGTCGCTTATGTAAGAACAGCTAATAATACCTGCTGCAGTCTCAACCAGGTCACTGTGAAGGACGCTCGCTTGGTACTGAAGGTCCAAATCAATGGCAGCGACCTGACAGGGGTTTTCTTTTATATTCTAGCATTCAAACTCATGCAAGTAACCCGATGCATGAATACGCATAGTGTTTGGTGTGAACACGACATTACACGTTCACACAGATGAACAGGAAATAGAGTTTTGATAAATCTTCACCTTATGTTGTATAAAAAATAAAAAATGAATGATCTATAACAAATAAATAAAACAATTAGTGCGAGGGCATTACATGTAAAGTCAATGTAAAGACGTGATGAGATGCAAAGTTCTGTGACCTCAAACTGTTTGCGTGTGGACAAGCGGCCCAAAGGTGGAGGGAAGTATTTGTTACACCATCTCATGGTGGTGACTTCCTGTCAACCAGCAGCTTTTTACAATGTTGTAGAACGGTACTTTGCATGTAGTTGCCTGTTTCAACTCATCTCATTGAAATCTTTTGTCTGAACTGGGCTCAAACATGTGAACACGTCATGTTAGCAACATTAGAACCAGCACTAATTTGGTTACACCGGTCACTGCACAAATTGTTGCCTCATTTGTGCCTCACAAAGGAGATAACAGTGCACACTCCGACATCACAAACCAAAAATTATTTTTCCTGTTTACACGTCAACACTGAAAACAGAGTGTCTGAAAATCTTCACCCTCAACAGAGTTTTTCAGAAGGTTTCTTTTTGGGATCTAAAATGCTGTTTGCATGTGGATGACTCCTGGTATGTCTAGGCCTCTAAACGAAAAGTCATGGTTGCTGACTTAATAAAACCATGTATCTCCAAACCATGTATTTGTGTGATCCAGAATTTTTCAGACAAACTGAGTCATCTTTTGTTTATGATTTCAAAAAATTCTAATAGTAAATAAAACTTGAACAACTGGGTTACCTGGGAAATAAAACCACTGAAGAAGACGACGATTTACTAAATGGAGATATGTGGTTTCCACAGGGCAGCGATACATGGTGCACGATACAAGACACACGCGCGCGCGCACACACACACACACACACACACACAGTGTAAGATTAGATGTTGTGGTCTGTATCAGATGACTGTTGGTCGTGTGACAGAGTGAATCTGAACACTGTCAGTCACCTCATGGTATAGATTCAATACTGCACACACACACACACACACACACATACACACACACACATACACCAGGTGTCCTGCTGTCATTCAAGAAGGTTGTTATGGTAACAGTAAACAGTAAAGTAAACAGTGAGGTGTATAAAACAGGAGACTGTGTTTGTCCTTCAGTTTGTTTCTGAGCTCAGTTTTATTTTAAATTTAATTCTTCAGCTTTTGGTCATAAAAACAAACAATAGTTTTTATTATGAGATATATACATGAATAAATACATTTGCCATAATCCCAAGTCAGAACAAACTTTCAAAATCAAACCAGTTTCTGAGACACAGCTGTCATCTTGTCAAACTACACTTAATGTTACTCAAGATTTGAAGCAAACTGTAAAACTAGATCACTGATTTTGTTCAAATTCTACGTTCTTAAATTAATAATATTTTATTTTACTGATTTGTCGTCGTCCAAAATATCATTGTCGCAAAAATACCAGCGACAGACATGGCCAGAGGTTTTCTGTTTTCGGGTTTCTGTCCATCCGTCCCATTCTCGTGAGCACAATATCTCGAGAACACATGGGGGGAACTTCAGGTTTGGCACAAACATTCACCTTGAGTCAGAGATGAACTGATTTGAATTTGGAGATCAAAGGTCAAGGTCACTGTGACCTTGTTCGTTGCATTCTCATGAACATGAATATGAATATATATATGTATATATATGTATATGACTGTGACTTTTGGTGAAAGTGTGATTTTTCATGTCATCCAAACGTTTTTAAAGTTGTGCATTAGATTTGTGCCCTGAGTCTGTCCATACCAGATTTTAACAGTGTGTTCACACCGGGCGCGAGTAAAATATTCGCCTTGCTCTACTACAGTTGTTTACTACAGCGAGACAGTGGCAGTTTTTGGCGTGTCAGAATCAATAAATGTTCACTGTATCTGGCAAGTCACATGTCGCCTGAATGAATGTTGTTTACTACAACGGCAGCAGCACGTCAGTGATTTCGGTGACGACAGGAAAATCTTAATCTTAATCTTTGTATGTAATCTTATTGCTTGCGCCCGGTGTGAACACACTGTAAGACTTCATAGTCTTTAAATATATTCTTCCTCAAAATTAAGCTTTTGTTTTACTAGTTTCAGAATTTTTGAAAATACTGTATCTTTTCAGTTATTTAAGTTTAACACAAAGGTCATTAAACCTTTATTCATGGTGATATTTTACATTTTAAAAACTTTTTTTACACATTAAAATCTAAAGAATATAAATCAAGGTAGCATCACATCACTAATAATTCCCATTATTAATGTGTGGATACTTTCTGTTAAACAGTTTTATGTTGTTAATCTGTTGCTGAAGCTTCTCACGCTGAACTCTGGTTTGGCTCAAGGACACTTCAGCAGGATGAAGGTCAGGGGGATTTGAACCCTACAGTGAGCTCCAACAGTTAATCTCTGTCTGACTGTGATAAACTATAATTAGAGTGTTTATGTGTTGCTTCGTCCGGACTGACCGACCAGCGGCTACTGTTTCTGCAGAAATCTGATTCCACTGAGTTGACTTCCAGGAAAGAGACACACACTCATCTGTTGGTGTGTTGTCATTGTCATTGATATTGGAGGTAGTTTCCACCACAAAAAACTTTACAGCTGTGTTCGTCCGAAACCCACATTAGCCTTCATCCTCATCTCCGCAAAATATGTTTGAAAAAAGAGAGAAACTAACATAATGAAATATAATGTTATATGCCAAAGCTAAAACAGGAAGTTTTTCTTTTCAAACACAAGCCTCATAGTCATTTCTGAAACACATATAACATGATCAAACCATTAACAGTGTCAGAATTTACTCGTGGGGTTCCTCAGGGTTCTAGGCTTGGTCCTTTAACATTTTGATTTAAATGCTGATATGTAACATGCATATATATTTATATTTGTCCATAAACTATAAAACCTGTGTCCTGTTTGCTCACACACAGCTCATCCCACCTAAACAACAAAACAAGTTAGTTAAAGTTAGTTGGTGTGAAAAACAACTGAGATAGTGTTTCAAAAACAGTTCTAATGAAGATTTTATGATCTTGATGTTTGGTTAGGTCCAGGCAACTAACACTAGATAAAGTTGTAAAAATGTAATTTATTTCTTTTCTGTTGAGGTGCGAACACAACATACTCTAGGATAATAAAGCAGGCGAGTTGTGTCTAACATACTGGTAAACAGCTGCTTATTTCCACATCGAGCAGAGCTCTGATCCTCTGCTGCATATTTATGTTATAAAATGTTTTTATGAGCATTTCAAATTCTTTCACAGCATAGAGGATAAAATGTGTAATGCTGTTGTTTAGCTACTTTGATCGAGTGTTGAAAAGCTACAGACACCTAGATTAGTTTGTAGTGTTTTGCACACTAGGAAAAGCATTTCCTGGATTATGTTAATCCGAGGCACCGCGTCCACAGTGTTTTTTTTCTCAGTGCCAGCATCTTATTTTTTTCGTCTTTTTTTTTTTTGCCAGCAATGCTTTCCAGCTCCTCCTGGGTGACCCCAAGGTGTTCCCAGGCCAGATGAGATATGTAATTCCTCCAGCGTGTTCTAGGTCTGCCCTGGGGCCTCCTACCAGTGGGACCTGGGTATGCTGATCCCTAGCATTGCAGACTGGCTCTGGGGACTCTTTATACAAAATAACATGTATTTGTCAATGTCCTAAACACATCCGACTGGACCCAGTCAAGCTTTGTGGCGAAAGATTACAAACTTTTGAATGGTATCACATCACATGTTCACAGGAAAGCTGAGAAAGTCTATTAATGCAGTGATTCCCAACTGGTCCAGCCATAGGCTCCAGATTTCTTCTGAGTCATCTGTTAAAGGTCCACACAGTTTAATACATTCAGTGTCACACTTTCATTTGGCCGTGTCACTGAGCTAGTTTGTTGTCTCTGTCTGTTTGTCACTCACACTACAGCAGGGAACGGCATGTCAAAGTAAAAGCTCTGTGCCGGAAATTCGCTTTATTCAAAATAAATTTGTTTTTTTTTAAAACCTGACACAGTCACAAGTCCTTTCGGAATGGACCTGGGGCCCACTTTTGGACCAGGACCCACCGGGTGGGAACCACTGTTTTAATGCTCTAGTGTGAAGGATTTAGTGGCATCTAGTGGTGAGTCTGCAGATTGCAACCAACTGAAACTTCCCTATGTGCCAAACATGTAGAAGAACTACAGCACCTGACGTGAAGACACGAATGGCCCTAGAGCCAGTGTTTGGTTTGTCCGTTCTGGGCTACTGTAGAACAACATAATAGTGTCCATAAACAAGGATCTGCTCTGTGTGTAATTATAAATGGCTCATTCTAAGGTAAGAAACACCTTAATTCTTATTTTCAGGTGATTTTACACTAATGAAAACACAGTTGTGGTGTAGTGGAGGGTTTACACAGGGATATATATGTGGGTGTACCCACCTCTTTGTATAGCTGTTTTTTACAGTATGCCCACTTTTCAGCCAAAAAACCATTAGAACATAAGGACAGTTAACCCGCTCTGTCCCTCTCTTATATCCACCTCATCGACTGCCACCACGCCACTGGTTATGAATATGATATTCCATTTCTACAAATATATCCCCCTAAATCCTTCTGAAGCCTTCACGTCCTCTGGTTACGAGGTTGGGACAGTCTGTCCTGCAACCTTCTGTCCGTTTATCTGTCAGTCTGTTTAACGACTGGGCTGCGTTTACTGGGTGAACCTCTGAGCAATGTTTCCACGTGCTAAAAATACCAGCAGCAGCAGCAGCATCCTGCCATGCGGGTCTTCTCAGGTTGGCTGCAGGAGTGGGAGCAGGCGTGGACGCTGTTTTGACAAAAAGGACAAACCCTTCAGAGGCTTTCCTCAGTCAGAGTTTCAGTTTGAGTGTGCTCAGTTGGACTTTATCCAAGTCAAGCATCCACAAACTGGTCTAAATATTGACTTTTCTGTAGAATATTATCTGAAATCCTTCCAGAATATAAAGCAGTTCTGATATTTATTTATTCTTTGGCGATAATGTCCTCTGGATTCTGACGGCGTTCCGCTCTGCTCAGGACCAGTATCGCTCAGGACCTTAATGCACACGGAGCTGGAGGATCTGGCATCCTCACCGCGTCGCCGGTCCCACCAGACCAGAACCTCGTACCTCCAACGCCACCATCGGCTCTACCCTCACCATGTAGACTGGAAGTGGAGCTCTTCCTTTGAAACGGCTCTCTTACAGACGCTCTGCCGAACGTTCTCGTGAGAGAACAAAATCAGTGTCAACAAGTTTGTTTGCACTTTTGCACTTTGACCAAGAGAGTTTGTTCCAGATTTTTTTTAAGGAACTGAATAACGTGATTGTCAAGACATCGTCAAGATCATCTGTGGGCTTCAGGTTATTTTAGAAAGTCTAACAGTAGTTTTACAGTCAAAGACTCCACAGAAATCTGTTCCTGAAGTTTTATGTTTTATGACCAACAGTTATTTGGTCATAAACTGGACTAAAGACGAAGAAGGCGAGACAAGAACGAGGTGTTTACCTAATCTCGTGGATTAAATAAAGTTTAGAAATGAGAGAGTTGCTTTCTCTCCCAGTAAGGCAGCAGAAGGAGCGGCTCACCAGCCTCCCTGCCCCTCCATCCTCCACCTCCTTCCCCATCACCTCCTTCTCCATCCAAACCTCCAAGAAGTTCCCGTTCTTCCACGTGGTCAAATGCTGCAGGTACAGTACGACATCAGGCCGGGTGCTCATCACGGTTGTGTTTCACCACTTTATTTATGAAGGGTGGACGGGTTTGGGTTTGAGCTGCTGGATGTAAATGTCCCTTAAAGTACTATTTTCCTTTGTTCAGTGAAGGCATCGCTGTGTGCTTGTGTTTCCAGATACGAGGCTGAGAACGCCTTCTTCTCCAGCCTGAAGCTGAAGGACTTCAACATCATCGACACGCTGGGAGTCGGCGGCTTCGGACGAGTCGAGCTGGTACGATCAGATGACATCAAACAATATCAGAATAAACAGACTGATCTTTATTCACTGATGTGCAACAGGTCAGGATTTAAGGTTTCCATTTTAAGAGTGAGTCAGAATCTACTGAGCAGGATGTTTCACATGCGTTTGAATCCACTTTTTTCAGATTATTTGAGACCAGTTTCAGATGATTTGAGGCAAGTTTGGGTCAAATGCATCAGCTTCAGGCCAGTTTATTTCATTTGAGTCCAGTTGGATGTTTGGAAACACACTGTCCGATTCACAAAACTCTGCACTGTGTGTGTGTGTGTGTGTGTGCGCGCGCGCTCAGCTATTTGCAGTAACTTTCCAGTGAAGTGTCAGTGCCGGTAACTGGAAACCAGTCGTCATGTGATGTCAGCGTCTGGGTTCTTTTAGGGTTCTTTCGTTTTGTTTTTTTATTCATAAAAAAATTCTCAGGTATTAAACTAGTTTCACGTGAAGGCGTTTGTCCGATCAGAAGTCTCCTTTGCCCTGATGACATTGGTGTTTACTCGACTGTATTAATGTCTGCAGTGAACATAAGACGTGTGATGGATGGAAAAAGCCGAGGAGGGTGTGATGTTGCTTGTGGTGCGCTGCAGCTCTTGGGGGTGGGGGGTGGGTCAGGTTTCTCTGCTGCAGGAGGCGGAGTCTGAGGGTACTGAAGGTCAGAGGGGAAGCCCTGCGAAGGGTTTGCCCAAAAACAGGAAGGAATCCCCGCTCCGGGTCTCCCGTCACACCTCTGGAGATATCTTTAGTCAATTAGTCAGTGTGTAACTCTGCTCCAAGGAAAACTCTGACCCCCAGACATAACTGTCATTACTCAGGCAGATGTTTTCCATCACGGTATGCAGATTCACAGAAGCAGATTAAAGCAGATTGACAGGAGCTGGTAGGTGTGTGTTACATTTAGACGGAGCCAGGTTTGCTGTTTCCATCTGTTTACAGTCTTCATGTTGGAAACTTTTTCCGTCACCCCGCATAAAGCGTATTCATTCCCCCTATATGTTTACCCCTGCTGTAGCTCTCTGCCCCCCCACGAGGACCCGCCCCACAGTTTGAGAACCGCAGTGCTGAGCTAAGCTAACCAGCTGCCGGCTGTAGCTTCATATTTACCATAAAGACGTCAGTGGTTTCCAGTGGTGTCCAGAAATAGAGTATCATGTCATGTTCTATAAACACCACAATGTGTGTGTGTGTGTGTGTGTTATTCTTATTTTCAGTTGTTCTGTGATGTATGTTTGGTTTTTAAGAGCGTTTGATTAACATGCAGTCACTTCAAGTGGGTTTAAAGGAATACTTCGCCCGCAAAAGGATCATTGGTGTATCACAAGGGGAAGTTCCATTTTTTTCACGCTGTTGTCATATACACACAGGCCCGGAATACACACACATGCACAAACCTATACCTATAGGACCTGTACATGCATTATATGGAGGGATGTCAGAGCGAGGGAGTAGTTGCAGCAGTTGGGGGTTCGGGGGCACCTCTGCAGTGCCCAGGAGGCAAACTGGCACCTCTCTAACTACCAGTCCACGCTCCATATTTGGTCTGGACGGAGACTTGAATCGGTGACCCTTCGATTCCCAACCCAAGTCCCTAGACTGAGCTGCTGCTGCCCTGACATACTTCACCAGCGTGACTTGTCATTAAAACCTTACATCTTACTGACATAGAACGCTTCTTCCTGTGAGTAGCGCACACTGGGCTTCAAACACATGCATGTGCTCAGACACACGTGCCACTGGACCGCCCACGATACTGTTTGTACTGGTGCATTTTTAACTGAAACATTTTATGGACAGTGCATGTGTTTGGGAAGTACTGATCATACGACTGGATAAATGAGACATCACACTCGACATCTCAGACAGACCAGAAAACAGGTTAATAAACAGTAGAATGCCGCATGGAGGCCGTGGAAAACGTTATGGTGGTTACTTCTTTATTCATATCTGTCACTTATTCAGTCTCTCTTTCAAACTCGATGCAATCTAATTTTAAGCGTTTCAGTGCTGCTTGGGTGGAGACGGACGATATTTTCTGGCGGTCCATCAATGCATCTCACCAGTAAAGGGGCTAAAATTAGCGCATGTACACTGGTGTTGTATTTCCATCACTGATCGGCGCTGGGGCCAAAAAATACCAGTGACTACTGCAGAGACATTTGTCCCAGTAATGAATGCCGATTAAAAGCTTTCCCATTAAATACAAAAGCCAGATATTTGTGGGGTTTTATCCAGTGGTAAAGGGGCTCTACATTATACTGCATGAATATACTGTTTACTGCAAGAGTTCGTAAACAGATGTTTTTATATAGTTTTGCTGTTGGACCCCTGTGACCTCAGTTCATCAGGAATTCTCTCAGTTGTTAGATTCTTCGTTCACCGTGGAGGCGTCAGGTTACTCCAACTCCTTATTGAAGCTAAAGGTTTGTACTCATAGATAAAGGTCAGGTCAGAGGATATAGTGACGTTGGGGACTATTTTCAGCGGTGGATTGATCCACATTTGGTGCGTTGGTTTAGTGAGTATTTGTGGCAGCAGGACGGTGTGTGTGAGACTGAGTCAAAATAAACCAGTGAGATGGTGATGAAGGACGATGTGACCCAGTGACACACTTTGTCTCACTGATGTGTTTTTATGGCAAGAAGAGTCGTCAGGCTGTACACACACACACACTGTACTTGTGAACAGGAAACAGATCTGTGGACAGGAAGTGAAACGTAGACCATCACCTGCACATGTAGAACTGATGGGACGTTTTTTTTTTCCAGGTGCAGCTGAAGAGCGAGGAGGCAAAGACGTTCGCCATGAAGATCCTAAAGAAACGTCACATCGTGGACACGAGACAGCAGGAACACATTCGCGCAGAGAAACACATCATGACCGAGGCACACTCTGACTTTGTCGTCAGGTCAGTACGGTTATCTGCTTCATCATCATCATCATCATCACTGGAGATATTTTATATTGATCTCATTAATCTACAGCAGCTTTACAGTGAAAAGTGATCACGTTTTATGAGTTTGATGTAAAATATTATGAAAGCTGTTTTATTCTTAAATCATTCATGTAGTTTTTCAAAATAATCTTAACTCATTGTCCAATATTCAGCTTTCTGACACATCTCAGTCTTCATCAGCATAAATGCAAATAAAAAAAAATGCTCACACTTTAAATTCATGAAGGTTTTGTTTTTTTTTTACAAAAGTTGGTTCCAATCTTCCAGATTTACAAAATAAAACCATTTTATTCAAATGCATTCCTGGCTTTCAAAATAAAAGCTTCACCAAAAAAATCATTGTTTTGTGTAGCATTTTGGTCGTTTTTTAAAAATGAATAAATAAATAAATAAAATAAATACAAATTAATAAATAAAAGCATCTGCATCATTTGTTGTTTGGGTTCTGGCTTTCAAAATAAAAGAGTTGCTGTTTCCAAAAAATATTCTTATAATAAAGTAGAAGAGAGTAGTTGAATAGAATGTTATTGTCTTTATGTCTTCAGTTCACCAACATGGACATTTTATTTTGTTTTGTTTAGTTCTGTTTTACATTAAAGCAAGACAACATATAAAACCCATGGAAACAGATCACTGGTGAAAGATATGAATAAAACAATTAAAACATGAAAATGTAAAATAAAATATGACAAACTATCTGAGACGCAGAGCTGGATGTCGTGTTTCTGTTCTTTTCCAACAGTCTGTGATGAAGCTCTGTTGTTTGTGTCCAGGTTGTACCGGACGTTTAAAGACAGTAAATATCTGTACATGCTATTGGAGGCCTGTCTGGGAGGAGAGCTGTGGACGATACTCAGAGACAGGTACATGAGCTACACGGTTCATCTGTCCTCTGCAGACCATTTAATCTGTCTTTACTGTTCATGTTTACTGTTCTGATTTTTATCCTAAAGCTTGATTTCATCTGGAAAAGCCTCAGTTTGAGAGTTATTATGGTGCTGATGTCGAGGCAGCAACAAAAAGTCACTTTGTTCAAACTTTTATAAATTGATCAGTTTATTTCATAACCAACAAAAGCAACAAGTGCTGATACAAGTAATTTTATAAGGAAAAACAAACGTCCTGTGGTGTCAGCAGCTCAGACGTTTTACATCAATATAAACTGAATGTCTGGGTTTTGGACTGTTGGTCAGACAAAATGAGACACGTTAAAACAACGTTGTTGACTCTGGAGACTCATGATGGACAATGTTTCACCTTTTTCAGACAGTTTTAGAATCTGAACATACATTAATCTGCAGATTAAATAAATCACAAAAAGTAGCTGCAGCCCTAAAAGCAATAACCAGCAGTAAAGGCCCTGAGCCTATGATCGGCCGCCAGAGAGCATCCGTGGCCCTCATCTCTGCAGTGCGTCCTGCACCATTGGCCCTTTTTGGCTCAGGTCAGCTTTTTTTTCCCGTTGAATCAGTGATGGTGTCACCGGAGCCTGTTATTGAATGAAATCACTCTGATTGGCAGTTCAGCTCAGCGAACGAGAAGAGAAACAGAAGTGAGGAAAGTAAACAAAAAGCTAAAGTCCAGAGAGAGTGAGACCAAGACAAACTTGTTCCATAAGGTCAGATTTTTTTCTCTTTAGCAAAAACATTTCCTGTCTTATTGTTCAATGGCGCACAGTAAATATGCTCAGATTGTGTTGTTAATGTGCTAACTTGCCAACTAGCATCAAGATGCTCTTCCTGTTTCCCTTTTGTATCATGATTACAAACGACTGCCATCTGCTGGTGTGGAGAGTTATTTCCTCTCACACAAGTGCAGAATGTACTTGCCATCATTTGAAGTCTTTGCAGTGTGTTCAAGTTTTTTGTCCCAGACAAGGTGACGTGAGGCGAAGCAGCAGGGAACTTTCACCGCCACTAGTTTTCTGAAGTCGGTTTGGTGTGTCGGGGCCTTAAAAGTTTGCAGAAAACTCTGAACAACAAAAAAACTACTGAAAAAACAATTAGTTAACACCTGCGAGCTGTCAGCCTCTCACAGCTTTTTAACTTTGTACTTTTCAGGGGTTCATTTGAAGATTCAACCACCAGGTTCTACACAGCGTGTGTGGTCGAAGCCTTCGCCTACCTGCACGCCAAAGGCATCATCTACAGAGACCTGAAACCTGAAAACCTTATCCTGGACAGTCGAGGATACGCCAAGCTGGTAATTCCATATTTCCTCACAAAATACATATCAGATGCAGGAATCTGCCCCCTTACATACTGTGGGGTCTGCATGTATTCGGATAGGCAAGTCCTGATTGGCCGACTACGTTTCTGCGTTTCTCAGTATGTCAATTTTCAATCAATCAATCAATTTTATTTATAAAGCCCAATATCACAAATCACAATTTGCCTCACAGGGCTTTACAGCATACGACATCCCTCTGTCCTTAAGACCCTCACAGCGGATAAGGAAAAACTCCCCAAAAAAAAAACCTTTATCGGGGAAAAAAAAACGGTAGAAACCTCAGGAAGAGCAACTGAGGAGGGATCCCTCTTCCAGGACGGACAGACGTGCAATAGATGTCGTACAGAACAGATCAGCATGTGAATGCATTCTCATGGTTAGAGGAGCATTACCCAGGATTCATACTTCATATGAACTGATTGTGGATAAAGTGGGCAGAAGATATCACTCTGGACATGGAGTCAAAACATGGAAACAGCTCATCCCTACAACTCTCAATCTGGATGAAAGTGTGTGTAACTTATTTATTTGGGATAGTGGCCATGTGAGTAATATGCAAATTAGAGATCATAAATAAAATCTAATATGATTTAAAAATATATCATGAATCTCAGTATTCCAGTGTGTTTCTAATGCTTAAAAATATGAAACAGACACCAAGTTGGCATCAGAGGAAAGGTCAAAAATCAACAGAATTAGTAGTGTTCATTCCTTTACAATCAAGAATATTGGCAGTAAAATTACTGCGACTGTCTGTAGAAGTGTTTTTTTTTATCTTTACCAGTTTTTAAGCTTCACGTGATCAGAAAGGAAAATAAAAATAGAGTGAATGTGGAGAGACGTGTCCAATTAGTTTTGTCTTTTTCCAGGTGGACTTTGGTTTCGCCAAGAAGATCGGTTTTTGTAAGAAGACGTGGACGTTCTGCGGGACGCCGGAGTACGTTGCTCCAGAGATCATCCTCAACAAGGGTCATGATGTCTCAGCAGATTACTGGTCTCTGGGCATCCTGATGTACGAGCTGCTGACTGGCAGGTGAGGACACAAACAGTAGAATCCAGCAGAGTCAAAGTGCTGTTTCAGTGTCCCACAGAGTCTCTGTGTCTCCAGTCCCCCATTTTCAGGTCCAGATCCAATGAAAACCTACAACATCATCCTGAGAGGCATCGACATGATCGAGTTCCCCAAGAAGATCACCAAGAACGCCGCCAACCTCATAAAGAAGCTCTGCAGGTAGGGGGCGCTGTGTGCCTGAGCAGCTCATATTAACAGTAGGGTCAAAATTCATCGTTGTCATCTCCAAAATATTCTTTGAATGGTCTGTGTCCACAGAGATAATCCCTCAGAGAGACTGGGAAACCTGAAAAACGGAGTCAAAGACATCCAGAAGCACAAGTGAGTGAGCTGAGAGGGCGCTGACACCTGATTGGCTGTTTCAGCTCTCACCTGTCTTTCAGTTTTTAGTTCAGTTTTTAGTTCACAGTGTAAACTAATCTGTCTCTCTCTGTGTTCAGGTGGTTTGAAGGTTTCAACTGGGAGGGTCTGAGGAAAGGAACTCTGACTCCGCCCATCATACCTGATGTGAGTTTAAATTAAATTTTGATGAACTCAGTTTGACCAATCAGCACACTGTACATATACTGACACATGACAAGAAAACATGTTGATATGGATAAAACCGTCTGGTTAAACAATTCTGAAAGCCAGTAAATGGGCCGTTGATCATGGCAGGTTGCGACTGAGGTTGCTAAGCAACTTTAACAAGCATAGTATCACAGCCTATTTACCTGAAATCCTGAGCGCAGAGCTGATCTTCCTCCAGGCACTGCAGTAGTTTAAAGCAGTCGTTTCAGTCGTCGACCAAACCACCTCTAGACACTCCCTGTGTAGCGTTAGTAATGTTAGAGGTCTCGAGGACAAGGTAACTTGTAACAGCGATCGTGCTCACATCGGTCAAGTTGTTGGAAAAATCACTTATCTTTGTTTTATATAGATCATGTCCCACATGAGTTTCAATTTTCTGATGATACCTGCTGCCTGCATGTTCATCCAACCCTTTAATGCAGTCACTTTCCTCTATTTACAGTTTGCGCAGCATATGGATTTTTCCCCTGCTACCCTCCATCTGAATTTTGCATGCCATAATAGTCATGATTGCAAACAAGCTATACAACAACCAAATAGTAGAGATAGATACTTCAGTATAAATTATCTAGATGGCAAACTCTTGGAAGGTATATACATTTATATCACTCAACCCTACAGATGAGATATTAAACCTACCATGCAGTGTGTCTTCTGGTTTTTAAACAGTCAGATTAAAAAGGATTAAACCTGAAGGTGTTTGACTGTGTTGTTCTGTCCAGGTCTCCTCTCCGATTGACACCAGTAACTTCGACAGTTTTCCTGAAGACACTGACGAGCCGCCACCAGACGACAACTCCGGATGGGATTACGACTTTTAGTCCAGCTCGCACCCAAACCCAAATCCTGACTCCTTACAGCTGAAGGTGAGGTCCAAATCTGACAAGACGACGATGACTAACCAGGCTGAACAAAAGACGAACTTCATGTACCATTTGGAGGACGTTTTTCCCGGAGCACCTACTGTGACTTTGCCTGTGTTGTTCTGAAAGCATTGTTGGACCCTGTGGGAGTGAAACCTCCAATGTTTTGTAGCTACATGATATCCTGAGGTGATTTAAGTATTGAGTGTGTTGAAGGCAGCTGATGGGAAAGGACTGCAGGCCTCTCACAGATCAAGGCAGTTCGCTCTAACTGGGGGAAACCCGAGCTGCCAGAACATCTGAAAGCTTGAAGATCAAGGCGAAGATCAGTTTCTCAGAGTAGTAAATAGGTTATAGAAGTCTCAGAGTAGCACGTATGTGGTCAAAAGACATGTTCTTGACTTTTACGACCTGAGAAAGTCATCCTCCAGATTTTAGAGAACTGTCAGAACTCTTGAACGCCATCCACAAAAATGTGCCCGTGGGTCAGAGAAGACCTTTTTGCAATGCCTAGAAGTGTTTCTTTGAATCTGGAACAACTCTGATTATTTGGCTACAGCTGAACTTTGGGTATGTTTATCCATCATATTGCTGTAAGACACTTATTTACCAAGTCTTCAAGAGCAGTAAATCAGTACTAAAAATCTATGTGGTTCTCCCTCTCAGCAAAAGAGTGCAAGCATTTTCTTAGCTTTCATGACCTGGGAAAATCATCCCAGCTCATCAGATTTTAAAGAACTGTCACAGCTCTGGAATGTAACTGCTTCATAAACACAATGCCGAGGAGTGACTCAGAGATCTACGAACCCAGAACAACACAAATTCCTTGTTTGGCTGCAGCTGAACTTTGAGTATCTTCACCCATGAGCAGCTGGTCACACAGCACGGCCTTGCTATATGTCCCATTTTCTGCTGCAACACTTAGAGATAACTTGGACGTTAGTTAGTGATGTCAGCCGGAAACCTGCTGCTTGAACCCATCATTGAAGCCACCAGAGGCTGAAGCTGATGAATCTTGAGGGTGTCAAGGGAATTTCTGTCACAAAGTGCTTCCCAGAGAAAAATACAAGGCTGGAATATCAAACCTGCAAAGTGGGCATGGTACATATCCTTAAATAAATTTGTGTTTAATCAACTGGACATACGGCAAACCTGAGGCAGGGTGTTGTACCAGTGACATGCTGGTTGGTTTCTGGGACTCTTGGCAGAATAAGTTGGGGAAACATTTATGGGGCTTTGTGGCATGGCTGAAACAAGTGAGAACAAACTCACATCAGTTGACAGCTTCAGATTGTCCCTTCAGATACCTCCTAATGACATCAAAGACATCATGGTCCTGTTTTTTGCAGCCAATGGAAAGCCTCCTGTCAAGTGTCCTTGATCACTGGTTGACACTTGACCTTTGACCCCTTCAACAGAGATTATACTTATACCACTGCCTGTCCTGTGATGTCTGCTGTTTGGGTTTTGGGGATCTGGAGGCTGTTCTGGAGGTTCTTAGGGGCCATTCTGACCCTTTGAACCCAAGATGGCTCTCTGAAAGTGGGCTGGAGGAACAACAGTTGCAGGATGACTTTGTGGTCCAAGGGACAAACACAAACCACAGGAGGAAAGACTTAAAGACTGAACAGGCAAACTCGCAGTCACCATGATGCCTTCACTTCTCATTTCATCTGCGGGAACTTAAAATCCAAAGACTGAAAAACAAAATGTTTTGGGTGTAGCAGCTGTGGTCCTTCTCCGTGGATGACAGGGAGGCGATGTGAACATTTCGTCCTTTAAACTTTCCTTTTTATCATTCTTGATGGTGTAAATCTTTGGATCATAGCATGAGAACATATATTTTGTACATATTTCTAAGACTTCCTAGATATTTTTGCACGCAACCACAAACCCTCCATTTTCACAGACACATGCACGACTTGATTGAAATTCTTATTGGCTGTTTGTTTCGAGGTGTTTCAAAGATGAACATGTTTTAGGATCGGTCCTATTTCGTGTATAAGGCTTATGATGTACTTGCTTTTTCATAACATGGTTTCAGAAGACCTCTGAATCACCATTTAAACAGGTCGGGTGTTGTGCTCACTGATGGCCATTTCACCAGTTGTAAAGGAAAAAACAAACAAGCCAATCAGAGCTTTGCGGTCAGTATTTAGAATAAGGACACCATGTTCCTGTGTCAGAGAGAGAAAAGTAGCCACAAAAATGATGAATAAGATGTGTGTAAGTAAATTTACAGAAATAACAACTCTTCAATCATTGACAGAACAATATCACCAAGGTCCATTTAGTGGGAGTTTTCAATTGTATCACACAATTTTCATTCGCTGAATGAGTTTTCCCAGTTTTGTCAAGGAACTTTCAATTGACAGTGCTAAAAATTCAACAAGTCGCTGTGCAAACTATCTGCTGATGAAAATCATGTGATACTGAAAGCTTCACAACAGCTACTGAATGGACCTGATTGTTCTGTATAGACTTTCCAACTTCAGCAATGAACTTTCAACCTCCAACCTTTAAATCAGCATATTTCTTTGATCAGCACAACGAATGCTGATGATGTGAGGATTCAAAAATGTTTGCCCCGATCAGAAAGTGCGTGGGGGTTTTTTTGTAACGGTTTTCAATAAGAGCGAAGCATTGTGGTTGCTGCTTTGCATTGCTGAGCACCTTGTATTTTTCATCTTTATACACCTTGCATTTTTGCAGGAGCACCCTGAACGCTTTGAGTTGTATCAAATTCATCTCAGAGTGGAAAACACCAAACATCATTGGTGTTTTTCCCTGTTGTCCAAACAGATGAATTTAGAGGCGGGCCTGCTACGGTGCAAGCAAGCTGCGAGATATATCTGAACACATTGTTGCCTCACCTACTTTGTAAAGTTTTACTAACCATAACTTGGCCAAACGATTGACAGCAGATTGTCAAACTGTCTCTGACTCCTCCTGATATAAGCCTTGATCTGACCATTATCCAGGCAATGCTCCCAGACCAGCTGGTGGTACTTCCTGTGATTTCTCCTCTCTGACAGTCTTTGTACCCATACAGATCTCCATTTTCCTGTAACCAACGTACATACATATGCCTGTCCATTTTTATGCATTTTTAAGGTACCTAGTTTGCCTCACAGCAAAATAGAGGTTAGGCAAAGTACATACTTCACTTGTTGTGAATGAAATGAAAAAAAGATGCAGCAAGCTGCAAAACGCACAGTCTGATCAGGTCCTAAAGATCACGGCCAGATCATCCCTAGACAATACCAGAGTATCTTCCTGTAGAACTTAAGATTGTAAACATAAACAATCGCATGAACTCATAAACTCTTAGAGTTTTGTGCTGAGAGTGCTCAGAGCACAGCCGCTACTCCTTCGCTTTGAAAGGGGCCAGTTGAGGTAGTTCGGGCATATGATCAGGATCCTCCTGGTTGCCTTACGTTAGCGGTGTTCTGGGCACGTCCCACTGGTAGGAGGCCCCAGGGCAGACCCAGAACACACTGGGAATGCGTCAGGATCCTCCAGGAGGAGCTGGAAAGCGACACTTGGGAGCCTCTGGGGTGCTTTGCTCAGCCTGCTGCCCCCGTGACCCAACCTCGGATAAGTGGTTGAAAATATAATGAAAAAAAAAAAATAAACATGGTGGGACTCGAGAAAGTCACCATACTACTAAAAAGACATTGCAAGATACACGAACTGGGTTAAAAGCAAATATACAAAACAGAACAGACTGTCATACTCACAGTAAATCCACTTAGAGATGTTGAGTTAAAGTGGACGTGAAGTCTTATATGAAGTTTGTATTCTTCCACAAACAAAGAGTTTAACCACAAAAAAAGTTTAATCTATTTATTTTGTTTTGTACTCATATCGTGTGGCCTTCTGTAAAACCAGCTGATAGTTGTCTCACTTTGGTACGAAGCCTTTGTATTTCGCAGTCTGAAACTGTCGTGATATTTTTGTAAACTGAGCAGCGATGTGACATCTGTGAGCTCTGCATGAAAATATTGGAAATGTTCCGTTTTCACCACTAGAGGGCAGAATACAGTCAGACACAGAGTCCTGCATGGGTCAATTTTTGAAAACCCGCACCCGCTCATACCAATAATGCTCGGTACCAGAACCGACCCTTTACCCGTCATATGTCTCAGGCAAAGCTGCACCTGTTAATAAAAGTCCCACGACCCAACCCGCACTTGTGATTAAACCCACCCAGGCTCCAGTCCCTCACATTAAGCTTGGTTCTCCGTTCTTGAATTCCAAATCCAGTGGAGGAGACGTCTCTTTCACTGGATGGTGAAAACATTCAATCACTGCCAGGTTAGGAAACATTCTAACATGCTCCTTCCACCACCAGCAAACCTCCAAAGGATCCGCCTTGGGTGTCTTGAACTCCATGTAGGCTGCCACCTCATCCTCGGGCTGCAAAGTTTCATGGCTGGAGTCCTCCACGTCTGTGACCAATGTGACCACGGGGTCAAAAGTTACACTTATGTCACTGACTTTCAAAATAAAAGGAACTGCAGCTTGATAAAAGTGATTTAGATCACCTTTTAGGTCCGACGTCTTGATGACATCATGTTATTACCTGGAGGTGCAGCTGCCTCTCCCCCGCAGGGCTGTAGGCTCCATAGGAGTCTTAAAATGTGTTTGTCTTGTTGTGTTATTGGAGCCAGAATAGAAGGAGTCATGGCTCAAAACCAGCCGCCACTGCTCGTCAACAAAAACAAAGATGGTTAAATGTGATAAGACCAAAGGACTGGACAGAGGCCATCATCAAAAATGCTCACATGTGCAGCGCACACTTCATATCAGGTTAGGGAAAAAGTATTTCCTCTTGTAGGGATGAATAATGTTATGTGTATTAAGGGTTATCATGTCCACCTCATCAGAAACTGGGGAGGGATTAAGAGGAAGATTGGAGAATTGTTTTGCCTCCAGCTAAGCCCCGCCCACCAAAAAACTCATACTGTTTACTAACAGTACAAGGGTCTATCCTGCACCTCTTTTCATTTGTTTTATTCTTAAAAATAACAATATTTTGGTTTTCACCCGCTGCCCCCATCAGCTTTTTGCGGGTCACCTGTCAGAAACCCGACCCCGTGCAGGACTCTGATCAGACGCACCAACAAACCAGGCAGCGCTGGGCTTTAAAGGGACAGTTCAACATTTTAGGAGATACAGTTTCTTCTCTTTGTTTCAGACAGTGAGATGTTCAGATACATAAGACGTGGTTAGCCTAGCTTAGCATAAAGACTGGGAACTGGGGGAACAGCTAGCATGGTTGCCAGGAACTATTTCTTGGATTTTGACCTTGTTCCTGGTTTCCCTCTACATTCTGATTCTTAGTAGTCTCTCAAAGTTTAAAAACACTCCTATGAACACCCTTAAAGTTCAGTGATGAACCTTAATGGCATTAGTTTAATATGTGCAAAAACAGAAATGTTCTAAAATAATAAATAATATTTATGTTCCCACCACGGACTGACAGACCAGACTGCCTGGTTGATTTAAATGTTGGGCTGTAAACCATTAAAAAAACACAATTAGAACAAACAGTGATTTTTAAAAAAACGTGTTTGGACCAGAATATTTATGTTCATATCATTTCTTTGTGATATTTTGTGGTTGTGAGATGAGCTTGAGTATCACGGATTTATTTGTATATACTGGGAATATAGTATTTTATGACGTGTCAGCTGTTTGTAGATGATGATGATGATTATTATTATTATTATTGTTATTGTTACAGTGGCTGCCATGGTAGCTGAAGAAATGTTCTGACTCTCGCTCTGTCTCTCAGTTCAAAAAAGCTTTATGGGCATGACTGTTAAAAACAAATCTAAATCAATTTTGCCAAAGCATTTGATCTGTTTGAAAAATAAAAGCTGGGAAAAAAATGGGGTTTGTTTTTCATATCAGTGGAGACACATTGTTGTGTGACAGACAGATACGCTTGTTTCTTTGTCATCATTCATATTTAAAGACATTTTTAAGTTTTGGTTGGATGTCGCTTTTCAAACATAAACATTTAAAATCACTATTTGACTAAATTATTTCATTTTCATATGTCGAGACAAATAATTTCATAACCAACTACAAGATAAACATGAATGTCCTGGTGATGTAGTTTAAGTCAGTGATGGAGCAAGTTTTCAGATTCTCTGAAGATACTCCATTACAACTTCATTTTACATAAAAAGTAGGCCCAACAAATTATTAAATTATTATTAAAATCTAATAGTATCAAAAGTAAGAGAACTCATGATGCAGACTGACCCCTGTTGGAGTTATAGTGTTATATTATTGGATCATTTTTACTGATTAACATAGAGGTACTTGTAATTAAGTCAAAGGCAAGGGAGCTTTATTTGTACAGCGCATTTCATACACCCAGGACATTTCAAAGAGCTTTACAGAGCAATAAAACATAAAACATAATAAAGGATACAGATTTACAATGACAGAGTAAAGAGGAAAAAATATATAAAAGATCAAATTAATTACTACAACCCTACAAACTCATTTACCTGATGATTTTTACAAGTGGTCAGCCAGGATTCCAATCACCAACCTCCTGCACCGAGCAGCAAAATGAAGACCTTTCATTGTGGCTTTTATTTTGAAAGACATCCCCAGATGTTGGTTTAGTTAAGTTTATTTGCACATGCATGTGTAAAAAAAGACAACAATAATGGCCTATGGAGATACCTCCCCTATGAAATATTAATATTATAAATAAAAGGTAAAAACTGATGTACCAATTACAAAAAAAATGTATACAAGCCAATTCCAAATAAATCACTTTAGAGTCTTTGTAAATTAAAGTCCTTTTCCAATGTTTTTTGAGTAACGATAATGTAACGCGTAAAGTTTCCTGTCCCTGCAGCCTGCTGTTGACATGAACATGACATCTTTTTTAAACAGGAACAGGCCCCCAGGAAGTGCACTGCACTCTGAAGCCAATTCTCACAGTGGCCAAACAGTGATACTGCAATGTCCAGGTCTGTCACCTGATCCCACTGGGCCCAAAAAAGACTTTTCTCCATAGACTTACATTGTCTATAAATCTGTGGGTTAATTTTTTTTTTTAAATGTTAGATCCCCTGCGAAATGACTTGTTCCACTATCAGGATTTAATTAATTCAGTCCGATAACATTTGAAAAGTCTAAAGGAGCTGCAAGATTAAATTATTTTATCCCTATTCAAGTTAGTGGAGTGCTGAACTGGAAGTCAGCTGCTAGGGTATGCTCAGCCGTGGTTGGCGGCCACAAGTCTCCAGTGCGCCTGCTCTATCGGCCCAGTGATGCAGAACCAGCGCCAAACATCCAGGTGCTTGACCCATGGCTAAGCCCCGCCCCCTCCACTCACCTGGACAAACTATCAACATTCAGTGAGCGGCGCTATGGCAGGTGTCACAGTACACGGCATTTCACAGGAGACATAATGATCAGATGTCATTGAGAAGTAACCAAAAGGGCCTAAACTACGCATTGGAGGGATATATTCATCATTTTATTGTTGAGAAGGTCGATGAAAAGCTTCAATTACAAGCCAAAATTTACAGGTCACAGTGTACGCTTGTGAACCGCATCTGGTTGCCGTCACCATCAAAGACAACAAGTTAAAGTGCCACTGAAGTTAAGGTTTTTGGTTTATGTGTTTATCATTCCTGCTCACTTTACCATCTGACCCGCTCACCCTGGGCTGCACAGTCCTGCTCGGAGCTGGTGTCCGGATCAGCAGAACTCTGTTCAAAAAACAAGAAAAATAACAAAGCGACTCTAATTACCGACCAAATGTAGGGATCACATTAAATACATATCATTTCTGAATCTGTCCGAGCCTTTCCTGTAATTCCACATAATTCGCCAAAGAGCACGTGTTAAAGTATTACTCTAATTCTATCCAGGTATTCAGGCCGCCTCTCAGCAGACACCACAGGGTTGCTCATTGACGTGAATTAGACAGAAAGGAAATGCAGTCTGGTGAGAGTTAAATTCTCCTTAAAATACACCAATTTGACACAACACTGTTTTTACAGCTGCCGTGGTGTCTCAGCACTGCATCTCACACAACTTCATCTGACTTTTTCATCAGTTTGTGGGTTTTTGTTCAGTTTTTCATGGATAGATGAATCTTGTTCTTGTCGTTTCATCTTCTTTCACCAAAACACAAATATCACTAAAATCAAATAATAATAATAAAAATCCTATTTTTATGAAAAGTGAGAACACTTCACAATTGTGCGTGTCATCCTTGCGCCAGGGGCCATGCTAATCTTCTCTGTATCGTTCCCAGTTTGGTACATGTGTTACAGATCGAAACACACTGAGCAGGTGTCTCCTGTCTCCTATATGAAGTGGGTCAGTCCATGTGGAATCTGAGCCAGGGTTTCAGCTCAGAGAGACTCTGACAGGACATGAAGCACCAGAGTGAAGCCTGACAGCTAATGAACAAATGTGTTGCATATACTACTGGACTCAGTGACCCCCTCCACCCTCTCTCTGACCCAGGTCCTGGTTCTGGGTCCTGGTCCAGAGCTGAGAGGGATTGTGGGACTTCTTTGCAGAGCTGCTGTTACATCAGGAGTTGCAAGGCAAGGAGAAAATCTTACCCTATCTTATCTGGGGGGAGATAATATACACAAACACATGAAACAAGACATATAAAAAACACAGTCCTTAAATAACCAAATTAGGAAAAAGAACAGAAATAAACAAAACAAAAGAAGATTTTTTTATGAAAAGATTAAATTATTTTCATAAAATTGTTGATATCACAAAAACAGAAGATTTTCTCTTTATACATATTTTTATCTGTCTGTATAATAATCTACCCTGAACGTCACACACACGTTTTCCTGAAGACAGGAAGTGAAACCAAACTTCCTTTTGCTTTCAGATTAACTTGTAGTTCCGCAGACTGATCGCCAGGTGTCAGTGTGTGACCGCTGCTGCACGTGAGTGTTGATTTGACTAAAAACTTATTTCTAATAAATATATTCAAGTGTTTCAAGTAATTTTGTTAAAGAAGAATTAATCTCCAAAACAACAGCTCCCTGTAGTATGTAGATGTTTAACAGCAAATGTTTAACCCGGTTTACACTTAAAATTCTGACAACGTTGTTTTGCTTTCCAGCAAATTTTCAAACTTTGTCAGAATGTAAAACTGACTTTTTCTAAATCCAGAGGTTGTACTGAGTAATTCGGCACACACGCCGTACACAATAGGCAGCACTAAATCTGATTAAACTTACATATTTTCCGTTTGGCTTTGCTGTCATGCATTTAACGTTACTGTGAAAGAGTCTCAAACTAGTTGAAAATCTAAGTTATTTTCAAAAGATGTCTTGTTTAAATGTTTATTTCTGTGCTGAATTTATCCAAAGACTGAAATGCTTAGGAAAATTTCAAAAAAGTTGTTTTTGAAAGATGTTTTAGTCGCCCATAAAGAAGGTATACGGAAACTCACATGATATCTAAAGGGAGTCTGGCGTGTCGTTCCCAAAACTGCAGCCACAGGCAGACCCTGCTTACATAATATCGCCGATGCAGTGACTGAATAAAGTCCAATACAAATGGAATAAATAAATAAATGGAGCCTAATGATTTTAAATACAAATCAAAAGCAAGAATTAAGCTCCAAAACAACAGCTCTATTATATGCAGAGACTTAACAATGTTAAACCTTAAATTTCCGATAATTTAAAGTTCTTTTGCTGTTCGGCAAATTTCCAAAATTTGTCAGCATGTCAAACAGACTTTTTCTAAATCTAGATGTTGTACTGACTAATTCGGCACACATACCGTACACAATAGGCAGCAGTCAATTTAATTAAACTTACATATTTCCTCTGCTTGGCTTGTTGGTCATACACCTGGCATGTAATACACTGCCAGCGGACAACGCAAAAAAATTTGTTATTTGTTTAAAAGATGTGTTTCTTGGAGGATCATTTGTATGCCGATTTAAACCAAATACCTAAATGGTTCGGGAAATATGTCAAAGTCATTGTAGAAAGACAATAATTAGTCTCCAATAAACAATACATTAATTGAAATGATTTCTAAAAGGAGTCTGGTGAGGCAATCCCCAAACCGCTACCAAAAGCAAATCCTGCTTTAGTTATGACGTCAGTTTAACAATATTTTGCTTTTAGGTAAATCTTAACGATTCTTCAAAACAGCTTTGGGCTTTTTTTGAAAATCTAGGAGTTATACTGAGAATTTCGGCTCACATTAAATACACCTGAAGCAGCGGTAAATACACTAAACTCATTTTGTGTTTAGCCTGGCTCATCCATCCAGTGAACCATTAAACTACCGATGATTTGGAGACCCAGATTAAAGTTTTGTTTTGTTTTTGTACTTCATGGATGTCCATTTTATTGTAGGCTATTATTATTTATTAATTTAGTGTAAAAAGCGTCCCTGTAAACACTGTTTCGTTTTACCTGCATTACTGTTGAGTGTTTGGTGACATGACAGTTAAAGCCTGATTTGATCTGCTCCAGTGCAGCTCTAAAAAAAAACAGACATTTAGTAGGTATGAACATTCAGACATCAACGTTTTAATCAAGTACAAAAGTAGCGACTGGTACCAAAATACAGTGACATGCAAAAGTTTGGGAACCCCTGATGAAAAATGTGTTTACTGTGAGTAGCTCAGTAGAAGACCTGATCTCCAAAAGACATGAAGTTAATGATGAACCATTTCCCATGTCCCTTTGTTCCATCCATCCACCCCTGTCTGTAACAGGTGGACAGGTGTCCCTTTGTCTCATTGTCAAATCCTGTCAACCTTACAGATCAGAAGTACAGAGAGTTGTTGACTAGAGATGATACACCGTCTCATCGTGCATCAAAAAAAGAGAAGATGATCCGCACACTGATAGAGCTCCCATTAATCCATTTATTTTCTGTCGAGTGACGTTTCGAGGGAAGCAGGCTCTTCCTCAGACTTGTAATAAGATACAACCAGAAACGCCATCTTTAAATACCCACCGTGATCAGTGAGATGAATCACTGCTGTGTGTAAACCAGACATATATAAAAAAAAATGAAAAAATACAGACAAAGATGTATTCATATAAATACAGTAGTCCAGCATAAACATTAAGAGTGACCTTGAGTACACACATATCTAAAGTACACATATATGTAAATCACCCTACATAAATATGAAAGTTCACATCATATAGTACAAAACCAGCGAATACATAATAGCCCAAAAAAGTCCGTACTTGCATAGAAAATATAGAGACATATTATCCAAAATATACACATAAAATTTACATATTTTACACATACCCCAAAATAGAAGTACTCACAATCAAGGACTCAGGCTTAAAGCTGTCATACTGTACTACCTATAAGAGGCGGCCCTTATGTAAACTTTTAGTCAGGGAAATAGAAACACCTTACACTTCACTCAGATTATAGATGAAAACAGATAAGGTAGAACCACATGTATCCAGAATAATTCCCTTTTAAGTAGCAAAGTGTTTATGTCCGTCCCCCCCCCCCCCCCCCCCCCCCCCCCCCCCCCCCCCCCCCCCCCCCCGCGGGGATGTTTGACAGCTTGTATACCAACGTATTTAAGAGTAGAAATATTGTGTTTTGATTTTAGAGAAATGTACAGCCACGGGACTAGAAGCTACATTATTCCTAATGTTGCTGCGATGTTCTGTTACGCGGGTTTTCAGAGGTCTTGTAGTTTTCCCAATGTAAGACAGTCCACATGGGCATTTTAACATGTATATGACATTAGAAGTTGAAAATGTGATGATACCATTGATTCAATTTTTTTTTCCTGTATGAGGATGATAAAATGAATTGGTTTCAGACATTCAGTTTGTGATACATTAGAAAAAAGTGAAGAGGCATTGTGGATCCAGGTTGTCTTAAAGCCCCTTTGTTTGAATCGTCTTTCAAGTTCTTTTGTTTGTGTTAAGAAGCTTTCATCAGAACTGCAAATCCGTCTGATGCGATTAAATTGGGAGAGTGGAATATTTTTTTGAGGACAGTAGGATGGTAAGAGTCAACGTGTAATAAAGAGTTTCTGTCTGTGGGTTTACGGTACAGGTCCGTGTTGAGATTATTGTTTTCTTTGATGACCAAAATGTCCAAGAAGTTCATTTTGTTATGGTCAGATGACAATGTGAATTGATGTATTTGATGTAGGGGTTCACCGTCACTGTTCACAGGTCACTTCCTGTGAACCGGCTTATTTTTACTACGATGCAGAACAGAGTGTTGACAGTAGCTGTGGTGAATCTTAGGTCTGAACTTGGTTTAACATCTCTGAGTTTTTCCTTCTCCAAATGGAGGGTTTTAGTTTTGCTGAAGCAGCCTGAGACATTATTGATCACTTGACACAGAAGCTGTGGATCTGTGTGTCTGTCAGTTGTTGGTCTGGTTGAACACATCGTGCAGCGTTTTGTTCTCCTTGTACAAGACAAATCCTTCATACTAATGAAAATCTATTGGTAGAGAAAGTTTCCACGACCTCAAAGCACCAAAGACCATTCAGACATGTTGAGTCGTCCTTTCACACCTCTGACTGAACCACATCAAACCCTGTGGCAGCTGATGGAAAAACATATTTTCTCGTATGTTTGACACTAATTTTCCTGTCTGTACAAACAGTTTCTACACACACAGTGGATGTTAATGGGTGTAGCTGCCTCCTCCTCCTACTCCCTTTTTTATGAATGAGACACACACACACACAGTGATGTCAGCAACAAGCCCATCCCCCACTGATGCGGGAAAAACCTCACGATCAGGAAGAGAGAGGCATCCTCATGTTTCCCATATGTCTCTCTTCCTCTCTCAGAGCGGGAGTCGGGTGAGCAAACGTCACCTCCCCTCCTCCCCCACCCCTCCATCCTCCCTCCATCCTCCCTCCCTCACCAGCCTGAGGATGAGTAATCCAAAGAGAGAGAGAGAGAGGGGAGGGGGATACCAGCACAGCATCAGCATCATCAGCATCAGTGAACGTGCAGGACGTGGGGATGAAAATTCAAAACCTCTCAGCTCAGTCATGTCCTCCTAATTCCTGGACTGTCACATGCTGCATACAACAGGAGAAAGAAAGGATGAGATGAATTCGTACAGCACATTCTGCAGGCACTGGCACTGGCTAATCACTGGAGAGACGAGAACCAGAGAAAAGACCAAAGGAATAGAAAGGATTTTTGGACTGCTCACTTGCATGTGGAGCGTCACAGACTAATCTCTGGAAGAGCTGGACAAGAGGGGAGGCACCGTGGCTTGTTTCAGTGGATGATACCTGACTATTTCATGGATAGGCAATTAATTGTCTCATCTTTTGGACTGTGGGGACAGACTACATCCTGAACAGCAAGCCTCCCCTTTCACTATCTATCCTAACAAACTGGCTATTCAGAAAATCTGTCCTACTCCTCCTCATGTGGTGTGTCAGAGGCTGGGATCTGGCTAATATCTGGACTCACTGATTCAGAGCGGCACCTACACACTAACTGGACTACCTTCTGTATTACAGCCTCCTCCTGGGACCAGGTTAATCTCTGGATCAACGTGTCTGGCATGTTCTGCTTCTGCCTGCAGAGTTCCCTGCTGAAGCTTCAGGCTCTGGAGGTGGAGGGGGGCCCCTCGCTGGGTCCGTCCCCAGAGGAGAGCCCCCCTGCCCTGGGCAGCAAGGAGCAGAAGAGCCCCTGTGGGTCAGTGGAGCTTGGAGGGAAAGATGGGAAGACACTGGCTCTCTGCCACAGCGTCCCTGCTGATGAAAACAGCCCCCCAGGTACATACACCTGTCTGTCTCTCTGCCTGTCTGTTTGTCCAATAATTCTGTCTTCTAGACCCTAAAACAAAACATCTATGACTTTAACAAAGCAGCCCCGACTGTCAGCGGTGTGGTCACTATGAAGTGTGACTGAAGGTAGTAGTGGAAATACTACTACTGGTAGTAAGTTAATAGTTCACAGTGTCCCACCACTCAGTCACATCAACGTACCATTTCCAGTTGCTGGGACATACTACTGCAGGTAAAAACAGTTTCTAGATTTCTGTATTTAAAGAACAATTCTTTGCACTTGTGTTCCTCATGAACTCAAATATGTTTTCATTCACAAACAGATGTGTCATGAGTCGTGCTGGTTACATGTTATCTGAGATTAAAAAGCTGCGGATTCGCACACTGACATGTTCTCGTCGTCCTGCACAGTAAATACTCTCCATATGGTACAGAAACATGATCACCGGTGTTTCTGGTGAGACTGCTTATTCTGCACAGCACGCCACCAGCCGAGCTCCACGTCTGTGTGTGTGCTGCTGCTATTTATAGTACGGCACACAGAAGTAAAACACTCTGCAGCACATGAGACACACTCACTGACTGCCTGCTTTTACTCAGGTCTCCTTCATCACTGTGGTTGTTTTTCATATACGTGTATATGTACACGTGTGTGTGTATATGTGTGTACACATATATAGTGTTGGTCCTTGAGGTGATTGTAGAAGAGCTTTAGGTGGCAATATAGTAGGTTTTGGTGAGTCTTTGGGACGTTCTAGAGAGCATTAAGGTTGTTTTTGGGACCAATAAGGTTGTTCTAGGGATTATTAAGGGTGCTCTAGGGATCACTGAGGGTGCTCTAGGGATCACTGAGGGTGCTCTAGGGATCATTGAGAGTGCTCTAGGGATCATTGAGGGTGCTCTAGGGATCATTGAGAGTGCTCTAGGGATCATTGAGGGTGCTCTAGGGATCATTGAGAGTGCTCTAGGGATTATTAAGGGTGCTCTAGGGATCACTGAGGGTGTTCTAGGGATCACTGAGGGTGCTCAAGGGATCATTGAGGGTGCTCTAGGGATTATTAAGGGTGCTCTAGGGATCATTAAGGGTGCTCTAGGGATCACTGAGGGTGTTCTAGGGATCATTGAGGGTGCTCTAGGGATCATTGAGGGTGCTCTAGGGATCATTGAGAGTGCTCTAGGGATTATTAAGGGTGCTCTAGGGATCATTAAGGGTGCTCTAGGGATTATTAAGGGTGCTCTAGGGATCATTAAGGGTGCTCTAGGGATCATTGAGGGTGCTCTAGGGATCACTGAGGGTGCTCTAGGGATCATTGAGAGTGCTCTAGGGATTATTAAGGGTGCTCTAGGGATCATTAAGGGTGCTCTAGGGATCACTGAGGGTGATCTAGGGATTATTAAGGGTGATCTAGGGATCACTGAGGGTGATCTAGAGGTCCTTTTGGTGCTTCTGCTCATCAATGATGAGGTTGTGGTGATATTTTGAGTAGGTTTTAGGAGTCCCTGAGAACTTTCTAGAAGTGGTGGTTCTAGTCAGTGAGAATGTTCTTGGAGTAATTGTGGTGGTTATAGAGACCTTTGGGGTTGTTCTAGTGACCATTGAGGAGGTTGTAGAGGACAGTTAGGTGGTGCTAGTGGTCTGTGAGGAAGTTCTACTGGTCCTTTAGGTGGTTCTTGAGATCCTTAAGGTGGGGACATTGTAGGCATCCTTTAGGTAGTTCTAGTCAACTAGAGGGTTCATAAGCTCATTGAGGTGGTTTTGGTGATCCTTAAAGTTGTTCTGGTGATCACTGAGGAGATTGTAGAGGACCTTCAGGTGGTTCTAGTGGACAGTGAAGAGGCTGTGTTGGTCATTCAGCTGATTCTTGAGGCCCATGAGGTTTATCTTGTCACTTAAGAGATTCTTGAGGTAATTGAGGTGGTTCTAGAGATCCTTAAGGTAATTCTTTGAAATATGTTTTTATTGGAGAAGTTCACTGTTGACAAATGTTTACATATTACATATAAATGCTAAATCCTTAAAGTGTGACCTAAATCTGATTACACACTGCGTGTCTCTTTAGAGCTGCTGACAGTAGTGACCAGACCTCCACAGTCTCCCAGACATCAGCCGTTTACCGCCATCCACCCTGGCCAGCAGCCCCTGACCCCCGATGGAGTTCTGCCCCCCAGCCCTCACCACTCCCCCTACTCCCCGCAGAGGAGCAGCCCTGGAGGTGAGGGGGGAGGAGGGGGAGGCGAGGGAGGATGTGGGGCTCTCCTTCAGCTCCTGGCGGGTGGCCCCAGCCCTCTGCCCTCCCCCCGCTGCTCCAGCCTCAGCCACAGCCTGAGGTTCAACTCCGACCCCGACACCGCACCGTCACCGCCCTGCAGCCAGCAGTACATACAGTGAGTCTGTCCGCACTGACCGGTCTCATGTGTATTTTAATGCCATGTTTAGCCTTTACAATTAGCACCAATATTCAAGTGTCCACATACTTTTGGCCGTGTACTGTATTTTAAGCCCGTCTAAGAGGATGGTGGAGGTTTAGCAAAGTTCCGGGTTATCAAACATGTTTTTCGTGTTTTAAATGATTCAGAAGCTTTTATGTTCCTTGTTTTTGAGCGACGGAGGACTGATTTCTATTTGAGGAAACATTTTAAAGAAAATCCGACGATTTATCTCAGTTCAGCTCCACAAACATCCTGTTACATGATTTCTGGTATTTTAAAGTATTTTAAATAAAATCCTGTGAGAGAGCAGCTCCATCTGTCTGTCTGCATCTCATATAATCCATCCAGTTCTTCTTCCTCCATCATCATGTCTCGATAACATTGATGTGATTCTAAACTGTTTGTGTTTGTGTCCAGGTGTCGGGGTCGGGACCGGGCCGAGGGCTCGGAGGACCCGGAGTGTCCCTCCTCCATCCCGTTCCTCACCAGACAGATTCAGATGCTGAAGAAGAAGGTCCGCAGGTTTGAGGATCAGTTTGAGCAGGAGATGAACTACAAGGTAAACACAGCAGGGACCAGGACTCCATAGTCCATAATCTCACCCAGGATCCAGTGGGGTTCATAAAACAGATTACAAGCTCAGAGCACAGTAACTGCCAGAAGTTAATGCTTCAAGTTTTCAGGCTGGATGTCTATCATCCTGTTTTGTAATAATAATGTTGATGGTGTGTGTCTCTGTTCCTCCCCTCAGCCGTCCCACAATGATAAATACTCCAACCCAGAGATGATCCGAGTGATGGGGGAACTGGCGAAGGCTCGCAAACAGCTCAAAGGTCAAACTGTCAGCCTGATGTGTTCATGTCTTTGTTTCCAGATTAGTTAAAAAAGAAAACTAACATTGTTTGCTGATTGAATCCTCCACTCTTTAAAGCTTCAGAGGAACTTTAGGTTCCAGATTAACACAATATTTAATGTGTGACGGTGTGTCATCTGCAGAGATGAGGCTCAGACAGTCGGTGTTTGAGTCGAAGGAGCCAGACGGTCCAGGAAACACCTGCAGGTAACATTCACACACCAACACACCCACTGCACATGGACTCAGTGTGGTCCTCAGGTCAGATCCATCAGTGTCAATGTGTCCTGCAGGTACGGCTCCAGCCAGCAGGGAGCGCCGGACCACAAACCCACACTGGAGGAGACGGTGGAGTCTCTGTTCAGACGGCTGAGAGAGAAGAGACAGGCTCTGGGCCTGCCAGACAACATGAAGGTCACAGAATCCAGAATTCATCCTCACCACACTCATTTGTTCCTGCTGTGTTTTATTCTGCTTTGCTGAACTTATATGACTTCACACACTGAGGTCGATAACAGAGTTGTGAGTGCAGTATATATTTACGCTCACCAGCCACTTTATTAGGTACACCTTGCTAGTACCAGGTTGGACCCCTTTTTTAATTCTTGGTGTCACAGATTCAACAAGGTGCTGGAAACCTTCCTCAGAGATTCTGGTCCATATTGACATGATGACATCACATTGAGATTGAGATCTGGTGACTGTGGAGGCCTTTGGAGTACAGTGAACTCATCGTCATGTTTGAGATGATGTGAGCTTTGTGACATGGTGCGTTATCCAGCTGGAAGTAGCCATCAGAAGATGGGTACACTGTGGTCATAAAGGGATGGACACGCTCAGCAACAATACTCAGGTAGGCTGTGGTGTTTAAACCATGCTCAGTTGGTACTAAGAAAATCTCCCCCACACCATTACACCAGCAGCAGCAGCCTGAAGCGTTGATACAAGGCAGGATGGATCCATGCTTCCATCTGAATGTGGTTTTTCCAATCTTCTATTGTCCAGTTTTGGTGAGAAAACCCGTGTGAATTGTAGCCTCAGTTTCCTGTTGTTAGCTGACAGGAGTGGCACCTGGTGTGGTCTTCTGCTGCTGTAGCCCATCTGCTTCAAGGTTGGACAAGGTGTTGTTGCTTCAGAGATGCTCTTCTGCACACCTTGGTTGGAACCAGTGCTTATTTGACTTCCTGTTGCCTTTCTATCATCTTGAACCAGTCTGGTCATTCTCCTCTGACCTCTGGCATCAACAAGGCATTTTGGCTCACTGGATATTTTCTCTTTTTGGGACCATCCTCTGTAAACCCTAGAGATGGCTGTGCTGAAAATCCCAGTCAATACTCAGACCAGCCTGTCTGGCACCAACAACCATGCCACGTTCAAAGTCACTTCAATCACCTTTCTTCATCATTCTGATGCTCCGTTTGAACTTCAGCAGCTCATCTTCACCATGTCTACATGACTAAATGTTAATGAGCTGCTGCCACCTGATTGGCTGATTAAATATTTGTGTTAATGAGCAGTTGAACAGGTGTACCTAATAAAGTGGACGATGAGAGTATTTCTCGTTATATTGAGCAGTTTTAGGCACAAACAATTCCATCAGGATAAATCAATCTTAAATTATCTTCAAGTTATGTTGTGCTGATTCTAACATAATTAAAATGTGTTAATAGCATAAGTATTTATTTCAATCTCGTCTAGAACAAACCAGAGCTGCACATGTTCAATCCTCACAGCATGAATCAAGTACAACTGTCACAGTATGGACAGTGACACGCACTGAAAGGCAGAGCACGTTGACATGCATCCTCCCCAGACCCTGTTTAATGTTTGCCCTGTTTTATTCCCTGTGTGCAGGAGATGACTCAGGCTCAGATGGTGTTGGAGAAGATCACTCTGCAGAAATGTCTGCTCTACTTTGAGAGTGTACACGGGCGGCCGGTGAGTCGTCCCCAGCTCTTCAATAAACTGTACAGGAACGGGAAATACAAAGCTGATGCAGAGGAGGACTGAAGAGCGAATGTTCCTTAACACATAGAAATATAAAGAGAATATTGTTTCTGCTTCTCAGAAAGATCATTGAACAAAATAAGACAAAATAATATATGTGAAGGATTTCTGTTTTTAAAGCACCTCTGGTAAAAATGTCAAAGAAATATTAAAGCTGTGTGTCTGTCTACACCTCAGGCCAGTTAGACAGATAGTAGTTAGCTGATTAGTTAGTTTTATGCTAGGTAGTTCGGTACTTTTTATGTCGTTTGTTGTGCAGTTAGTTAATTAGTTAACTTGGTAGCTAGTTAGTAAGTTACATTGTGCAGTGAAATGCTCTGTTACTCCCTTCAGTAATATCAAACATGTACAGCAGAGAAAATATAAACAACAAAGATACGGTCATATGTCCAAAAAAATATGAATTATGAATATGTTTTATATGATTTAATTAAATGCAAATTTGAAACACATGGAATTATAAAAACTGTCCAGAGATCAGAGGGCAAATATAAGGATTTAATGAAGCATAATGAAAGTGAAATAAATTTAATGGGTTGACACCTTTTGACCCTTTTTTTCAAAGCATCAGTGGTTCTGCAGGACTTTAACATTACTGCTACAGTTTACTGCCCATCAGATTCATCTATAGCCACTGAGATGTTGCTATGGTAACACCTGTCTGTCTGTCTGTCTCAGGGAGGTAAACAGGAGAAGAACCTGGTGAAGCCTCTGTATGACAGATACCAGATGATCAAACGTTTACTGTGTGCCAGCCCGACTATCCCCACTATAGTGAGAAACACACACACACACACACACATTTTCACTGTCTACTGTTCAATCATCATCACACTGGTAACATGCTAACATTACATTCAGCATGACTTACGCTTCCTGAGGATATAATTATCTCTGATGTGCATCCAGGAAGAAGAAGATGGTTCTGATGAAGACTCAATGAGCTCCTCGACAGTCGAAGAACTTCCCGTCCCGCCTCCTCGCAGAGCGGCACGACCTGCTGCCGGCGAGGAGGACAGCGACCGGGACAGTGACCCAGCCTTCGTGTCCCCATTAGACGAGGTGAAAGCCGTCCATCAACAACCTGCTCTCACCATGGCCAACCTGCATGAAGCATCCAGGTCTGTATGTTTGTTTGATTTAATTTTATTAATTTAATGTTTTTTAATTTTTTAATTTTATTAATCCCCAAGAGGGAAATTCAGTGTTTTCACTGCGTTGTCATATACACACACACACACATGCACAAACAGAACCTTTACATGCATTAAATGGAGAGATGTCAGAGTGACATTACAACACTGGAGGTTCTGGTTTCACTTCAGCTCTCTGTGGACAGAGATTCAGAGGTTTGCTGATCCGGAGATTTTTACGCAGCTGCTTCACAGTAAAACATTTTCATCAGAGTCTGGGAAACGAATCAGGGTTTAGTTTAGTCTTTATGTGTGCAGCATCGGTCTTGGTGGTTTCTCCTTCTCCTCCAACATTAACCTCTTTGCTCTGTGCTCAAACCAAACCAGGTCTCAGCTTCTGCAGTGTCTGCGGGAAACAAGGGCAGAGAAGAAGACGAGACGTAAAGTTCTGAGAGAGTTTGAGGACGAGTTTTACCGCCAGACTGGAAGGTGAGAGACGACTCAAACAGGGCATCCTCAAACTGACTCAAGGCGGAGCCAGCTTTAACAAATGTATTTATTGTTGGATAGCTTAATCTATAATGATCAGAATTTGCAGAGCTACCTGATAGACAAGTTAGGGTTGATAAATAAATGCAGTACAATAACTGTCATTTGCATCTGAAACAGAAGGAGCTGAATCCCTCCATATTTGACCTTTCATTAAGCCCCGCCCCTTTGTGATGATCCGACAAGCTGTCAGAGTAATCATGGAGCCCACAGTGTTACTAATTGCACTCCCTGAAGAAATATGATCATTTATTTGGACAAATGAAAGAGTGATTCCAGAGAGAAGCAGACAGAGGGGTCTACAGTGTGTGTTTGAAGGATATATCCAGGATGTCAAACTGACTCAGCAGCAACAACAAAGACAAAGATCGTTAGAAGCTAAAGCCAAACTTTAGGCTACAGCATATCAGCAAAACTTCCCTACTTCCCTTCACTGGTTCCTGTACAGCAGAGTCGGTCTTTGTTTCACTGTTATCATCAGTAAAAAGCAAAAGCAGCATGTGTATACATTCATTAGGCTATATCTTCAGTGGCTAGCTAGCTAACCCTACACTTTTCAGGGTTTGATTTTGGTTGTGGTAACAGGGAAGAAACGTATATCTTTTTCCAGGTAACAACGAATACACAACGAGCTCCAGGCACAACATGTAGCTCCAAATCCACAAAACCAGCCTGAAAATAAAGGAAATCTGAAGCGACTGCATTAGTCAATGGAGCACAGCTTTTTTGTTGTCGGACCGATGTTACATTATTATTTGCCAGTCTGTGTCCGGGGGCAGGACCTAGTTTTAGTTTCCAAAATATTCAATTAAAGTTCAAGTTCTTCATATTTACAATACCTTATTTGTATTTCTACTTCACTACATTTGCACATTAAAATTGTAAATACAAATGACAAATATTACTATTACTATTATACTAAAATATTTTAGGGATATACAGTACAGGCCAAAAGTTTGGACACACCTTCTCATTCAATGCGTTTTCTTTATTTTCATGACTATTTACATTGTAGATTCTCACTGAAGGCATCAAAACTATGAATGAACACATGTGGAGTTATGTACTTAACAAAAAAAGGTGAAATAACTGAAAACATGTTTTATATTCTAGTTTCTTCAAAATAGCCACCCTTTGCTCTGATTACTGCTTTGCACACTCTTGGCATTCTCTCCATGAGCTTCAAGAGGTAGTCACCTGAAATGGTTTTCCAACAGTCTTGAAGGAGTTCCCAGAGGTGTTTAGCACTTGTTGGCCCCTTTGCCTTCACTCTGCGGTCCAGCTCTCCGTTTTTAGACTTACATTGATTATAACATTTTTATCTGTAACATTCAAAGATATAGAATTCAGGATGTTGTTCTTATATATTTTGTTAGTTATACATATTTGACAGAGAACAATTTGTCGTTGTTGATGGTGTCATGTCAGAAAGCTTCTTTGGAGTGCCACAAGGATCTATACTGGGCCCGTTTCTTTTTTTCTTTCTATTTGAGTCAGTGATCCAGCAATTTTTGTTTGTTTTAATTCCTCTGGAGTTTCACTGATACTCTTACATTTTATTGACAGAATCTGTCAAAAAGAGGATCGTACTCCGATGAAGGAGGAATACCAGGAATACAAACAGCTCAAGGCGAAACTCCGTCTTCTGGAAGTCCTTCTAAGCAAACAGGAAGTCCCTAAAACCATGTGAGAGGAAACTGAAGCTCCCCAAAACACTTGAAATCTTTTAATGTGATTATCTGAGAGCAGAAAAGGTCTTTTTATGTGCTTCTGTTCAGAGAAGAGGAAGTGGTGAAAGGATTGTGTTTTGGCTGAGGCCACGCTTTTTCCTTGCCATTATTTAAATGCAGCCTATTTCAGCTATGTTAGCTGCATAGCTCAAGAAATAACATCAGTCGGTTATAGTTTGATCATCTTTGACCTCATTATTCAGTGTTTTGTTTTAGTTTCAAAGCCGTTATAATTTGTCACATCCATCAAGGAATACGCTGATTTAAAAGAATAGTTCAACATTTTGGGAATCCATTTATCTGTTTAAATTGATACCACTCTCATGTCAGTACAATAAATGTGAAGCTAAAGCCAAGGCTGGTTAGCTAAGCGTAGCATAAAGCCTGGAAACAGCTAGCCTAGCTCCTAGCATGCTACCGTGACATACTAAATGTGTCACGGAAACATCTTAATGTTAGTCTTGCGGACGTTAACCACCATATTTAATGTTAACACGCTAAATGTTTCAGTCCAATGTTAGCTTAGCCACAACTCAACATGACTATGCTAAATGTGTTGTGCTAACAAAGGCCCAACATAACATGATACAGCTGTATGTAGAAACTAGCCAACATACCATGATAATGATCATATATGTTGGACCTTAATAATGAAATGATTACATGCTAACATGCTACCATGACATTAGCATAGTAACTTTAACTTTAGCATGAAAGGTTTAGGATGTTGTAACCTGGTTATCGTGGTAGCATACACCAGGTAATGCTATTGCTGCGTTCAGTTGGTGTCATGTTCACCGCGGTATTCAAAACTTTCAAATACATTTTCTGAGCGCTCCGAGTTCATGACTTTATGTACACGAGTACCCATGTCATAAACACGAGCTCACGAGTTCCATTTGAACGACACACGTTAACATTAAGTTCTACATTGTCACAGAGAGTTGTGCCTAACCTAATGTTAGCGTATTAGGATAACACATTTAGCATGTTAAGGTAGCGTTTTCACGTTCAAATGGATTACACCTTTATGTTGTAAAGGACGCTCAGAAGTTGGAGGAAACTTTATTTTTTTTCTGTAACGTTACATTTGTGAGTTTTGGACGATAACAGACTTCTCACTACTTCCTCTCCAAACTGTAAAATCTATAAATAACATTACTCCAGAAAAGTTTTAGAAGGTATAAAAAGAGATCTGTCTGCCATTCTGTCAGTGGAAACTTGCCTACCAGCATCCTACAGTATTTATTTACCTGCATCAAGTCTGAATTTTGTACAACTACATTTATTCTAGTCTGCAACGATGAAGACGATTCCAGAGGTAAAATTAACTGCAGACATGCGTTCCCTCCATCTTGTTTGAGTTAATGGACCAAACGATTTTTTTTTACGTGACTAAATGTGTGTGTATCGAACTGAGAGCACTTTAATCTGTCACTGGGGGTTTGCAAGATGAAGAAGAGAGTTTGGCTTCCTCTCAACAACATTAAACAACATTCAGAGTTTGCCTCTGAAGGAGCTGATGAGGTTCAGCTAAAACGTGTGTTTGGACTAGAAATGTTTGGGACAAAGATGCAATGTACAACTTACTTGTTAGTCTTGTGTATGTCAACATATGTTGGAAAATAATGCTTTGGAGAGATGAATGCATTGGTGTGTATATATATATATATATGTATATATATATATATATATATATGTCATAGCACTTTATGTTGAAAAAGGGAAATTATTTTTATCTAAAGTCTAATGTTTAATATGCAATATGGTCCGTTGTTAAAGATCAGTGCTGGTGTTGGTGAACAGGCAGGTGAGCTATTTCCTTGAGAGTGAAGAGGTTATATCGCACCTACAGCAGCTACATACGACATTTCAGAAGTTATATCGTCGCCTTCGATGTGGCTGATGCACTGTCAGGGCTGCACGAACTGTGATTGGCTGCTTGTGTTTTCATGTTTGTGATGGAGCTTGTTGGGAGTGAAGATGACAGGAAGGAAGTTAGATTCAATAGTTTTCGTCAAACAGTGATCATACTGCAGACATTTTGTGAAATGCAAGCCGACGCTCGTCTCCATGGTAACACAGAGAAATCGTGCGTCATCATCTACGTCATATTTGTTGATGTTGCTGCTACAGTGTAGAAAAGCACACCAATCCCGAGCCCGAACAATGGAGTCGACCTTCAAAGTATGGCCTACTACAGTTTATATTATGGAGACAAGGTCAAGAATGATCTTCTCGCCTACCTTCCTACTGTACCACCCGTGGCCGTGCAGTTCAGAGGATGAGATGGGCGAGTGTTGCACGTACAGATTTCAAGGGAGCCCAACGGTGCTGAGATATGCCTTTGCAACTCTACGTGCCGACTACTGCTCACGTTAAAAGCAGTCCACTTTCAGGTGTACTACGGTTGGTTTTCACACCTAATGCGAACCGTACCATAGTACACATGTACCAATTGACACAGGTCGGCACACTGACAGTGTTCACACTAATTAAAACAACTGGACGTTGGGGTCAGGTGTACTCAGATCTTGCTCTGAGTCCCTGATGTGAAAGCCTCCTGTGTTACAGACGTTTTCATATTAGATACGATGCGATTGATTTGTGAATATCTGCTGTCATATAGAGGCAACAGTATTAAATTGAAACTGTTAAAATGACTTGTAGTCACGTTCAATAGCAGTGCAGCTCTTGTGTTTTGGTACAGTTGGTATTCACACCTAATGTGTACTGTACCAGGATACACATGAACAGAATTCAAGGTCACCTTTTCAAGTGGACTTGAGTCTGATTGGCGTACTGTGCCTAGGTACAGTACACAGTGTTCACACTAATCAAACAAACTGGACTTTGGGGTCAAGTGAACACAGACTCAAGCCGCGTCCCAGATGTGAAAACCTTCTGTCTCTTTATCATGAAGTCAATGACAGAATGTAAACATGTTACTGTGGGGAATATAACACATCATGTAGAACACATGCGTCTCGTGTTGCGGAGGTGAAATCTGGTGCTCGACTGTAAATCAAAACCTATGCAGTAGATACAGCAGGACTCTTGTTAACCCCTACTGTCCAGTATAAACCCAGATTAAATCCCGAGCTTCGTACGCTCACCCGTCAACCCGACATCCTACCTGAGAAGAAAAGAAAATGCTGCATTTTCATCACAAAATATTGGGAAAACTAAAGAAACCTAATGTCAAGTAGAGAGGGTTGAGTTTAGCCACCAGACAACAAACACCTGGATATATGTGACAGAGGTGAAATATTTTGTGTATCCTTGATGTCGGTGATAAAATGTGTCTCAAACATTTCCCACTGAGGTAAAATCTTACGACGGTTTTCTGTCCCGAACTTTCATGACACATCAGTATAGATGTTATGACCTTATCATGCCTGACTTCATGCTGTGATGATTAAAAAGTCTCCTGTTGTTGTGCTGTTCTGGTTTGCTCGACAAATTTCTATACGGACGAGTTTACAATAAATATTTTTGCTATCAACAGAATTTTGTCATTTTTATTGTAATACTTAGAATAAGAACAATTACTATAAAGTTACATGCAGACGTTTGGGCACCCCTGGGCAAAGTTTGGTTTACTGTGAGAAACTCAGCAAGTAAAAGATGAACTGATTTCCAAAAGGCAAAATGTTAAAGATGACACTTTTCTTTAATATTGTAAGCAAGATTTATTGTTAATTTAAACCTTTTACAGTGTCAAAATAACAAAAAAAGGGTGTGGGCCCCCTGCATGGTCAGTGCTCAGGAGCACCCCCTTCTTCTAAACCCTGTTTGTATCCAGCTCAGAGTCTTCGAGTTCTTGTTTGGAGGATTTCTTCTTGGGCCGTCTTCATACTCTGCTCTTTGAGCTCTATCCACAGATGTTTAATGATGTTTAGGTCGGGGGACTGTGAGGGGCGTGGCCTAACCTTCAGCTGGCTCCTCTTGAGGTCGTCCATTGTGGATTTGGAGGTGTGTTACAGATCATTGTCATCTCTTCATCTTCAGTTGTTTTACAGATGCTGTGATGTCTGGAATTTAACTGAATCCATTCTTCCCTCTGCCTGTGAAATGTTCCCCGTGTCACTGGAGCATCATCCATCCACCTCCGTCTGTAACAGGTGGACAGGAGGTGTCCCTTTGTCTCATCCATCCGCCCCCGTCTGTAACAGGTTTTCTTGTGATGACTCTTCCATGACGGTCACACCTGTCCAGGTGTGTCTGCACAGTAGAACAGTGCACCACCACTCTTCCTTTCTAACAATCCTACGAGCAGCTCTCTCACAAAGTTTTCAGCTTGACCTCCACAGTTCCTGTTAACTGCCATTTCTTAATGACATGACCAACCGAGGAAACAGCTCCCTGAAAACACTGTGATATCTTCTTGTAGTCTTCATCAGGTCTTTTAGTTTTCAGAGTGCTCGGCAGCTGTTTAGAGGAGCCCATAGCTGCTTATTGTTGGGACAAGCTTTCAGGAGTCAGAGGATTTATAAAGCTTTGAAATTAGCATCACCTGGCCTTTGCTAACCATGACTGTGAACAAGCCAGAGCCCTGACAAGCTCATTAAGGTCTGAGACCCTGGAAAAAGTTGTCTCACAGCTCAAATGTCTTGAGGTTCCCAAACTTTTGGACGGTGCTCCTTTTCTTTCTTTTTTTTTTACTCTAAAATTGTATTTATAAATAAATAAATAATACACTTATCTAAAATGTTGAAAAGCATGTTTCATCTTTAACTTCATGTCTTTTGGAGATCAGTTCATCTTCTACTTAGTTAACTGTTCACAGTAAGTAAAATTTTGACCAGAGGTGCCCAAACTTTTGCATTTTTAGACTCAGTATATTTAAATTTGACTGGAGAAAAAAGTTTTGCCTTAATTAATGAATTCAAGCACTGGGACTCATGAGGTATGATAGTTGTTTTATTTCCACAGTTTCCTGTTGTGCTGTTTGTATCATGAGCTTGTGAGTGTGTTTCGTTTCAGGTTGTGGAAACAAAAATAGACCAGAGTTGTTCCATAAAGTTCTGGGGGCTTTCTGTGAGGTTCTCGATGATCAGTTGGGACCTTGCAGGTATTGATGATCTCACTGATAGTAAAAGCTGGCAGTGACTCTGAAGACGTCTGACGTGCCTTCGTACGGTGTGATGACAGGTTTCAGATTTTTCCGCTGTTTGTAGTGTCCGAAGTGTTTGATCCTGTAGTAGCCGCTGGGGGCCGACGGGGAAATGTGCCACTCGATGGTGGAGTTACTCTGCTGGTTTGAACCCTTCAGCCAGTGAAACCTGTGGAGAGACGTCATTTAAAATCCTTGATGACAACTGGACTTAAAGGTTAGTGTCAGCCAGGTAAAATTACCATACTGACCAGTTATAAGATCACACATTTTGACAAAGTGTTGTCCAAAGAAAAGGTGATATAACACAATAGTAAATATGACCCTGTCTCAACTTCTTTTGAAACACATTGCAGAAAAACAAAGTGGTCATTAAATATTAAATATTTTGTCTCTGTACTGTATTGAATTTAATATATGTCAAAAAAGGATTTGCAGACCAATGTGTTCTGTTTTATTTATATTTTAAGCCCAGTTCAGACCAAAGATTTGTGTTGAAACAGGCTACCTGCAATGCACTGTTCTGTAATGTTGTAAAAAGTTGCTGGTTCACAGGAAGTGACCTCACAATGAGACGATGTATCATCTCTAGTCAACAACTCTGTACTTCTGATCTGTAACGTTGACAGGAAGTGACCTCACAATGAGACGATGTATCATCTCTAGTCAACAACTCTGTACTTCTGATCTGTAACGTTGACAGGAAGTGACCTCACAATGAGACGGTGTATCATCTCTAGTCAACAACTCTCTGTACTTCTGATCTGTAACGTTGACAGGAAGTGACCACCATGAGACAGCGTATCATCTCTAGTCAACAACTCTCTGTGCTTCCCTTCTGATTTGCAGCTTTTCAGACTTATTTTGTGGCTGAATATAATTTGTAGCTTCTTTAAAATTGGAGGATAGTGATAGTGAGATACTGGCTACAGTGATGAAACAAAACCAGCATCAGATGGACTGTATTCATAATCAATACGCCACAATAATATAAATAAGCAGCGCCAATTCATCAGTCAGTGAGAATGTGTGCGTGTTGGGGGGCATAAACACATACAGCCAGCAGCAGCGACCCACCGTCCGACACCGGCACATCGTGAGGACGGAAACAGAGGGCTCGGCGGGGACGGAGCACCTGCCGCAGCAAGCAGGGGACTTCACTACAAGATGACTGGCTGTTGAAACAGGTGACGTGCTTTAAAACCAGCCGCCGGCCATTTGACCAGCTGAGCCGGCTTGAGTCAAGCTCAGACTGGCCAATTCACACAGCTGACACTTTTCTCTGCAGCATTATAAAATGGTTTCTTCTCGTTGCGAGTCTTTGGTCTGAACTGGACTTTACACAACATTCCAACTATTTGGAATCAGGGTTGAGCCTCTAGCATTTTCAATGCAGGACTTTTACGGTAACATGGTACTTTTACAGTGTAGTATTAGTACGTCTACTGAAGGGTTAAGTGTGTAGAATTTAGGGTAGAAATTGGCAGAAATTAAATCGAATAAATATTTTTCTTTCTGTGTAGGTCGCCGTGTTGCATCGCCATGTTTCTACAGTAGCCCAGAACAGACAAACTAAACACTGGCTCTAGATAGAGCCATTCGCATTTTTTTGCGTCTGCTCCCGTAGTACGTAGCCCCTCCACGAGCAGAACGGCATCCTAGAAACACAGATTCTCAATGTGTCACTGCAATATTCAGTGTTTTTACTGGTTTAAATCAGCTGGTCTTTTTGATTTGGAGAGAAAGAGACCTTTGCAGATTTTATGGCGCCTGATAAAAACCTCCTTAAGAATGACCACTGAAGGAATTCTTACCAGGAGTTCATACTTGGCACATGAAAGAAGTTTCAGCTGGTTGCAATCCGCAGTTCTTACCACAAGATGCCACAAAATCCAACACACTGCTCCTTTATGTAAAGGATCTGAAAACTTCTTCCGCCCCTGGCCTTCACATAGAGTACTCATCTACCACGCACTAACTTACCTAGTCTCCCATGATGCATCAGTGTGGACAACCTCCCAGGTGTCTGTTCTGTTGTCATAAATCTCCACAGTAACAAAAGTTTTGTCTCTCTGTAATGGATGAAAACACAAAGGAGGTTAGAGAAAACAGAAAGCAAGAAACAAAGAAGGTAACAAAGAGACTGAGGATCAACTAAACAAATACAAAACTAAGGAGTAAAGATAAAGCAGTTTCTGGTCCTTACAATGTCTCCTGAATTCCTGGGGTTTCCTGCTACGAACGTGACAGAGACAACATCACCCTGAAACACACATTAAAATACTTGATGTTCATATAAAAACAGCAGGGTGTCGTCGGCATAACGATGGTAGAAAACCAATTTAGTTTAAACTGATAGAGCAAAATCAGCAAAGGGCAGCAGCATATTCACACTGAAACAAATTGGGCCCAGTATTGAGCCCTGAGGGATGCCACAGAAGATGTAATTATGAAAGTCCTACCTGTCTGTAGACGGGGTAAACCTGCTGCAGGACATCTCCAAATCTGCTGTTCTTTGGTTTTTTGTCAATGGGTGCATCAGGCAGCAGATTGAAGAGATTCTTCTGAAAGAAGGGAGGCTGAGGGCCGGTCGGCAGGTCTGACACTCTGTCCTGAAGACATAAAAACAATGACACATGTAGGACAGCTGTATGCTGAATTAGCTGTTAGCAGCTCCTGTTTACAGTGTACCCGTGGATGTTCAGACAACTATCTATGGATTACTTTGATCCTAAAGAACACTTAAAAATGTTATAATTCTCAGGAAGGTTCTGCAGTGTCTGTGTTTCTATAACTTCTAAGTGGATGTATTGATGTTTGTTCACAATGGACAAAAGAGAAAGTGACATTGTTGGAAAGTGTTAATGACATTAATTTGAAAAATTAAAGGTGCAAGCAGCGGTGAATGGGCCCTCGCACCTCTGCGCAACTCGGGCACGCTGGCAGGAGGCCGGCTGATGCAGCAGTTAATTTCTGTGAAAGTCAGACCGTGGATGCAGGAGTGAGATGGCATATCCTTCATCGAGTCTGGGAGCTGGAATGACCTATTTTACATTTTGTGCTACTTCCTGTTTCCACTCCGTAGTACTGGAGAAGACAATTATTCATCAAATTTCTGTACATCAATTGTAGACTCCAGAACATAAGTGTCTGAAAAGATGTACTTCCTGTTGCCAGAAGGTGGCGCCATCACCATTAAACCTAATTTACATGAGCCTTACAATACGTGTTTGGGGCAGACTGGACAATGTGTGCTTGAGTAATAAACCACTCCCTGTGTGGTGGTAAAACATGGAAGTTTGATACCTTCCCATGGTTGCACAGTTTGATGAAAACTCAAGCTTTAAGCAACTTTTGATGTCCAGTGTCTTAAAATGGTACACACCAATTCTGAAGTCAATTGAATCTAATCTGTAGGAGGAGTTCGTCAAACTACATCTCATGGAAATGGCCAAAAATGCACCAAAATTGCCCAGTAGATTCAAAATGGCTGACTCCGGGTTTAGGATATGGTTCCAAGAGACTTTTTTGTATATCATACGACGTCACATGTACCTACCAATCTTTGTACATGTAGGTGAGACTAACTTCCAGGACTCCTTTGTTGAAATTTTGTTGGTGGTGCTACTGAGCCATTTTTTGCGCCCAAGCATGAGACCCCTAAAATATCAAGTTTTTCACCAGACGTGATGTGTGCGCAAAGTTTCTTGACTTTTAGAGAGCCTTTAGGCCCTCAAAAATTAGATTAATTTGGAGGAGGAAGAAGAAAAATTCCTTGCATTTCAATAGTGTACTTGCATTTCGTGGTGCTTGGACCCTAAAAATGTTTCATGTCTGTTTTTTTTCAGATTTGACTGAAGTTGAAGTTATGAGTCCGAGTAGGAGTCCAGATTGTGACGCAAATTACAGCAATCAGTAACACAGTAGAAACCTAGTGTAAGAAGAGTGTTTTTCATCCACTCCTTCCAGTGAAATGCTTGTATCAGTGCTAATCATTAAAGGTGTAATCCAGCTGGTCTCACCTGTGCGATGGCTCTGGCCAGGCCTCGGTACTTGTGCAGGTAGGCACTGAGCGTGTGCGGACCATAGATGGTGGAGGCTCCTTCATACCGCTGCACCTGAAAAAAACAGTTAAGAGATATAACAACAGTTGATGTGAATCATTTACACTACAGTACCCATGAGCCTCAGCTGCCGCCTACCTGGTACTCTTCATAGGTGGTGATGTAGTGAGTGTACACGTTACTCAGGCCTGCAATGACCACCTCCGAGTCCTGGAATTCCCCCTCTGACTCGAGCTCCTATCTCACACACACACAGTGTCATCACATGACGTGTTTCAGGTGTTAAGTGGTGCTGATGTTTGTGTCCTTGTTGTGTCTCACCTGTTTGACGGCTTCTCTTAACCTCCTCCCTGACATGGTGCTGTGAGTGTGCAGAGCAAAGAAACAAGGTGAGGGGGTGAAAAGGGATGTCAGGTAGTGGGGGAAGGGTTCTCATGGTTACCAGTGTATTGCCAGTGTGACTAGAAAACTGAAACTAATAATGAGTTTGATTAACGCACTGATTATCAGTTACATTATCAGCCGTGTAATTGTAATCTTAAATTTGTATACTAGTAATATGTATCATCAGTAGTATTATGTATTTTAATTTGTAGTATTAGTGCAGTTCCCATTCAAAACATGCCTGTTTGAAATGGACTAGGTGGTCAGTGGTATTACTGCTTGCAATACAGACAATATCATACTCAGCACTGTTTCCTTTGGTCCTGATCAAAACACCTGGGCCCCAAAGACTTCTAGATATATTATGATGTTTAGATGTTGAATTATGTTTTTCAGACTCATTGTACCCCGAAATAACTTACAAAAGGCCCCCAAGGGACTCAATAACTAAATCACTGTACTACTACATTTACCTCTAAATTACTAAATCAAGTCACAGCTACTCTCAGTTAAAAACACTGATTAAAAAACACGTATTAAATTTTTATTTTCCAAATAAGTGTATTAGTCACTTTGGCATAAGCACTGGTTATAAGTTGATGTATGCAATTAAGTCAGGCTAATTTATCACAGAACATGTAATTAATTAGAATATTTTTTTAATCACTTGATAGCCCTGGTTATGAGTTAGTGTGGCAAAGAAAGACACAGCCAAGTCACGGCTACTTGTGGTCAAAAACAGGTTAAATAGATTGAGTGAGACATGTTTGACTCTCTGCAGAGCCCTGAAGCCCTGCCCCACTGCGGCAAAGAGCAACAGAGTTGTTTACTTGTTAAATCTAAATTGACTGATATTGAACATGTACATGTCCAGTTTTTAACACTGGGTGTCTTTTGGTCCTCAGCAATACACTCACCAAGTGAGAAATATTTTGTCAACAGTAGTATTATGTACTACCGTTCACAGTGTGTATTTTAAATTGTATTGTGTATTTTTATTAGTAGTATTATGTATTATAATTCAGTGTTTTTAGTGGTACTATTATGCATTTAATTACTACTATTATGTATTATAATATGTAGTGGGTATTTGTATTAGTACCATTATGTATTTTTTATTAGTTATTAGTTATTTTATTATGATGTATTAACATTGTAGTATTAGTAAAAGGCTGTTACGTCATCTCTCCAGGGACAGCGACGACAGCTACAGAGCCAATGGTGAGGATTTGAACGTCGACGATCTGAGGATGCCACGGCAGAGGCCAGTTCATCTGCACACACACACACACACAACATAAAACAGTTGTGCGTTAACAAATAACACACCACAAACTTCACATCATTCAACACCATCACATCATGGTTTCATCCGCTGTAAAGCTCGTCCTCACCTCCCCCGTGTTGAACAGGATTGGTTTGGGATGATGACACTCCTGCGTCTTATTGGACGGCTTACCCAGGAGACCGCCTATGATCCCGTCCCAGAATGGGTCGCCCTCCACAGCGCCTATAGAGAGAGGGAGCATCAGGTTTACAGGGATTCAAACTAATAAAAGCAGCCTGACAAAACCACAGTGGAGTCACCTTGAGTGAAGTTGAGGTCTCCCCCTCCATCTGTTGTTCCTGCTGCAAAACTGTGACCCAGAGCTGGTTTACATGTGCTGACCTGATACACAGAGATATATTACACACAAATATTGATGTCTGTTGAGAGACAAACAAACATGAACCTAGTAAAAAAGAGTTGAATCTGAGATGTCTGTGCGTCCTTGATCACACCAGCAGAGAGCCAAAACTGGAACTTTCAGGTTTTGTTCCAGAAGTAAAAACAAAATTCATTTAAATTCATATTTGTAACACTGATGATAACTAAGATCCAGCCTTGGGTCAACGTCACAATGACGTCAGTTTATTAAGTGGAGGTGTAGCTGCCTCTCCCCCACAGGGCTGTAGGCTCCATAGGAGTCTTAAAATGTGTTTGTCTTGTTGTGTTATTGGAGCCAGAATAGAAGGAGTCATGGCTCAAAACCAGCCGCCACTGCTCGTCAACAAAAACAAAGACAACAATGGTTAAATGTGATAAGACCAAAGGACTGGACGGAGGCCATCATCAAAAATGCTCACATGCTGGAACGCTAACTTTTTAGCACATTAGCTAATGTTAGCTTCCACAGCAAAACAAACAAGTGTGGTCCTCCTTTGTAAGATTGGCTTCCTGTGACATCATCCATCCACTGAGTGAGAGCATACGGGTCGGCCAGTCTGGTCCCGTTGGTCTCGTCAGTGTTTACTTATTCCAATAACACTGGCAGTCCCGGAGAGATAACTTTTGTTATGACTTGGCACTATATAAATTAAATAAACTTGATGTGTAAAAGAATCTACACTCAAAAAATTGAATATGTATGGTATTTTATTGATGAGTGAAAACTATGTAATTACATTAAAGAGCTAAAAGAATAGATTATTCTTCATTTCCACCCTTGGTATGCCTCTCAATTGGTTGTTTTTGGTCATGTGACACACTTACAGATTGAGGTATAGTTTGGGAAATGGTTTTAAAAAGTTTGGGAGTGTGGCTGAAACCTGTTTTGAATGATGTGTTTGCTGACCGTGTGTGTGTCGTTGATCTGAAGAGTGACATCCGTCATGTCGACCCACTGATGGGCTGAGTGAACGAAGCCGGTCACCTCTTCAGTTGCGTTAGCATACAGCTCCTACAGGGGGCAGCAACACACACATTAAGACATTTTACCAGCTGTGAAGACGCTGGATTAAGTTTTGATTCAACCATGATCAAAAACCAGGTCCTCACCTTAGAGTAAAAAGTACACCTTTTGTGGACATGGGTTTTTGTCCCTATAAGGCATGCAAGTCCCCACAAAGCACTGTGGTAAAATGTTTGATATCCCCACAATGTCGTTACAACAAGTGTCACACTTGTGAGGACTTTTTATTGATAACATTCATTAATTTTCATTTAAATTCAGTAATTTTACTAATTATTGATAAGACTGACAGACAGGTACCTTGGCCGTCCTGTAGATGTTGTGTCCAATGATCCTCGTGCTGTCAAACATGTCTTCCCCAGGTCCAGACGCCTTGCACATCATAGTCTAACAGACAAACATTTCCTGTTTACCATCTGGTGATAGTGTTTGTGTGTGTGTGTGTATGTGTGTGTGTGTGTGTGTGTGTGTGTGTGTGTGTGTGTGTGTGTGTGTGTGTGTGTGTGCGCGCGCGCTTACCCCTCCTACAGGACAGGAGCTGTTCAGGTAGTCACAGGGCAGCCCAGTGTTCACACAGTGAGGCCCTTTGGTGTTCGGACTGACGTCGCCGAGGTTACTGGAGGAGAAACCAGCAACAAAGCCTCCCTGAGTGTGAACACACACACACACACACACACACATACACACACACACACAAACTGCATATCAAAGAGAGAAATACTATTTTTCCATGCCGCGCCGAGCTGCACCAGACACGGTCCATCTCTGGAGTTGAGTTTCTGTAGCCATGAGTTTATGATTTATGTGTAATGGGGAAAAAAGTTCAGTCTTCATTTAATTAGAATCTCGGTATTTAGGCTAATCACTGCTGGACGCCCAATAGAAGAGGGTGTGTTATACTTATTTTAATTACTTAATTATTTACATGGTGAAAGATACATTATCATAAGAATCGTTAAAACCCACGTTTGTTAAGCATGGATTTGGCTTATTGTCTTTGATTAATAGTTGTGGAGATGTGTTCATATAATAATTTAATATGTAAGTACAACTTGCACGCTAGTTAGCTAACACTGTGTGCTTATTAACACCTTGATCATAACAAAATATATTAACTTCCACCACTGCTCACTTTAAAAAGGACACTGCAAGAAAACCTATAATGTGTGTTCAGATCGGTTCATCTGCATCCAGGCAGGGAAAATGAAAGGTTCGCTAACATTAGCGATGTAGCTAATGTAGCTAGCGTGCTCCCTACAGCTGATCACTGACAGCTCGAGACAAATGATGATCCATCATCTGTTTATTAATCTAAAACAACATGTTTCTTATGGTGTCCTTTCTAAAATGAGCAGCCGTCAAAGTTTCTATATTCTGTTGTGATCAAGCAGGTGGCAATGGAGACACAAACCTCGCCGCACTTGGCTGATGTTTTGAGTCAAAACAAAACAAGCCAGCACAAGTGTGGGAAAAAAGTAAATCATCTGAGCAACAGCTGAATAAGACAAACATCAACAGCTGATTCCAGAGTGACCTCATCACATCAGTGGGGCCCTGTCACCTGTCCAGGTAGCTCTCCAGGGTTCTTGTCCTGCTCCAGGAGGTAGGAGGCATAGCCCATGTTGTCGCTGCTCACCATGCGGTTGGTGTAGTTCATGCTGACGGCATGGACGGCGAACCAGCTGTCAGTAGGGACGGAGTCATAGTCGTAGTCAGACTTAATCACTGCAACATTGTTATTCTTTAATTACGGGAGGATGCTGTGTGTTTTCACCTGAGCATACCGATCCCGCCTCCATCCAGATCAGTGAACTTCAGCACCACCACCTGTTTATCTGTGTTCCACTTATACCTGCAGGATCGATAACAACACTCATCGATTATTTAGTTTACCGTTAATCTAATAATTCCCTCTGTGTCTCTGTGTCTCTCTGTCTCGTCGTTATGTACCTCTGTCTCTCGTCCTCAGGGTTGTTCAGGTAGGAGTGAGGACTTCTGTTGATGCTGCTGTCATCCAGCTCTCCTCTGCTCCTGTAAATCCTGCCTGGCTTCATGTTACCATGGGCTACGTCTATACTCTGGGAACAAGATCATAGTTTCAGAATACAGCTTTATAATGTGCTGGGTTATGTCTGTGCTCTGGAAACAAATGTTTAAATTAATAATACATAGTACATACTACAGTATTACATACTACAGCAATATATTATATCTATACCCTGGAAACAAGGTTGTACTTTAAGAAGTACAGTTTTATGTTATGTTGGGTTGTGTCTATGCTCTGGACACAAAGGTTTAAATTATTGTTACATAGTACATACTATAGTATGATATACTAAGGTATTATATTTTATATATTGTATGTATCTATGCTCTGGAAACAGTTTTACTTTCAGAAGTAGTCTACAGTATTATGTTATGTTGGGCTATGTCTATGCTCTGGAGATAAAAGGGTTTTGCATTTATAAATACAACTCAAGGTTACATCAGGCCGTGTCTATACTCTGAAAACAGGGTTTCAATGGATCAGGCTGTGTCTATGTGTCTATGTCTATGTGTCTAGGTTTAATAATTGTTAAGTATGTTTTTTTATTCCACCTCTGCAGCTGTATGTTGCGTCTGACTGTGTGTAAGGTGCTGAAATGAAGTGATCAATAAATCACACACACACCTTGACGATGCCGTTGACCAGAGGCTTGACGGACTCCTTGATGTAACCTTTACTACTGAGCATAAACAGTGTGTACTGGAAATATCCGCCCAGTCCACAGTGAGTGTGAGTCCCACTTAGAACCACGTTATCCTGACGGTACAGGTCTCCATACTTCTCCTGCAGCGCCTGCAGAACCTGCATGCACAAACACACAGTTTTGTTTTTTTATACATAATTCCTTGTTCTCATTTTTTATTTTTTATTTTTATCCTTATTTTGCTGAATCAAACATCTTTTAAATAATCTCTCAAACCTTTTACTTTTTAAAAAAAGCTCTTTATTAATGCTTCCTAACACGTCAAATACCAATGCTTAGTCAGTGGCCTGTTGGCGTCAGACCCCAATAAACAGAGGTGCCACCCTCAAGCAACAGGTAGATGACCCTGCTTTGGCGAATGGAAACCACTGAGTGCAACGAGTCTGACTGCTCTATCTCAGCCCGTTGCTATGCACGCTATATATGTCATTGCGCCAGAAGGGCAAGGAAACGAGCATGCGCAGAAAGACCAGAATGAACTTAAAGAGGAATGAGTGTATACAAGTGTGAGAAATTCTTTCATTCGGAATTAGAAACAGAATATTCCAGCCCCTTACATCGGATTGAATTTTCAATCGATTGGCCATTTTCCTTCCGAATTAGGTGTTTACAAGATCACTTTTAATGGGAATGAACTTTCATTCTGAATGAAAAGGGAATTAAACTGTCCATGTAAACACACCCAGTGTGTCATGTGACTGCAGTTGGTTTCAGATCGAGCCTAGTGTGTCATGTTTAGACGTGACGAGCCACTGACCACATGTCAGTATTTGATGTGTTGGATTATCATTATTTCCAACATGTCTTCTCTGGTTCAAACATCTGACGTACTTTGTAGCTTTGTTTTGAAAAGTGCTGTTATTATTAGTAGTTTCACATTATTAATATTTATTCATCATTAATAAAGAATAATAGTTCATATATTAATATAACACTGAAATGCTACTTTTACTGTACAATTGATAAGTAAATGTAGCTGTTTATACTTCTGTACTTGCACTGAAAAAAAGGTTTTAGATGCTGGACTTTTATCAGTAATGGATTATTTCAATATCATGGTAAACTTTTATTGTGTGTGTGTGTGTGTGTTCACCTCCAGTCGTAGCCTCTGCGATATCATTCCCACATCTACAGTGACGAACACGACTCTCCGCCTCCCGTCGTCGATGATGAAGGCTCGGCTGTACAGGCGAGTGTGTATGCCTGCAGCCATCTGCTGAGACTTCGCATAACCCATCTGAACACAAGCACAATTACATTATATCCAAAAAAAAAAAAACATAATAATACAAACATGAATCCACTTTTTACTTGACTTGCTAATCATCTTTGTCGATGTTGTTCATTATTTATTGACCATCCATCCACTTTCTTCCACTTATCCAGGACCAGGTCTTGGAGGCTAAACAAGGTGGTTCAAAAGTCCCTCTACAAGCAATTTTTTTCCAGCTACTCCTCCAGAGATTGGAGGTATATAATCCCTCCAGCATGTTCTGGATCTGCCCCTGGGTCTCCTACCAGTTGGACATGCCCAGAAAACCGAATGAAGGCACCCACAAGGATCCTGATCAGACACCTAAAAAACCTCAGCAGCTGACCCCTGTGGACACTCTACCCTGGGCTCCCTCTGGATGTGTGAGCTCTTCCCTCCATCCCTAAGGCTGGACTCGTATCTACAATCTTCTTTCTTCTGTCACCACCCAAAGCTCATGACCACAGGTGAGAGTTGGAACATAGATTGACTCTTTAATGCACTCAGCTTTCTCAATCTGGTGTGGCGTCCACATTACTGCCGACGTCTTTCCAGTCCACCTGTCCGTCTCCAGCTCCATTTCACCCTCAATCATGAACAAGACCATGAAATACAGGAATTCCTTTCTTTAGGGTGGTAAGGGAAGAAACCCACTGTTATCTGTCAGAGAAGTGTGTCCTCAGACTGGGAGGTACCGATACTTCAGCAGTTCCTGAGGATATTTCTGTAATAAGGTTACTTGGACTTCTTCCATCTTTCTACACAGAAATCTTCAGGGAACTGTTTGCCTGTTGTTTATTGCACATTACATTTGTTTACATTTATTTACACTAACTGAATTGGACAGCTGAGAGTCGTTACCATCTCTACGTGAACACCTAAGAGTTGTTACTGTCTCTGTATGGACACCTGAGAGTCGTTATCTTCTCCACATGGGCACCAGTTGGTTAACACTCTTTCCTTAAACCCAAACACTGGACATCAATGTGTTTGTGATAGCGATCAAATGCTTCGTGGTCACTGCTCTAGTTATAATAACTAATGATACATTTACAATAATTGTTTTGCGCCGGGACCAGAGAAACACAGTTTTGTTCCTCTGCGTACTGAACTGCACTGTATATGGATGGACGACAATAAAGTGTCTCTTATCTTTTATCTCTCCTATCTGTTATCACTCATCCTGACTGCTTCACACTCAACTACTCCAGGGTGTGTCGGAGGTCACGCTCTGATGAAAGCAACAAAACCACATCATCCGCAAAGAGCAGAGAAATTATTCAGAGGTCCCCAAAACTGTGCCTTGAGATCTTCTGTGGAAGAGTCTCAGCTTGAGTCAAGCTGCAGCTGTGCCTCCTGCCGAGTTCTGGTACCACTGCATCAAAAATGTCAAGCTTCATGGTCAGGTAGCTTCTGGGGATGCAGAGTTTGTCTGATGTGGTGCTGAGAATCAGATCCAGTTAGGGTCACATTTAAGAGACTGTTAGAACCAGGGACTGGACAACGGTACACAGAGGTACTATGAGATACCGTTCATCTCAAATCTGGAATAAGTCCAGTAACGACCTATGACGAGTTTGGTTTTTAAGCTATTGTTGCTACATTACACTCCAGTCTGGCTGCTGTGGTCAAAAATACCTCACACCACCAGGAGGCTCAAGTGTCTCAGGTATGTTCCAGTCATTCTCGTCTCTACAGGGACACCTGAGAGTCATTATCATTTCTTTATGGACACCTGGGAATCTTTATTGTCTCTATGTGGACATGTAGCAGTCATTATCATCTGTAAATGGGGACCTTCCCATGCAAAGCAGTGAGACAGGAGGCCTTGAAGGCAGCATGAGAGTCTGGTGTGTGTTTTTTGGTACTGACCAGAGGGATATCAGCTGGAGGCCCGGTGCAGTCGGCCCGGCCCACTCCTATCAGGTAGGGTTTATGTTGAGGACCTGACAAGACAACAGAGAAGGGTAGCTGTTAGTTTTTAAAGACTATACTGATGCTCTTTTTAGTTCACTACAAATTTGCATACTTAACATTCTTCATGATCGTTTTCCAAATTATCATCAGTTTTTAGAGTCATTTCCTTTTTTTTTTAATTTTTAGTAAAATCTAACACAAGTGACTTCGAACTTGTTACAGAGAGATAATCTATCACCGTCAAAGTTTTGTCAACCCATCTAGCAGTAGTATCAGTTCCTGAGTTGACTAAAGTAACACTTAGACCCAATGCCATTTCATATTTTACCCCATCCCTGGTTTTCAAGTGCCACCATGCTCCTCAGAGCAGAGTTACAAGGGGTAGTGCTTGAGACTTCTCTTATTTAATGGGACAACCCTTAAAGATCCTGGTCATTGATATGCTGACATTTACGTGCACAGACACAAGGAGTGTTGGACACTGTAAAAATGACATCTTCTGCAGAGGTTATTTCATTTGTGTGGCTACAGGCAGCCTTTTGAGGTGTCAGGATACTAGCTTCATGCTATCAGTAGATTTATGCTTGTTTTTTTTTTTTTTGTTTTTAAAAAGGCCATAATCCACTGAAATGACATTAAACTAAGATAAAACAATGGTTATCATAATTTTTAAATCTTTATTATCAAAGAAAATACATGTCTGTGTTTCTTTTGTGGCTTGTGAAGTGAAATGTTTTCTCCTAACATTTGGTCCAGAGTGTGTCTCAAAAAACTCTGCATTTGGAGGGACATGTAGCTAGCCTGGAAATCCAGACCCAAACCTAGAAAGATTTAGGGTCTGGCTATGAGTAATGCAAATGGCCCAACTCGAGGGGCGGCACCAAGCATGCATTTGAAAATATCACTGCATGCAACTGGATAACACTACAACCAATCAGAACAATACACAGGGTGACATATCCAGAGCGCTACCAGCGGAGCTAACTGGTAGATTAGACTCTTGCTGTATCCGGTCAGCAACACAGCAAAAACGTTCTTCTTGCAAAGGAAAGATTTGGGCGCCGTCTTCTGTTCCTCTTTTAGAGAAAAAGCCAAGTCTAACTCGTTCACTGTAGCGGCCAAAGCCGTTTCAAACAACTGGTGTTCATCCGTAGCCATCTTGCAATGTTTACTGACTGATTCCGGACTTCATCATCGCAGCGCTGTCGTCATCTGTTCAGCTCGCCTCTGGCCCGCCTATATCAGATACACCGATGTGATTGGTGCAGCTCGGCTACAACGGCATGGGTAATGAGCATCATTACTGATTGCCAGAGTGACTCACTGAGCAAATTCAAATTGTTCTCCACCCCAGCAACCCCCAACAGGATAGGCGGTTACAGAAAATGACTGAATGAATAATCAAATATGTTGGTTCAGCCAGGACCATTTTATTCAAAGAACACATTTTTTAGTTCATCTCTTCATACCGTTTGACTTCCTGTCTGTGGCTTTCAGCTCCAAGTTAATGGGTTCTTACTGAAGAGGTAAATCTTTAACTACCTCACTGACCATACAAATGTATACTTTAATTTATAAACTAGACCTGAAAGCGGGTATGAGACAAACACCTGACGCAACTAGGAAGCTGAGCACATTGTTGTTATGAAACATTTTATATACAATAGCTGTTCGACTTAACTCATCAAAAACACAGATACATAGTCCTTTTTTTAAAGGTTCAGTTATTTCCTAAAACAGCTGATCACTGTAGTTTTTATCAAACAACATTTAGTACTCTACTGTGTGTGCGTGTTCTCACCTGTTTTCCAGGTAACCATCAGTGTGATCAGTGTCACACCCACAGCCATTACGAGGATGAACAGGGCGCCCAGCGTTGCCACCAGAGGGGTAACACCACAACACACCGTCTTCCTGCCTGCCATACTGTCCGTTAGCACTGGAGGGAAAACACTGAGTGAGCTGTGAGGTCATTTTGGATTTATTCTGTCAATCATCATCAACACAGACACTCAGGTGTGTCCTGGATAATGAAACCGGAACCAGAACATGAAGAAAACTGATTCAACCCTGGAGACCAGGTTGTACCAGCTGTTCATCGTTCCTTTGCAAAGTTTAAATTTTAAGTCCTTCCTAAGTATCGTCCAGTTTCAAACTCCCAAGCTACTAACTTGTGTTGCACCAGTCAAATGTAAGATGTGTCTCAGGGACCTTTCACACCAACCAGGGTTTGAGTTTTTGTTTCACTGCTGATGATAGATCTGCTTCATTTTGGTCTCACATTGCAGTCATGCAAGCACACTATAGAGCAAGAACCCTATATGACGTGCCAACGTCCTCCCGTCATCACCTTCATCCTTTCATTATCACCTTCACCCTGTCATCATCACCTCCCTCATGTCATTATCACCTTCATCCTGTCGTTATCACCTTCATCCTTTCATTATCACCTTCATTATGTCGTCATCACCTTTATCCTGTTATCATCATCTTCATCCTGTCATCATCACCTCCATCCTGTCGTCATCAGCTTCATCCTGTTATCACCTTCACCCTGTCATCATCACGTTCATCCTTTCATTATCACCTTCACCCTGTCATCACCTTCACCCTGTCATCATCACCTTCATCCTTTCATTATCACCTTCATCCTGTCATTATCACCTTCATCCTCTCCTCATCAGCTTTGTCCTGCTGTCATTACTTACATTCTGTCTTCATGTCCTTTTGTCATCACCTATATACGGTTGTTATTGCCAAAGTCCTGTCAACATCACCTACATCCTTTCATCATTAGCTACATCCTCTCGTCATCTGCTTTGCTCTGTTCTATCAGCTACATCTCGTCATCATCACCGACTTCCTGCTGTCATCCTCTATGTCCTTTTGTGACCACCGGTGTCCAGCTGTAATCGCTGAAGTCCTTTTGTCATCCCCTACATCCTGTCATCATCATCTTTGTCCTGTTGTCATCACCAGCGTGAGCTACGTTGACATTGATTGTCTCTCCCATCTCTCGTATCCTCTCTCTTTCCTTTTCTCACAAAATTATTGAAAAATGAATTTTTGACTTGTCGATCAAACATCAGTTAAACATCTGGTCTTCTCCTCTGCTCATCTGTTACCACGACTCATTTTGTTTCGTTGGTTTTCCATCCTCTGGTTCTGACAGCTGGCCTGAAGCTTTCTGTCATGTAAAATCTGAACCATCCCAAAAAAATCTTTTCACATTAGAAACGAATCAAACCATGATTCTGTTTAATCTTTTGAACGGACCGAGGTTCGGTCTGGACTGTCAGCCTGGAAGGTTTCACCTGTAATTCTGGTTTTGTTCGAACTGAGAAGTCTGACAGGAAGGTGTAAAGGGCCCTTAGTAACGTTTAAGTTGGTGACCATGTCATCAACTGTGGCAGCATCCAATCAGAGAGCATTCGGTGAGGAAACCACCAAAAGTGTTTCCTGTGTGAGGTGTAAAAGTTGTGGACAAAAAACAAATGGACTCAGTTAACACATGATGACCGATATGAAGCATGTGAAACGTCAGATCTGAGTGAAGCGATGAGGATATTATAACCTTCCTCACATTAAGACATGAAGCATCTGTTTAAATTTACACCACTGAAACCTGAAGTCAGACAGAACTGCAGCGTTAAACAGTTGCCCAGCTGACATGAATCACTGCATGATGAAAAAATAACTTCCATAGTTTTTTGGTCTGAGGTCTATTTCCACTGAGCCAAGATCCTGGACTCCAGGAAACCACAGAGGAAAATCAGGCCTGAAATCATCAGAAACTGAGTAGAAACAACATAATCAAACTCACCTGCAGGTTAAAACCAGAAGAGAAAGTGTGTTTGAGCTGAGTGTGTCTGATCTGTGTACCAGCTCAGATCCAGCAGAGCAGTTCCGCTGTTATCTAACTGATAAACAGTCTACAGGTATTTTCCTCTGACTCCAAAGGTCCCTCACCTGAGCGTCACTCAGACTGTAGATTACAGATCAATAACTGCAGATAACAGATTATACAGGTAATAAATTCATCAGGCTGTTATCAAGCGGTTTTGTTTTTTAGACATACAGTTCATTCTCGACCTTGAAAACAGCACAGCGGCTTATAAAACAGTCTCAAATCAAGGTCCAGTTGTTCCAGAGCTTTTGACCGAATCACATGATCCTCATCATCAAATGGAGTTTGCTCAGCTGTCACAGAACTACACCTGAGTGATTGCTATCACCAGTCGTGTCTCTCACTTCTGATTTTTTGTTATGTAGCTTTCATTCTTATAGAGTGCTGCAGGGGTGACTGATATCTGTAGGCCGACACAGAAGTTTACATTGTCCTGGTTACCTCGTCAAAGCCTATGGGATCTTTCTATTGGATTTTGGATGATTGCAGAAAGTAATCTCTGTGCTAAACAAATTTTTACAATTCTTCCGCGTTTTGTTCTGCAGGATAATCTTCACAAATGAACACTTTGATAAGTTTTGACAATCGTCCTACAGCACGATGGTGCAGTGCTTAGCATTGTCACCTCACAGCGAGAGGGTTCTTGGTTGGGGGGTTAGAACCCAGGTGGGGGAGCCCTTCTGCACAGACTTTGCATGTTCTCCCCGTGTCAGCGTGGGTTTCCTCCGGGTGCTTCGACATGTTCTCCTCGTGTCAGTGTGGGTTTCCTCCAGGTGCTCCAACATGTTCTCCCCGTGTTATCGGGGGTTTCCTCCGGGTGCTTCGACATGTTCTCCCCGTGTCAGTGTGGGTTTCCTCCAGGTGCTCCAACATGTTCTCCTCGTGTCAGTGTGGGTTTCCTCTGGGTGCTCCCACTTGTTCTCCCCGTGTCAGCGTAGGTTTCCTCCATGTGCTCTGACATGTTCTCCCCTTGTCAGCGTGGGTTTCCCCCAGGTGCTCCGACATGTTCTCCCTGTGTCAGTGTGGGTTTCCTCCGGGTGCTTCGACATTTTATTCATTTTTCAGCCTTGGAAGTTGTTGCTGGAGTTTAAGGTGTTGCTGAACTGGACTACATTATGTTGAAGGCTGTTTCTATTATTTTGTCCTCCCTGTTTTCATACATGAGGAGGTCAGAATATTAGAAACTCCTCCAAATACGATACAACACCACAAACTATGACCTCAGTGATAAAAATTGTGGTGTTTTGGGGCCAAGTTGGTGGAGTTTCCCAGTTTAAAATTGTTGCAATGCAACAACATTAATGTTCCACTTAATGTTGTGATCAAAGACATTTTGCACCGTGAGTTAAGTCACATGGTTGGCAGTCTGGAAATCCATCGGTAAATAAAAATAAAAATAAAAATAAATTTTTCTTCCTTTACCTCTGGAGGCACAGCCCAGAGTTTTTCGACTAATGGAACTGCAGGGGCCTCACGCCCTTTACCTCTGGCGGTGCCCCCAGAGAATCGCTGTGTTGTTTACAAATACTTCCAGGGAGAAAACCAGCAGAGTTTAGCTATATATCACATTTTTCACGTCACTATATCACCGTGTAGACTAATCTGATGTTTGTTAAGTCTATAAACACAATGGTTGAACAAACGTTACTATTTCTGTGTGCACGTTTTGTAATTAACATGGTTATCATAGATTAGCTGAGCTAACCCTTAGCTGTTAATGTTAGCCGTTAGCGGTGTCTGTAATAACCATGGACTGTATAAAGATAAGGTAATAACTCAATAAATGGTCAATGAATAAAATATTTTTTCCACTGGATATCTTAGTTACAACATGATTGAGCTTGCAAAGCAGTTTTGTGTTGTTGTGTGTGGTACAGGGTTGCCACCTTGGATTTGTGAAAAACAGGGACACTCAACCAAATGTTTGAGGCGGAGGGCTCGGCCATAATTACCAGTTCAGACTGACCAATGAACATGAAATTCGGACATAGGAGACCAGATTTGTCATCATTCCATGTCCTTCTATTTGAATGTGTTTTATATTAATTTTTATATCAATGAAAAAAACAAATCCGTGTGACTAAATTCTTACATTTTTACATGTATCTCAGCATAGCAAGTTGGAAGTTGACATATTCTGCCATATATGAAGAGGGGAGACTCTCTGGAATCTGGCAATATAAGAACCATGATGCTGGGACATTCTGTCACTTTACAGCTGTCCAAAACATATGGTTTGTGCCAGGCGGACATGATTGCCAGTATTTTTTCATTATTGCAAGAAATTCCATTGACTCATTCACAAGTCAGAAGTGTGGACAATATGGAGATATTTGCATCTTGAAAGTCGGACTACAAATGTGGATAGACAGGGAGAAACACACGCAAGCCTAAGACGTGGTAAGATGCGATATTCCTCACTATATGAAGTGACTGATAACAAGATCTGTATAATGGATTGTAAAGAAATTCGTCAGGTTTTTATTTGGTAGACAATTGATCTGTATTTATAGCATGATGGGATGACAGCACAATGATGTGTGTGGTATCACTGGAAAGAAAACACATCACACAGAAAACACAAAACACATCCTGCGCTTTCATGTGATATGCATGGCATTTCTGTGCAGGCCTGCATTCGCGAGTAATCCATCCAAGATTAATGTGTGTGCAAAGCTGTATGAAAGCTCTGTTATACATCATTTTAGTGTAACTTTATCATTTTTTTTTCACTGTGAAAACATTCGGAAAGCTACAAGCTACACAGCACGGGTGGCAACTCTAGTGTGGTATTTATTCGGTTATGGGAAATCACGATGTCTAGAAAGCATCAGTGGCTGCAACTGACAGGGACAGTTAGCAAAGCTAACATCAGGACGTCATCTGTTAAAAGCCTCCCGTTGTCGGATACGACATGAAACTACTCCAGTTAGCTCAATCATGTTGTAACTCAGACATCTGCTGGAAAAAATATAATTTTTCCCGTTGACGAGACAGCGTTTTGGGTGGAGCGGTCGCTATGGACGTGGAGCTTGCTGTTTCTGTAGGTACACATCTCCTGGGGACACCTGCACGTCTCGGCCACGCCCCCTCCATTGTGATTGGCTAAAGCGCAGCATCGTTCAGACTCAAAGCCCCTTTGGTCCTTTAATGGGAGCGAGTCCCCACAGTATGGTGTCAGGTTTGGGTGCCATCAATGTTAATTAATACAACAGCACACACAAACTCAAGGTTGTATGTTTCCATGTGTTTATCGTTTTGTTGTTGTGAAACAGCAGCTGTTCAGTAATTTATTAATCTTTGGAGCATGAATAGAAGACAGAGACATCAGAACATTCAGACACACATTTACATCTGGACTTTCATCAGATCACTTCAGCAGAAATCTGACCATGATGGTAAGTTTGTAACTTCATATATCTGACACTTTGACTCAATTATTTTTTAGCAGGTTAACAGATTCAGTATGATAATTTAAAATATTTAGTTACTTACAATTAATTTTGTTCTCATTTCTGTATATTTCACTCCAGGACTAGATTTACCTAGCACTACCTACATATGTTTTCTTTAAACTTGAGTTTATTTATCACCTCAGAGACACTTTTTTTTCTTTTTTCTTTTTTTAAACAGTAAAAGGTAAAATCTTAGTCACTGGGTTGACAGATAGTGAAAATGTGTCAATATCTGAACTCATGATAAAGGAAACTCCTCATCTGGGTCACTGTGTTCAAACTGTTGTGATCAAAAATGATCAGGGATTGTTCTGTAAGTAGTTTTATAATAAATGATAAATGCAACAACTTCTGATCAACCCACATCAATTTCAGGCTAAAATATCAACTTATTTTTGGCCACATCCATTTTAAGGTTATGGGCATGGATGTGTTAAGAGGCTTGGATACAGCAATAACAACAGGGCCCATTTATTCCCATTAAAGTTGCTCAGTGGCACATGAAGCCAGAAAAGCTCTTTTCCACTGTATGAAATGACTCAGATGATCAGCGCTGTCAAAATGTTACTGGACTAAATGGGTTAAATCTTAACAGTGGAACGAGTCATTTTGTGGAGGTTGTGATGCTCAGAAAAACGTGTCCACTGATTTACAGATGTCTGTTTCACACTGTAAGTCTATGGGAAAAAAAGCCTTTTGGACCCAGTAGCATCACGTGATGGACTCTGGAAATTGCAGTATCACTGTTTGGCCACTATGAAACTTGACTTCAAAGTCTGTCGCACTTCCTGAGGGTCTGATTTCGAGTACAGATACAGACAAAGATAATAGTGTGCTGGCTCAGCCTTACTCTCCTCTGTGCTTCTCCACAACACTTTTTTCAACTGGTAAATCTTTATTTTGTAAACACAGTTTAATCATTTGTGGCCCCAGATTTTAAACATGCAAAGAAAAGGCGTGCATGTTGCTTTGCAGAATATTCTTGCAGTGCTACACTCGGGTTAAATGTGGGAGGAACCTGCTAAATACCCAGACTGGGTACGATATCAGCACAGCAGAGTTTGGCAAAAATATTCCAATTCTAAACCATGTTTTCTTAACGAAACAAAATGACTTCTTCTCTGTTCCAGCTGGCATCAGTCTTCATCCTCCTCCTGGCTCCGGTGTTGACCAGCTGTATGCCCCTCGTCCTCCCATTGGACTGCAGTGACATCTATAATAATGACAACAGACAGCCCAGTGGAGTGTACACCATCTATCCCATCGGAGCCACGTCTGCTGTCCAGGTACACTTCAGGTACACTGTCATGTGAGACAGTGAGATCAACAATGTCATTGAACAATTACTGCTGTAAAATAACTAAATAAACAAAAAGACTGAACCAGCAAATAAATCTCCTGGTTGCAATTAGTGTAGCTCACAGTTCCCTGCTGCAGTACCAGCTCACTGCTGAACAGGGATAATAGAGAGCGGCAGAGTGCCATACACATTGCATAACCAAAAGCACTCTTCTCTTACATGTACAGTGTTTAAGAACCTGAATTTGAGACATTACATTACAAAAATCAAGTGTCAAGGAGCCAAGAAATGAATCAAATGAAAAATACATTTTGCTAGCCGCCATCTTTAGCCATTCGTAATTTTATCTTACTGCATGCCCAGGCCACCAGGAAGTGCACCACGCTTTGACGCTAATTTTTATAGTGTCCAATCAGTGGTACTGCAAGGGTCTGTCATGTGATGCCCTGAGAGACTTTTTCCCATAGACATACATGGTGAAAGAGACATTTGTAAAAAGTGTTGCGCAGTAACAGTAATAATATAACTTTTCCAGTAACCAGTTGTGTCACTAATAAAATTTCATTAACATTGTTTCAGTTACCCAAAACAAAACAACTCATTACATGGTTTCTTTTGTTATCCAATCTCTACTGACTTGAAATACAAAAATGTACCGAGGCACACCTCAGAATTTGGGGAGATGCGCAACTACCAATTTTATGGGGTGTATGGAAAAGTAGTAGTGTAACAAATTACTGTTGGCAGGAGTAACAAGTGAAGTAATGTAATTACTTTCAAAAGGAGTAAAGCGTGATATATTACATTTTTAGAGTAAGAAGCCAAACACTGTCCGTAAATCAATGGATACATTGTTTTTAGCATCACAACCCTGCAAATGACTCGTTTCACTATCAGGATTTGATCCATTCTGTCTGATAACATTTGAAAAGTCTAGAAGAGCCGCAAGATTTAATCTTTTTATCCCCATTCAAGTTAATGGAGCACTAATGTTAGCTTCCCAGCCACCGGAAGTCTCTAGTGCACTTGCTCTATGGGCCCAATAATGTGGGAGATCCGGGTCATTATATCTAGGAGGTCGAACGTTTTTGGCTTCATGTGTCACTCAGCAGCTTTCATAGGAATGACCCTGGCCCCATCTCCAGCATTGTCTTCAGTTCTTTTTATACATCCATGGGCACATCTCTCCCTGCCATTACAAACAGCAGGAAAATTGTGAGTTTTTAACCTAACGTAACTTTAAATTTATCAACACATTTGACACGACATTCAAGAATTTTTAAGTTTAGCAAGTGTCCTGATTAGTTCTAGTGTATAACTGACCTATGGCTAAGCATTCAACATTCAGTGAGCGGTGCTATGGCAGGTGTCACAGTACACGGCATTTCACAGGAGGCAATTGATGATTTTTGGGGACATAACGATCAGATGTCATTGAGAAGTAACCAAAAGGGCCTAAACTACGCATTGGAGGGATATATTCATCATTTTATTGTTGAGAAGGTCGATGAAAAGCTTCAATTACAAGCCAAAATTTACAGGTCACAGTGTACGCTTGTGAACCGCATCTGGTTGCCGTCACCATCAAAGACAACAAGTTAAAGTGCCACTGAAGTTAAGGTTTTTGGCTCAGAATATGAGAAAAGGATAACGGCCTTTTTACCATCTTTACCAAGAGTGTCTCTGCGTTAGTTTGGTGCTACAGTATTTACACTGAATCATTCAGCATAACGTTTGCCAACCTTTGTTATCTCTGCCATTACAGATAAGTTAATGAAGCTAAGCTCCAGAAGTTAATGGTAGCTTAACTAGAGCCCTTTGGACAACAGCTAACAATGATGTACCATCACCAAAGTACAAACTAGAACAAAACAGGCTAATGAACTCCCAGCAAACAAGGTGACATGATGAACAACGCAGCTAGGAGCTAACGTTAGGCTAACTTTAGCTAATGTTAGCTAGAGATGTTAAAGATAACTTTATATTTCTTTGCAGCAAAGTGACAATATGTTGCCTCAAACACAATGTTGACTTACCTTAGAACAGATATAGACATCATTGTTAATCTTATTCACGTTGAGTTGATGTTGTGCTCTAACGTTACCACACAACTTTATCCAAAGGAGACACTTTTCTCGGTTGAGATGTGGTTTAAAGTGTAAAAATACACCTGGTCGCCCAGCCTCTCAGGATACCTTGTGTCAGAGTTGCATGTACCCCATGCACACCGTTTGACCATTTTTAAACTTAAACTTCAAATCTCAGAAAAAGCTCATAAAACCGAACAAAACTGACTTTAATGCATTTCAATGGACGTCCAGGCAGAGAATGTCCCAGTGTATGGGAATGGCTATACGCACTGTGATGTATGTATGTAGCATGTATGTCCCAATGGATCAGGTTTATGATGAGTGTGTTTGTGTGTTTGTGTGTAGGTGTACTGTGACATGGACTCACTAGAAGGACGGTGGACAGTGAGTATTTTAATTCAGCTGCTAAATCTGGGTCACCAGTTATCAACTCCAGGACCTGTTCAGACTGATCAGAGTCCCTCATTTATTCTACCAAGTGAACTCTGCTAACTATCTGATCTCTTAAAAAGAGCAGTCTGTAAAATTTAGTGGGATTTAGTTGCGTGGAGCAGCGATGACTGCAGATTGCAACCAGCTGAAACTTTTCCTAGTTAGAATTCCTTCAGTGTTTATTGTTTAGGAGTTTTTTTTTCTGGGAGCTGAATTATCCACAGATGTCTTCAGTTCAATACTTCCTGTTAACCAGATGTTTGTAGCATAGCTCAGCCCCGGGGCCTGAACAGGGTTCACACAGCCTGATTCCTGACTGCAGGCCTACCACTGATACTTTGTTGTGCTGAAACATGAGGTGTCTGATACTTTGTGTGTTTCACTAGTTAACCCTCCATCCTGTTCCTCCAGGTGTTCCAGAGGAGGATGGACGGCTCGGTGAACTTCTACAGGCCCTGGGATCACTACAAGAAGGGCTTTGGTGTCGCTGCTGGAGAGTACTGGCTCGGTGAGACATGAAACCAAACTAACAGTCACGACTTCATCAGACTGTTTCTATAATGTTTATGTCTGTGTTTGTGTTCAGGTCTTGAGAATCTCTTCCACCTGACTCTGAGGAAAAAGTACGAGCTGCTGGTCGACATGGAGGACTTCAATGGAAACAAAGTGTTCGCTCGTTACTCCTTGTTCTCCATCGACCCAGAGTCTGACGGATACATGCTGCATGTGTCTGGATTCACTGATGGAGGGGCAGGTCAGTTTGTGGTAGCAGAAACTGTTTCGGGTTTCTCTGATATTCAGGCGATGATTTTCTCACCAAAGACTGCTTTGACAACATTTCACACAAATATCTAAAAGAATAAAACAATGAATTGGTGACATTTTTTAAGTCAAAAGGTCAAAGGTCAGCGTGACTGTGACATCATCATGTCTTAACGTCATCTCTCAAGAACAGAAGGGGAGACATTTGGTCAGATACGGAATTGGTGACTCTAATCTTGTCGCTCATGCCCCACCCAGAATGCATCTTTGCACCTGCGCACACCCACGCTATTTTCTTTAAAAACTATGGAGTTTACTGTGTACTTCAGAAAAGAAACTGAGAAGAGAAGCAGCGGTACCTTGGAGAATGGTCCCAAACTGCGGGGAGAGGGCTTCCCCAGAGAATCTACCAACCAAGCTCATGGTTTATTGGTGCCATAGCATTGTTCCGACCTCTCATTGTTCCAACCTCTCATTAGTCCGACGTCCCGTTGTTCCAATATGTGATTATTACTGTATTTGTGTACCATAGAGGATCAGCAAAGCAAAAAAACTGGCCTACTGGTCGAGATACAAGTGTCATAGAGAGGAGAGAATGAAACACCATAACCTCCTGTTATTAACTCTGGGGTCCGGGTTGTGTGGGGAGCTCTCCGCTTTGCTGAACGGCTCCCGGTGGGCGTATTTCTGCCTTGATGGTGCGCCGCGACCGGCTCTGGGTCAGCTGGGAAAGTCTTGAGGCAAAGCAGGCTCACAGCTTATGTGTTTGTCACTTTCTTTTTCATTTTAACCCACACCATGATCTTTTCCTGACCCTAACCAAGTGGTTTTTGTGCCTAAACCTAACCAGACCTTAACCACAGGGCATCATGATGATTTCGGAACAACGGGATTTCGGACCAATGGGCAGACCCCGTTTTTTATTTGTGGATAGAAGATTACAGATTAGGGTAGTAAGAAGCAGTTTTTTTGAGCAGAGTGGTGAGCGAGTGGAGCGGGATAAAATTTATGATGGAGCGGAGCAGAGTGGAGCGAAGAATACACAGAACCAAGCGGAGCGGACGAGCGGCGCAAAGTGACAGGTCTGAGAGCGAGGAGCAGAAATTTTCACCCGTTCTGCTCCGCTCACATGCTCTGGCAGAGTCATACAACCATGGGGCGGACTGGTGGGCGAAGTCACACAAGCGTGGGGCGAGGAGTCTAGTTATAAGTCTTGTTTTTATGTAAGATTTGTTAATTAGCAGTGTGGCACAATGTGTAAGTAAAAGCCGTTGATTTTGATATCACGGTGCAATAACAAAAAAAGGTCTTTAAAACCAATAAACAATAGTGATAAATAATCATGATCTCAATATTGATCAGAATAATCATGATTATCATGTTGGCTATAATCATGCAGCTCCACTTTTTCTTTGCCTTTAATGGACAGGACAGGTATAAGTGTGAAAGGGGGAGAGAGAGAAGGGGGGATGACATGCAGCAAAGGGCCACAGGCTGGATTTGAACCCGGGCTGCTGCAGCAACAACCTTGTACATAGGGCGCCTGCTCTACCACTAAGCCACCGATGCCACTGTCAATTTCAGACATTTATCTGTTACTGTAGCTGTTTAAACTTCTTCACTCAGTAGTTTACATGTGCTCTCAGTTGCATCAGTGTGGTGTTCAAGAGTTATAGCCGACTCAGTGTGTGGATATCTCTTTTAAATAAATAATAATAAACTCTTTTAGACAGGTGGGTGGGCGGGGCTTAGCTGGAGGCAGAACAGTTCTCCACAGACATTAGCTAGCGCTAGCTAACAAGTTCTGTTGTCCTGTTTTAGACAATGGAGGGAGATGATGTGAGTGGTGCGTTCAGAAACACTCATTCTGAGTGTGGGAGCGCACTCTGACACAAACTGGACCGTTCATAATTTCAGAGCGCTGTCTGAATGTAGCGTTGGGTTATCCAGAGCAGCGCACTCTCAGAGTGGCAGAGCGCACTCTGGACACTCTGTCTGTGGAGACGGAGCAGCAGAGCGCCGAGCGGAGTGAATGTGTGATTAACTTAACCGTTGGTTCATTCACCAACAGGGCTCTCATTTTAGTGTAGAGCGTCAGACTGAATTTACTAACACACCATGTCAGGTCACTCATTCTCCGGGACCGCCAGTGTTACTTGAATAAGTAAACACTGACTGGGGGGGGGGGGGGGGGCTGTAGCTGTGCTGCCTGCTCTCTCCAGTTTTACACCAGGCTTGGCTCCTTTCAAAGACTCCTTGCGAAGCACTCCTCCAGGGGTTTTCGGACCTAATTGTATTGCAGAGTTTTGCACAGCGGCGACCGGATCTTTGCTCTCAAACCACAAAAAATGTGATGGCACAACAGTCTCCTTCAGTACATTATTCTGTGCTTTCTTTTGATTCTCACATTGGCTAGTCATCCTGTTTAACTTGTCTTCTGATTAAATTGGAACCGTTGAAACAAGTTGTAGGAAGCCTCTGCAAGTAATTGGTTGCTGGGAGACACTCTTGTGTTGCAATAAAATGGTTAATCAGCAGTGCCGTGCACTGTAGAGCCAATGTGCTGCTGGTTCTGCCGGCCTGAATAGAATATAATGTCTTTAGCCTTACTGTTGTGTCCAGCCTTAAAGACTGAGCTGAGTAGTGATGCGCGGGTCAACCCGTAACCCGCGGGACCCACAAATGGACCTGTGGGTCGGACAGCAGTGATCGTCTGTTAAATCGGTCTGTAAATGATATTTTGACATTATTGGCTATTACTGTCATGGCATCCGAAGGTACTGATGCATTGAGCAGGTGACAGTCCGCGGTCGTTTTCAAAACACACTTGTGTCACGCACTCCAAAAGAAACTTGTTGAAACTTTAAACAATAATTTATTGTACAAAACGGGGGAAACAAACGTTGACAAAAACGGTTCCATAATTCATATTAAATTCAAAAGAAAAAACAGCTACAAGTTAGAGGGAATAGTGATAAAGTGGTTAAACTTGGCATTGATCCACAGACGGATGCGCTCAAGTGTGCCGTGCTCACAAGCTCCGTTGGCTATACTATATTTTCACATTTTTAACAATGCAATTTAAAAGTTTTGATTTTTATTGATAACCTACATTTACCAACAACAAAAAGACTACATTTAGCACCAAAAAAATATGTAAAAAATAAATAAATAAATGAATAAAAAAATGAATATCGAATACCAAATTTTCATAACGAATACCTACCCATAGAAACGAATATTCGAATATCTGAATATTTGGGTACAGCCCTAGTGTGTGTGTGTGTGTGTGTGTGTGTGTGTGTGCGTAATCTCCGAGGCTGCCTTATCGGCGGATCTTCAACACTCACAACAAGGAAGCAGCAGACACCGGCGGCGCAGCATTATTCTAAGCTTCCAAGATGCCGAAGCACAAGTGCAGCTTCACAGATGAACTGCAGAAAAAATTCCCAATTTACCGTCCCGACCCGGTCTGGATGTATGGGAGGCTGAGTGCACCTTGTGCAAAGCTGGCACATATGATTCTGTGTCTAATAAAGGTGCTGGGGAGCTCAAAGTTGGATTTTCCAATACAGAAGAGGTATTATTTAGAACATTATTTCATATTATTTATTTATTTATTTGTCCAGTAAGACTTGAAAAGATAGCTATTATTTTACAAGTTGATTTTTCTAATACAGAAGAGACATTATTTCTATCATTTCATTCCAGAGGTTTTACTTTTATGTTATTTTTGTACAATTGAAACTAAAAAAAATATTATTTTCGGCATAATAAAAGCAAGTTGAGTAACCTCTGAGAAGCCTGTCTAAGTTTCTGTTTTTGAGAGATATTATTTTGTAATATAACTGAATTTTCTATCCATACAAACTTTAAATATATTACAATTATAAGGCATCTTTGAGTAAACTGCGAGTATCATTTAAGTAGGCTATCTTGTGGCCAGGGCGAGAGTCCTCTTTTTTGGAAATCAAAATATGGTCACCCTACATTTAACCACAGTTGTCTTTGTTTTTGTTGACGGGCAGTGGCGGCTGGTTTTGAGCCATGACTCCTTCTATTCTGGCTCCAATAACACAACAAGACAAACACATTTTAAGACTCCTGTGTAACCTACAGCCCTGTGGAGGAGAGGCAGCTGCACCTCCAGCTGATAACATGATGTCATCGTGACATCGGCCATAAAAGCGTCTGCAGCTGTTCAGTGTCACCAGTCTGTGGGCGTGTTGAGTGTCTGGTTAGTTCAGTAGTTGTTGTCTTGGTACTGAAGTCATACTGAGGTGGACAGTGGTATGTTAAAGGTGAGACAAGTTAACTGTGGTTATACAGGTTAAAAATATACTAGTTTTAGTTGTATGACAGTATTCTGATGGTACCCTTGTGTTTCTGCAGGAGACTCCCTGGGTGGTCACAATGAACAGAAATTCTCCACCTTTGACAGAGACCAGGACACCTTGGAGGGAGGGAGCTGTGCCAGAACTTTCATGGGGGCGTTCTGGTATAACAGCTGTCACTCAACAAATCCAAACGGTGTTTATCGATGGGGGGCTGATGGCACACTCTATGCTGTTGGAGTGGAGTGGTCTGCATGGAAGGGTAATGACTACTCCTTGAAGGCCATCAGTATGAAGATCCGTCCTGTGCAGTAGTCTTTTTATTCTTTTCTCTCTGTAGTTCATAATCTCAGATAATCTTTAGATGGAAACAGACACATAGGGTCTGATAACATGTTGTTCACTGCATTAACTGCAAACACAATTTACAGCAAATGAAATGATAAAAATGATAAAAAATAAAAGCCTAATGATAAAATCCTGCAGACAAACACACACACACGCTTTAAAGTCAAACTAACAGCTCACACACTGATCAGTATCGTCTCTATTTTGAGCTACAACTGAACAAATTACCAACATAATTAAACAAATTTGTAACTTTGACATGTTGATGCTGTTCCTGCAATTTAGCTGGATAAAAAGAGGTATTAGACCAAATGTCACCCTGCACTGGGTAGTCTGAACACAGCACTTGTTGGAGGTTTGACACACTGATGTGAATCATTATCTGCTGTATGAAGACAATAAATGAGAAACTGAGCAGAAATCTGATGTGAGCTGATGTCTTCACTTTGTCTCCTGTGTCTTTCTGTCTTCATTCTCTTCTTTCAAAAGTTCAGAGGACGCTCACCTTCCTTCCCGTTCTCAAACAGAAATGATGGTGAATCGCTGCCCTCTACTGGTCACAGAGCTGAACTCAATCTTCTTCAGGGGCGAAAACGCACAAAAACCAGAGCAGAGATTTTCCACAGAAAAATACAGTGTGAATGCTGATACCTGAAATCAATTTAGTTTAAATCATTCAGAGCGATAATAAACTGACAGAAACTACATTATATCGGCCTGTTGTCGCCCAAATATCCTAAATACATCTCATGTACACTCTGGTGTTTGTACTTCAGTTTTATATTTGTTCATCGTCTTGTGTTAAAATATTTTTTTTAATCTATGATGTCATTCATGAAAAAGAAATTTTTAATCTCAAGAGGTTTTCCTGGTTAATAACAGGTTCAATAAGATAAGATGAAGATACGCCTTTATTGATCCAATAATTGAGAAATTCCAGTGTTGCAGCAGTCAAGGAAAAAGAGTCAGATTAAAGATTTCAAAATTTAAACTTTAAAACTTAAAACTTAAAAAACTAGGCATGCAAAATAAGTACAAAGATCCAAGAGTCAGCGATAAATAATAACAATAATAATGAGCAGCAGTGAATGAAAATGAGCAGTGGATAAAGGGAGCACATCTAGTGCAAGTGATTTTATGTGCAAAACAACAGACAGCTGTGGTGTCATGGTGCAGTTTACTGTGAGCAGTGCTGGTTGTGAAGCCTGACAGCAGCAGACAGGAAGGACCTGCGATAGCATTCCTTCACACACTTTGGGTGAATCAGTCTATTGCTGAAGGAGCTCTCCAGAGCTTTTATCTCCTCCTGCAGAGGATGGGAGTCAATAGTCCTCAGAGATGATAGCTTGGCTGTTGTCCTCCTTTCTCCCACCACCTGCACAGAGTCCAGAGAGCATCCCACAACAGAGCTGGCCTTCTTGATCAACTTGTCCAGTCTCTTCCTATCTGCAGCCGAGATGCTGCTGCCCCAGCAGACCACTCCGTAAAAGATGGCTGATGCCACCACAGTGTCAATGAAGGTCTTCAGGAGCGCCCCTGCACTCCAAAACACCTGAGCCGCCTCAGCAGGTAGAGTCTGCTTTGGCATTTCTTGTACAGTGCTGTTATGTGATCAGTCCAGTCCAGTTTATTGTTAAGAGGAACACCCAGGTACTTATAAGATGTCACCATCTCAATGTCCTTTCCCTGGATGTCCACTGGTGTTGGGGGGAGGAGTCTGCACCTGCAGAAATCCACCACCAGCTCTTTGGTTTTACCCACGTTAATCTGAAGGTGGTTCCTCAGGCACCAGTCCAAAGTCCTGGTTCAGTTCTCTGTACTCTCTGTTGTCCCCATCTATGATGAGGCAGACGATAGCAGAGTCATCAGAGAACTTCTGCAGATGACAGGAGGGGGTGTCGTGTGAAAAGTCTGCAGTGTAGAGGGTGAAGAGGAACGGTGCCAGCACCGTCCCCTGCGGGGCCCCCGTACTGCAGACAACCAAGTCCGATACACAATCCTGGGTCCTGACATACTGCGGCCGGTCCATTGAAAGGCCTACTATGTTAATGCCACCAGTCTGAAGCTGCTGAAGTCCTTGGGGTGCGGAGTCTTGGGCGCAGGTACCACGCAGGATGTCTTCCACAGCTGTGGTACTCTCCCCAGCCTCAGGCTCAGGTTGAAGATGGTTTCAACTATCCCGCACAGTTGGTCTGCGCAAGACTTCAGGAGCCTGGAACTGATGCTGTCTGGACTTGCAGCCTTCCTCGTCTTTATCTTCCTCAGCTGATCTCTCACCTGACAGGTAGTGAAGGACTGGAGCAGGGGGGCTGTGTGCTGGGGGGTGGGGGTGATGAGGTGGGGGGAGGAGTGGGGGTTGGTGAGATGTCCGGGGGAGCGGGGGTGGGGGAGGTGTCAAAGCAGTGTGCCAGGAGTGTAGGTGAGGGGGAAGGTGAAGGTGAGGATGAGGGGGGTTGCAGCCGTGATGTCTGGGCAGACTGATCAAATCTATTGAAGAACAGATTCAGATCATTCACCCACTGCTGGTCACCTCTGGCCTGGGAGTCTGGTTGTTTGTGTCCTGAGATGGTTTTCAGACCTCTCCAGACTCCGCTGATGTCGCTCTGCTGCAGCTGTTCCTCCATCTAGCCCTAACCTAACCTAACCTAACCCTAAATAAATAACAATTCAGTGACAACTTGTTAATGTTGAACCATCATCTTCAAATATCCAGTTCTGTTTCCACTGTATCCAGAAGCCGCTTGAGTTTTTTACCAGAACAAAACAAAATTAAACAACTTGGACACATGACAAATATCATTTATGTACAATATAAACAGTTTTGGACCCAGCACTGACCCTTGTGGGACCCAAAAATAACCCTTGGCAAGACAGACTAATTATTGTTTATTTGCACATATTGAGGTCTATTTTAAAATGAGTTACTGAGTCATTTGTGAGCTCCTCCTCTAATGCCTTATCTTTCCAGTAGTCGTAGTGGTCCCCCAGAGACCCCTGCCCGTGCTGGTAGCAGCACGACGGTGAAGCCAAACACGTCTTGTATGGCGATCAGCAGTGATGTGGTGGTTCACTTTTACACTGTGATCTGTAGCCTATAGTTTGGCTTTAGCTTCTAACTATCTTTGTCTTTTTAACCTGTTGTTGCTGCTGAGTCAGTTTGACATCCTGGATATATCCTTCAAACACAGACTGTAGACCCCCCTGTCTGCTTCTCTCTGGAATCACTCTTTCATTTTCACAAAAAAATATGATAATATTACTTCAGGGAATATTTCCCCACTGTGGGATCCATGATTACTCTGACAGCTTGTCAGACCATCACAAAGGGGCGGGGCTTAGTGAAAGGATCAGTTAAGACATAGAGACACAGGAGTGAAGTGAAGTGGAGACATCAGCTCACATCAGATTTCTGCTCAGCTTCTCATTTATTGTCACCATACAGCAGATAATGGTTCACATCAATATTTCAAACCTCCAACAAACATTGTTGAAGCAAGTTAGTTTAACTTTACAGCTGAGTGTTTGCAGCCAGTAGACTGAAAGTCACATCTTAACCAGCAGTGAATCATTTTTGTTTTTTAGTTTAAAAAAAAAAAAAAAAAATTATCATCTGATATTCTGCTGTACATCGGTGCTGGAGAACTACTGCACAGGACGGATCTTCATACTGATGGCCCTCAGGGAGTAGTCATTACCCTTCCAGTAGTGCCACTCCACTCCAACGCGAGAGAGTGTGCTGTCAGCCCCCCATCGATAAACCCCGTTTGGATTTGCAAGCTGACAGTGTCCATACCAGAACGCCCCCAGGTGGAATTTGGCACAGTTCCCGTCCCCCCAGGTGTCCTGGTCTCTGTCGAAGGTGGAGAACTGACGTCCACTGTGATAACTCAGGGAGTCTCCTACAGAAACACAACAGTGTATAATCAGAACATTATGATACAGCTAACATTGACATAGGGCGGCGGGGTGGTGCAGTGGTTAGCATTGTCGCCTCATGGGAAGAGGGTTGGAGGAGCCCTTCTGTGTGGAGTTTGCATGGTCTCCCCGTGTCGACGTGGGTTTCCTCCAGGTGCTTCAGCTCCCTCCCACTGTCAGTGGAGTCTTGTGGCTTTGATATAACATCTTCAGTAACCTGTTGAAAAAGACTGTCTGACCGCAAGGTAAAAATTAAAAAGGGCCGGGTCATGGGGGCAGCAGGCCGAGCAAAGCACCCCAGACATCCCTCTTCCCAGCAACACTTTCCAGCTCCTCCTGGAGGATCCTGAGGTGTTCCCAGGCCAGATGAGATATACAATCCCTCCACTGTGTTCTGGTTCTGCCCTGGAGCCTCCTACCAGTTGGACGTGCCCAGAACACCTCAGGAGGCACCCAGGACTACCTCAACTGACCCCTTTAATATGAAGGAGCAGTGGCTCTACTCCGAGTTCCCTCTGGATGTCTGACTCCTCACCCTATCTCTAAGGCTGAGCCCAGACACCCCACGGAGGAAACTCATTTCTGCAGCTTGTATCCGCAACCTTGTTCTTTCAGTCACTACCCAGAGCTCATGACCATAGGTGAGGGTTGGGACATAGATGGACTGGTAAATCAAAAGCTTTGACTTGTGTCTTAGCTCCCTCTTCACCACAATGGTGACGCCTGCATCACTGCAGAAGTTGCACCAAACTGCGGATTCATCTCACGCTCCATTCTACCCTCACTCGTGAACAAGACTCTGAGATACTTGAACTCCTTCTCTTGGAGCAGTAACTCTCCCCCAACCCGGAGAGGGCAATCCGCCGTTTTCCAGCAGAGAACCATGGCCTCAGATTTGGAGGTACTGAATAATCCTGACAGCTTCACACTCGTTTGCACACCGCCCCAGGTCAGGCAGGAGGTCACGGTGTGATGAAGCCAACAGAACCACATCGTCTGCAAAAAGCAGAGATGCAATTCTGAGGCCCTGAAACTGGACCCCTTCCTGGCAAATCAGCTCATATTATCTTAGCTTAAACTTTGAAACAACAAATAAGCCATAAAATTATAGTTCAGCATGTTTAACTAATTACAGCTACCAACAGTCAGAACCCTTTGGACCTTAACCAAGTTATGTTTTCAAAATTAGAAGTGGGGCTACTTCAATAAAGACATTGTGGATACAAAACTCTTACAGACCTGCCCCTCCATCAGTGAATCCAGACACATGCAGCATGTATCCGTAGGACTCTGGATCGACGGAGAACAAGGAGTAACGAGCGAACACTTTGTTTCCATTGAAGTCCTCCATGTCGACCAGCAGCTCGTACTTTTTCCTCAGAGTCAGGTGGAAGAGATTCTCAAGACCTGAACGCAAACACAGACATAAACATTATAGAAACAGTCTGATGAAGTCGTGACTGTTAGTTTGGTTTCATGTCTCACCGAGCCAGTACTCTCCAGCAGCGACACCAAAGCCCATCTTGTAGTGATCCCAGGGCCTGTAGAAGTTCACCGAGCCGTCCATCCTCCTCTGGAACACCTGGAGGAACAGGATGGAGGGTTAACTAGTGAAACACACAAAGTATCAGACACCTCATGTTTCAACACAACAAAGTTTGTACCAATGGTAGGCCTGCAGTCAGGAATCAGGCTGTGTGAACCCTGTTCAGGCCCCGGGGCTAAGCTAGTTCAAACTCTAAGGAGGCAGCTTTTTAAACCACAATGTCACATTTCTATTTCTGCACTTGGTAAATTTGAAATGACGGCGCGATGCATTAACTTTACCAAGGCAAACGGGAGCACATCAAAAGTAAAGATATAAAAATACAGAGGGAGGGAATACAGAGGGATATAAAAATACAGAGGGTAAAGATATAAAAATACAGATGAAGATTAATAAGATTAATTTTATTACTTAATTTTCTCCTTTCATACTCTGTCATGGTTACATCCCTAGAGGGAAAAAGGCTGGGCTGTTGTTTTACAGTTTCCACGGCAGCAGATCGCTCTGTGTTCCTATTGGTCAAAGTGATGGCTGTGACGAGAGAAGTCGTGAACGACAAAAAGAAAATCAAACATGCTAGACTTTCTGTCGGGACATCGTGAGGCGTCCCAGACACGGCGTCGGTTGTCGTCTGCTATGACACTACACAAGATGAAACGATGGATTATTGCGTATGACACTTCACAATCTGAGCCGACACCATACGACGCTGCATCGGGCTGATATCGTGCAATATGAACCCACCATAAGACTTGCCACAGTGTGAACAGAGGTTACATGAGTATCAAAACCAAACACAACTCAGCCCTGAGCAGAGGGACCGTCCTCTACTGACCAGTCAGACTGCAGTGTGGAAACAGGACTTGCAAAACAATGACTCGGTCGCACCTCTGGCACTAGGAACATTAACCAAAGATGACTTGTTGGTAAGAGATCAGATAGTTAGCAGAGCACACTTGGTGGAATCAATGACAGCCTCCGATCAGTCTGAACAGGTCCTGGAGTTGATAACTAGAGTTGAAATACTCACCGTCCACCGTCCATCTAGTGAGTCCATGTCACAGTACACCTACACACAAACACACAAACACACACACACACACACACACACACAGTCATTAATAAACCTGATTCATTTGAAACTAGTAAATATATCCATATGTGCCACAACCACTACTACTAGTGCCTTCTAGCACCACAACTACTACTGTTGCTGCTACAACTACGACTACTTGTATCTGTCGAGTCAGAAGCATCAGTCAGAACTTACTATGTTTCTGTCAGAGATGATCTCACTGTCTTTACGCGTTGAAAACTTTTGTCATAAAATTCTAAGAGTTTTACCTTAGTTGTGGCACGTTCCTGTGATCTTGATTGTTTGGTGTAAAATGGTCATAAAACTCAGTCCGAGCTGTCGTAAGTCAGTCGTTTTCTCATCTTGACGCTCTGATAAAATTAAGTCTTTAGTTTTGGTTGATATATTGAAGTTAAATGACACATACGTGGCCAACAACAATCGTTGCACTCTCTCCAGCACCAAATACGACACAGTAAACCAGGGCCCATATTCACAAAGATTCCCAGAGTCCTGTCAGAGAGCTCGTAACTTAGCCTAAAAATTCCTAGCAAGGAATCTTAGCTTAAGAGTGATTCAGGAAGTTTCTGAGAGCAACTCTGAGCAAGGAGGGGACAGAAACTTTTATCTTAGTGAGGAGGTGTGGTTGACCCCGTTGCTAGGTATGACGCTGTGATTGGTTGTTACAAAAAGGAATAAAGAAAAAAAAAGAAAAACAAATGCGCTCCTAGTAATGAACAGACAGTGAAATGAACCGATGATAGAACTTAGACTGTATTAAGAAATGTGTAGTCGTGAAAATAATTTTATGGCATGATGATGAAACTCAGCATAATTAAATTAACTGTTACACAGCTGTGTATGGTAGGCTAAAGGTCACTCTGTGTCCTCTGTGAGAGGATGAAGTGTACCTGGACAGCAGACGTGGCTCCGATGGGATAGATGGTGTACACTCCACTGGGTTGGGTGTTGTCATTGTTATAGATGTCACCGCAGTCCACTGGGAGGACGAACTTGTAGCCGCTGGTCAACACCGGAGCCAGGAGGAGGACGATGACGGATACCAGCTGGAACAGAAGATTGAAATTCAGTTTTATTAAAACCACAGTTTCTCTGTAGAGTGAAGCTGCTGTGTCACGTCAAAAGGGTCCGGTTGAGATGGTTCAGGCCTCTGATCAGGATTCTACTTCTACTACTCTGCAGTTATAAACCATATCCTCATCATCAACCTAATGCTGACGTACATGCTCAGATCAGATCCTCAGATGAATCTTCTCTTGTTGTTCTGAGGTCTGGATTAATTCACAGAGAGGACAGTGCCTCGACTTTGGTGTGACCTGTCTGAGGAGATCAGAGCTGCAAACTCAGTGACCTTTGATTTTATCAGCCTTATGACTGTACATTTTTCTTTTTGTGTATTCTTTTTTTATTGCTTTTACCTTGTCTTTTGTTCAGTTTTGTAAAGCACTTTGTGTCTTGAAAGGTGCTATATAAATAGAATTTATTATTATTATTTAAGTGAATATGAACATAACACTAGAGATTGCAAAAAGTTGCTGATTAATTTTCATACAATAACTAACATTAGGAGTAAAGTATACTGAACAGTTCTGTTTGATTTATATGTTATGAATGATCTCGAAAAATTTTCTTATGAGTCCTTGAAAAGTCATGGAAAAGTTTTTAAATTTTTTCCCATGAAAATGTTTGGTCACCTGTCTAAATGTAAGTGCTAAATACAGAAACAAGAAATAAATCACTGTAATAAAATTATTATTTTAAGTAATCATACTGAAACTACTGATGTTCTAAACTACGATGGAGTATGAGGGCCACGCTGAAGAATTTTTTTTTTTTGAGATTTCAAGAATAAAGTCGAAATATTACGAGAAAAACTAAAAAAAAGTCATAACTGAGAAAAAGTCATGATATTATGAGATTAAAGTTGCAATTAAATGAGATTAAAGTCATAATATTACGAGAATAAAGTCGTGGTTTTTAAGGAAATAACCAACAACAAACAGAATGTCAGATTGTCTTTCATGCCGTTGTAAGTAGCCTACTTAATTAGGTTTGGAACTGGCACCGTGCTGGTTCTGTGTTAGTCAAAATGCCTATTTGTGACTCCGCGCCCAGCTCTGCCACTGACTGGCCAGTCTGACATTCTTCATAATATTACGACTTTATTCTCGTCATATTACAACTTTATTCTCGAAATATTACTTGTTTTTTCTCGTAATATTAAGACTATTTCTCAGTTATGACTTTATTCTCGAAATCTCCGATTTTGTTTTTTCTTCAATGTGGCCCTAATACTCCGTCGTACCAAACTTACCTTCATGGTCAGATTTCTGCTGAAGTGATCAGATGAAAATCCAGACGTCGGTCTGTTTGGATGCTCTTATTGACACGTTTTTATATTCCAAATATTACTGAACAGCTGCTGTTTCTCACAGATTAAACATTGTGCCACGCAGGTGGAAACTTATGTCCTTGAGTCTGTGTCTGCCTTTCGATTACGTAACATCGCTGGCACCCAAACTTGACATGACTTGCTTCCATTAAAGGACCAGTGAGGGAACTTTTTAACCTCTGACTTTAAAGACTGGCTTTAATTCCATTCAATGTCCTTTTTATTAGGTACACCTGTATAGTCTAATGCAGTCCAGTCTTACTGTTGTGACATAACTTCAACTTGAGTGATGAACAATGACTGTTTGACCTCCGAAATTAGTGCGTGTACGTGGGTTTTTTAAACACAAAACACTTGATAGTGGGATAGGGCTGTGTACACGGCTCTGCAGCAGACAAGTAATGCCTGTTTTTTTGTTTGTTTGTATTTTTACTGGTGTGTCACATTCCAGGTGACGGCCAACCAGACTGATTTGGACCGATGTGTGAGTGCTGCCTGAGCAGAGACCAACCCATCCTCACTGTGACCTCGTCACATGTCCACGTTTGGTCATGGACTTTCCACGTCCACATATGACGTCCAAGGTACCCTGGGTGTGTTGGTTGTTGACGTTCTGGGATGCTGTGTCAACTTCAGCCTGTTACATGCATTGTCTGTTTTCAAAATACACTTCTGTTTTCACAGGAAATGCACAGTTTGCAAACAGTCTCTTTCAAAATAAAAGCACTATGTAAGTATAACACTGCCAACTGAGTTTTTGTTCCTTCAGCAACACACACACATGGGTTTATTAAAAAAAAAAGAACATGGTCTGACTTAATAATCTTACGGGATGTGCACACTGCTCTCTTTAGGGTGAAAGTCTGAGGTTGCTGAGCCCATCCACAACCCCTCCCCTCCACTGTACCCAGACTTCTGCCACCTTAACTTTCGTTCTTGTCCCGCCACGTTTCCAGCCTTGTATCATCTCGTCAGGAACGGGCAGCTTTTTTCGTCAGTCTCTGACGCTGCAAGTCACTGCCCAGGCGCCGGATTTTGACGACTCAGAGTGAGACCGGGTTGCAGAGACGGACGATATTTTGTTGCGGTATGTCATAGCATCTCACTGGTTAACTGACAGATATCTGCCCTCTTGAGCTTGCACAGGCACGTCTATTGCATTTTACATTGTATAAATTAGCCTAGCAGCTAGCAGAGATTTCCTCTGCTCATATTTCAGCCAGGATAAATCACACAGTGTGTGGAGGCTTTACTGTCTTCACAATTTATTGTTCCCTACCCGTGAAATTAAAGTAAATAAAAGCTTTGTTTCCACTGAGGGAAATGGTTTCATCTTACAGAGACAGACAGGAGGTCTGCGTCACTGTGACGTGTAGTTACATTTCTGGGGAGATGCACATCAGGCTACGTTAGAGGTGCAGTGTCAATTTGACGCAGAAGTATAAAACCTGCTTTAGACACCTTAAGTGACTTTTAGTATTTTTACATGTCAAAATCTTGACATACAGCTTTTCCATGTTTCTCTTCCAGACATTTACACAGTGGGTTTAAAATATCACCATAAATTTCATCCACTTTATTCCTGAGGGCTCGACTGTAGAGGTGATTATAGGTGCAACTTCCAGTGAGATATCAGAGGTCGCAGTGAGCTTAGTCGCACTGACTGTCTATAGGCCTACAGTGCTCCAGGAGGGAGTGTTAAAATCTGGAAATGAGTTAGCATGTTAGCACTGCCTGATCCACGTCTCCAAGTCAGTCAGTTGTTTTGTCGGTGAACCTTGTGAGCTGTAATGGAGACGAACTTTGTAACGTTACCTTTGTTAACTGTTGCTGTTGTCCCTGGCTTCATATGAGCAGAGGAAAAGTCTGCTAGCTGCTAGGCTAATTTATACAATATAAAATGCCATAGGCTTGTGCTAATAATGTTAGCATGTTGTATTTGTGGGGAAAATGTGTCCAGTTGAAGACAAGTGTTTGTCTGTGAATGCTGCGTGTTATAGTGAAGCTGATTTGTGTACTTGTGTTTGAAACTGTCTCTATGAAGCCATGTTTAATGTGAGTTTAACATGTGTTTAATGTGTGTTTAACGTGTGTTTAATGTGTGATTTAGTTTCAATCAATCAAACTTTACAGCACTTCACAGAAACTCCACCACCCACTAGTGTTTTGGAGGTGTAACTGCAGAGTGACACAGACACACCACCACACAAGTATTTTTTTTTTTTTTTCCATTCTGGCAACAATTAAATCGTAGGCAACTGGACTTTGATTTTGTCTAGAAGACGTTTCGCCTCTTATCCAAGCGGCTTCATCAGTTCTCAACGCATCAGTCTGACTAGTCCTCACTAGTCTGACAAACAGTGGAGTAAGACTCAGGTTTTTAACCTCTGTGGAGGTGTACACCCACCACCCTCATAAGACAATACATACATAATAACATAATTAAACAAATTTGTAACTTTGACATGTTGATGCTGTTCCTGCAATTTAGCTGGATAAAAAGAGGTATTAGACCAAATGTCACCCTGCACTGGGTAGTCTGAACACAGCACTTGTTGGAGGTTTGACACACTGATGTGAGTCATTATCTGCTGTATGAAGACAATAAATGAGAAACTGAGCAGATATCTGATGTGAGCTGATGTCTTCACTTTGTCTCCTGTGTCTTTCTGTCTTCATTCTCTCTGTTCAAAAGTTCAGAGGACGCTCACCTTCCTTCCTGTTCTCAAACAGAAATGATGGTGAATCGCTGCCCTCTACTGGTCACAGAGCTGATCTTCTTCAGGGGCAAAAAGGCACAAAAACCAGAGCAGAGATTTTCCACAGAAAAATACAGTGTGAATGCTGATAGCTGAAATCAATTTAGTTTATTTCAGTCATTTTCCAACTAACCAAACTCAAATACACTGGTTGATCGATTGTTATCAGCTCCCTTTAAATCATACAGAGCGATAAGAAACTGACATAAACTACATTATATCGGCCTGTTGTCGCCCAAATATCCTAATCACATCTCATGTACACTCTGGTGTTCGTACTTCAGTTTTATATTTGTTCATTGTCTTGTGTTCAAATAATTTTTTAAATCTATGATGTCACTCTTGAAAAAGAAATTTTTAATCTGAAGAGGTTTTTCTGGTTAATAACAGGTTCAATAAATAAATAATTCAGTTGTGTTGAACCATTGTCTTAAAATATCCAGTTCTGTTTCCACTGTATCCAGAAGCTGCTCGAGGTTTTTACCAGAACAAAACAAAATTAAACAACTTGGACACATGACAAATATCATTTATGTACAATATAAACAGCTTTGGACCCAGCACTGACCCTTGTGGGACCCCACACATAACCCTTGGCAAGTCAGACTAATTATTGTTTATTTGCACATATTGAGGTCTGTTTTAAAATAAGTTACTGAGTCATTTGTGATGTTGCTGGCAGCAGCACGACGGTGAAGCCAAACACGTCTTGTGTGGCGATCAGCAGTGATGTGGTGGTTCACTTTTACACTGTGATCTGTAGCCTATAGTTCGGCTTTAGCTTCTAACTATCTTTGTCTTTTTAACCTGTTGTTGCTGCTGAGTCAGTTTGACATCCTGGATATATCCTTCAAACACAGACTGTATACCCCTCTGTCTGCTTCTCTCTGGAATCACTCTTTCATTTTTCCATAAAAAAATATAATATTTCTTCAGGGAATATTTCCCCACTGTGGGATCCATGATTACTCTGACAGCTCATCAGACCATCACAAAGGGGCGGGGCTTAGTGAAAGGATCAGTTAAGACAGAAAGACACAGGAGACAAAGTGAAGACATCAGCTCACATCAGATTTCTGCTCAGCTTCTCATTTATTGTCACCATACAGCAGATAATGGTTCACATCAATATTTCAAACCTCCAACAAACATTGCTGAAGCAAGTTAGTTTGACTTTACAGCTGAGTGTTTGCAGCCAGTAGACTGAAGGTCACATCTTAACCTGCAGTGAATCATTTTTGTTTTTTAGTTTAAAAAAAAAAAAAAAAATCATCAGCTGATATTCTGCTGTACGTCGGTGCTGGAGAACTACTGCACAGGACGGATCTTCATACTGATGGCCTTCAAGGAGTAGTCATGACCCTTCCAGTGAGCCCACTCCACTCCAACAGCATGGAGTGAGTTGTCAGCCCCCCATCGATAAACACCGTTTGGATTTGCTGCGTGACAGCTGTTATACCAGAACGCCCCCATGAAAGTTCTGGCACAGCTCCCTCCCTCCAAGGTGTCCTGGTCTCTGTCGAAGGTGGAGAATTTCTGTTCATTGTGACCACTCAGGGAGTCTCCTGCAGAAACATAAGGGTACCATCAGAATACTGTCATACAACTAAAACTAGTATATTTTTAACCTGTATAACCACAGTTAACTTGTCTCACCTTTAACATACCACTGTCCACCTCAGTATGACTTCAGTACCAAGACAACAACTACTGAACTAACCAGACACTCAACACGCCCACAGACTGGCGACACTGAACAGCTGCAGACGCTTTTATGGCCGATGTCACGATAACATCATGTTATCACCTGGAGGTGCAGCTGCCTCTCCTCCACAGGGCTGTAGGCTCCATAGGAGTCTTAAAATGTGTTTGTCTTGTTGTGTTATTGGAGCCAGAATAGAAGGAGTCATGGCTCAAAACCAGCCGCCACTGCCCGTCAACAAAAAGAAAGACAACTATGGTTAAATGTGATAAGACCAAAGGACTGGACGGAGGCCATCATCAAAAATGCTCACATGTGCAGCGCACACTTCATATCAGGTTAGGGGAAAAGTATTTCCTGTTGTAGGGATGAATAAGGTTATGTGTATTAAGGGTTATCATGTCCACCTCATCAGAAACTGGGGAGGGATTAAGAGGAAGATTGGATTTCTCTGGAACGCTGACTTTTTAGCACATTAGCTAACATTAGCTTCCATAGCAAAACAAACAAGTGTGGTCCTCCTTTGTAAGATTGGCTTCCTGTGACATCATCCATCCACTGAGTGAGAGCATACGGGTCGGCCAGTCTGGTCCCGTTGGTCAGTGTTTACTTATTCAAGTAACACTGGCGGTCCCGGAGAGTGAGTGACCTGACATGGTGCGTTGCTAAATTCAGTCTGACGCTCTACACTAAAATGAGAGCCCTGTTGGTGGAAGAAACGCAGCGTTATATTTCTACATGAATGAACCAACAGTTAAGTTAATCACACATTCACTCCGCTCGGCGCTCTGCTGCTCCGTCTCCACAGACAGAGTGTCCAGAGTGCGCTCTGCCACTCTGAGAGTGCGCTGCTCTGGATAACCCAACGCTACATTCAGACAGCGCTCCCAGTTTATGAATGCTCCAGTTTGTGTCAGAGTGCGCTCCCACACTCAGAATGAGTGTTTCTGAACGCACCACTCACATCATCTTCCTCCATTGTCTAAAACAGGACAACAGAACTTGTTAGCTAGCGCTAGCTAATGTGTGTGGAGAACTGTTCTGCCTCCAGCTAAGCCCCGCCCACCCACCTGTCTAAAAGAGTTTATTATTATTTATTTAAAAGAGATATCCACACACTGAGTCGGCTAAAACTCTTGAACACCACACTGATGCAACTGAGAGCACATGTAAACTACCAAGTGAAGAAGTTTAAACAGCTACAGTAACAGATAAATGTCTAATGCTGCATGATTATGGCCAACATGATAATCATGATTATTCGAATCAGTATTGAGATCACAATTTTTTAGCACTATTGTTTATTGGTTTTAAAGACAAAATATTTTTTATTGCACTGTGATATCAAAATCAGCGGCTTTTACTTACACATTGTGCCACACTGCTAAATAACAAATCTTTCATAAAAACAAGACTTATAACTAGACTCCTCGCCCCACGCTTGTGTGACTTCGCCCACCAGTCCAGTGTCTCTGACAGTCTCCATCCATGTCAGTGAAAACATGGATGCTTCACACACAGAAGATCTATACAATCAGCACAGTTTCAAGATTAGAGTCACCAATTTTGTATCTGACCAAATGTCTCCCCTTCTGTTCCTGAGATATGACGTTAAGACATGATGATGTCACAGTCACGCTGACCTCTGACCTTTTGACTTCAAAGATATCACCACTTAATTGTTTTATTCTTTTAGATATTTGTGTGAAATGTTGTCAAAGCAGTCTTTGGAGAGAAAATCATCGCCTGAATATCAGAGAAACCCGAAACAGCTTCTGCTACCACGAACTGACCTGCCCCTCCACCAGTGAATCCAGACACATGCAGCATGTATCCGTCGGACTCTGGATCGACGGAGAACAAGGAGTAACGAGCGAACGCTTTGTTTCCATCGAAGTCCTCCATGTCGACCAGCAGCTCGTACTTTTTCCTCAGAGTCAGGTGGAAGAGATTCTCAAGACCTGAACACAAACACAGACATCAACATTATAGAAACAGTCTGATGAAGTCGTGACTGTTAGTTTGGTTTCATGTCTCACCGAGCCAGTACTCTCCAGCAGCGACACCAAAGCCCATCTTGTAGTGATCCCAGGGCCTGTAGAAGTTCACCGAGCCGTCCATCCTCCTCTGGAACACCTGGAGGAACAGGATGGAGGGTTAACTAGTGAAACACACAAAGTATCAGACACCTCATGTTTCAACACAACAAAGTTTGTACCAATGGTAGGCCTGCAGTCAGGAATCAGGCTGTGTGAACCCTGTTCAGGCCCCAGGGCTAAGCTAGTTCAAACTATAAGGAGGCAGCTTTTTAAACCACAATGTAACGTTTCTATTTCTGCACTTGGTAAATACAGAATATGAGATGTTACAGAGTAAGACTGACTGACTGCCTCACCCAGTGGTTTGTAGTCTGCCATTTTGAAGCCTCAGCTGTGGCGTTTTGGCTATCGCCATCTTGATTTCTTGAAACCAAAAGTTACAAAATTTGGGTGAGAGTGTGGAGCAGACTGAGAAACCAAGGACACTTACGGCAGACAGCCTGTCACTCAAAGCAGCCCGCCTTTACAACAAGTTCCTGCAAATGTTTCACAATAAAAGCCTATTTAGAAAATGAAGGGATTCTCTCAACCGAAGTTAGAAGGGGCTTTTATTTTTAAACAGATACAGGAAGTGTTGACTTTGAAATGACGGCGCGATGCATTAACTTTACCAAGGCAAACAGGAGCAGATCAAAAGTAAAGATATAGAAATACAGAGGGATTAATAAAGAAAGTCCTGTTTATGATGTAGTTTCAGATAAAGCTTGTAGCCTCTGAAATTGTGGTGACTAAAAACCCCACCACTACTTTTTAATTTTATTACTTACTGTAATGTTCTCCTTTTATCCACCTTATTTTTCACGGAAACACGGAGGCAAAACAGAACGCAGCCAGCTTCCGTTTTTTTGTGGGAATCGCCTTGCTGTTTACCTTGCCGAGTTTAGCTATATATATATATATATATATATATATATATATATATATATATATATATATCACATTTTTCACGTCTCTGTATCACCATTTAGAGTAATCTGATGTTTGTAAAGTCTATAAACACAATGATTAAACAAACATTAGGCTACTATTTCTGTGTGCACATTTAGTAATTAACATGGTTATCGTAGATTAGCTGGGCTAACCATTAGTTAACTGTTATGTTGATGTTAGCTTTGCTGCTAGTGTTAACTGTCCATGTCAGCTGCAGCCAATGATGCTTTCTAGACATCCTGATTTCCCAAAACTGAATAAATACCACACATAGTAACACAAAACTGCTTTGCTAGCTCAATCATGTTGTAACAGCTGGATGGTTGATGCGTACATGCTGATTTGGGTGCTATCAGAGCCGATCCGCACATCACTATGGCTTAATAATCAACTCAGTCAATAAAACCAACCCATCCTGTGTTAGGAGATGGAAAAAGATGGAAAAGTAGCGTACACCTCACATATTTATTTCTCACAGTTGAGCACACTTTGGCTGGCATGCAGAAGCACAGTGTGTGTGTCTGTGTGTCGAGGGTGCGAGCTGCAGCTTCAGCTCCTCAGGTAGAGAGGCTGTGTAGCCTGGTGTGTTTTTTCACTGATTCGGTTCGGCAGGTTCTCTGCTGGTACACTGGAGACGGGGATCAAGCGGTTTGTCTCACTTGGAATAGATTGTGTTTTTTTGGTTCATAGTTTTTGATTGACGTGCAGTTTATTCGCGTTTAGAGGGAATTATTTTTACCGGCAATCACCGGATAACGGAAACGTGGGCACAGTTATCTATATAAAATACACAGACTAACTAATTATCTAACTGATTGACTAACATAAACAATTGAAAACTGAAAAAAATTAGCTTGCACCGTTAGCTCCAGTAAGGGAAAGCGGCTGACCCGAAGTCACGCACAAAAACACGGAAGCTGATCACTATTTACTTCCGTGTTTGAAAATAAGGTGGCTACTCTGTCATGGTAACATCCCTAGAGGGAAAAAGGCTGGGCTGTTGTTGTCTTAAGGCTCTGACACACCAAGCCGACGGTCGGCTGTCGACCAAAGTCGGGCCGTCGGTGAGCGTCCGTCTCCCTAGTTTTTGTGGTGTGTCGTGTACCGTCGGCACTTCGGCGTCTGTGTCAGCAGTTTTTCGGCCGATTGAGCATGTTGAATCAGCGGTGGAGCCTGTCGGTGAGAGAGATCACTCTGATTGGCTGTTCAGGTATGACCGAAGGGAAGCACAGCTAGTAAGCCTCCCAGCTAGCCCTGGCTCTCCATTTGAATCCAAACGGAGAGTTTACAGTTTCCACGGCAGCAGATCGCTCTGTGTTCCTATTGGTCAAAGTGACGGCTGTGACGAGAGAAGTCGTGAATGACAAAAAGAAAATCAAACATGCTAGACTTTCTGTCGGGACATCGTGAGGCGTCCCAGACGTGGCGTCGGTTGTCGTCTGCTATGACACTACACAAGATGAAACGATGGAGTATTGCGTACGATACTTGTTGTCGTTCACAATCTGAGCTGACACCATACGACGCTGAATCGGGCTGATATCGTGTAATATGAACCCACCATAAGACTTGCCACAGTGTGAACAGAGGTTACATGAGCCTTAAAACCAGACACAACTCAGCCCTGAGCAGAGGGACCGTCCTCTACTGACCAGTCAGACTGCAGTGTGGAAACAGGACTTGCAAAACAATGACTCGGTCGCACCTCTGGCACTAGGAACATTAACCAAAGATGATAACTAGAGTTGAAATACTCACCGTCCACCGTCCATCTAATGAGTCCATGTCACAGTACACCTACACACAAACACACACACACACACACACACACTCATTAATAAACCTGATTCATTTGAAACTAGTAAATATATCCATATGTGCAACAACCAGTACTACTAGTGCCTTCTAGCACCACAACTAGTACCGTTGTTGCTACAACTACGACTACTTGTATCTGTCGAGTCAGAAGCATCAGTCAGAACTTACTATGTTTCTGTCAGAGATGATCTCACTGTCTTTACATGTTGAAAACTTTTGTCATAAAATCCTCAGGGTTTTACCTTAGTTGTGGCACGTTCCTGTGATCTTGATTGTTTGGTGTAAGATGGTCATAAAACTCAGTCCGAGCTGTCGTAAGTCAGTCGTTTTCTCATCTTGACGCTCTGATAAAATTAAGTCTTTAGTTTTGGTTAATATGTTGAAGTTAAATGACACAAACGTGGCCAACAACAATCGTTGCGCTCTCTCCAGCACCAAATACGACACCATAAACCAGGTAGACAGTAAACATGGAGGCGCAAGAACATGAACAAGTATCAGAGCTATGGAGAGACCAACAGTTGGTGCTGAATTCAGCGTGTATCTGATCCACCACTCAGCTCTTATTTTAGTGAGAAACCTTTGATATCTTTCACATTTGAAATAGTCCACCTCTCATTCACACAGTTCATACGCAAATTAAGTTTGTGTTTCTGGATTATATCGATGCTAAACTGACAGGAATGCTTTTGTAGCAGTGGGACGGACACTAGGACCCAGGTGAAATTTGGACAGTCAAGGTGAGAGCACCTTAGCTGTTAAAAGGCTCATGGAGCACAGGTGTGTGTGAGCCTCATCCTTCATCTGTGAACACTCCTGTGCTGCTTGGTGAGCTGAACGGACCCTGTTTTTTAAACAGATTTTAGATTTTCAATTGCAAAAATGACATTTACAAAGGAATACTTTGCACATCTATTTTCAAACAGGCTTCTCAGTGTCTTCATGTGATCCTGTACTTAACTTTTTAAAATATTTCTGTAAATGTCTCTGAGCTCACCCCCCAGATAATCGTGTATACATGTTGATATGAACACATATTATCAGGTTCATTTACCAATGTGACCTGTTGTTTGTGTCTGTTTATATATGTTTGCAGGGATTCTGCTAAAAAGGTTTTTTGGCCTTTATTTATATTTTATTTTTTCCTTAAAATGTGTCATTGGGATTGACTCTGTCTATATGCTGTGTTAGGTTCAGCCACAAGTGACACCTGCATTGTTGAACTGCAGTTATATCCTGGGAGGGCCTTTAAGATTTTTTGATAAGAACCCACTGAGGGCAGAGTGTACTTTGATTATTGTCTGGTATAATCTTACTCTACATTGTGGAGACCTTGTTGCATTTATTATCAAGTTTCCTATTTGTGTATTGATGCTTATTCTTGATGTAAACAACTCCTAAAGGTTCATTTTTTAATGTGCCTTCAAGATTTGGATGTGTATTTTTTTTTTTTAGACAATGTAAGTTAGCAATAAGAAATGTTTAGCATTTATTCTCAAGAACGTACCTTTTTTGGGGGGCTATAATTAGGATTGTTCTTAAACTGTTTTTAATTTTGCCTCTTCGTTCCTCTATTTCTATGTTTAATGTTGATTGTTAACTTATTCATGTTTGGTATTGATGTCTTCCTACTGCACGTGGGTCATGTGACTGATTGCAAACTCACAGCCACTCCGACTTAATGGTGCGTTCGTTTTGTACTCGGAGGTCGGAAATTCACAGTTCCCAGTCGGAAGTTTAAACTTGAATGCACCCTGAGATCGGATTTCCAACTCGGAAACCGGGAGCAACCGCATCAACCCTGACTTACGAATTCAAGATGGCTGCCGGTCACATACATAGTGAGTAAACACTCTGCCGAAGTACTGTTTATAGCAATTTTATCTTATTTGTTTTACAGTAGGTCAGCCTCATCTGCGGCGTTCATCAGTTGCAGTGCATGATGGTTTTGAAGCTGTCTATACTCCGAAAGTGCAAGTGCAATGAAGGCTTTCTTGCGGGCGTCCATGTTTTTTTCCGACTTGTCCACCATCGTCATCTAAAATGCAAAAAAACTGTTGTCTACTCGGAGGTGACGTCATTCCCACTTCCGACTTCCGAACTCCGAGTACAAAACGAACGCAGCATAAGATGGCTTCTCTTTGGTCACTGAAACACTGCAGCAGCACTGAAATGAATTTTTTTTTTTTTTTTTGCAGGTTAGACGGTGTGCGGTAGTCTTTTCTACAAAAATGACATTTACAAAATGTGGGTCTGCCAGAGGAAAGGTATGAGTGTCCTTTAATATTAAACAATGTTTGCCTGTGGTTGGATGATGATTAACGTGTTGTGTTCAATTCACAGGCAAAGTGCTGACTGCCATTTATTTTTTTTTAGCATATTTTACGTTATTTATTGTAAATTGTTTTATCTGTATTTTAGTAAATTCAACTAATTAATAAATGGTTTTATCTTTTAGTGCTGCAGTTTGCATCGGCCTCTGGTCACAGGAGCAGCTGGTGCAGTGGGAGTTCACTTGTTGAGTTGTGGTGATATAATTTAAGGTTTGGTGTGTTGGAAAATGGGTTTATTTTGTGTGTGTAGTGTTGGTCATCCACAGATAGTATACTTCCAGTGCACCGGCCTATAGATTTGATGTGCCACACCCTCTGCAGCAAGACACTCTAGCTTTCATCACGTTGCTGTCAGGGACCCTGAATTTTATAAAAGCCTGTCATGGCATTTTGACCCACACTGACTGTTGGTTCCGTTATTGAAGTTCGGTAGTTATGTGAAAGTGAACATGGGTGTTACACTTTCAACATATGACGCCTTTTTATCTTGTGTTTCTAGAGTTAAGCAGGATTTATATTCACGCGGGAGACCCTACGCACGTAGCCTACACCTCCTGGGAGCATTTATACTTGTGTGGTGGTGTCACTCTGCAGTTACACCTCCAAAACACTAGTCGGCGGTGGTTCTGCGAAGTGCTGTAAAGTTTAGTTGATTCCAAACACACATTAAACATGGCTTAATAGAGGGGGTCCGCTCATAATTCCGACATCCCATTGTTCTGAAAATGACCCACTGTTCCGAAATCTCAATGTTTCAACATCCCATTGTTCCAACCATATCAAACCTATTGTAACAAAGTCCTGTTGTTCCGAAATCTCATTTTTCATTGTTACAAAATAACTGTTTCATGGTTAAGGTCTGGTTAGGTTTAGGCACAAGAACTACTTGGTTAAGGTTAGGAAAAGATCATGGTTTGGTTTGAAATTATAACTTTCAACGTTGTTTATACTTCCTCAAAACAGGGCGACCGTTGTCGTCATGGCAACAGTAAACAACACGACAATACAGTCTCTTGCTGCTTTCCCTTGCTGCTTGCTTTTTCAACTTTTTGCATTGCAACATTGACGTTTCAGAACAACGGGACTTCAGAACAATGGGTTTAATATGGTCGGACCAATGGGATGTCGAAACATTGAGATTTCGGAACAATGGGTAATTTTCTGAATAATGGGATGTCGGAATTATGACGTGGCACCACTCGTGTATGGTAGGCTAAAGGTCACTCTGTGTCCTCTGTGAGAGGATGAAGTGTACCTGGACAGCAGACGTGGCTCCGATGGGATAGATGGTGTACACTCCACTGGGTTGGGTGTTGTCATTGTTATAGATGTCACCGCAGTCCACTGGGAGGACGAGCTTGTAGCCGCTGGTCAACACCGGAGCCAGGAGGAGGACGATGACGGATACCAGCTGGAACAGAAGATTGAAATTCAGTTTTATTAAAACCACAGTTTCTCTGTAGAGTGAAGCTGCTGTGTCACGTCAAAAGGGTCCGGTTGAGATGGTTCAGGCCTCTGATCAGGATTCTACTTCTACTACTCTGCAGTTATAAACCATATCCTCATCATCAACCTAATGCTGACGTACATGCTCAGATCAGATCCTCAGATGAATCTTCTCTTGTTGTTCTGAGGTCTGGATTAATTCACAGAGAGGACAGTGCCTCGACTTTGGTGTGACCTGTCTGAGGAGATCAGAGCTGCAAACTCAGTGACCTTTGATTTTATCAGCCTTATGACTGTACATTTTTCTTTTTGTGTATTCTTTTTTTATTGCTTTTACCTTGTCTTTTGTTCAGTTTTGTAAAGCACTTTGTGTCTTGAAAGGTGCTATATAAATAGAATTTATTATTATTATTTAAGTGAATATGAACATAACACTAGAGATTGCAAAAAGTTGCTGATTAATTTTCATACAATAACTAACATTAGGAGTAAAGTATACTGAACAGTTCTGTTTGATTTATATGTTATGAATGATCTCGAAAAATTTTCTTATGAGTCCTTGAAAAGTCATGGAAAAGTTTTTAAATTTTTTCCCATGAAAATGTTTGGTCACCTGTCTAAATGTAAGTGCTAAATACAGAAACAAGAAATAAATCACTGTAATAAAATTATTATTTTAAGTAATCATACTGAAACTACTGATGTTCTAAACTACGATGGAGTATGAGGGCCACGCTGAAGAATTTTTTTTTTTTGAGATTTCAAGAATAAAGTCGAAATATTACGAGAAAAACTAAAAAAAAGTCATAACTGAGAAAAAGTCATGATATTATGAGATTAAAGTTGCAATTAAATGAGATTAAAGTCATAATATTACGAGAATAAAGTCGTGGTTTTTAAGGAAATAACCAACAACAAACAGAATGTCAGATTGTCTTTCATGCCGTTGTAAGTAGCCTACTTAATTAGGTTTGGAACTGGCACCGTGCTGGTTCTGTGTTAGTCAAAATGCCTATTTGTGACTCCGCGCCCAGCTCTGCCACTGACTGGCCAGTCTGACATTCTTCATAATATTACGACTTTATTCTCGTCATATTACAACTTTATTCTCGAAATATTACTTGTTTTTTCTCGTAATATTAAGACTATTTCTCAGTTATGACTTTATTCTCGAAATCTCCGATTTTGTTTTTTCTTCAATGTGGCCCTAATACTCCGTCGTACCAAACTTACCTTCATGGTCAGATTTCTGCTGAAGTGATCAGATGAAAATCCAGACGTCGGTCTGTTTGGATGCTCTTATTGACACGTTTTTATATTCCAAATATTACTGAACAGCTGCTGTTTCTCACAGATTAAACATTGTGCCACGCAGGTGGAAACTTATGTCCTTGAGTCTGTGTCTGCCTTTCGATTACGTAACATCGCTGGCACCCAAACTTGACATGACTTGCTTCCATTAAAGGACCAGTGAGGGAACTTTTTAACCTCTGACTTTAAAGACTGGCTTTAATTCCATTCAATGTCCTTTTTATTAGGTACACCTGTATAGTCTAATGCAGTCCAGTCTTACTGTTGTGACATAACTTCAACTTGAGTGATGAACAATGACTGTTTGACCTCCGAAATTAGTGCGTGTACGTGGGTTTTTTAAACACAAAACACTTGATAGTGGGATAGGGCTGTGTACACGGCTCTGCAGCAGACAAGTAATGCCTGTTTTTTTGTTTGTTTGTATTTTTACTGGTGTGTCACATTCCAGGTGACGGCCAACCAGACTGATTTGGACCGATGTGTGAGTGCTGCCTGAGCAGAGACCAACCCATCCTCACTGTGACCTCGTCACATGTCCACGTTTGGTCATGGACTTTCCACGTCCACATATGACGTCCAAGGTACCCTGGGTGTGTTGGTTGTTGACGTTCTGGGATGCTGTGTCAACTTCAGCCTGTTACATGCATTGTCTGTTTTCAAAATACACTTCTGTTTTCACAGGAAATGCACAGTTTGCAAACAGTCTCTTTCAAAATAAAAGCACTATGTAAGTATAACACTGCCAACTGAGTTTTTGTTCCTTCAGCAACACACACACATGGGTTTATTAAAAAAAAAAGAACATGGTCTGACTTAATAATCTTACGGGATGTGCACACTGCTCTCTTTAGGGTGAAAGTCTGAGGTTGCTGAGCCCATCCACAACCCCTCCCCTCCACTGTACCCAGACTTCTGCCACCTTAACTTTCGTTCTTGTCCCGCCACGTTTCCAGCCTTGTATCATCTCGTCAGGAACGGGCAGCTTTTTTCGTCAGTCTCTGACGCTGCAAGTCACTGCCCAGGCGCCGGATTTTGACGACTCAGAGTGAGACCGGGTTGCAGAGACGGACGATATTTTGTTGCGGTATGTCATAGCATCTCACTGGTTAACTGACAGATATCTGCCCTCTTGAGCTTGCACAGGCACGTCTATTGCATTTTACATTGTATAAATTAGCCTAGCAGCTAGCAGAGATTTCCTCTGCTCATATTTCAGCCAGGATAAATCACACAGTGTGTGGAGGCTTTACTGTCTTCACAATTTATTGTTCCCTACCCGTGAAATTAAAGTAAATAAAAGCTTTGTTTCCACTGAGGGAAATGGTTTCATCTTACAGAGACAGACAGGAGGTCTGCGTCACTGTGACGTGTAGTTACATTTCTGGGGAGATGCACATCAGGCTACGTTAGAGGTGCAGTGTCAATTTGACGCAGAAGTATAAAACCTGCTTTAGACACCTTAAGTGACTTTTAGTATTTTTACATGTCAAAATCTTGACATACAGCTTTTCCATGTTTCTCTTCCAGACATTTACACAGTGGGTTTAAAATATCACCATAAATTTCATCCACTTTATTCCTGAGGGCTCGACTGTAGAGGTGATTATAGGTGCAACTTCCAGTGAGATATCAGAGGTCGCAGTGAGCTTAGTCGCACTGACTGTCTATAGGCCTACAGTGCTCCAGGAGGGAGTGTTAAAATCTGGAAATGAGTTAGCATGTTAGCACTGCCTGATCCACGTCTCCAAGTCAGTCAGTTGTTTTGTCGGTGAACCTTGTGAGCTGTAATGGAGACGAACTTTGTAACGTTACCTTTGTTAACTGTTGCTGTTGTCCCTGGCTTCATATGAGCAGAGGAAAAGTCTGCTAGCTGCTAGGCTAATTTATACAATATAAAATGCCATAGGCTTGTGCTAATAATGTTAGCATGTTGTATTTGTGGGGAAAATGTGTCCAGTTGAAGACAAGTGTTTGTCTGTGAATGCTGCGTGTTATAGTGAAGCTGATTTGTGTACTTGTGTTTGAAACTGTCTCTATGAAGCCATGTTTAATGTGCGTTTAACGTGTGTTTAATGTGTGTTTAACGTGTGTTTAATGTGTGATTTAGTTTCAATCAATCAAACTTTACAGCACTTCACAGAAACTCCACCACCCACTAGTTTTTTTTGAGGTGTAACTGCAGAGTGACACAGACACACCACCACACAAGTATTTTTTTTTTTTTTCCATTCTGGCAACAATTAAATCGTAGGCAACTGGACTTTGATTTTGTCTAGAAGACGTTTCGCCTCTTATCCAAGCGGCTTCATCAGTTCTCAATGCATCCGTCTGACTAGTCCTCACTAGTCTGACAAACAGTGGAGTAAGACGTCTGTGGAGGTGTACACCCACCACCCTCATAAGACAATACTTCGTTCGTGGAGTTTCACTGGACTATTGTTTGGGTCAGGTGAGTCACACTAGTGAACGACGATCGTTAGGAGTGAGTGGGGCCACTGGTGAGCAACTGTCGTTAGGCATGATGTGTGGTTACCAGTGAACGACTGTCGTTGTGTTTCTTTGAGCCACTTGAGGTTAGATTTGGGCAGTCTTTGTTGTTCAATCTCTTAGGTACAGTGGCTCCCAGAGGGCACCCTCAAATTTTCAGAATTTGAGGGTGATCTAATGATCTAATGACTGTGACAACTAACCCTGTTCTCTCCTACTCAGGGGCGTAAATATAGACAATGCACTGGGGCCCATGGGGTGGAGGGGCCCAACTGCCACATGGAAATGCGCCCGTGTACAAAGAAGAACTACCATTAAAACAAAAATTTTCCATACGTGTTCTAAATAAGGCAAACCCATCTCCATCATGGTTTTCTGGTTCAGTAAAACAATGTCAATCTATAACAAATTATAAACTTATTCTATATAAACTATTTTAAAAACACTATAATTTACCAATAAAAAAAGATCAAGTTAAACTAATAATTTTCTATTTTCTTTTGTAGATTTGTCTTATACAGATATGTAATGATGATTGCTGTGTAATATGTGTGTTAATGTGTCCAGTATCAAGTATCTGCAATTGGATGTAACGTAAACGCAGCAGTAAGACATACTGTTGCTAAAATATACACCTAAAACTGTGTGTGTAAGTGTTTGTGTTTGTGTGTGTGTGTGTGTGATTGTGTGTGCTTCATAAGTTGTAACTAGGGCATAATAGGGCCCCTCATAATAGCGTGCACTGGGGCCCATTGTCACTACCTTACGCCACTGCCCCCACTGTTACTTTTACATGTTAGATTGTTGGATAGGTGCTTTTACTTCCAGCCCTGCAGACAGAGCCCCCCCCCAAACATGTCAATCATGGCAGCAGGAGGACACACGCAGGCAGGAAAACCATCAAACCGGTTTGTGTGTCTGTTAAACGGACCCCGCCTCCTGCAGTGGGAGGATGGAGGAGCTGGAGCCGTGAAAACACACCGAGAGCAGCCGAGGGAGATGGAGACAGCCTGTGGGGCCGCAGGAGGAAGGAGCCCTGTGAACCAGGTAAACTTTTATTCATCGTCACCATGTTGGTTTGTGTGTCGCCGTGTTTGTTTGGTGGCAAGCAGAAGACCGGACACTCGTGAGGCTGACGAGACAGTGTGACCGACAGTGTGCCGGTCCAGATGATCCCCTGTGGTGGAGAGCTGGGCTGAATCTGACTGTTTGTAACTTCATTTAAATTAAGTTACAGTACATGGTAGTGTTATCAGAGGTGGAGGAAGTGTTCAGATCCTTTATTAAACTAAAAGTACTGAAACTTCACCAAATGTTGTGTTTAAACACAAAATTACACACTGACAACACAAATGTTTTTACTTAAATAAAGGATCTGAATACTCCCCTCACCGCTGATAATACGACCATGTACTTTTACTTCAGGCCAGACCCCCGGATGAAGACATAGTTTTTCATGCACTGATCAATTTTGAAATTCTGGGCGATTTTGCTTCCATATCACATAAAAAATACACATTTAGGTGTTTATTTTAGTTCAGATTTACGAGAAAGTATATAATATTACATAATGCATCACTTGCATATTTAATAAAGGAATGACATCACTTATGAGCTCTGAGCAAATTGGTGCAATTTCTATCGAAAACATGGCAAAAAAAAAGCAATGAGCAACTTGGTGAGAAATGTCAAGGAAATTGCAAGAAAAATAAAAGATTTGGATTTTTTTTAAACTGGAGAAAATAAGGACAAAGCTCGGGCAATTTAGATTTATGATAATTTAGAATTGTTATTGTTCTTATTATCACGTTTAAAAATTATGATTTTTAATCACACTTTACTTGTTCATTTGTTTTCAGCTTTCTTTCTTTTGATTTTAACTAATTTTCTTGTTTTTAATTTTATTTATTTATTTTCTTTTTCTTTTTTTTTTTCTTTTTTTACAAATTTCTTGCCAATTTTTCAGGTCACTTCTTTTGTGGCTCGTTGCCTCCTCCCCTGTTTTTAGAAGATATACCAATTTACTGTCAGGTTTCAGAGGGTTAATGGAAGCTCATACGCAGACGCATGCTCAGGAATGCTCAGGGCGGAAACTTGTGCCAGGTGTGTTTTAAATAGTGATGTTTTTCTTTTAGCAAAAATGCACGTGTTTGTGCAGAACTGATCATATGACTTGATAAAGGAGATTTGGATTATGCTGTTTGAACTGTGTGACAGTTTGTAAACCGATGTTTTGGTATAGTTTTGTTGTTGTTAAACATGGTCCCGTTTTCTTCAAATCATAAAGAATGTTCGCCTTTCTGCATTCTTAGTTCTCCGTCGAAACAAGCGACTAATACACCCTAACCTGGACTGTGTAATTAATACACAAATGGTCATTTGGGGGTTGAAGTATTCAAAAGTATCAGAAGTACCAAAAAATCGACATAAACATACTTAATAACCAATAGAATTCATTTAAAATCCTACAGAACTGAAAGTATTATATGATAGTCAGGACATGGAAAGAAAGGATGAACTCAGGCACTTGCGCGTGGAGCAGGAACAGATGCATCTGAGTAAGTAAAAAGCCTTTATTCCAAAACATGGCTGCTAACATTAAAACACTGACAGGTTTTGACTCTGTGGTCCTTGTCCTTAGAGTATCACACGATAATGACGGTCCTGGAGCACACTGCTGTCTCCTCCTTCAAAGTGTGACTTTCTATTACATGATTGTGTTTTTTGCTTGACTCACAAGCAAACAAACCTAAGGGGTGAACATACAGCCAGCCTTTATTCAACATTTGGTAGTTGCAGTGTAAACAGGCTGCAGCTCTGTGGCTGCTGACGGACTTCACGCTTTTTCATTCTGAATTACAACAAACATGTATGAATCAGATCAGATGATGCTGCAGGCTGATGTGTACCAGATCAACACGGTAACACTGTGATCAAATTCATTCATTCATTCATTCATTCATACCTTTATTTAAGACTCAGGAAATCATGAGTATCAGTTAAAACAGAAATGGAATCATATAAAACAATAAACAACAATAACAATAAATGATCACTAAAGTAGAAATACAGGGTGATAAACATGCTGAAGTGTAGATGAATATTTTTACTCAATTAAAACAGTTAATAAACTTATGTTTTGACAGAGATTCGCTGTTGTTAAACATGGTCCTGGTTTCCTCAATTCATACAGAAACAAAGTTTTCTTAGTAAATGAAATATAACATGAGGTGAGTAACTGATTCACAAATGATTATTTTACAGGTGAAGTGTTCCTTCCTCAATTGTGGGATCAATGAAGGTGTATCTTATCTTATCTTTAAGTAAAGGACTGACGTGCTCCTGAGTTAAATTTTGATACCTCGACTACATTTAGCTGATAATACTCGTTATGTAAAACATATAGTAGTACTGCATTACACTGAACGACTGTCATACTACATACAGAACTCCCTCTTCACCTGCACCCTTCCTCTCTCCTCCACAGAAGACTGCTCAGCTTGTTTCCTCGTCCTGAAGTGTCCCAGCAGATCACCCCTCATCTCACCATGTCGCCTCAAGCCCTAACCCTACAACTGCCCAGACTGCCCAGCCCCTAGCCCCTGGCCCTCCAACTGCTCCATCAGCCCAGCCCCCATCCCCTAGCCCTCCAGCTGCCCAGCCCCCGGCCCCTGACGGGGGTTGGGGCTGGGTGATTGTAGTGTCCAGCTTCCTGGCTCTGCTGCTGGGGTATGGCTCTTCTCAGTCGGTGGGCGTCCTCTACCCTGAGTGGCTGCTCACCTACGGGGAGGGGAAGGCCATGACAGCCTGGGTGGGCTCAGCGGTGGCTGGAGTTGGACTCATAGTGGGTGAGTAGTGTAGTGTGATCTGTAGAGCTATAATCAACCAAAGAAAATGTTTGTCAACTTCAACCAATTGATTGATTGATTAGATGAACTAAACCACTGCCTGGAGGTGTTTTGGGTCCACTACACTTTGCACCGTGATCACAGCATACTTTATCCATTCTTCATATTTACACCAAGACACAACTGCTTTCAGCCTGATGATGCGTCAAGCTTCTACTTTGCACTGAGCACTGCACGATTGGCGTATTGGCGTATTGGCGTATTTTTTTCTGGTTGTATGAGTTAAAATGTTCAGCTTTGGGAACTGTTATTTTTTAACCCAATGTCCAGTCAGAGTGGAGGAAGGGTTACATCAACAATAATGGAGGGGAAATAAATACTGCAGGCCACATAGAGTGTCCCTCCCCTTCTAGTGTCTCCCATGGGACCTTACTTAAAAAAGTATGTACAGTAGTCAGCACTGAGACAAATGATCTTGTTCGAATTGTGCCATGAATCACACATATGAGGTCTCTCATTCTAAAGATCATTTTGCAAGTCGCAGTTTGTTGTAGGTTTGTCATAGTGCCATTTAGTTTTGTGTGAAACTGCTCAGTGAACTATATCTCTGGTCTCACACAATATACATCACCAACACCACCAGCTAGCTAGCCAGCTAACCTACTGTAGCTATGTTCCACCAGGCGCCCAGGAACACGGCTAAGCCTCGCAGCAAATTTGTCCCAGTGGCCACTCACAGTATTGCAACCAGAAAATTAATCGGCCACTATTTTTTAACCGATAAAACATTTCAATAATTTTTTACCTCTAAAGTTGGAAGTCTCTGCAAGTCTGTAAACACAGCGCAGACGGAGCTTTCCATGAGTTCTTTTGTCCTCAGCAGCAGTTTGTGACTCGCGGGGTGGAATTGATCTGTTGAGCCTTTCAGAGCTGATCAGATCAGAGAGGAGCAGCTGCTGCAAGTGAATGCAAACTTTCAGACCCACCAGAATGAACAGTGAAATCTCACTTTAAATAAGCCTGGTGTTCCGCTGCTCTGTCTCTGCTTTAGTGCGCTCGTACTCCGACAGTGTGATGTTATAAATAACCAAACACATATATCAGGGCTGTCAGGATAATGTGTCTATTTCAATGACTTAATCACAAAAATATAAAACATTTTAAAAAAAATTAAAGCTGGTGGAGCACTGTTCTCTGCAGGTTCTGCAGGAAGGAATTTTCGTACCATCAGAGAACTTCAGTCTGAAATATCACCTCAACACAAAGCATTTAGCAGCGAACCCAGAGGTCCGAGCTAGATAAAACTTTAACTCCTCCCTCTCCTTCAGGTCCTGTCTGCAGTGTTTGTGTGGTGAACTTCGGAGTTCGGCCCGTCACCATCTTCAGTGGTGTGATGGTGGCGGGGGGGTTTATGCTCAGCGCCTTTGCCCCCAACGTCCCCTTCCTCATCTTCTCTTACGGCATCGTGGTCGGTAAGATGGAGGCTTTGGAGGCTTTGGGCCTCTCAGCATACACTGGTATTTTATATTGTCATATTTTGCCCAGGCTGTAACCTGAGGGCCAGATCCGTCCACATACTTTTGGTCATTAATGCCTTGTTTCTGCTGCATGGTATGACTTGACTCAACTCGTCTTCTGGTACCACCTCTGTTGATACTGTAAACAATCTCATTTTTCTTACTGTTGGTGTTCAGATCCAAACCAACAATGAGTGCAAGTTGTTGTTCCAGTCTGTTGTAGTGATGAGATGTTATAACAATGTCCTCTGTGTGCATCTCAGGTGTTGGTTTAGGTCTCTTGTATGCTGCCGTCGTCATCATCACCTGTCTATACTTTGACAAGAAGAGAGGGCTGGCACTGGGAATAGTGAGCACAGGTACGTCTGTCAAATGATCCCTTTGTTAGAACCAGTCTGCAGAGATGATCCACTAGTAACTTCTTAAATGTGTGTTTAGTATTAAAATATAATATGAAGCAGTGTGTGAGGACTGGGTGACATTGTGGTGTAGTGGTTAGCACTGTCGGCTCACAGCAAGAGGGTACCTGGTCGATCACAGGAGGGAGACCTTCTGTGTGGAGTTTGCATGTTCTCCCCGTGTCAGCGTGGGTTTTCTCCAGGTGCTCCAGCTTCCTCCCACAGTCCAAAGACATGCAGGTTAATTGGTGACCCCCCGACACTACGTTGCCGGAGCACTGTCGCTGTATCCTTGGCTTAGCTCTGCCCAGGACGACTGTAATTGGTTTAAAGACATACAAACAAGTCAGAGCATTTTTTTTTTCTATTGCATGAACACAATCTGTGATTCCAGACCTTTCGTTAATGCGGACAAAGTGCTGACTAACCAGTGACTAACAGATACATTTTTCAGAAACAAACACAAACTGACGTAAAATACAAGAGGCCTTTCCTTTTTGTCCGGCCCTCCATTGACTCAGTGAGGTTTAGTGTTGCATTTCAAAACACTTTCCATTTAGAGGTGGTGGAATATTGTGATGTAAAAATGTCTTGACATTTATTCTAATTTCTGTTGGCTTCGCTGATAAACAGCCGGTTAGCTTAATTAACAAGCAGAAACATGGCGCCGTCTGCTGTCCTCTGGTTGGTTAGCCACTCTACGCTGTCTACGCAACTAAATTTTTAGCTGCATATTTAGCATAAATTTCTTTGGCTAACGGACAGCCCTGCAGGTGTCGGAGAAAAGGATGTCCACTGTTTCACTTTATTGAAACTGTCTCACATGTTTACCTGAGTGACTGGTCACCACATGTCTGTCTCTCTGTCTGTCTGTCTGTCTGTCCTCAGGTACAGGCGTGGGCGGTGCCCTGTTTGCCACGCTGCAGAGTGAGCTCATTGAGTTATTCGGTCTGGAGGGCTGCCTCCTCATCATTGGAGCACTGGCGCTCAATGTGGTGCCATGTGGCGGCCTCATGCGACCTTTAACCACGCCGAGGTACTACCTCAAACAGCGCGTTGCCATCCTGGAGCAGCATCTTCAGGAAGAGGTGAAAGGGGAAGAAGAGGAGTTGTCCAATCAGGAGCCTTCAGCCAAAGATCCTGTTGTTGTCATGGAAACCAAGGAGCCACTTGTGAGGAGGAGGAACTTTTTCAGCTTCTCGACCTTTGTCAAAAAGATGAAACATTATTCCCAGTGAGTGTGATAATATGTAATACATTTACTCCCAGATTTCATCTCCTGCAGATGGCAAAAGCGTCCACTTGGACTCAGGAATGAACTGATTATATTTTGCTGGTCGTAAGTCAAAAGGTCAAGGTCTCTGTGACCTTGCATCCAGCTCATTCTCGTGAGTGGGATGTCTCAAGATCACCTTAAGAGAATTTCCTGGAATTTGTCACAGACGTTCCCTTGGACTCTACGATGAACTGATGAGAATTTGGTGGTGGAACGTCGAGGTCACTGTGACCTTGTCAATCCCATTTTTGTGAACATTTTATTTCAAGAGTGCCTTGAGGAATTTTCCTCAAATTTGGCACAAACATCATATGGACTCAACAATGAATTTTGAATTTGGTTAAAAGTCATAGGTCATTATGACCTTGTCCATCTTATTCTATATCTCAAGGTCGCCTTAAGGGAATTTCTTCGAATTTGACACAAACATCCACTTGGGATGAACTTGACATATTTTGCTGGTCGTAACTCAAAGGTCAAGGTCACTGTGACCTTGCGTTCATCTCATTCTCATGAACTAGATATCTCAAGATCACCTCAAGGGAATTTCCTCAAATTTGGCACAAATGTCTACTTGGACTCAACGATGAACTGATGAGAATTTGTTGGTCAAAGGTCACTGTGTCATCACAAAATATGTTTTTGGCCAAAAACATATTATGCTAATTACAACAAAATTTTAAACAAATGTCCAACAGGATGAAATAATGAAGTGATGACATTTTATATCCAAAAGGTCAAAGGTCATCTTAACTGTGACATCACCATGTTCTAACGTCATATCTCAGGAACAGAAGGGAAGACATTTGGTCAGATACTGAATTAGTGACTCTTATCTTGAAACTGTGCTGATATATAGATCTTCTGCCGGAAAGTAAGGTGAAATAATTAAGAATCAGAGTCAGAATTAGAATCGGGTTTTATTAAGTAGGTTTTCACATACAAGGAATTTGGCTTGGTGTATTGGTGCATAACAAAGAATATAAAATATATAAAAAAATATTAGAAGTAATTAGAAGCATAAGTATAAAAAGGAAATACTATAAACAATTAAATTTAAAATCTGAAAGCAAATAACAACAATAATAGTAATAGGCAGAGTAGGTGAGGGTCTCTGGTCTTGATGATGAGGCCAGCTGCAGATGGAAAGAAATTGTTTTTGTGGTGTGAGGTTTTGGTCCTGATGGACCACAGCCTCCTGCCAGAGGGGAGAGTCCCAAAGAGTTTGTGTCCAGGGTGGAAGGGATCAGCCATAATCTTTCCTGCACGCCTCAGAGATTGATTGCAGCCAATCACCGTCCACAGAGCGGATGATACGCTGCAGTCTGCTTTTGTCCTTGGCAGTGGCAGCAGCGTACCAGACGGTGAAATGACCAACAATAATCGGTTTGTTGAAGAAAATGGACGACGTATGTCTCTGATTTTAAGTTGAAACATTTACTCTGACTTACATTAGAATTCGTCTTCTCTCTCCTCAGATGTTTGTCCTCCATGCTGTCTCTCCTTCAGGACAAAGTCCTCATGGCGTTCTGTGTCACTTTCCTCCTCTTCTGCCTCGGTCAGTTTCTAGATCTTCAACCATCAGTCAATTCATCAATTAATCAAATTAAAGAAAATCAATATGCAGTTATTTTTATGATTTATTGTTAAAGATATTTCCTGGTTCTTACATGTGAGGATGTTCTGCATTCTTTTGGCTTTACATGATAGTAAATTTGATATTTGGGGTTTGGAAATGTTGATCGGACATATGAGAAATTTGATGAAGTCACTTTAGGATATTATGACAGGCCTCACTCTCGATGCTCAATGTTTTATTAGACCAGATAATTAATGGAGAAAATTATGTTTGTCGCAGCCCTCAGTCAGTCTGTTTACTCTCCTTCTGTTGTTCTTAAAGTAATTTTGTACTCTTGAACTCGCACCATGTTTGGAGTACTTCCTTTTTTCGTCCTGGTACTTCTCTCCTCAAGTAAAGGCCATAAAAAACAATCAGACGTGTCAGTGGAGAGTTGACCTCCTCACCTGAAGCTCCTCATCCTCCTGCAGGTAGTTTCCCCCCTCAGATGTTCATGGAGGACCTGGCTCGGAGCTCCGGGCTGTCGAAGGGCGTCACCTCCATCTCCCTGGTGTCCCTTAACTCTATCGCAACCGGTGTGGGTAAACTGGGGCTGGGTGTCATAGCCGACGTGTCGGGTGTCAACAGCGTCCTCGTGTATGCTGTGACGGTGGCGGTGAGCGGGCTGGGGGTGCTGCTCATCCCTTTCGCCAGGTGAGACCACAGAGGACACTGGGACAGACAGGAGGGAAAGAAGATGATATAACTGTCTGTTAGCTGTTATCAGAGCTTGAGGAAGTACTCTGATCTTTTATTGCCGCAAAAGTAGAAATACAAGTACACAAACAGGTCCTGCATTTAAGAGTAAAAGAACAAAAGCATCAGCATCAGTTCAGTAAGTAACTCACAGTGTAATAACCAATATGTTATTGGATTAGAATTATTGATGCACCATCATTCTCAGCTTCTGTAATTCATAGTTTTTGTTTTATTTTTTTGTCTGGTTTCAGCTCGTACATGGAGCTGCAGGTGCTGACAGTGGTCCTGGGCTTTTCGATCGGGAACTGGACTCTGACGCCGTACGTCACCAGTAAGGTAGTCGGCGTGGAGAAGCTCCCTGAGGCTCATGGGATCCTGATGTTTTTTGGAGGTGTTGGCATCACACTAGGCCCTCCTGTCGTAGGTAAGTCGTGACAAGAGGTCTACAAACTCAAAGACCAGACCGAGAGATTCTGCGTCAGTAATGGTTTCCTTCCCTCCAGACTGAGAGATGTTGGTTTTAGTTCATTCCTAGTAGCGATGATGTTTGTATGTGTAGCAGTGACAGTTGCACTTGTAGTAATGAAGTCTCTTCTTGTTACAGTGGCACTTGCACCTGCAGTGATGACATTTCAACTTGTAACAGTAATGTAGTACTAAGAATGTTTTCACTGTGATGTTTCATCATGTAACAAGAACTTTTTTACTTGTAGGGACGTTGCTACTCTAACTTTACTACACTTCCTGTGAGCACCATAAACACAGAGTTCCTGTTTCCATGTGGGGGCAGTATTACATATTTATTTGGATTTACATCAGCCTCGTGTTTACGTTCTTATCTACAGCAGATGATCTCTTGTCTTCTTCAGGTTCTTTCTACGATTTCAGTCAGTCATACGACCTCGCCTTCTACCTCAGCGGCGGCTGCATGATGGCCGGCAGCCTCCTCCTCTTCCTCACCGCCATCCTGCCGCAAAAAGAAACCCCTCCTCTTCCTCCACATGAGACCGAGCTCATCAGCTGCACGGTCACCACGGCAACAGACGCTACCTCAACTGTCACCTGACACAATGAGCAAATCATGATCCTGGATCTGTATGAAGACGTGTCTGAGAAGGTTAGCGTCTAATGAGTAAAACTGTATTTTTTAAATGATTTTTTTTCTAAACTTTTTTTTTGCTTGATGCTGAAACTGAAGATACTGAAATAGTGAGACAGATTTGTTGGTAATATATTTACTGTTTATTACAACCTGAAATGTTTTTTAAAACATTTTTCAAAGCAGTTTTTAATAAATAAAAATTCCCAAATAAGGTTCGGCTATCACAAACTGAGTGTGGGAGCGCTCTCTGACACAAACTGGAGCGTTCATAAATTGGGAGCGCTGTCTGAATGTAGCGTTGGGTTATCCAGAGCAGCGCACTCTCAGAGTGGCAGAGCGCACTCTGGACACTCTGTGTGTGGAGACGGAGCAGCAGAGCGCCGAGCGGAGTGAATGTGTGATTAACTTAACCGTTGGTTCATTCATGTAGAAATATAACGCTGCGTTTCTTCCACCAACAGGGCTCTCATTTTAGTGTAGAGCGTCAGACTGAATTTGCCAACGCACCATGTCAGGTCACTCACTCTCCGGGACCGCCAGTGTTACTTGAATAAGTAAACACTGACCAACGGGACCAGACTGGCCGACCCATATGCTCTCACTCAGTGGATGGATGATGTCACAGGAAGCCAATCTTACAAAGGAGGACCACACTTGTTTGTTTTGCTATGGAAGCTAATGTTAGCTAATGTGCTAAAAAGTTAGCGTTGCAGAGAAATCCAATCTTCCTCTTAATCCCTCCCCAGTTTCTGATGAGGTGGACATGATAACCCTTAATACACATAACCTTATTCATCTCAACAACAGGAAATACTTTTTCCCTAACCTGATATGAAGTGCGCGCTGCACATGTGAGCATTTTTGATGATGGCCTCCGTCCAGTCCTTTGGTCTTATCACATTTAACCATAGTTGTCTTTGTTTTTGTTGACGGGCAGTGGCGGCTGGTTTTGAGCCATGACTCCTTCTATTCTGGCTCCAATAACACAACAAGACAAACACATTTTAAGACTCCTATGGAGCCTACAGCCCTGTGGAGGAGAGGCAGCTGCAGCTCCAGGTGATAACATGATGTCATTGTGATTAAACTCTACTGCACGGACACAGAAAAGTGCCAGATGAGAAGAAACAAGAGTGACTGAAAGTTTTTAAGTTTCACACCTTTAATTTTTTTGTACAGTCTCTGGTGCTGACTGACAGTCAGGACTGAGATCAGACAAACTCAGAGCAAAAAATAATATGTTGTTTGGTGGTACAGCAGGGTCAAGGTTTTTTTTTAGGTGTTTCAATCATTTTGTAGTCTCCCAGTCGTCCTCATTATGTGTGCAAATCCAAAGATTTTGGTTTAAGTGCGTATGCTTTAGTGTCAAAATGCCATTTTCCCAAGCCACTTAAACCGCCCTCTACTGCAGGTAATACACTGACTGAATGTATACATCTGTTTATACAGCATAAATGTGGTATTATATCATATTGAATCTGAGTGTCTTCACTGTTGGATTAAGGTTTAATAACAATAAAATAGAAGCATTTTTCAAGGTCTGCAGCCTCTGTAAAGTGGGAATGTAGTGCCCTGTTCCGCCTCGCTGTTCTGTGTCAAAGGTACGATCATGAAATGGAGAGACAGAGTCATCTGGCCTTTCAGCCAGCAGTGGAGGTACCAACAGTGCCAAATTGACACCTCTGTAAAGGTGTGGGCCGGCAGGATTGGACAGGTGTGACTCACCACTGGGAGATTTATAAAGCAGTTAGCAGCTAACTCGAACAGCCGAAAATGTTCACAAATCAGGGAGACGATGAGATCCAGGAGTTCCTTACTCTCCGAGCAGAGGATGAGATCGACTGCTATTTAACAGTGATGGTAAACGATTGTTATTGTTTGTTCATTAAGAGCTGCAGACACGTTTGTTATATGTCACACTAGTGGCTGAACATGCAGTCAAACATCACACAAAAAAATGGCTACTGTCAGCGAAGAGCGTCCAGGGGTTGGGGATGTGGCACCAGCGCTGCAACCTACCTCTCTCCATCCATCCATCCATCCATCCATCCACTGGGGGGGTGGCAGGCTAAGCAAAGTATTCCAGATGTCCCTCTCCCCAGCAAGGCGTTCCCAGGCCAGACAAGACATGTAATCCCTCCTACGTCACTGCATTTTGCTAACAGCTAAGATATAAAAAACATGGAAAAGAATGCAGATAGACCGGCCCTTTAAATGGGATATTTTAATTCTACTTTATTTTTTCAATGAAGTATTTCTCCAGCAGAGATTTATTCTCAGCAGCTTCAAACGGTGCTCAGATCATTTTGAACAGGTCATCGTCCTGTAAAGAATGATGTCACTAGGTGATAACAATAAGGAAACTGATTCTGATATCCAGGTTGTCTTTAACTTGAAGCTTTAGACTGATTGTTGTTTTGATATTGTATTTCTTTCACCTCTGTATTTGTAGTTTGAATTCATTTCACTGAAGAAAGTTTTATATGGGTTGTTTTTATGATTGCTGTGTATTTATTGTTCTGCCTTGTTTCACCCCACTGGGTGAACACTCACTGGTGTACAGAGGGTTAAAATAAGGAGACTGACTGAGGGGACAAAATTCTCCTCAATAAAAAATAAACTGTGAAAAAAAAGAGATTTATTGGTTCTTCGTGATCAGTGTTATTTCTAGAGTTTTTAAGATCTCAAACATTACACAAAGTGATGTTTGTGTTGTTTCTGCTGATGAAAAAAACACAACAAACCTGCTGTTTGAAATTAAAGGTTTTAATGTCGACACAAAGAAAGTTTACAGAAGTCCTCTGTTAGTTAATCGAAGTACTGCGTGGGGTCGGTCTCCTTGTTGCACATCTGGACGTGGATGTGTGAGGTGATACCTGGGTAAACACTCTGCATGGGCAGCATGACGCCGAGCCTGTCCCCCTTCCTCACTGTGCCAGAGGTTCGGTCCGGCTGAACGTAGAACAGCTTGAAACACAGATCTGCAGGAGAAGATACCGTAAAACTCAAATAGTTGGCCGGGCTATTATTTTCTTAAATCACTGAACTGGACAGGTCTTTATTTGGGACGGGCCTTTAATTCCTTTTACACAAAACTGTTGCTAAGCAAAGATCAGAAGATACAATTAAATGTTTTATTTGAATCAGTGTTAACATTACTTGGATAAAATTAGGCCTTGAATCAAATTAATTATGTTATAACACTTGTTTGAAAGGCACACCAACACAACACCACTTAAAACAATATTCATAACTTGGATTCATTTTTATGGGTTTGGTTGAAGGTGGCAGTGCTGAGAAAGCCATGTGTAAGTAAGGTAAAGGAGGTTGTTGGGTTGGTGTGGGGAGCAGTGAGACCTGGCATTAGGGGAGTGTCTCTGGGACGCCAGAGATCACTGTCTAGCCTCCTGCAGGTGTCGTGGGACCAACTAGACGAAACACTGGTGAAAGGAGGTTCCCACCCGATGACCCCAAAGACATGTTGGTTATCACTGCTCACTGGTCTGTATAGTTAAGCCTCGCCATAATAGTTTATCATAGGGCTTAGGAGGTTATTCACTGAGTGCTGATCCTTTCTCTAGAGCACAAACTGCTTATGATTATTTGAAAAAAGACACTTGATTCTTTTGATCTGAGGACCCTCACAGATGAAAGGAATGTACATAACTTTAGGTTACTTGTGTAACCCCAGTTCTCACAGTAGCATGAGTGAGATGTCTTACTACGGGATGCACCTCCCTGCATAGCTGTTTCATTACACCAATCCAATTAGCTGGTGATCGCGACGTTAGCGTCAGGTGGGTCCACCTACCACTAAATAGCCTGCGCTACGACGTACAAGATAATCGCAGAATGTGCAAATATTCTGACTTAATTATAGCTTCAGCGGAAGGGAGTCACCACTTGTTTTTTTGTCATATAGGTGAATCCGAATGAAATACAGTCATAGTTTCAGTAGAATGAAATCAACCGAGCTAACGATGTGTAGCATCTCTAGGTTGACGAATGTTACAACATTTATATATGTATGCACGATCTAAACAGCTAGCCAGCGTTAGCTCAAGTGGGTGGTCAACAATCCGGTTTTATACATCCAAAGAACTTCTATAAAAATGAGCTGCTTGACAACCGCACCAGGCCTCTAATTAAGACAGACCTTTATTTGTCAAAATGTGAAGCCACTTCAGGCTAGTAAATGGGACTAGGCTTTTAAATGACGTTTTAGGATACTTTACAGAAGTACAAGTACTGATAGCACACTGTAAAAAATACTCTGTTACAGTAAAACTCCTGCAGTGAAAAACTTCCCTTAGTAAAGTATGTAAGGATAACTTTGTGTTGGTGTGAATCGAGGGCAGCAACAAAACATACTTTAGCCACCTGTAAAACGGTCCCACCTTAAAACAATATCAATTTCATTTTAAGTGTATGCTATATTGAGAGTATTTTTACTGCTTTACCTTCCGTCAGACAGGGAAGCTATTAACAGCCTCAGTTGAAGTCACGCAAAGACACAAACACACTAACTGATGGAGGCCGGCAGCAGTAGACCAGCAGCTCCTGTGTTCAATGAGCTTAAATCATCATTTTTTTCAATGGAGTCTGGCGTTGACGAGAATGATGTAATGGCTTCATTTTCATGTTGGTAATCGCTAATTTTATCATTCTTAATAAAGCGTACACTGATTTTTTTTGTTGCTAAAATACATTTTGTTGCTGACCCCTCCACAGCAGTACATTGCTTAGCTTCCATGTCAGACTCCTGCCTGCTTCTCCAAACTGGGGCCGTGCCATCTGACATCTACTGCAGGTATAATTTACTGACTATAGATAAATACTTAACACAACCCCACTTACAAAACTCCAAACTATCTCTTTCAGTAGCCCACAGTACTTGAACAACATGTTTTAATGTAATAAATGTTTGATGGACTGACTTTCTCCTCTCAGGTTGATGCCGCTGTCGATGGCCGCCTTCTCGGGTCTGTTGTAGACAATGACCTTTCCGTGAAGAGTCACGTCAAACGGAGCGTAGACGACTGAGCCGTCCTGGCACACAATGTCCAGACCTTTGTGTTGCCTGGTCCCCCTGAAACACAGCAGACATCCAGATGATGAACCACACAACAGTTGGCTCTGCTCATTTCTTTTTCTGATTAGTTGCTCAACATCGTCTCCACTGTTTGCCTCAGTCAATCGGCTGATTTATATGTTCTGAGGAGCAGATCAATGACGGAACGGATAGACTTCTAGGCCACAAACATTGGAGCCCACATGTCCCAAAATGCGCCTTAACAGTAGTGTAGTGTTATGGTGCAGCTGTTATGGTTACCGGCTGGCTCCGTAGTGTCCCTGTCCCCATGTGTCAGACGTCCTCCTGGTGTTGCTGGGGTTTCCCTCGCAGAGCCGTCCGAACTTTACGCCATCACACACACACGCACACATCACAGCTGGAGACACACACACACACGCACATTAACATTAACAGATTAACACTGAATATACTTACACTGATTCCCTGGTGACTTATCGAAACCTTTACAAAATATTCAGCACTAATCCTGATCTTTAGTTGGTCTTTGTCCCCATAATGTGGGATTTATACTTCTGCGTTCAGTCAACGCTGCAGCTGCAGTGAAGGCTCTGCGTCAACGTAGAGCCTTCACTGCAGCCTGACGTGCAGCCTGATGTAACTACACGTCGCAGTGACGCAGACCTCCTGTCTGTCTCTGTAAGCTGAAACCATTTCCCTCAGTGAACACAAAGCTTTTATTAACTTTAATTTCACAGATAAGAAACAATAAATTGTGAAGACAATAAAGCCTCCACACACTGTGTGTGATTTATCCTGGCTGAAATATGAGCAGAGGAAATCATTAGGCAAATTTATACAACGTAAAATTGAAGGAAGGAGCACGCACAACTCCAACATTTCCAATTGTGATGGGTGCAAGTTGCAGAGGGATTCCAAAGAAACTAGTAGGCAACAGTACTCACAAAATGACAGACGCGTTTCGGCCTAAGCCTTCTTCAGTGATACACAATGTTTGGCCGTGTGTTGCCCTATTAAAACATAGATTTTGCCTTCTAGTTTATTTACAGTGTAAAATGCCATAGGCTTGTACCCCTGGACTCTATCTGATTTGAGATTTCGTATCTTGTCACCAGTGCTCTACAGTTCACACGTCTGAGTTTTAATCTTCTGATTTGTCAGTTATAATCATCAGCAGCAGCTGATTGATCATCTTACCCAGCAAAACGGTGACAGGTCTCATCTTCAAATCTCAGCTCTTGTTCCAGATGAAAAGTTTCTTCTGTGGCTTCAGTCAGGCTTCACACGAGTTTTATACAGAGGCTGATATTCCTCTTTCAACAGACTGAAAAGTCCACAGTTTGCACAGTTTAACTGTGGGGACACACTGCAGCACGCTGCCAACTGTTTGTCTCAGGAAGTTTGATTATTTCACAATGATGAGGACATCATGCTGCAGAGACAAGCAGAAACAAACATTGTCTGTGTTGACTCAAACTATCAGGTACATGTTTTGATGTTTAATGACCTGCAGTTAGAGACCCACTGTCAGCACTGACCAACAGCAAATACAGACTGTTTACCTGTCCTTACCTTTAGTTGATTTTCCAAACAGAGGAATCCTGTAAACCTGGAATGGTCCCATTCTGTCATCTTGTTAAGTGATGTTAGTTATAAGGTGTTTTAAAATACTGATATATTTTCCTTTTCCCCTCTTTGTCTAAAATGGGAAATTAAGAAAAAAATATACAAGAAGGTCCTTTTTATTAAGACGTGAAGTAGCATGGGATCATGGGAGTTGTTGTCCTCATAGAGTGACATGTATTTGTAGGCCAACATGGCCGTCAACGGCAGCACAGTCGCATGAATTTAACGTGGGTCGTGATGACGCTCTGTAGTCTCATTCAGCCTCTTGTCAGCAGCCATATTTTTCAGGACATGAAAAAGCTTTAATTTTTTTTACTGACATTTTATGTTGTGGAACAAAACATGAAAGTCTCTTCAGCGTGTGTGAACCACAGACCATATTTCAGACATCTAACCAAAAACCCACTGAGCTTCAGACGAGGGAACTGGCAGCGCTAAAATGCTAACTCAGCTCCGGGTTATTGTTAAACAAATATCGTTGCTGGTGAAATTCACGTTTTAAAGTGAAATCATGCTCATGGATGAAGAAATGTTTAATTATGTTTATTCACATTATGTTTATTCACATGTATTCATGCTGTCATTTCATTCTAATGAAATAGCTGCAGCCAGTGTTAGCTAATGTTACGCTGATTCGCCAATTTAAGTGGGATTTATACATCTGCGTCGAATCAACGCCGTAAGTTATCAAAGGGACATTTCATTAGTTTGAAATCAGCAAACGTCTGCTGCTCTGCTAAACGTTCTTGTATCAGTCTTATCACACACCCTGTCTTACACCCTGTCTGTCGACCTGTCTCACCCTTTCTGTCTACCTGTCCCTCATCCTTTATGTCTGCCTGTCTCTCACCCTGTCTGTCATCCTTTCTGTCTACCTGTCTGTCATCCTTTCTGTCGACCTGTCTCTCATCCTTTATGTTGACCTGTCTCTCATCCTTTATGTCTGCCCGTCTCACACCCTGTCTGTCATCCTTTCTGTCTACCTGTCTGTCATCCTTTCTGTCGACCTGTCTCTCATCCTTTATGTTGACCTGTCTCTCATCCTTTATGTCTGCCCGTCTCACACCCTGTCTGTCATCCTTTCTGTCTACCTGTCTGTCATCCTTTCTGTCGACCTGTCTCTCATCCTTTATGTCTGCCCGTCTCACACCCTGTCTGTCATCCTTTCTGTCTACCTGTCTGTCATCCTTTCTGTCGACCTGTCTCTCATCCTTTATGTTGACCTGTCTCTCATCCTTTATGTCTGCCCGTCTCACACCCTGTCTGTCATCCTTTCTGTCTACCTGTCTCTCATCCTTTATGTTGACCTGTCTCTCATCCTTTATGTCTGCCCGTCTCACACCCTGTCTCTCATCCTTTCTGTCGACCCGTCTCACACCCTGTCTCTCATCCTTTTTGTCTGCCTGTCTCACACCCTGTCCCTCATCCTTTCTGTCGACCTCTCTCATCCTTTATGTCTGCCCGTCTCACACCCTGTCCCTCATCCTTTCTGTCAACCTGTCCCTCATCCTTTCTGTCTACCTGTCTCTCACCCTGTCTCTGTCTCTGTGTGGTGAAGGAGAAGAGAGACAGGGCTCTTCAGAAGACTCTCCCTCCATCCTGGGCAGCAAAGGTCAGTGTGACTTTTAACTCATATCAAACTGGTCTGTACTGGTCTGTTTTTTATAGTGGGCTGAATGCATCATGCTGTGTACAGTGCTGTGGTTGGTTTTTGTTGCATTAACAACATCAGACAGCAGGGGGCGCTGCTCCTCTGTCAGTCAGTGTGGACTGTTGCTCCATGACAGCAGAAGCTGTGTGTGAATCCATGTTTGATCTGTGAGCTTTATTTAATATTTATTTCTCCATCAAACTGTTTTTAACATCTGTCTTCACCTTTTTTTATCCTCTCTGTGTCTCTGCAGCTAAAACCATCATCGTCTGGTCAGCGGACATTCAGTGGAGAAGGAGACGGTTAACACAGCAACCAATACGAAATGAGGACGAAGACACTTTTTAAGACATGGTGAGGAAGAGTGTGTGTTTGTTTGTAGACTTTTGTCTTTGTGAGGACCAAGTACAGTTTCAGACCTCAAGTGTGAAGTGTAAAGTGAGGACGTTTTTTAACATGAGGACATTTTCAAAGAAGTGAGGAAGTTTTACGTTGTGAGGACATTATTGTAAAGTAGAATATATAGGTGTGTTTTTAACGTCTAGTGTTGTTGCTCTGTGTTTCAGGTGTTTCAGGAGGAGAAGCTGCGCTCTAAGACCTGCAGGAAGTGACATCATCACCATGTGACAACACTACACAGGTGGTATTTAAACCTGTGGGGACTCTGAGGAGGAGTTTGATTTTAAATACCTGTACAGTTTTTTATTTTAGTTTTATTTTTTGTTTGTTTCTGGGGGTGAATGATAAACAGAACAACATTCTCACTTCATGGAAAATGAAAATCATTCGCCTCCTTCATCGTCTGATCAAACGCTCGTCTGTCTGCTTCAGTATCTACGGTGGCTGAGAAGGTCCAAACGCAGCCTGCAGTTACAGGAAACAGGAAACACCAGATACAACTTGTGTCTGGGTCTTCAAAATAAAAGAATGAAATATAATCCTATGTTATAATTTTTTATGAAGTGTGAATATCAGGCAGTGATGATGGCACAGTGTGGCGTTATTTTCCTCTGCATGTGTCCACTATCAGAAACGTAGAGTAACATCAGAGGGATGCGCCACAAAGGTGGTCATCAACTTCCTGTCTAAGCTCCGCCCCTCTTCTTCAGGCTCTAAACAAACACTCAGTATGTTTCCATACACAGTGCGACGCTTAAGGCCCTGACACACCAAGCCGACGGTCGGCCGTCGACCAAAGTCGGGCCGTCTGTGAGTATCTGTTGCCCTAGTTTTTGTGGTGTGTCCCGCTCCATTGGCACTTCATCATTGGCGGCTTTTCGGTCAATTGAGCATGTTGAATCGGAGGTGGAGCTTGTCGGTGAGAGAGATCACTCTGATTGGCTGTTCAGGTTTTATTTCCTCGCCCCTGTAGTGAGTGAATCTGCCTGTAGTGAAACCGGGGCTAACCGGTGCTTCTTCCTCAGGCTCCACTTCACTCAGCTGCCCCACAGACCTGCTGCTTCTTCACACTTTCACCTGAATAACAAACCGGAGCTAGCTGGGAGCGGCTAGCGGAGCGTTAGCTGCAGCATGACCACAGGGAAGCACAGCCAGTTAGCCTCCGCTAGCCTCCCAGCTAGCCCCGGCTCTACGTTTGGATCCAACCGGAGCACCGAGCCCTGGTTTGTTATTCAGGTTAAAGTGGGAAGAAGCAGCGGGTTTATCGGGCAGCTGAGTGAAGTGGAGCCTGAGGAGGAAACACCGGGACCGTCTGGATGTAATAGTCCGTGGAGGTACTGCGGTGCTCGGCTGCACAGATAGGAAACCCCTTGGCTGACAGGATGTACCACTCTCTCACTCCGCTCTCTCTCACGCAGGCGCAGAATGTACGTGCCACTTGGCCGTCGGATATAGTCTTTGTAGTGTGTTCAAATACAACTGACACAGGGCGACGTGAGGAGACATAGACGACGCAACAGTTGGCTTTCCTTGCCGCTAGTTCTTTGATGTCAGTTTGGTGTGTCAGCACCTTTACAGCTCGACGTCACTTAAAGGGACGACTGGCCTCGTCTTGGGATACAGACACAGGAGGGGAATCTGACCGAAGTGTCCCGACTCTTTCTCGGCATCACTGATGTGCTGATGGTTCACTGTGCTTAGAGCCTGAACTGTCTTATTACAGGACACTCCCAAAATATACGGCAGTGATTTACATCCTGGCTCCATCACAGTCTGCAGCAGCTGGGATACAGCTCTCAGGTTTATACATCAAGCAGACATAATAAAAACATCAAGGAACAAACGTGGTTTGACTGAACGTCCCTTTAATCCATCAACATTGACAACAAAGATGAAAACAAAACTCTTCATTTTTTTAATGAAATTATGTTTGTAAGAACTTTAAGGTAAAATGTTATTATCCTACTGAAGAGCAGCAGCTTCTGTCGCTGCTCTGTGGCTTTTGTGCGCTGAGAGGATAAACCAGGTTAGCTGCTGTCATAACGAACTCATGGAAACAAGTCTGGAACTGTTGAGACTCGCATTGACGTCTGACACGTAGAGACATGGTTTTATTTCCTGTATATCTGACGATTATTCCGCAGCATCAGGTTTTTGTCTTCTGCCGACAGACTAGTCACATCCTGTCCCTGCATGGACCTGGTCTTTTAGTCTCTGTAGTTTCTGTATGTCAAGGGGCGGAAACATTTCAAACACCCGGGTTGGGAGTGAGGTACTGCTCCAAGGGAAGGAGTTCATGTACCTCTGGGTCTTGTTCATGAGTGAGGGTAGAATGGAGTGTGAGATGGATCTGTGACCGTCGTGGTTCAGAGGGAGCTGATATACTGGTCAGTCTCCGTCCCAACCCTCACCTATGGTCATGAGCTCTGGGTAGTGACTGAAAGAATGAGATCAAAGATACAAGCGTCTGAAATGAGTTTCCTCCAGGGTGTCTGGGCTCAGCCTTAGAGATAGGGGGAGGAGTCAGACATCTGGAGGGAGCTCAGAGTAGAGCTGCTGCTCCTTCGTGTTGCAGTGGTTCAACATCTGATCAGGATCCTCCTGATCCAGCTGGTCGGAGGCCCTTGGGCAGACCCAGAACACACTAGAGGGATTATATATCTCATCTGGTTTGGGAACCTCGGGGTCCTCCTGGAGGAGTTGTAAAGCATTGCTGGGGAGAGGGACGTCTGGGGTACTTTGCTCAGCCTGCTGCCCCCGAGACCAAGCTTCGGATAAGCGGATCGTTGGATGGATGGATGGATGGTGATGGTGTCGGCATGCAGCCATTTTCAGAGGCACATGAGAAATACTCCACAGCGTTACTAGTAATTTCTTAATCATTAGATAAGTGTGACTCCATGAGACAAACAGACTTCTTCAGCCCTGAGTCCAGAGCATGTGATATGTTAAAGCGTAATTTTCAAACTAAACAAAAAAACTTGAAAATAGTCCAACAAACCTGAGTCAACACAGAGGGCAGTGTCGAAATATCTAAGCTAAATAGCACATCTGAAACATGGCATATTTCCAAAAGTCCAGCTACAGTTCAAACAAACAGAAATTAATTACAAAAAAATTAATATACTGTTAAAATGTTTGTGATGTTTCCTTCAATAGTGACCATTTATACAGAGGTAACAACAGAATAATTCAGACATCAAATGTAATATTTACATCTGAAACAGTTTTGGCCCCAAAAGAAGAATGAAGATTCAAACTTCTGTTTTGTCGATGACCTCACAGTGTTAACATGCAAACAATGAAAAACGATTCATCAAAAATATGACAGTAGATGGTGATTGTCAGCTGATTAATCGGCTAATGGTTTCAGCTCTGTAATATTATGTGACAGTCTTTGATATTTATTGATGTGACACAGTCAGCCATCAAACACAAACATCTGTTACTGCTGTGTTTTGTTTTCCCTGAATAAAGCTGCTTGAAACAATAACTTAACGCTAAATCCATTTTTTATCTTTGGAGTTTGGTGGAGCTTCTGTTCATTCATTCAACCAGTGAGCGACTCGAAAACAAAGATGTTTCTTTAAAGGGTTTCAGCTCTCAGGCTCAAACATATTTAACTTCATATTTGTGCGCAAACCGAGTCCTCCTGAAAAAAGGACTCGCTTTGAGTTGCCCGTTCCCTCACCGGCTAATGTTTGCGTCCCATTAATTAGTAGACGTTTGTTGTGCGTCAGAATCAAGGTCCTGCTCAAGATTATCTAAAGTTTGTGCGTCAGTCATTTCTGTTAATAGCATTTTTACGCCCTCACATTAAAGAGCAGCATCAAGTTGCCCTCAGATCAGAATACATCATCTCAGGATTCATTGTATCAGAGTTCAGGGTTAAACTCAGTCTGTTAAACCTTCTTTCTGAGGACGAGGCATAAAAACAAACAAAAATAAACAATGAAAGGCACTTCTTCCAGACAGGAAGTTGGAGTTTTGGGTTTCTCTTTAAAAACAAAAGGTGCTTCTCAAAGTCAAGGAGGCTTCTTTGGTAGGACGAGTCTTTCGATATCAGGTCCTCTCTCCTAATATTCAGATAACAGTTTACTGAGTGCACAGGTGAGCGTCACCAAAAAAGTCCTGTGCTTTCATTTCAGAATCAGCAGAAGAACTAGACGCCGTATTGCTAATTGTGCCCTTGAACTATTTCGTTGAATAGTCTGAAGATGGTGACAGTATTTTGACTAACAAATTTGGCCTATACAATGAGAGCTTCAGTTAGCCTACGTTGTCTCGCTAATTAATAGCAATTTATGATGGCGTTAACATGTTTTGTTTTGGATGCATTTAAGGTGACAAATTTAGGACGCTGAAAATTAGGGATGGGCATGAGTACTTAATTTGGACATCATTCAACGTAATCCTTGCCCAACCTCCCACGTGTGAACATGACTTTTTTTTTTAATATTTAAAAGGTAAGATCTTATTTCATTGTAGAGCTGTGGCACCTTTTTGCCCCGCTGGCGCTCTCTCTTTGTTTAACATGAGATTACTGCTGCAGGAGTGTGAGCTCTCCACCGGGGGGCATGTTGGCCTTGTGATGCTAATTGTTAGCATCACGCGGCTTAAGGCCCTAATACACCAAGCAGATGGTTGGCCGTTGGTGAGCATCCATCGCCCTAGTCAGTGTGGTGTGTTTAACACCGTTGGCCCTCATCGGCCCTTGCTGGCTCAGGGGTTAAAGAATCAGTGTCGGTTGAGCCTGTCTGTGTGTGAAACAACTCTGATTGGCAGTTCAGCGCAGCACAGGAGAACAGACAGGAAGTGAGTAAAGGAGGAGCTAAAGTCCAGAGGGAGTGAGACCAAAACCAACTTGTTCCATAAGGTCAGATTATTTTTCTCTTAAGCAGAAACCATTCCTTACGGTTTGTGTTATTGTTCACTGGCACACGTGCTAACTGGCTAACTAGCATCATGACAGTCGTCCTGTTTCCCTTTTTGGATGATGAATACAGACGACCACTGTCTGCTGCTGTGGAGAGTTATTTCCTCTCATGCAGGCACCGAACAAGTGCAACTTGTTTTTCCTAGACGCAGCGATGTCGGGCGACACAGCAGGGGGCCTTTATCCATTGTGATTCTCTCAAGTGGGTTTGGTGTGTCTGTCTCCGTAACATTAAGTAATGTTTTGAGATTGGTGACATTAAACAGCTCGATGTCAGATGTTAGCTTGTGCTAACCAGGAAGCTGTCGAAGTCACCAGGAGGAGAGCAGCTCTGCACTCTGGAGAGTTTGTTGATTTTTTTTTTACTTGAATTTATGGCTTAACAGGCAAATTCGATAAAGGAATTTCAGATTGCACTACGTTGTTGGCCAATTAACATTCATATTTCTTGCGTTAGATTTTTTTGTCTTTGCAAGTTATCAAGTACTCTATCATAATGTAATGCAGCTACTCTAGTATGAAAGTTACTTAAAATGCCCATCCTTACCACCGAAGGTACTAATAACATATAGAACTGTCAGCAGCACTGACACTTTGCTCTCATTCTTCGCCTTACGAATGTCGGAACAAAGTTTTGAACCTGGCCCTCTAGATCTAATGAATGAAGATTACTCGCCTCAGACTTGTTCAGAGACAGATTCTGTGGGACTGCTAAGTAGGTTTAACTGAAAGTTTACAGCATGTTTTCCTTGTTTCCAATTCCAACGATAGGACTGACTCATTGTGCACAGAGGATTTAAGAGCCTGAGGATAGATACAGGCATCCCTGAGAATTGTCTGAAAGAAGGACTCGATTCTTAGTAGAATTCAAAGGATCTTAGACATCGGAAAAGTCCTTTAGCGGCATCCATAAAATGTAAGGATTGTTCTTTGACTTTAAGAAGCACATATAAAATTTGTCAGTGTTGATTCTTGAATTGAAATCTGTCCTTCAGCAGACTCTAAATAAATCCACTTTCTGTAAAGCATCTGATTGAAGCCTGCCTCGGCCAGACCACAATCTGTGGTGTCGATGAATCGGATTGGTTATTTCCTCTGAGGTTATGAGATGACAGCCTGATTGACCGCTTCCTTGTCAAAGGCGATGAAGCAGTCTGATGGGCCGGGGAGAGGGAGGGGTTCATGCTTCATATCCTTGGTGACAGCAGCGGTGGAGTGGCAGCGGCGGATTCCAGCAACTGTGAAAAGAACGATCGCGCTGGCCAGCAGGGCGGTGCCGCTGAGGAAGAAGGTGGCAGTGTAACTTCCTGTGATGTCAACCAGCCAACCTGCAGGACAAGAAGAAGATTCGACAAAAAGTAAGTGACATTATTTATTAGTGATCATATTTATCTCAGATATCCGTACCATGCAGCTGTTCTTCCATCTTAAAAGTTGCCGGCAGTCGGCCCAGTGAATGAAGTTATTTTTTCTCTTTCATTGTATAGTTGTAGTTTACTGATGTATGAACAGAGGTTACATAAAACCAGAGTGGCCGTGCTCTAGTGACCAATCAGACTGCAGGGTTCACAGCTCCACCTTTTAGTACCAGATCTTGGTGGAAATGTTAAAGGGGTCCAGGGTCTAGGTACATATCCGTAAGGGTTACTTTTGGTTCTAAAGGTACTATACCGAAAGCTTTTGGTGGATACTGGGCTATAATGCTGAAAACCATGCTTGGGGTGATTTAAAAATGGTGTCATCATGTAGTTTTTCCAGCAGAGGGTGCTCCAGCTCTTCTCATTGACAGCCAGCACATGAACAGGGCTTAAAGTACTCTAACCCTGTGCTGGGATTCCGGCGTGGGACTTTGCTTTATGTATTGGTGAGCTAGTTTTACGAGTGCATCACATCCGGAACTGCCCACATTGAGCACAAATATTGCCTCCGCAGGCAATGGTCACTTACCTGCATTCGCTCATGTGTGACTCTTAAAGTTACTTTCTGGACAAAACGTGGCAGCAGCAGACTGTGAATGATCGGTCATGTATACATTAGGGGTGTTCTGGCTCCTCACCTCCAATTGGCGGGCTGATGAGGTAGGGGATGGCATGGAGGAAGTAGACGACGCCCAGTGCTGAGGACAGGTACTGAGATCCCACCACGTCCGATGTCACCACAGGGATCAGTGCCACGTAGGCACCATCAAAGTAACCGTAGAGGACGGCAAAGGGCACAAGGAGCGGGAAGGACCGGAGCAACGGCATGAAGAGGCAGCAGAGACCCTCCATCCCCACCGCAAAGATGTAACATGCCAGACGGTGCGGCTTCAAACACCTGAGAGATGGACACAGAGGTACTTATACTTTGTGCTGACGCCAACTTTTGTTGTTTCTTCAGACTGTCAAACACTTTGAAAATGACAATCTGACTTCTTCCCATCTACATTTAGCACAAATTTAAACTGAACTTTCAGAGAGTGGTCAAAAGAAAAAGTGTGTTGTGTGCACTACATATGTCTGACAGCTTTAGATACTTTACAGATTCAGATTATTGATATAAAATATAATCAACTAATTAGGGCTGCCCCCCAACTAAGAATTCTCCTGGTGGACCAACAGTCATCATTTAGGGCCATTAGTCGACTATTTGTCTGCATGTTTACGATATGAATTAAATGATATATTTTGGTGGTTTGAGTTGAGGTGTGAGAAAGAATAGTATCAGTAACATTGTTAACACTGTGCTACATTACAGAGAAATACAAACCGTACTAATGAACCTTCATTAATATAGGCCTATATTTTATCTCCAAGTGCACGTCACACACTGAGCGAGCCGCCTGTTAATGACGCTGTGGGCTAATGGGCATGTAGCTACTTCCATGTTTCAGATGATACGTCATGTTTGTAGTCGACCAATGAAGATGAGTTTACATATCACCTTGGGTTCGTCCTTCACCTTCTCAAAATGATCCCACACTTTGGATTTCCTGCCCGACATGTTATTAACTAGCCTGTGGAATAACCGCAGGTACCAGCCCTGGAAATTAACCTGACTCCTGTCTGACTGCTGAGCGTGGACACTTCCTGTGTCTGTCCTTTCAAATTAACCCTTTCTACAGTGTGGTATTGATACTTTTACATAAGTAAAACGTCTTAGTACTTCTTGCAGCTCTGTGTCAGCCAGACTGTTTGGATCCTGTCTGAACGAAGATTATCATGATGTGGACGTCTTCTGATGTTGGTTTAATTGATTTATTTATTTCTGATGTCTGAGTTTTCCTGTTTGTCTTAGTCTCAGGTTTTTCTGTCTGTCTGCTGCAGGCTTTATCTTTAAACCTGATGGCTGACAGGTTTTTATCTTGTTCCGTCACATTCCAGCACAGAGTTCAGCTCCGTGATAAGTTTGCAGAATGTGTGTGAATGTTTAAACTCTCACTCTGACATTTGGAGGAGGTGGATGACTCGGAAAGTGAGAAATGTATCACAGATGAAAACAATTTAGAAAGTGAGCCCTGACCAGGAGAGTGAGGACACTTTGAATTATGAGGACATTTCTGGAAAGCGAAGGCGTTTGTACAATGTGAAGGCAAATTTTCAAAAGTGAGGTCATTTTACCAACATGAAGACTATTTTGGAAAACAGGAGAACGTGAGGACACGAAAAAATGTAAGGACATTGTGAGATCTCCAGTAATATTGTGACGTTATGGTACATTTAAAGGGATAGTTCGGATCAGTTGGCACGGCCCTGGTTTGGAGAAGCAGGCTGGAGTCCAACATGGAAGCTGCACTATGCACAGCTGTGGAGGGCTCAGCAACGTCAGATCAACAGGTTTCGGTTCATCATCTCTGCTCCCGTCAGCGCGTCACCAGACACAGGAGCTGCTGGTCTACTGTTGCTTCAATCAGATAGTTTGTTTATGTTATTGTGTCACACAAAGTCACACAATAACATAAACAAACTAACCATTCGGGGTAGTGGTAGACCGACAGCTCCTGTGTTCAGCGACGTTAAATCACTGTTTTAATCGGATTCATTTACCTGCTAGAAATCACAGTCTGACATTAGGGTTAAGCAGTGAAAATATTCTAAATATAGCATACACTTAAACTGATGCTGATTTTTTTTTAGGTGGCTAAAATATGTTGTTTTGATGCTGACCCCTCCACAGCGGTAGCTTCCATGTCAGACTCCTGCCTGCTTCTCCAAACTGGGGACGCACCGTCTGACATTTACTGTGTGTAATATTCTGTTCATGGATAAAAACCTCCAACAACTCTCCCTTTAACTTTCAGCTCAGACACTCAGATTCGTTCATACCTCCTGTCCGTCAACCAGCCGAAGGTTATGTTACCCATGATGTCGATCACTCCCAGGATGGACATGAGGAAGGCGGCCTGATGGTGGCTGACGCCGCTGTTCAGAGCACACGGCACCAGGTAGACAAAGGGGAGGCTGCAGCCGCTGGCCAGGAACAGGAACGACACAGCCAGGCCCAGGAAGTCCGGCAGCAGCAGAAAGCGGTACTCCTGACTGGACAAGAAGCAGAAGCTAAAGCACCGCCTCCTCTGCAGCTTAGGGGCGGAGTTTCCCGACAGCAGGGGCAGGGGCAGAGATGAAGGCAGCGATGACTTGAGGCTGTCGTCTGATTCTTTAAGTTTTACAGCGAGCTCGGCGTCCTGCGACAAGATGTTACCTGCAGACAACAGAGGTTTGCAAGTAAAAATAAAATATCTTGTAAAATCTGTGAGATGTTTGTGTGCCAGAGACGCAGGTACAGCACTGCTCCTCACCAGGTTTCTCCTCCCCCACTGACTCCCCCTCCTCTCCGTCAACCTCCTCCCCGCCCTCCTGCAATGTGATTGGTCGGAGCAGCGCCCCGCAGACACAGAGATTGGCTACGAAGGCGCTGAGGACGAGCAGCGCCCCCCTCCACGAGTACAGCTCGATGAGCAGCTGCACAGCTGGAGCCAGAACGAAGGTGCCAATCCCACTGCCCGACATTGCGATGCCGTATGCCAGTGCCTTCCGTTGGTGGAAATAACAGCCCACCATGTAGATGGCGGGAGTGTAACAGAGAGCGAAGCCCAGACCTGGTGAGTGAGGACATTTAGATAAGTGAGGACGTTTTACAAACATGAAGACAATTTTTGAAAGTAAGAACATTTCTAGAAATGTTTTATGACACATTTTTCAAAAGTGAGGACATTTTTTTTCAAATGAGGACACTTTGATAAGTTATGACATTTTTGGCAAAGTTAGGACATTTAAATGAAAACAATTAGAAAAGTGAGGACACTTAAAAAGTGTGGATGTTTTTCATATAGTTGGGACATGTTTTGCAAACAGAAGTCATTTTTAGACAGTAAGGATTTTTTTGTAAAATGAGGACATTCTGGTAATTAAGGACATTTTTGGCAAAGTAAGGACATTTCAATGAAAACAATAGTGAAGACACTTTCAAAAGTGGGGACATATTTTAGAAAGTAAGAAAGTGTGAACGCTTGCAGAAAGGGCCAACAAATGTTCAAAAGTGAGGACATTTCTGAGATGTGTGACACATTATGATTAGTGAGGACATTTTTTTTCAAAGTACGACATTTTAATGAAAACAAAAGAGTAAAGACACTTAAAAAGTGAGTTTGTATTTTAGAAAGCTGGGACATTTTTGGTAAAGTCAGGACATTTTTAAAGGAAAACAATTTAAACTGAGGACATACTCTATTTACTATATTAAGTAAGGGATTTTTTTTTAAAAGTGAGGACATTTAAACAAAGGGCCAACAAATGTTCAAAAGTGAGGACATTATTGAGAAGTGCGGACATGTGGAAAAGGTGGAGGACATTTTTGACAAAGTAAGGACATTTTTAGGAAACTGAGAACACTCTGATAAGTTTTTTGCAGAGCGTGGAAATTGTTTGCGTGTCACGACCTGTCAGGATTCCCATGGTGAAGTAGAGGAGCTCCAGGCTTGTGGTGAAGGAGCTGAGGAGGAGCCCACAGGAGGAGAGGAGCCCGCCGAGCATCACAGCCACCCGGCAGGACCAACGGTTACCAACCAGGCTTCCCACAGGAGCTACACACACACACACACACACACATACACAAACATGTTTACTTATGTTTTGGGACAATAAATGGATGTACATTAGTGTCCTGGAGACTTACCCTTACCCTAACCATAACCATAACCATAACCATAACCATAACCATAACCATAACCGCCACCTGCCTCGCCCTGACCCTAACCTGACCCCGACCCTGGCCAGTAGGCCTGCAATACTGACCACAGAGCATGGTGGTGCAGTCCACCAGGCTGTGGATCCACGCTGTCGCTGCATAGTCGGCTTCAAAATGAGACTGAAACTCCACGAAGAAGACGGAGATACACCTGCAGACAGGAAGTGACATCACAGATCACTCAGTGATTGATTATGAATGTAAACAGAATAATCTCTTGTCAGCACTGAGTCAGCAGGTTCCAGGTGTCAGGTGTGTGTTATGTAAAGTCTGACAGTGACATGTTATCTGTGTTGTGTAACTGGTTTGAGGGGGAAACTCTGGGCACAGTCCACAGTGGTTAGACTGGGAATAAACTGGGAACGTGTGGAGAAACATTGACAGTCGTCTTAAAGGTCTTAAAAGTCGTTGTGATGATGGTGACTGAGGCGGAGCTTCAGCCACACTTCTGACATTCCGACATTCATTATTGTTTCCCCCAAGGAAACATTTATAAAAAAGACAACAAACAAACTGTAACAAAAAAAATATGGGTGACAAAAAAACACAGGAAACAAAACAAAACAAACAAAAAAAAAACATGGACAACATAAAAGATGTGTAACATAAGAAATGGGTATGTAAAACATGCAGAACATAAAAGATGTGGAACATAAAACACAGGGAACATAAAACATGGGGAACATAAAACATGGGGAACATAAAACACAGGGAACATAAAACATGGGGAATATAAAACACAGGGAACATAAAACACAGGGAACATAAAACATGGGGAATATAAAACACAGGGAACATAAAACATGGGGAATATAAAACAGGGAACATAAAACACAGGGAACATAAAACATGGGGAACACAAAACAGGGAACATAAAACATGGGGAATATAAAACACAGGGAACATAAAACATGGGGAACATAAAACACAGGGAACATAAAACATGGGGAACACAAAACAGGGAACATAAAACACAGGGAACATAAAACATGGGGAATATAAAACACAGGGAACATAAAACATGGGGAATATAAAACACAGGGAACATAAAACACAGGGAACATAAAACATGGGGAATATAAAACACAGGGAACATAAAACACAGGGAACATAAAACATGGGGAACATAAAACACAGGGAACATAAAACACAGGGAATATAAAACAAAGGGAACATAAAACATGGGGAACATAAAATACAGGGAACATAAAACATGGGAAACCTAAAACATGGGGAACATAAAACATGGGGAATATAAAACACAGGGAACATAAAAGATGTGGAACATAAAACATGGGGAACATAAAACACAGGGAACATAAAACATGGGGAACATAAAACACAGGGAACATAAAACATGGGGAATATAAAACACAGGGAACATAAAAGATGTGGAACATAAAACATGGGGAACATAAAACACAGGGAACATAAAACATGGGGAACATAAAACACAGGGAACATAAAACATGGGGAACACAAAACATGGGGAATATAAAACACAGAACATAAAACATGGGGAACATAAAACACAGGGAACATAAAACATGGGGAACACAAAACATGGGGAATATAAAACACAGAACATAAAACATGGGGAACATAAAACACAGGGAACATAAAACATGGGGAACATAAAACACAGGGAACATAAAAGATGTGGAACATAAAACATGGGGAACACAAAACACAGGGAACATAAAAGATGTGGAATATAAAACATGGGGAACATAAAACACAGGGAACATAAAACATGGGGAACACAAAACAGGGAACATAAAACACAGGGAACATAAAACACAGGGAGTATAAAACACAGGGAACATAAAACATGGGGAACATAAAATACAGGGAACATAAAACATGGGGAACATAAAACATGGGGAACATAAAAAACAGGGAACATAAAACATGGGGAACATAAAACACAGGGAACATAAAAGATGTGGAACATAAAACACGGGGAACATAAAACACAGGGAACATAAAATATGGGGAACATAAAACACAGGGAACATAAAACACAGGGAACATAAAACATGGGGAACACAAAACAGGGAACATAAAACATGGGGAATATAAAACACAGGGAACATAAAACATGGGGAACATAAAACACAGGGAACATAAAACATGGGGAACACAAAACAGGGAACATAAAACACAGGGAACATAAAACACAGGGAGTATAAAACACAGGGAACATAAAACATGGGGAACATAAAATACAGGGAACATAAAACATGGGGAACATAAAACACAGGGAACATGAAACATGGGAAACCTAAAACATGGGGAACATAAAACACAGGGAACATAAAAGATGTGGAACATAAAACATGGGGAACATAAAACACAGGGAAAATAAAACATGGGGAACATAAAAAACAGGGAACATAAAACATGGGGAACATAAAATACAGGGAACATAAAACATGGGGAACATAAAACACAGGGAACATAAAAGATGTGGAACATAAAACACAGGGAACATAACATTCTGTAGGAACCACAGATGTGTGATTACAACTAGACTCAGGAACCAAGCTGGAGTCCACTCTGTTTAATGATGTCGCTCGCCTGGTGCAGTTTGTAGCTTCGGGGTTTCCCTCCGTGGTATGTGGCCGACTGAATATGTTCTGTAGCGTCTCTCTGCTGGCCCCGCCCACGATTTCCACCTCAGCTCATAGTCTTAACTTTGTGATGATGTCATGGATTTGTACATTTTAACCTCCATGAATGATGTAGATGTTGCAGAACAAGCATCGCTCTACCTGGCTTGCTCTTAGCAAGGTGCTGGACACATCAATAATTCCAAACAGGTAGAAATAAAACGTACATTTATAAATCAAAGAGACTGAACGCTCAACAATAAAGTTAAGCACAGTACAGATGTCAGTGTGTGGAAATCTTTTCTAACAACCTCCATGAATAAAAAATTCACAACAGAGTCATCATTGAGCTTGTGTCCTGTCGACAGTTCTACAGACGTCTCTTTTATATTGGTGGTCTCGTGAGTTGCCACTGGGAAACATTGAAAGCAAGGCTGAGCGACGTTCCTGGGAGCCTGATAAGAACATGTCGGCAGAATGTCTGCCCGAGGTGACATCTCACTGAGAAAATGTTGTTTATTCAGGTGTCGGAGTCTCACACTGAAACCTTCATAGCTTCACTTAATGTATCACAGCTGGTTAGTCAACACACACACACACACACACACACACACACACACACACACACACACACAAAGGTCAGTCAGTTCGTTGTGTTTTTGCTGAAGGATGATTCCTATTTGTGTGAACTCTCCCTTTACAACAGAGTTATATTTTCATAGAGCTGAGGATGTTAGCTGTATAATATTAGACAGACAGATAGATTCATGCATACATACAGATAGACACTCAACAGCCACTTTATTAGGTACACCTTGCTAGTACCAGGTTGGACCCCCTTTTTAATTCTTGGTGTCACTGATTCAACAAGTTGCTGGAAACATTCATCAGAGATTCTGGTCCATATTGACATGATGACATCACACAGTTGATCCATGATGTTCCAGCACATCCCAAAGATGCTCTATTGGACTGAAATCTGGTGACTGTGGAGGCCATTGGAGTACAGTGAACTCATCGTCATGTTTGAGATGATGTGAGCTTTGTGACATGGTGCGTTATCCTGCTGGAAGTAGCCATCAGAAGATGGGTACACTGTGGTCATAAAGGGATGGACACGCTCAGCAACAATACTCAGGTAGGCTGTGGTGTTTAAACCATGCTCAGTTGGTACTAAGAAAATCTCCCCCACACCATTACACCACCAGCAGCAGCAGCCTGAAGCGTTGATACAAGGCAGAATGGATCCATGCTTCCATCTGAATGTGGTTTTTCCAATCTTCTATTGTCCAGTTTTGGTGAGAAAACCCGTGTGAATTGTAGCCTCAGTTTGCTGTTGTTAGCTGACAGGAGTGGCACCTGGTGTGGTCTTCTGCTGCTGTAGCCCATCTGCTTCAAGGTTGGACAAGGTGTTGTTGCTTCAGAGATGCTCTTCTGCACACCTTGGTTGGAACCAGTGCTTATTTGACTTCTTGTAGCCTTTCTATCATCTTGAAGCAGTCTGGCCATTCTCCTCTGACCTCTGGCATCAACAAGGCATTTTGGCTCACTGGATATTTTCTCTTTTTGGGACCATCCTCTGTAAACCCTAGAGATGGTTGTGCTGAAAATCCAACAACCATGCCACGTTCAAAGTCACTTCAATCACCTTTCTTCATCATTCTGATGCTCCGTTTGAACTTCAGCAGCTCGTCTTCACCATGTCCACATGACTAAATGTTAATGAGCTGCTGACACCTGATTGGCTGATTTAATGTAAGCGTTAAATAGCAGTTGAACGGGTGTACTAATAAAGTGGGCAGTGAGTGTATATGTACATATAGATACATAGTTATAGATAGATGGGTAGGTAGGTACATTTGTAGGTAGGTACCAGAACATGTGAGCGGAGCGGGTGAAAATTTCCGCTCCTCGCTCTCAAACCTGTCACTTCGCGCCGCTCGTCCGCTCCACTTGGTTCTGTGTATTCTTCGCTCCACTCCGCTCCATCATAAATTTTATCCCGCTCCACTCGCTCACCACTCCGCTCAAAAAAACTGTATCGTACTACCCTAACCTGTAATCTTCTATTCACAAATAAAACAGGGTCTACCCATTTTTCCGACATCCCATTGTTCCGACCATATTAAACCCATTGTTCCGAAATCCCGTTGTTCCGAAATCATCATGATGCCCTGTGGTTAAGGTCTGGTTAGGTTTAGGGTCAGAAAAAGATCATGGTGTGGGTTAAAATGAAAAAGAAAGTGACAAACACATAAGCCGTGAGCCTGCTTTGCCTCAAGACTTTCCCAGCTGACCCAGAGCCGGTAACAGAGCCGCCGCCGGGAGCCGTTCAGCAAAGCGGAGAGCTCCCCACACAACCCGGACCCCAGAGTTAATAACAGGAGGTTATGGTGTTTCATTCTCTCCTCTCTATGACACTTGTATCTCGACCAGTAGCCTACTTTTGTTGCTTTGCTGATCCTCTATGGTACACAAATACAGTAATAATCACATATTGGAACAACAGGATGTTGGACTAATGAGAGGTTGGACTAATGAGAGGTCGAAACAATGAGAGGTCGGAATAATGCTACGGCACCAATAAAACATGAGCTTGGTAGATTCTCCGGGGAAGCCCTCTCCCCGCAGTTAGGGACCGTGCTACACGGTACCGCTGGCGGCAGGGTGGAAATAAGTCAAAGTGTGGAGGAGACGGACCAGGTTAAGTGGCCGACCTCCGAAGCCCTCTCGCCTCTCCCCGCAGTTAGGGACCGTTCTCCAAGGTACCGCTGCTTCTCTTCTCAGTTTCTTTTCTGAAGTACACAGTAAACTCCATAGTTTTGAAAGAAAATAGAGTGGGTGTGCGCAGGTGCAAAGATGCATTCTGGGTGGGGCATGAGCAACCGGAGCGAAATTGGAGCAAGAGATAAAGCTCCGCTCCACCTTTTAAAAAAAATAGCTGCTCCTCGCTCAACACAAAATCCTCCCGCTCCCCGCTCAGCTCCGCTCACATGCTCTGGTAGGTACGTATGCAGGTAGGTAGATCGATCGATCTATATCAAGTAACATGGTAGTGTTTCCTCCAGTGTTTCCACTTGAAATGATGAACAAAATGTAAACAAAAGCATTCAGCATTCAAATAAAATGTCTGAAATCCAACATGAAATCCAACATGATGTGACATCTTTAAACGCTTTTATTCAGCAGATATATTCAGTGTCCTATTTAAGTATTATCAAAGTGCGGTCAAGTTTTAAGAGGCTGAAAGTGAAGTTAAAAAAACAGTTTATTCACTGTTAAAATAGTTTCCAACTTTTATTGTTGATTGACTAAACAACTAATTGTTTCAGTTTAAAACTAAATACAATAATGGGTTACTCTGTGTTGTGAAGTACTTTTACTTTACATCATTGAAGTAACATGTTTACTTTTACTGAGATCTAGTTTTGAATGAATGTAGAACTTGTTGAACATGTTGTTGTTGTTGACCATCAGCTGTAAGACAAGCTGAGTGTGTGTGCGTGTGTGTGTGTTGACAGGAACAGAAGCTCCCTCTCGTCTTCACATTGGTGGGGCACACACAACACTTTGAGTTTAACTATTCATAGACTGACCCACTGAGCTGTTACTGGACCTGTTGGAGGTTTGACACCAGCTGATGTTATACTGATGTTCTTCTTCTGTCCTACAATCATAACTATATTAACAGAGATAGAAAAATAAATTCATGATCCAAGTTCACACATTATTCTCCCCCGTCATACAACACTGTGGGGACATCGCCAAAGCTTCACAGGGGGGTCATGAAGCCTTCTTGATTTTAAGTGTAAAAAACTTAAAATATATAAACCATAAAGCTTCAATTAAACGCCCAGTCCCTTTTCCCAGCCCGCTGTGGCTACAATTTTGTCTCAATTAGGGGCTTGGTCTGGTTGCCAAACAGTTCTTTTTTATATATATGTGTATATATAGAAGTTCTTCAGATGTATAAAACCAGGTTGTTGGCTACCTGAAATTATGAGTCCGTTCCACAAGACATTTGAAGTTTGAAGAAGAGCTTTGCTAAAGCAACAGGTTTCCTGTTAATTCAGGAACCAGTGTGAGGTTCATGCTTTTTGTTAATGAGTGTGGAGAGCTGCTTGTAACTGTGTCAAAGAATCTGTAAATGGTGCTGAGATGAGTGACTGTGTTCAGAAATCTACTGTGTGTTCAGAAAACGTTCCAAATCTGTATGTATAAACGTATAAACGTCTAAATCTGTAAACAAATCTGCTAATATGTACACAGGTCTGTGATGTCAGGTAACGTGTGATACTATTTGGTAAGTTACCAAGAAAACCACCTGAAACTCTATAAACCTCCTTGAGTGTCACTTTTAGAGGTTGTTATAGTTCCCAGTTATATTTTTAGAAAGAATTTTACCCTGCAGGTTTCTTAGACCAGTGATATTTTGACTCTTTGTTCTGCACGATCAATAAAAAAAACATGGGGAACAAAAAGAAAACCATGGGGAACAAAACAACATGGGGAACAAAAAGAATAACATGGGGAACAAAACAACATGGGGAACAAAAAGAATAACATGGGTAACAAAAATAATACCATTAGGGAACAAAAAGAATAACATGGGGAACAAAACAACATGGGAAACAAAAACAATAACATGGGGAACAAAAATAATACCATTAGGGAACAAAAAGAATAACATGGGGAACAAAACGAATAACATGGGGAACAAAACAACATAGGGAACAAAAACAATGACATGTGGAACAAAAGGAATAACATGGGAAACAAAAACAACATAGAGAACAAAACAACATGGGGAACAGAAACAATAACATGGGGAACAAAAAGAAAAACATGGGGAACAAAACAACATGGGGAACAAAAAGAAAACCATGGGGAACAAAAAGAATAACATGGGAAACAAAACAGCATGGGGAACAAAACAGTAACATGGGAAACAAAACAACATGGGGAACAAAAAGAATAACATGGGGAACAAAACAACATGGGGAACAAAAACAATAACATGGGGAACAAAACAACATGGGAAACAAAAACAATAACATGGGGAACAAAACAACATGGGGAACAAAAACAATAACATGGGGAACAAAACAACATGAGGAAAAAAATAATACCATTAAGGAACAAAAAGAATAACATGGGGAACAAAAAGAATAACATGGGGAACAAAACAACATGGGGAACAAAAACAATGACATGGGGAACAAAACAACATAGGGAACAAAAACAATGACATGTGGAACAAAAGGAATAACATGGGAAACAAAAACAACATAGAGAACAAAACAACATGGGGAACAGAAACAATAACATGGGGAACAAAAACATGGGGAACAAAAACGATAACATGGGGAACCAAACAACATGGGGAACAAAAAGAATACCATTAGGGAACAAAAACAGTAACATGGGGAACAAAACAACATGGGGAACAAAAACAATAACATGGGGAACAAAAACAACATGGGAAACAAAAACAATAACATGGGGAACAAAAATAATAACATGGGGAACGAAACAACATGGGGAACAAAAAGAATAACATGGGGAACAAAACAACATGGGGAACAAAAACAATAACATGGGGAACAAAACAACATAGGGAACAAAAACAATGACATGGGGAACAAAACAACATAGGGAACAAAAACAATGACATGTGGAACAAAAGGAATAACATGGGAAACAAAAACAACATAGAGAACAAAACAACATGGGGAACAGAAACAATAACATGGGGAACAAAAACATGGGGAACAAAAACGATAACATGGGGAACCAAACAACATGGGGAACAAAAAGAATACCATTAGGGAACAAAAACAGTAACATGGGGAACAAAACAACATGGGGAACAAAAACAATAACATGGGGAACAAAAACAACATGGGAAACAAAAACAATAACATGGGGAACAAAAATAATAACATGGGGAACGAAACAACATGGGGAACAAAAAGAATAACATGGGGAACAAAACAACATGGGGAACAAAAATAATACCATTAGGGAACAAAAAGAATAACAGGGGGAACAAAACAACATAGGGAACAAAAACAATGACATGTGGAACAAAAGGAATAACATGGGAAACAAAAACAACATAGGGAACAAAACAACATGGGGAACAAAAACAATAACATGGGAAACAAAAACAACACAGGGAACAAAACAACATGGGGAACAAAAACAATAACATGGGGAACAGAACAACATGGGGAACAAAACAACATAGGGAACAAAACAACATGGGGAACAGAAACAATAACATGGGGAACAAAACAACATGGGGAACAAAACAACATAGGGAACAAAACAACATGTGGAACAAAAACAATAACATGGGAAACAAAAACAATAACACAGGGAACAAAAACAATACCACTGGGGAACCAAAATAATACCATTAGGGAACAAAAAGAATAACATGGGGAACAAAACAACATAGGGAAAAAAACAATGACATGTGGAACAAAAGGAATAACATGGGAAACAAAAACAACATAGGGAACAAAACAACATGGGGAACAAAAACAATAACATGGGAAACAAAAACAACATAGGGAACAAAACAACATGGGGAACAAAAACAATAACATGGGGAACAGAACAACATGGGGAACAAAACAACATAGGGAACAAAATAACATGGGGAACAGAAACAATAACATGGGGAACAAAACAACATGGGAAACAAAAACAATAACACAGGGAACAAAAACAATACCATTGGGGAACAAAAACAATAACATGGGGAACAAAAAGAATAACATGGGGAACAGAACAACATGGGGAACAAAAAGAATAACATGGGGAACAAAACAACATGGGGAACAAAAAGAATAACATGGGGAACAAAAACAATAACATGGGGAACAAAAACAATACCATTGGGGAACAAAAAGAATAACATGGGGAACAAAACAATAACATGGGGAAGAAAAACAATAACATGGGGAACAAAACAACATGGGGAACAAAAACAATAACATGGGGAACAAAAACAATGACATGGGGAACAAAAAGTATAACACGGGGGACAAAAACAATAACATGGGGAACAGAAACAATGACATGGGGAACAAAACAACATGGGAAACAAAAACAATAACATGGGGAACAAAACAACATGGGGAACAAAAACAATAACATGGGGAACAAAAACAATACCATTGGGGAACAAAAAGAATAACATGGGGAACAAAACAATAACATGGGGAACAAAACAACATGGGGAACAAAAACAATAACATGGGGAACAAAAACAATGACATGGGGAACAAAAAGTATAACACGGGGGACAAAAACAATAACATGGGGAACAGAAACAATGACATGGGGAACAAAACAACATGGGAAACAAAAACAATAACATGGGGAACAAAAACAACATGGGGAACAAAAACAGTAACATGGGGAACAAAACAACATGAGGAACAAAAAGAAAACCATGGGGAACAGAAACAATGACATGGGGAACAAAAACAATGACATGGGGAACAAAAAGTATAACACGGGGGACAAAAACAATAACATGGGGAACAAAACAACATGGGGAACAAAAAGAAAACCATGGGGAGCAAAACAACATGGGGAACAGAAACAATGACATGGGGAACAAAACAACATGGGGAACAAAAACAATAACATGGAGAACAAAAACAACATGGGGAACAAAAACAATAGCATGGGGAACAAAAACAACATGGGGAACAAAAACAATGACACGGGGAACAAAACAACATGGGGAACAAAAACAATAGCATGGGGAACAAAAACAACATAGGGAACAAAAACAACATAGAGAACAAAAACAATAACATGGGGAACAAAACAACATAGGGAGCAAAACAACATGGAGAACAAAAACAATAACACGGGGAACAAAACAACATAGGGAACAAAAACAATGACATGGGGAACAAAAAAACATGGTTGTTGTTTTTGATGTGGTTGTAGTTGATGATGACAGATCAGTAATCTAAGAGGAATGTGCTGTACTTTTTATCCTACACTTAAGTGGAGGGTTGTGTGTCAGCTCGCAGGGATATGTTTAAACCTGTCTGACCTCTTTACTCTTTACACTCCAAACACAAAGCTGAAACTTTATCTGAGTCTTTCTGAGTCCAAGTCTGTAAACACCCTGCTCTGTCACACCAACACAAAATAATCAGTTTACTGTGATCAAGAAGATTTTTTACAGTTTTTACAGTTTATTCTGAGGGGAACATGAACGTCTCATTACATCACCAATCCTGACTGTGTGTGTGTGTGTGTGTGTGTGTGTGTGTGTGTGTGTGTGTGCACACATGTGTTTTACCTGGTTACAGCCCGTGTGCAGACCGTCACCATGAAGCAGCAGCCGACGATCACCCAGCCCCATCCTCCATCCAGAGGTGGCACCAAGCCACTCCGCTGCTTCCCATCAACCATTGCTGCAGCTGCCAGCTGAAGCAGATGCCCCTGAGCCAGTCTCTGGTTCCGATATTAATCTTAAAGTTCAGGTCCCAAAAAACAGTCCTCCTCTGTCCTCGTCTGCTGCCTCAGCTCTGATTCTCTGCAGAGGAAAAAGCTGATGGTATGTGAGGCGTCTGTTGTGTGTGGACCAGACTTAAAGCTCTGTGTCTCTGCAGTATGACTCCTCCATGTCAGGCGTCCAGGCGGAGTCAGGAGAGCTGAGCAGCTGAGGTAAGAAGAAGTAAAAAACTATTTAGGTTTAGGATGAGAAAGAAAAGATGGAGTCAGTCGCAGTGAAGAAAGAGTAAAGACTGGTAGAAGAACATCCTTTGTCCCCTCTGTCCTCTCTGTCCTCTCTGTACTCTCTGTCCTCTCTGTCCTCTGGCCATGAGATCAAACCCAGTAGAGACACAGTAGAGTGACAGTAGAGACTGTCTCTGACACTCCAGTTAAAAAGTGTCCTCAGTCAATAAGTGACCAGCAGACCCTCAATCATTAACTGACCTCTCTGTGTGAACTCTAGAGGTGATGAGATATTAACTAAGTACACCCAGACGACAACCCCACAGGACACAGGATCCTCAGACATCCTCCAACCAAGCGCTCCCTCCTTCAGAGCATCAACAACATGTGCAGCTGTGACGGAGGGCGCTTCAGTCCCTGAACCTGAAACCCTCGACCCTCCCCCCCGGGACAGGGAGGAGTGGGGGTGGGTCTGAGAGGCCTGCATCAGGTGTCAACAGGACGCATACCCAGACGAGCAGGTCTGACAGGACAGGATCTATGTCAAACAGTCCTCAGGGTTTATTTCTGTCCTGAAAGCTCCAGGGTCAGATACACCAGGACCAGGTCCAAACAGGGTCAGGGCCAGGACCATGCAGGGTCAGATACACCAGGACCAGGTCCAAACAGGGTCAGATACACCAGGACCAGGTCCAAAGAGGGTCAGGGCCAGGACCATGCAGGGTCAGATACACCAGGACCAGGTCCAAACAGGGTCAGAGCCAGGGCCAGGGTCAAGCAGAATCAGATACACCAGGACTAGGTCCAAACAGGGCCAGGGCCATGGTCAAGCAGGGTCAGATACACCAGGACTAGGTCCAAACAGGGCCAGGGCCAGGGCCAGGATCAAGCAGGGTCACATACACCAGGACCAGGACCAGAGTCAAATGGGGTCAGATACACCAGGACCAGGTCCAAGCAGGGTCAGGACCAGAGATCTTTTTATTTCCAATTTTTGAGACTGAAAATATCTTAATACTTGAAAAACATGTACCCAGGTAACCATCAGACAGAACCAGACAGGAAGTTCAGTCACAAAGGTAAAAAGAAACTGTGGCGCCCCCTTGTGGGTGCTGTTTAACACAAGATGGTGCCAGCTCCAAGATAATGTCCAAAAGTCAATCCAATCCATATGTCCAAACTTTTATTCTATATATTCAAGTTTCTCTCTATATATTGAGTCATATAACATATGTATCCATATATGTTCTGTATTTTCAAACTTTCATTTTATGTATTTAAATTTTATTCCATGTTTTCAAACTTTTATTCTATATTATTATTCATTCCATATATTTAAGTTTCATTCCTTATACTCAAACTTCACATTATAGCCTTTGAATTATTGATTTCTCACTCAATAAAACTACTAACTCTGCATTTAGTCCAGCTGAAGTGAATCAGTCATTTTATTCCATTTATATTGAAAAAAGAGTCAATATATTTATGTGTGATTATATATATGACGAAATATAACATCAGACGTCCTTTCTTTTTGAAGTATGAAGGATCATTTTACTCAGAACTGATATTGTACTCTAGTTTACACACTTTGACTTTTCTACTTTCTATTTACTTTTCTGTTTTCTCTGTTTTCCAGTTTATTGTCACAGAATCTGTTTTATGATGTACTTTTACCCATCACCACACAATGTGTGTGTGTGTGTGTGTGTGTGTGTGCTTTTCTCACCGTGCCGCAGTCACTCTTCACTCTGATGGAAACAAACACAACTTCAGTCTGCAGATGTTTTCATGACCGAGACAGCCGAAGTGTCGCGGTAACTTTGAGGCTCCTCGCGGCTCCTTTCTCTCTTCCTCTGTCTGTCCTACCGATCCCTGATCGATCCATGTGATCAGTTTGTTGCAGCTTCACGTGCCGCGGAGAAGTTTTTCATCCTCAGAGAGACACGTGACTCACCCAGCCTCCTCCTCCTCCTCCTCCTCCTCTTTAAACACTGAGTGGTGTTGATGCATGCCCACGTGAATCGAATGCAAGCAAAATGACATATTTTGAGCCTCCCTAATTAGTTTTGATTATAAACATTTAATAAGAAATAGTAATTGTGCTAATAAAAACTTTATTTATACACCGATTTTCAAAACAAACAAAAATAATAATGAACAAAAGGTTTACAACACATGATAACGGAATGATAAAGCTGTGGCCCCTGATGTATTTCAGTCATTCATCCATCAGCTATCTATTTTAACTGTAATCCATTACTTTTTGTGAAGTAGTTCCAGTGTTCCCGTTAACTCACACCATTTCTCCATGAGTGAAACTGTGTGCATATGAAAATGTTCCAGAAAAGAGGAAAAACAACACTTCTCTAAATCACACTGTTCTGGTTATCCACTTCCTGTTTGCTTGCAGGACACGCCCTGACTGGTCACAGTAACAGACGATGATCAGGACATCTTGGAGGATATTAACTGTGTCAGACTGTTTCCTGGGGGCATTCTGGTACGACTATTTCCCGTCGTAAAATACAATCTAACTTCTGTGGTACCAGTGCCTCATGCTCCTTCAGTGCTGTGCCAAATGCTGCTGTAATACATTCTTGTGGTTTGTTTGGTATTTTGGGATGTTTACTACAGCACTGTTCCCCGGATCTGTTGTACTATGCCATACATATATATATAGCCGATATATATATATATATATATATATATATATGTATGTGCAATACATTCTGCCCCAAACCACAGTTAAATCACTCCACAATCAGAAACCGTGGATCACCAGAACCATCTGAGAGGCCATTAACAAAGACGCTGTGCCTTACAACTTAGCACTGCAGTCTGGAAACAATTATAAAGCAGCAGCTCACAATGTGCATTACATTGTTGTCTTGAGTATTGTGTGTGTTGTTATTGTTACTGTTGTTGTGGTCGTTGTTAATGTGATTGTAATGTATAAAGTACAGTGTTTGGGGTGGACTCCAGGAAGAATAGCTGTGGCTTTGGTCACAGCTAATGGAGATCCGAATAAATGAATGAATGAATGTGAGAGGAGCAGTAATGGAGGCAGAAGGACTACGGGAAGACAGTGGGAGAATCCCAGAAGGGCCGTCCAAGAAGAGGTTTACTGTCAGTAAACAGTATGATATTTTTGGTGGGTGGGGCTTAGCTAGAGGAAAAACAAGAGGCCCTTTTAAGGCCGACGTCACAGTGACGTCATTTTATCATCTGGAAGTAAAGCTGCCTCTCCCCCACAGGGCTGTAGGCCATGTGGGACTCTGAAAATGTGTTTGTCTTGTTGTGTTATTGGAGCCAGAATAGAAGGAGTCATGGCTCAAAACCAGCCACCACTGCCCGTCAACAAAAACAAAGACATCTATGGTTAAATGTGATAAGACCAAAGGACTGTACTGAGGCCATCATCACAAATGCTCACATGTGCAGCGCGCACTTCATGCATGTCACGAACTGGGCTCTACTGCATGTTTCTAACTCGGCTCTTCTCCGGAGCCTTTGTGCTCCACTATCTCTCAGACTAACTCATATCACAGCGGTGTCTGGACAGCGTGACGTGTGTGGTTGTGCTGCTGCCGTGGTCCTGCCAGATGCCTCCTGCTGCTGCTGTTATTAGTCACACTTCTACTGTTATTATACACATATGATTATTGTCACATACACTATCAATATATACCTAGAACATGTTGTACCACAATAGCCGTAATTATTATTATAATATTATTACTTAAATTAATGTTGTTGTAAGCTACTGTCATTGCCGTCTGTCCTGCATCTCTCTCTCTCTCTATTGTGTCATATGAATTAGTGTTAATGTATTATGTTGATCTGTTCTGTACGACATCTATTGCACGTCTGTCGTCCTGGAAGAGGGATCCCTCCTCAGTTTCTCTTCCTGAGGCTTCTACCATTTCTTTTCCCCATTAAAGGTTTTTTGTTTCTTTTTTGGGGAGTTTTCCCTGATCCGCTGCAAGGGTCCTAAGGACAGAGGGATGTCAGACGCTACAAAGCCTCTGAGGCAAATTGTGATTTGTGATATTGGGCTTTATGAATAAAACTGGATTGAATTTAATTGAACAGAATATCTATGATATAGGGCTGGGCGATATGGCTTTTAAATATCTACATATTTTCAGTCTATGCTGTAAGGTATGATATTTGTTTCCATATTTTCTCTAAATCAACATAACTGTCTGATTTAACCATTTGTATGATCATACCAGTATGATAATTCTGTTGAACTAATTATTCACACAACTGCAATCAAAAAAAGCTTTGAGATAAAGTTTGCAGTCTGTAGTTATTTCTTTCATTATTTCAGACGACATGCTATACTATGATGTTTTGTCATGATTTTTGACAACATTCTATATTTGGACATTTTCTGTATTTTGCAACTTTTTTTCACGATTTTGGACAGAATCCTACACGATGACATTTTGCATGATTTTGGGCAACATGCTATTTTCCTTTTTTCATGACTCAGCATGACATGCTATACTATAACATTTTTTCATGATTTCGGATGACATGCTATGCTATGATGTTTTTTCGTGATGTTGCACGACATGCTATATTATAACAGTTTTTCCTGATTTCGGACGACATGCTATACTATGGTGTATTTCAGTGTTTTTGTACATCATGCTATACTATAACTTTTTTTGTGATTTTGGACGACATGCTATACCATGACTTTTCTCATAATTTTGGACGACATACAATGCTATGACATCTTTTTCATGATTTCGCACGACATGCTATACTATGGCATTTTTTCATGATTTCGGACGACATGCTATACTATGGCATTTTTCATGATTTCGGACGACATGCTATACTATGGCATTTTTTCATGATTTCGGACGACATGCTATACTATGGCATTTTTTCATGATTTCGCACGACATGCTATACTATGGCATTTTTTTCATGATTTTCGACCAAATGCTATATTTTGACATCTTTTTCATGATTTCGCACGACATGCTATACTATGGCATTTTTTCATGATTTCGGACGACATGCTATACTATGGCATTTTTTCATGATTTCGGACGACATGCTATACTATGACACCTTTTTCATGATTTCGCACGACATGCTATACTATGGCATTTTTTCATGATTTCGGACGACATGCTATACTATGACACCTTTTTCATGATTTCGCACGACATGCTATACTATGGCATTTTTTCATGATTTCGGACGACATGCTATACTATGACACCTTTTTCATGATTTCGCACGACATGCTATACTATGGCATTATTTCATGATTTCAGACGACATGCTATACTATGACTTTTTTTCATGATTTCGGACGACATGCTATACTATGGCATTTTTTCATGATTTCGGACGACATGCTATACTATGACTTTTTTTCATGATTTCGGACGACATGCTATACTATGGCATTTTTTCATGATTTCAGACGACATGCTATACTATGACTTTTTTTCATGATTTCGGACGACATGCTATACTATGGCATTTTTTCATGATTTCGGACGACATGCTATACTATGACACCTTTTTCATGATTTCGGACGACATGCTATACTATGGCATTTTTTCATGATTTCGGACGACATGCTATACTATGGCATTTTTTCATGATTTCGGACGACATGCTATACTATGGCATCTTTTTCATGATTTTGGACGACATGCTATACTATGACATCTTTTTCATGATTTCGCACGACATGCTATACTATGGCATTTTTTTCATGATTTTCGACCAAATGCTATATTTTGACATCTTTTTCATGATTTCGGACGACATGCTATACTATGGCATTTTTTCATGATTTCGGACGACATGCTATACTATGGCATTTTTTCATGATTTCAGACGACATGCTATACTATGACATCTTTTTCATGATTTCGCACGACATGCTATGCTATGGCATTTTTTTCATGATTTTCGACCAAATGCTATATTTTGACATCTTTTTCATGATTTCGCACGACATGCTATACTATGGCATTTTTTCATGATTTTCGACCAAATGCTATATTTTGACGTTTTTTCATGATTTCGGACGACATGCTATACTATGCCGTTTTTTCATGATTTCGCACGACGTGCTATACTATGACGTTTTTTCATGATTTCGGACAACGTGCTATACTATGACATTTTTTCATGACTTTGGACGACATGCTACACTATGACGTTTTTTCATGATTTCGGATGACATGCTATACTATGGTGTTTTTTCATGATTTTCGACCAAATGCTATATTTTGACGTTTTTTCATGATTTCGCACGACGTGCTATACTATGACGTTTTTTCATGATTTCGGACAACATGTTATACTATGACGTTTTTTTCACGATTTCGGACGACATGCTATACTATGACGTTTTTTCATGATTTCGGACGACGTGCTATACTATGACGTTTTTTCATGATTTCGGACAACATGTTATACTATGACGTTTTTTTCACGATTTCGGACGACATGCTATACTATGACGTTTTTTTCACGATTTCGGACGACATGCTATACTATGACATTTTTTCATGATTTCGCACGACATGCTACACTATGACGTTTTTTCATGATTTCGGACGACATGCTATACTATGGCATCTTTTTCATGATTTTGGACGACATGCTATACTATGGCATTTTTTCATGATTTCAGATGACATGCTATACTATGACATCTTTTTCATGATTTCGCACGACATGCTATACTATGGCATTTGTCATGATTTCGGACGACATGCTATACTATGGCATTTTTCATGATTTCGGACGACATGCTATACTATGGTATTTTTCATGATTTCGGACGACATGCTATACTATGGCATCTTTTTCATGATTTCGGACGACATGCTATACTATGGCATTTTTTCATGATTTTGGACCAAATGCAATATTTTGACATCTTTTTCATGATTTCGCACGACATGCTATACTATGGCATTTTTCATGATTTCGGACGACATGCTATACTATGGCATTTTTTCATGATTTCGGACGACATGCTATACTATGGCATCTTTTTCATGATTTTGGACGACATGATATACTATGGCATTTTTTCATGATTTCGGACGACATGCTATACTATGGCATTTTTTCATGATTTCGGACGACATGCTATACTATGGCATTTTTTCATGATTTCGGACGACATGCTATACTATGACATCTTTTTCATGATTTCGGATGACATGCTATACTATGCCGTTTTTTCATGATTTTCAACCAAATGCTATATTTTGACGTTTTTTCATGATTTCGCACGACGTGCTATACTATGACGTTTTTTCATGATTTCGCACGACGTGCTATACTATGACGTTTTTTCATGATTTCGGACAACATGCTATACTATGACATTTTTTCATGACTTTGGACGACATGCTACACTATGACGTTTTTTCATGATTTCGGATGACATGCTATACTATGGTGTTTTTTCATGATTTTCGACCAAATGCTATATTTTGACGTTTTTTCATGATTTCGGACAACATGTCATACTATGACGTTTTTTTCACGATTTCGGACGACATGCTATACTATGACGTTTTTTCATGATTTCGGACAACGTGCTATATTTTGACGTTTTTTCATGATTTCGGACAACATGTTATACTATGACGTTTTTTTCACGATTTCGGACGACGTGCTATACTATGACGTTTTTTCATGATTTTGGACGACATGCTATACTATGACGTTTTTTCATGATTTCGGACGACATGCTATACTATGGCGTTTTTTCACGATTTCGGAAGAAATGCTATACCATTCCGTTTTTTAATGATTTTGCATGATATGGTATATTATGGTATTTTTTCAATGATTTCGGAAGAAATGCTATACTATGACTTTTTTTCATGATTTCGGACGACATGCTATACTATAACGTTTTTTTCACGATTTCGGACGATATGCTATACTATGACGTTTTTTCATGATTTCGGACGACATGCTATACTATGACATCTTTTTCATGATTTCGCACGACATGCTATACTATGGCATTTGTCATGATTTCGGACGACATGCTATACTATGGCATTTTTCATGATTTCGGACGACATGCTATACTATGGCATTTTTCATGATTTCGGACGACATGCTATACTATGGCATCTTTTTCATGATTTCGGACGACATGCTATACTATGGCATTTTTTCATGATTTTGGACCAAATGCTATATTTTGACATCTTTTTCATGATTTCGCACGACATGCTATACTATGGCATTTTTCATGATTTCGGACGACATGCTATACTATGGCATTTTTTCATGATTTCGGACGACATGCTATACTATGGCATCTTTTTCATGATTTTGGACGACATGCTATACTATGGCATTTTTTCATGATTTCGGACGACATGCTATACTATGACATCTTTTTCATGATTTCGGATGACATGCTATACTATGCCGTTTTTTCATGATTTTCAACCAAATGCTATATTTTGACGTTTTTTCATGATTTCGCACGACGTGCTATACTATGACGTTTTTTCATGATTTCGCACGACGTGCTATACTATGACGTTTTTTCATGATTTCGGACAACATGCTATACTATGACATTTTTTCATGACTTTGGACGACATGCTACACTATGACGTTTTTTCATGATTTCGGATGACATGCTATACTATGGTGTTTTTTCATGATTTTCGACCAAATGCTATATTTTGACGTTTTTTCATGATTTCGGACGACATGCTATACTATGACGTTTTTTCATGATTTCGGACAACGTGCTATATTTTGACGTTTTTTCATGATTTCGGACAACATGTTATACTATGACGTTTTTTTCACGATTTCGGACGACGTGCTATACTATGACGTTTTTTTCACGATTTCGGACGACATGCTATACTATGGCATTTTTTCATGATTTCGGACGACATGCTATACTATGGCATTTTTTCATGATTTCAGACGACATGCTATACTATGACTTTTTTTCATGATTTCGGACGACATGCTATACTATGGCATTTTTTCATGATTTCGGACGACATGCTATACTATGACACCTTTTTCATGATTTCGGACGACATGCTATACTATGGCATTTTTTCATGATTTCGGACGACATGCTATACTATGACTTTTTTTCATGATTTCGGACGACATGCTATACTATGGCATTTTTTCATGATTTCGGACGACATGCTATACTATGGCATCTTTTTCATGATTTTGGACGACATGCTATACTATGACATCTTTTTCATGATTTCGCACGACATGCTATACTATGGCATTTTTTTCATGATTTTCGACCAAATGCTATATTTTGACATCTTTTTCATGATTTCGCACGACATGCTATACTATGGCATTTTTTCATGATTTCGGACGACATGCTATACTATGGCATTTTTTCATGATTTCGGACGACATGCTATACTATGGCATTTTTTCATGATTTCGGACGACATGCTATACTATGGCATTTTTTCATGATTTTGGACGACATGCTATACTATGGCATTTTTTCATGATTTCGGACGACATGCTATACTATGACTTTTTTTCATGATTTCGGACGACATGCTATACTATGGCATTTTTTCATGATTTCGGACGACATGCTATACTATGGCATCTTTTTCATGATTTTGGACGACATGCTATACTATGACATCTTTTTCATGATTTCGCACGACATGCTATACTATGGCATTTTTTTCATGATTTTCGACCAAATGCTATATTTTGACATCTTTTTCATGATTTCGGACGACATGCTATACTATGGCATTTTTTCATGATTTCGGACGACATGCTATACTATGGCATTTTTTCATGATTTCAGACGACATGCTATACTATGACATCTTTTTCATGATTTCGCACGACATGCTATACTATGGCATTTTTTTCATGATTTTCGACCAAATGCTATATTTTGACATCTTTTTCATGATTTCGCACGACATGCTATACTATGGCATTTTTTCATGATTTTCGACCAAATGCTATATTTTGACGTTTTTTCATGATTTCGGACGACATGCTATACTATGCCGTTTTTTCATGATTTCGCACGACGTGCTATACTATGACGTTTTTTCATGATTTCGGACAACGTGCTATACTATGACATTTTTTCATGACTTTGGACGACATGCTACACTATGACGTTTTTTCATGATTTCGGATGACATGCTATACTATGGTGTTTTTTCATGATTTTCGACCAAATGCTATATTTTGACGTTTTTTCATGATTTCGCACGACGTGCTATACTATGACGTTTTTTCATGATTTCGGACAACATGTTATACTATGACGTTTTTTTCACGATTTCGGACGACATGCTATACTATGACGTTTTTTCATGATTTCGGACGACGTGCTATACTATGACGTTTTTTCATGATTTCGGACAACATGTTATACTATGACGTTTTTTTCACGATTTCGGACGACATGCTATACTATGACGTTTTTTTCACGATTTCGGACGACATGCTATACTATGACATTTTTTCATGATTTCGCACGACATGCTACACTATGACGTTTTTTCATGATTTCGGACGACATGCTATACTATGGCATCTTTTTCATGATTTTGGACGACATGCTATACTATGGCATTTTTTCATGATTTCAGATGACATGCTATACTATGACATCTTTTTCATGATTTCGCACGACATGCTATACTATGGCATTTGTCATGATTTCGGACGACATGCTATACTATGGCATTTTTCATGATTTCGGACGACATGCTATACTATGGTATTTTTCATGATTTCGGACGACATGCTATACTATGGCATCTTTTTCATGATTTCGGACGACATGCTATACTATGGCATTTTTTCATGATTTTGGACCAAATGCAATATTTTGACATCTTTTTCATGATTTCGCACGACATGCTATACTATGGCATTTTTCATGATTTCGGACGACATGCTATACTATGGCATTTTTTCATGATTTCGGACGACATGCTATACTATGGCATCTTTTTCATGATTTTGGACGACATGATATACTATGGCATTTTTTCATGATTTCGGACGACATGCTATACTATGGCATTTTTTCATGATTTCGGACGACATGCTATACTATGGCATTTTTTCATGATTTCGGACGACATGCTATACTATGACATCTTTTTCATGATTTCGGATGACATGCTATACTATGCCGTTTTTTCATGATTTTCAACCAAATGCTATATTTTGACGTTTTTTCATGATTTCGCACGACGTGCTATACTATGACGTTTTTTCATGATTTCGCACGACGTGCTATACTATGACGTTTTTTCATGATTTCGGACAACATGCTATACTATGACATTTTTTCATGACTTTGGACGACATGCTACACTATGACGTTTTTTCATGATTTCGGATGACATGCTATACTATGGTGTTTTTTCATGATTTTCGACCAAATGCTATATTTTGACGTTTTTTCATGATTTCGGACAACATGTCATACTATGACGTTTTTTTCACGATTTCGGACGACATGCTATACTATGACGTTTTTTCATGATTTCGGACAACGTGCTATATTTTGACGTTTTTTCATGATTTCGGACAACATGTTATACTATGACGTTTTTTTCACGATTTCGGACGACGTGCTATACTATGACGTTTTTTCATGATTTTGGACGACATGCTATACTATGACGTTTTTTCATGATTTCGGACGACATGCTATACTATGGCGTTTTTTCACGATTTCGGAAGAAATGCTATACCATTCCGTTTTTTAATGATTTTGCATGATATGGTATATTATGGTATTTTTTCAATGATTTCGGAAGAAATGCTATACTATGACTTTTTTTCATGATTTCGGACGACATGCTATACTATAACGTTTTTTTCACGATTTCGGACGATATGCTATACTATGACGTTTTTTCATGATTTCGGACGACATGCTATACTATGACATCTTTTTCATGATTTCGCACGACATGCTATACTATGGCATTTGTCATGATTTCGGACGACATGCTATACTATGGCATTTTTCATGATTTCGGACGACATGCTATACTATGGCATTTTTCATGATTTCGGACGACATGCTATACTATGGCATCTTTTTCATGATTTCGGACGACATGCTATACTATGGCATTTTTTCATGATTTTGGACCAAATGCTATATTTTGACATCTTTTTCATGATTTCGCACGACATGCTATACTATGGCATTTTTCATGATTTCGGACGACATGCTATACTATGGCATTTTTTCATGATTTCGGACGACATGCTATACTATGGCATCTTTTTCATGATTTTGGACGACATGCTATACTATGGCATTTTTTCATGATTTCGGACGACATGCTATACTATGACATCTTTTTCATGATTTCGGATGACATGCTATACTATGACGTTTTTTCATGATTTCGGACAACATGCTATACTATGACATTTTTTCATGACTTTGGACGACATGCTACACTATGACGTTTTTTCATGATTTCGCACGACGTGCTATACTATGACGTTTTTTCATGATTTCGGACAACATGCTACACTATGACGTTTTTTCATGATTTCGGATGACATGCTATACTATGGTGTTTTTTCATGATTTTCGACCAAATGCTATATTTTGACGTTTTTTCATGATTTCGGACGACATGCTATACTATGACGTTTTTTCATGATTTCGGACAACGTGCTATATTTTGACGTTTTTTCATGATTTCGGACAACATGTTATACTATGACGTTTTTTTCACGATTTCGGACGACGTGCTATACTATGACGTTTTTTTCACGATTTCGGACGACATGCTATACTATGACGGTTTTTCATGATTTCGGACAACGTGCTATATTTTGACGTTTTTTCATGATTTCGGACAACATGTTATACTATGACGTTTTTTTCACGATTTCGGACGACGTGCTATACTATGACGTTTTTTCATGATTTTGGACGACATGCTATACTATGACGTTTTTTCACGATTTCGGAAGAAATGCTATACCATTCCGTTTTTTAATGATTTTGCATGATATGGTATATTATGGTATTTTTTCAATGATTTCGGAAGAAATGCTATACTATGACTTTTTTTCATGATTTTGGACGACATGCTATACTATGACGTTTTTTCATGATTTCGGACGACATGCTATACTATGGCGTTTTTTCACGATTTCCAAAGAAATGCTATACCATTCCGTTTTTTAATGATTTTGCATGATATGGTATATTATGGTATTTTTTCAATGATTTCAGAAGAAATGCTATACTATGACTTTTTTTCATGATTTCGGACGACATGCTATACTATAACGTTTTTTTCACGATTTCGGACGATATGCTATACTATGACGTTTTTTCATGATTTCGGACGACATGCTATACTATGACATCTTTTTCATGATTTCGCACGACATGCTATACTATGGCATTTTTCATGATTTCGGACGACATGCTATACTATGGCATTTTTCATGATTTCGGACGACATGCTATACTATGGCATTTTTTCATGATTTTGGACCAAATGCTATATTTTGACATCTTTTTCATGATTTCGCACGACATGCTATACTATGGCATTTTTCATGATTTCGGACGACATGCTATACTATGGCATCTTTTTCATGATTTTGGACGACATGCTATACTATGGCATTTTTTCATGATTTCGGACGACATGCTATACTATGACATCTTTTTCATGATTTCGGATGACATGCTATACTATGCCGTTTTTTCATGATTTTCAACCAAATGCTATATTTTGACGTTTTTTCATGATTTCGCACGACGTGCTATACTATGACGTTTTTTCATGATTTCGGACAACATGCTATACTATGACATTTTTTCATGACTTTGGACGACATGCTACACTATGACGTTTTTTCATGATTTCGGATGACATGCTATACTATGGTGTTTTTTCATGATTTTCGACCAAATGCTATATTTTGACGTTTTTTCATGATTTCGGACAACATGTCATACTATGACGTTTTTTTCACGATTTCGGACGACATGCTATACTATGACGTTTTTTCATGATTTCGGACAACGTGCTATATTTTGACGTTTTTTCATGATTTCGGACAACATGTTATACTATGACGTTTTTTTCACGATTTCGGACGACGTGCTATACTATGACGTTTTTTCATGATTTTGGACGACATGCTATACTATGACGTTTTTTCACGATTTCGGAAGAAATGCTATACCATTCCGTTTTTTAATGATTTTGCATGATATGGTATATTATGGTATTTTTTCAATGATTTCGGAAGAAATGCTATACTATGACTTTTTTTCATGATTTCGGACGACATGCTATACTATAACGTTTTTTTCACGATTTCGGACGATATGCTATACTATGACGTTTTTTCATGATTTCGGACAACGTGCTATACTATGACGTTTTTTCATGATTTCGGACAACATGTTATACTATGACGTTTTTTTCACGATTTCGGACGACATGCTATACTATGACGTTTTTTTCACGATTTCGGACGACATGCTATACTATGACATTTTTTCATGACTTTGGACGACATGCTACACTATGACGTTTTTTCATGATTTCGGACGACATGCTATACTATGACTTTTTTTCATGATTTCGGACGACATGCTATACTATGGCATTTTTTCATGATTTCGGACGACATGCTATACTATGGCATTTTTTCATGATTTCGGACGACATGCTATACTATGACATCTTTTTCATGATTTCGGATGACATGCTATACTATGCCGTTTTTTCATGATTTTCAACCAAATGCTATATTTTGACGTTTTTTCATGATTTCGCACGACGTGCTATACTATGACGTTTTTTCATGATTTCGCACGACGTGCTATACTATGACGTTTTTTCATGATTTCGTACAACATGCTATACTATGACATTCTTTCATGACTTTGGACGACATGCTACACTATGACGTTTTTTCATGATTTCGGATGACATGCTATACTATGGTGTTTTTTCATGATTTTCGACCAAATGCTATATTTTGACGTTTTTTCATGATTTCGGACAACATGTTATACTATGACGTTTTTTTCACGATTTCGGACGACATTCTATACTATGACGTTTTTTCATGATTTCGGACAACGTGCTATATTTTGACGTTTTTTCATGATTTCGGACAACATGTTATACTATGACGTTTTTTTCACGATTTCGGACGACGTGCTATACTATGACGTTTTTTCATGATTTTGGACGACATGCTATACTATGACGTTTTTTCATGATTTCGGACGACATGCTATACTATGGCGTTTTTTCACGATTTCGGAAGAAATGCTATACCATTCCGTTTTTTAATGATTTTGCATGATATGGTATATTATGGTATTTTTTCAATGATTTCGGAAGAAATGCTATACTATGACTTTTTTTCATGATTTCGGACGACATGCTATACTATAACGTTTTTTTCACGATTTCGGACGATATGCTATACTATGACGTTTTTTCATGATTTCGGACGACATGCTATACTGTGACGTTTTTTCATGATTTCGCACGACATGCTATACTATGACGTTTTTTCATGATTTCGCACGACATGCTATACTATAACGTTTTTTTCACGATTTCGGACGACATGCTATACTGTGACGTTTTTTCATGATTTCGCACGACATGTTATACTGTGACGTTTTTTCACGATTTCGGACGACATGCTATACTGTGACGTTTTTTCATGATTTCGCACGACATGCTATACTATGACGTTTGTTCATGATTTCGGACGACATGCTATACTATGACGTTTTTTCATGATTTTGGACGACATGCTATACTATGACTTTTGTTCATGATTTCGGACGACATGCTATACTATGACGTTTTTTTCACGATTTCGGACGACATGCTATACTATGACGTTTTTTTCACGATTTCGGACGACATGCTATACTATGACGTTTTTTTCACGATTTCGGACGACATGCTATACTATGACGTTTTTTCACGATTTCGGACGACATGCTATACTATGACGTTTTTTTCACGATTTCGGACGACATGCTATATTAGGACATTTTTTCATGATTTTGGACGACATGCTATACTATGACTTTTTTTAATGATTTCGGACGACATGCTATACTATGGCGTTTTTTCACGATTTCGGAAGAAATTCTATACCATTCCGTTTTTTAATGATTTTGCATGATATGGTATATTATGGTATTTTTTCAATGATTTCGGAAGAAATGCTATACTATGAATTTTTTTCATGATTTCGGACGACATGCTATACTATAACGTTTTTTTCACGATTTCGGACGATATGCTATACTATGACGTTTTTTTCACGATTTCGGACGACATGCTATATTAGGACATTTTTTCATGATTTTGGACGACATGCTATACTATGACGTTTTTTCATGATTTCGGACGACATGCTATACTATGACGTTTTTTCATGTATTCGGACGACATGCTATACTATGACGTTTTTTCATGATTTCGGACGACATGCGATACTATGGTGTTTTTTCATGATTTTCGACCAAATGCTATATTTTGACGTTTTTTCATGATTTTGCACAACATGCTATACTACGGCATTTTTTCATGATTTCGGACGACATGCTACACTATGACCTTTTTTCATGATTTTCGACCAAATGCTATATTTTGACGTTTTTTCATGATTTTGCACAACATGCTATACTACGGCATTTTTTCATGATTTCGGACGACATGCTACACTATGACCTTTTTTCATGATTTTCGACCAAATGCTATATTTTGACGTTTTTTCATGATTTTGCACAACATGCTATACTATGACGTTTTTTCATGATTTCGCACGACGTGCTATACTATGACGTTTTTTTCATGATTTCGCACAACGTGCTATACTATGACGTTTTTTTCATGATTTCGCACGACGTGCTATACTATGACGTTTTTTTCATGATTTCGCACAACGTGCTATACTATGACGTTTTTTCATGATTTCGCACGACGTGCTATACTATGACGTTTTTTTCATGATTTCGCACGACGTGCTATACTATGACGTTTTTTTCATGATTTCGTACAACGTGCTATACTATGACGTTTTTTCATGATTTCGCACGACATGTTATACTATGACGTTTTTTCATGATTTCGGACGACATGCTATACTATGACGTTTTTTCATGATTTCGCACGACATGCTATACTATGACGTTTGTTCATGATTTCGGACGACATGCTATACTATGACGTTTTTTTCACGATTTCGGACGACATGCTATATTAGGACATTTTTTCATGATTTTGGACGACATGCTATACTATGACGTTTTTTCATGATTTCGGACGACATGCTATACTATGGCGTTTTTTCACGATTTCGGAAGAAATGCTATACCATTCCGTTTTTTAATGATTTTGCATGATATGGTATATTATGGTATTTTTTCAATGATTTCGGAAGAAATGCTATACTATGACTTTTTTTCATGATTTCGGACGACATGCTATACTATAACGTTTTTTTCACGATTTCGGACGATATGCTATACTATGACGTTTTTTTCACGATTTCGGACGACATGCTATATTAGGACATTTTTTCATGATTTTGGACGACATGCTATACTGTGACGTTTTTTCATGATTTCGCACAACATGCTATACTATGACGTTTTTTCATGATTTCGGACGACATGCTATACTACGGCATTTTTTCATGATTTCGGACGACATGCTATACTACGGCATTTTTTCATGATTTCGGACGACATGCTATACTATGACGTTTTTTCATGATTTCGGACGACATGCTATACTATGACGTTTTTTCATGTATTCGGACGACATGCTATACTATGACATTTTTTCATGAGTTTGGACAACATGCTATACTATGACGTTTTTTCATGATTTCGCACGACGTGCTATACTACGGCATTTTTTCATGATTTCGGACGACATGCTATACTATGACGTTTTTTCATGATTTCGGACGACATGCTATACTACGGCATTTTTTCATGATTTCGGACGACATGCTATACTATGACGTTTTTTCATGTATTCGGACGACATGCTATACTATGACGTTTTTTCATGATTTCGGACGACATGCTATACTATGACGTTTTTTCATGTATTCGGACGACATGCTATACTATGACATTTTTTCATGAGTTTGGACAACATGCTATACTATGACGTTTTTTCATGATTTCGGACGACATGCTATACTACGGCATTTTTTCATGATTTCGGACGACATGCTATACTATGACGTTTTTTCATGTATTCGGACGACATGCTATACTATGACATTTTTTCATGAGTTTGGACAACATGCTATACTATGACGTTTTTTCATGATTTCGGACGACATGCTATACTATGACGTTTTTTCATGTATTCGGACGACATGCTATACTATGACGTTTTTTCATGATTTCGCACGACGTGCTATACTATGACGTTTTTTCATGATTTCGCACGACGTGCTATACTATGACGTTTTTTCATGAGTTTGGACAACATGCTATACTATGACGTTTTTTCATGATTTCGCACGACGTGCTATACTATGACGTTTTTTCATGATTTCGCACGACGTGCAATACTATGACGTTTTTTTCACGATTTCGGACGACATATTATACTATGACTTTTTTTCACGATTTCGGACAACATATTATACTATGACTTTTTTTCATGATTTCGGACGACATGCTATACTATGACGTTTTGTCATGATTTCGCACGACGTGCAATACTATGACGTTTTTTTCACGATTTCGGACGACATGCTATACTATGACTTTTTTTCATGATTTCGGACGACATGCTATACTATGACTTTTTTTCATGATTTCGGACGACATGCTATACTATGACGTTTTTTCATGATTTCGGACAACGTGCTATACTATGACGTTTTTTCATGATTTCGCACGACGTGCTATACTATGACGTTTTTTCATGATTTCGGACGACATGCTATACTATGACTTTTTTTCATGATTTCGGACGACATGCTATACTATGACGTTTTGTCATGATTTCGCACGACGTGCAATACTATGACGTTTTTTTCACGATTTCGGACGACATGCTATACTATGACTTTTTTTCATGATTTCGGACGACATGCTATACTATGACGTTTTGTCATGATTTCGCACAACGTGCTATACTATGACGTTTTTTCATGATTTCGGACGACATGCTATACTATGACTTTTTTTCATGATTTCGGACGACATGCTATACTATGACGTTTTGTCATGATTTCGCACGACGTGCAATACTATGACGTTTTTTTCACGATTTCGGACGACATGCTATACTATGACTTTTTTTCATGATTTCGGACGACATGCTATACTATGACTTTTTTTCATGATTTCGGACGACATGCTATACTATGACGTTTTTTCATGATTTCGGACAACGTGCTATACTATGACGTTTTTTCATGATTTCGCACGACGTGCAATACTATGACGTTTTTTTCACGATTTCGGACGACATGCTATACTATGACTTTTTTTCATGATTTCGGACGACATGCTATACTATGACTTTTTTTCATGATTTTGGACGACATGCTATACTATGGTGTTTTTTCATGATTTTCAACCAAATGCTATATTTTGACGTTTTTTCATGATTTCGCACGACGTGCTATACTATGATGTTTTTTTCACGATTTCGGACGACATGCTATATTAGGACATTTTTTCATGAGTTTGGACGACATGCTATACTGTGACGTTTTTTCATGATTTCGCACGACATGCTATACTATTACGTTTTTTCATGATTTCGGACGACATGCTATACTACCGCATTTTTTAATGATTTCACACGACATGCTATACTATTACGTTTTTTCATGATTTCGGACGACATGCGATACTATGACGTTTTTTCATGATTTCGGACGACATGCTATACTATGGTGTTTTTTCACGATTTCAGAAGAAATGCTATACCATTCCGTTTTTTAATGATTTTGCATGATATGGTATATTATGATATTTTTTCAATGATTTCGGAAGAAATGGTATACTATGTCTTTTTTTCCAATTTTTGATGGCATGCTATATAATGGTGTTTTTTCATGATTTTTTTGTCATTATACTACACACTATGTATACTATGGCTTTTTTTTCAACATACTGATTTTTTTAACACTATGACTTTGACATAATACACTGCCATGAAAAACCACAGTATAGTTCAACACAAAACTGTCAATTTTATTCCCAACATGAGATTTTTTTCTATTTAAATATGACAAACATCATGTTAATGTAGTCAGATGACTTGAAAGATTTGTCATTTCAAAATGAGAATGACATTTGAGAATTTTCATTCTAATAACAGACAGAACTGCATATTAAATTTGCTTCAGACAACAATGACATAAACATGTTTCTCATGTTTTGACAAGTTTATTTCATCATCCAGCAGTTTGCACATCATATCTTAACAGGCAATAACTCTACACTGTAAAAAAGAAAAAAAGTCATCCTGTATTAAAACTGACTGCAGTTTACAGATGATTCAATTTGTCCAATAAATTTATGAACTAAATGATGAATTGATGGAGGAAATACTTCCTATTTGACACTTTACCATCTGTCACAACTAGAAACCACAGTACAGTTCTTCTCCACATTCAAATATCAGAATGAAAATAATAAAAATAATAAAGTACACTTCATGAAACAGATGAAAATGTCACTGTGCAGGGGAGACACATTCTTTGTATTTAATTTTAATTTTTCATTGTAAACATCAAGGCGACGCTTCATTTAACAGCTCAGTCACTTCCTAATGATTTGGACAGTTCCCAAAAAGAACTGTGTTACATGCTATTTTTTTTCATATTATTCCAACAACTTACACTTCGATTTATAGATTCAATCAGTTCCCTTACAATTAATTAATTGTAATTAATAGCTAATATAATGTCTTCAAGTAAGAGCACAACAGGTCTGCTGAACATGCAGAAATCTGGCCAGTTTAAACAATGATGAAAATAATAAACAAAGTAATGAATAGTTTTTAATAAACAATACTAAAGTTTCCAATTAATAATTTGGGTTTTAAAAAGAGTTTTTTCTTTCAAGGAAATTCCCATTTTTTCTCTGTGATTAGTAAATAATGTACAAAGTTCTTTAAAGGAAACATCCTGAAAAATTATTAGGAAATCACTGTCCCATAAAATGAAGTGTCACTCGACTTCTCAGGTCTGTTCCTCAGATTTCTAAATAAATTCCGGGTATTAAATCAGTAATTTGGCATGAAGCTGAGGAACTGTGGTATAAGCTCATCCAACAGGACAAAAATATAAATACTGTTTGTTAAATGATGGAGTGCAAAATAAATCTAAAGTGTTGAAAAGATGACACATTCATTTATTTTACTCTACTTATTTATTCTACTCTTAATAACACCCATCTTCGTTATTTAGCCAACAATATTATTTAAAGGTCCTGTGTGTCGGATTCAGGAGCGCCTGATGTCAGAGACGTTCATGTGTTCACATCATTCTCCGACACACTCAGCAGACAGGAAAAGTTTCAGTTGGTTGAAATCTGACACTTCACCACTAGATGTCAGTGAATCCTCCAGACTGGACCTTTAATTATAATCCTGAATCATCGGATGACTTTTAACCACGTTTGGTTTATTTCAGAATTTTATGCTAATGTAAAGAAAAACATAAATTATTTTAAACCAGAGTGAAGATGTAACTGAACACGTTTCTGTTTTAATTATTAATAACATCTGATTTTACCTAATTTAGTTTCCAGGAAACTGCGAAATTACAGGAAGTTACAGACCTCTGGGAAGGAGGATTTTCACAATCAAAGTTGTTCTGAAGGTGTAACAGGTGCATCTCCGTAAAACTCAGTGGAGAACCTCAGATATTAAATAGACTGTAGGGAGCCGTCTCCATAGGAACAGCTGCTGAGGCTCATGGGTACTGTAGTTCTCTGGTCAGGTCCTCCCGTCTCTGACTTAATTGTTAAAAACAAACTTTATTTGGTGGATTTTATTTACAGTGTAAAAACAGCAGCGGGGACTCGCTCTGTTACAAACTGTAATCTACTACTTTTTTTTTAATCTCTGTTGGACATCAGCAGCATAATCAGCTGATGTAAACAAAAACAAAAACAGGAAATGGCACATTTCACACGTAGAGACAACAGGTCGGTAAAAACGCATTGAGCTGATGAACGGGTCGGGAATTGAACCCGCAACTGCAGGCTGAGGTCATCATGAGGTCACTGTGTGACTGTCAAGTGATCAGTGTGTGTGTGTGTGTGTGTGCGCGTGCGTGTTCAGTCCAGAGCGGCGTGCAACAAAGCACTTTGGGTGCCCGCCATCTTAGATTTCTTCATCTTACTGATCGCCTTCTGAAGGTCGGACTGATGAATCGGACGGATGAAGTCCTCTGATGGACTGAGAGACAGACAGACAGGAACAGGCAGACAGACAGACAGACAGAGATGTTTCCATTAGCATCACTGTCATAACAGTAAGTAACTATTTGTCTGATGTATCATTTAAACTGATCAATAATCAATAAAAAGATTTTTCAAGACAGACAAAAATATTTTATAATAATAATAATGATGATGAGGTCACCGGTTCATCGAGATGGACAGACAGACAGAAAGAAAGGTACCTGTCGTTCTGATTATGGACGAAGTCTCGGACACAGAGCAGTGCGGCGTCGCGGCACATCTCTCTGAGGTCACTTCCTGAGAAACCGTCTGTTTCCTTGGCAACGTCGATGAGGTCCACTGACAGGTCCACCTGCAGAGACACTGACTGGTGACCCTCAACAATCAAAGCCTTTCCTGTAGGACCACATTTAGACGGTCCACAGGTAGATCTAGAGCAACATTTCCCGTTGTTGCTTCACAATAAAAGCCACAAACAGCCAGCTGCTCTGCGAGGCTTTTATTGTGAAAGGTGAGGATTGTGATCAATCAGACCGATCCAACCAATCACAGAGCAGACGTGTTTCTGGTCTCACAGTGTCAGTGAAGTGGACGTGATGTGTTTGAGGTGAACTTACGCTCTCGTTCTCCAGGATGAGTTTAAGGATCTGCTCCCTCTGCCTCACACTCTGCAGGAACACACAGGAAGGAACGAACACACACACACACACACACACACACATCAGTTTCATCTGTGGCTTTAATCATCTTCAACACACCTGTGCTCTTATTTTGAAAACGAGGCATCACATGATCGATCAACTCCGCCCACCAACCCGTCCTGTGGTTGTGTGACTCCGCCCACAAACCTTTGACTAATCAGACCACTCTGATCATTTTGATGAAATATGAGCATGGAAGATCAGATATGGTTGGGGGTTTTTTGTTGTTGTTTTTGTGTAATTCTTTGTACATTGCACGATTTGGAAAGTATGTTTACTAAAAAAAAATATCACCAAAATTTCCAGAAATTATTGCCGGAATTTGGAAAATCACCAAATTTAAGAGGCATGTTTTCTTTAAAAATCTGTGGTAAAATAAATACATTTAAATCTGTATGCCCCTCCCCTACACCAAAATAAAAAACATAAGTCCCTTTCTGCACCACCCCTCCCTGCTAAAAAACAAACATAATGTCACACACGGTCCTCATAAGGATATAAGTACAAGAATGCGTGTGTACGTACAGGCTGGTTGATGTGGAACCTGGTGGGCATCCTCCTCAGAATAGCAGAGTCCAGGTCCTGAGGACGATTAGTGGCTCCCATGATGATCACCTACACACACACACACACACACACACACACACACACACACACACACACACACACACACACACACAGTGTCATAATAAATAATAATTATAAGATTAGTTCTCATCATCACAGGTTCCTCGTTGACTGATCTCAGGTCATAACATACAGTATTATAACACATAAACAGCATATATATACCTGACTAGTGATGTCATGAGAACCAATACTCGCAACCGTTTGATTCGATGAAAAAAAAACAAATAAACCCGGCAATATAAATTTTTTTGAAATACTGGAAGAACCGAAACCGACATAAGAATCGCTATGACTCTTCCAGAACTGATGGGGGCAGTATACGCCATATAGCTTTACAGTCCATGCCTACATTCAGAGCGAGGGGGTGACGAGGAAGTAGAACTACACATGGCTGCCTGCTAAAGACCACATTCAGAACCAGTCACGGCCGCACTTTTGGCCAGAAAATAGATCTGCTAGCAATATTATTTTTTGTCTGTTTATTAATTGCTTTTAACTTGTTCCGAATTGCTTCTGAACCGTCCGTGCTCCGTGCTTCCAAACCACAGCGGTTGGGGTGCGTTTGATTTATTGTACTGGGACGTTTGATTTTTCCACAACTGGACCACAGACGTCAAAAAACGCTGTTTGCACCAGAACAGGACAAACAATAAATGAAACCAACAAAATTCCACACGTTCTTGTGGTCGGCTCAAATGCTGTCAGCATGATTTAAATAGTAAATATTTAAATAGTTTATTGAGTTTATTGCGGAAGTTGATCAACCAAACATAGGTAAAGAGGAAAAGAGAAAAAATATAAGTAATAATCTGTTGATAGAAATGTTATTCTATATGCAAATATTTTAATAAAGTGTTTCTTGTTTAAGTACATGGGATCTTAGGATTTTATTTTCTTTTACCTTGGTATCGACTTTGGTATCATGTAATTTTACTAGTATTGGCACCGACTACTGAATTTTTGGTATTGTGACATTCCTATACATGACTGTACTGAGTGTGTATATGGTACACACACATATATATATATACATATATATATATATATATATATACATATATATACACACACACACACCTTACTGTAGTGTGTGTTTATACGGTATACATGACTGTAGTGTGTGTGTGTGCGTGTGTGTACACGGTATATATACCTGACAGTGGTGGTCTGTGTCCAGTCCGTCCCACAGACTCATGAATTGAGCCTTCATCATGGCCGTGGCTTCATGGTCTGAACTGGACCGACTCCTCAGGAATGAGTCTGTTTCAACATGGAGTCAACATTTAAAGGGACAGTGTAACATTTATTATCCATCAGCTGATCATAAAGGGACAGTTTAACATTTATCCATCAGCTGATGATAAAGAGACATGTCAACATTTATTTTACATCAGCTGATGATAAAGGGACAGTTCAACATTTATTTTACATCAGCTGATGATAAAGGGACAGTTCAACATTTATTATCCATCAGATGATCATAAAGGGACAGTTCAACATTTATTTTACATCAGCTGATCATAAAGGGACAGTTCAACATTTATTATCCATCAGATGATCATAAAGGGACAGTTCAACATTTATTTTACATCAGCTGATCATAAAGGGACAGTTCAACATTTATTTTACATCAGCTGATCATAAAGGGACAGTTCAACATTTATTTTACATCAGCTGATCATAAAGGGACAGTTCAACATTTATTTTACATCAGCTGATCATAAAGGGGCAGTTCAACATTTATTATCCATCAGCTGATCATAAAGGGACAGTTCAACATTTATTTTACATCAGCTGATCATAAAGGGACAGTTTAACATTTATTTTACATCAACTGATCATAAAGGGACAGTTTAACATTTATTATCCATCAGCTGATCATAAAGGGACAGTTCAACATTTATTATCCATCAGCTGATCATAAAGGGACAATTCAACATTTATTTTACATTAGTTGATCATAAAGGGACAGTTTAACATTTATTTTACATCAGCTAATCATAAAGGGACAGTTCAACATTTATTTTACATCAGCTGATCATAAAGGGACAGTTCAACATTGATTATCCATCAGCTGATCATAAAGGGACAGTTTAACATTTATTTTACATCAGCTGATCATAAAGGGACAGTTCAACATTTATTATCCATCAGCTGATCATAAAGGGACAGTTTAACATTTATTTTACATCAGCGGATCATAAAGGGACAGTTCAACATTTATTATCCATCAGCTGATCATAAAGGGACAGTTTAACATTTATTTTACATCAGCTGATCATAAAGGGACAGTTCAACATTTATTATCCATCAGCTGATCATAAAGGGACAGTTCAACATTTATTTTACATCAGCTGATCATAAAGGGACAGTTCAACATTTATTATCCATCAGCTGATCATAAAGGGACAGTTCAACATTTATTATCCATCAGCTGATCATAAAGGGACAGTTCAACATTTATTTTACATTAGTTGATCATAAAGGGACAGTTTAACATTTAATGTACATCAGCTGATCATAAAGGGACAGTTTAACATTTATTATCCATCAGCTGATCATAAAGGGACAGTTCAACATTTAATGTACATCAGCTGATCATAAAGGGACAGTTCAACATTTAATGTACATCAGCTGATCATAAAGGGACAGTTCAACATTTATTTTACATCAGCTGATCATAAAGGGACAGTTCAACATTTATTATCCATCAGCTGATCATAAAGGGACAGTTTAACATTTATTTTACATCAGCTGATCATAAAGGGACTGTTTAACATTTAATGTACATCAGCTGATCATAAAGGGACAGTTCAACATTTATTTTACATCAGCTGATCATAAAGGGACTGTTTAACATTTAATGTACATCAGCTGATCATAAAGGGACAGTTCAACATTTACTATCCATCAGCTGATCATAAAGGGACAGTTCAACATTTATTTTACATCAGCTGATCATAAAGGGACAATTCAACATTTATTTTACATTAGTTGATCATAAAGGGACAGTTCAACATTTATTTTACATTAGCTGTTCATAAAGGGACAGTTCAACATTTATTTTACATCAGCTGATCATAAAGGGACAGTTCAACATTGATTATCCATCAGCTGATCATAAAGGGACAGTTCAACATTTATTTTACATCAGCTGATCATAAAGGGACAGTTCAACATTTATTATCCATCAGCTGATCATAAAGGGACAGTTTAACATTTATTTTACATCAGCTGATGATAAAGGGACAGTTCAACATTTACTTTACATTAGTTGATCATAAAGGGACAGTTCAACATTTATTATCCATCAGCTGATCATAAAGGGACAGTTCAACATTTAATATACATCAGCTGATCATAAAGGGACAGTTCAACATTTATTTTACATCAGCTGATCATAAAGGGACAGTTCAACATTTATTATCCATCAGCTGATCATAAAGGGACCGTTCAACATTTATTTTACATCAGCTGATCATAAAGGGACAGTTCAACATTTACTATCCATCAGCTGATCATAAAGGGACAGTTCAACATTTATTATCCATGGATGCTGATGTGATTGACAGGTGTGTTTGTGTGCGTGTGGGCGTGTCTCACCTATCTCATCGACGAAGATGATTGACGGCTGCAGTTTGACAGCCAATGTGAAGACAGCAGCAGCCAGCTTCTGGGACTCTCCGTACCATTTGTCCGTCAGCGTGCTCGGCTGTAGGTTGATGAAACGAAACCCCGCCTCTTTGGCCGTTGCCTTGGCGATCAGCGTTTTACCGCAGCCAGGGGGTCCATACAGCAGCACGCCTGTTACCATGGCAACAGTTGGGGGTTATGATCAATACTCCTTTTTCTTTCCTTCCTTCTTTTTCACTTTTCTTCCTTCCTCATTCATTCCCTTTTCCCTTCCGTCCTTTCTTCCTTCCTTACCTCAGTGCTACCTATATTTCATTGTTATGCTTCTTTACTGTCTTCTTTCCTTAACTCCTCCATCCTGCCTTATGCTTCTGTCATATCCTTCCTTCCTTGCATGCTTATTTTCTTTCCTCATTTCCTCTGTTCTCATCCTGAAGGACCGTCACGTTCAGGTTCATCTTAAAGCTGACTGGTTATTGATCAAACTGATCGAAGGTCAGTCTCTGAGTCTCTGACCTTTGGGGGGCTGCAGCAGTCTGGATCCCTGGAACAGGTGTCTCTTCTGAACAGGTAAGATGACCGTCTCCTTTAACTCTGTGATCACCTCGTCCAGACCAGCAATGTCCCTCCATGTGATCTGCGTGCACGCACACACACACACACACACACACACACACACACACACACACACACGTATATTTGTTCTATGTTTGTTTGACCTTGAATTAAAGCCTGACAGACATGATTCAGGGTTTTATTTCTGTCTGTGTTTCAGGCGGTTGATATGTTCACACTGTTAACGGGGAAATATCAGGTTACGCTACGCTAACTGATGTTATTTACGATATTTTATCAAATGTAACGTAGTAAATGTTTCAGAAATTGAGTTTGTTGTTTTATTTTATTCAGACGTAATTTAAAATTTCCTTTATTAAAAATAGTCTCAGTTCGGACGTGTCGACCGTTCTCCACATTACCTCTAACTCCTCAGATATCAGCATGCTAACGTTAGCTCCATCAGTTAGCTACACAACAGTTCCACCTGTGGCTGTAAATACTTTGTAACAACTACTGTCTACGTACGACCTGATCTGTGAGCTGCAACCTGTTATAATTTAGTGATAAAACTTAGGTTAGCTTGAGGTTATATTTGAACAGACGAACAGGCTGTGAAACCGACTCCTGCCTCTTTGAATGTTTAATTTTACCGTTACGCTGCATCCCCTACATGTGTTTAGCTCAGCGCCTTCATCCTTTTCTGACAGTTAGAGCTGCAACGATGGGTCAGTTCATTGAGTAGACACAGGAAAGAAAATAATTTGCCAACTTTATGATAATCGATGAATCCTTTCAGTCATTTTACAGGCTAACATTTCAACATTTGCAAGTTCCAGCTTAATAAAGTTGCAGCGTTTGCTGTTTTCTTTGTTATTTATGACTGTAAATGAACCCTCTCCAGGTTTTGGACTGGTGAGTGGACAAAAGACGAATGACTAATAACTTATCGTGAAACTAATCTGCAGATGAATTGATGATGAGAATAATGGTTAGTCGCAGTTTTACAGTTGATCTCAGCCCTGGTGTCCCTCAGGGCTCTGCTTTAGCTCCTCTGGTGGACATGATGTTTAATTAAATGTCTTCAGTCTGCAGTCAAGGTGTCAAAGCTCTGGACATCAGCCTGCTGCTTCACTGTCAAACTTAGTTTTATTTATTCTACCTTTGTCTGAGTCTTAGTTCCTCAACATGTGTCATATTTCTGTGTCCTCTTTTCCACTGAGCCCTTTAACCGCTTTTCTGGAGATGACACATATCTGACAGTAAATAACAGAACGTACCTGCATGCTGAGCGGGTCCACCAGGTGAGCGGCAATGCTCATCTCATATTCAGACAACTTCACGTTTTTAACTCCGATCTGACGCATCAGCTTCTCAGCCTGAGGGAGACAAAACCAAAGACAGGTGTGAGACAGACAGGTCACTGAGACAGGCCCATGCAGTGGTTGCTGGAGCTCTCAGTCGTCATCACATGATCTTCATCAGCACATGGAAATTAACAGGAGAGCAAACTGCATCTGCTGAGGAAGAGCCTGGAACTTTGTGGTTGGTGCAATAACAGACGTTCTGGAAATGTTGCTCTCCTCCTATTGGTCAGCAGGACACACATCTGCGTCTCTGACTGGAAAACACTTCTAAGAGAATTCTGCCTATCTGTCTAGCAGGGATGCATGATACACATCAGTCTGATAAATTATCAGCTGCTAACGGGACATTTTTATGAATATGCATTTTTCCGCTAATACACATCAGTCTGATAAATTATCAGCTGCTAACGGGACATTTTTATGAATATGCATTTTTCCGCTAATTAGGATTGAAGCTGATAAAATGAAGCCAGACTGCTTTCACTGACTTAACAAGGGGCAGCATCTACACACCGACACAGTGGACGGAGCTACATGTGCCTTTACACTTCAGCCCCGACAAAACGTAGCAAAGTGTTTATTCAAAGAAAACAGTAGTGTGTTAAACACACTGTTGTGTTACAGAAGTGAACTGGCTTTAAGTGTGGAGGAGTTTAATTCAATTAAAAAGCTTTATTTGAATGAGATACGAACGCTGACATCACCAGAACAGGTGTGAAGTATATTTAAAAACTATAAATACAATACTGGCAAAAACAAGACAAAACACCTCGAAGCGTGCCCCTGCTGTTTAAGCCCCGCCCCCTCCCCATCTCACCTGTTTCTGAGCCTCCACCTTCTGCTTCCTGGTGGGGTCGATGGCGTCCACCATCCACTTGATGGTGAAGTAGGTGACAGCTCCGAATATGGTGAGGCGGAAGAGCAGGCCGATGACCTCGTTCCTGCCCAGAGGACGGGCAATGTTTTCAGCCGGGACCTCTCTCAGCACCATCGTCAAGGTCAGAGGTCACAGGAAGTACACAGGAAGTACACGCAGGGCTGCAGAGGAACGACAACACACTGAAGTTTTCTCTCTCCAATAAAACTGAAACAAATTGTCATAAAATCATCAATTTAATGATCCGAATCAGAGCAAAGAAACATTTTTTTCACAAAATAAATTCATACATATGTTTCTGACCAAATGTTAAAGACAAGTTAGTTAATATTAAACTGGATGCTGAAGAATAATCAATAAGTTAATGTCAATTTCAGTTTAATAAAGTGAACTACTTTTACTTTTGGAGACAGGCCGAATTAAAAAGCAGCTCCTGGTGAGTAGTTTCTGATCTCCAGTTATGATCTGACAGCTTTGTGTTGATGATAAGACGCAGGGAAATCGTAAAATTAAAGATTTTTAAACGGAGTTTGGTGAGCCGATCTTTTGGTCTCGGACCGTCTCTGATTAGACAGAAACTTATGTTTGATCGGAGCCGATTTGAACAGCACTCCTGCTGAATCATCTCTGACGTCACACCATCATTTTGTAGTTTCGTCTTTGAAACATCGACAGAACAAACTGTAAATTACCAAAGTTTTGATCAGAGTCTGGCGGGACGCTGCTGTCGGAGACGGGTTCCGTCACACACCGGCTCTGTCAATGACACTGAGCTTCACTTTCACTTTTCCCACAGAAAACTACCGGACCCGGTCCTGAAACCCTGCAGGTCCCCGGACCACAGTTTGGGACCCTTCAGTGTTAAAACCGAAAGGACTTTTGTGTGCTAGCTACTAACTTTAGCATTAGCTTGACCTTCTCGCCCCCCCGGCGGGAACAGAGCGGCTCCTCACCGGACAAACCGGCAGATATCACCGCCGGTAACTCACCGCGGAGCGTCGACTCCTCCGTCAGAACGGTGACGAGGAAACAAACAGAAAATCTCCGTTTATCCGGTAAAATGTGACAAGCGCTCACCTCCGGTATTCACGTCACGCAGCTGAAACACTTCCTGGGTTTGTTCTTCGGTGGTGTTGGAGCAGTAGCTGGTTTGTTTTCTTCTTCTACTGTGTTTAGCTGTAACAAACTGAGACTCAGTGGCGCCACCTTCAGGGCCGGAGCGGACAATATTAAAATGATGTCTAATGTTAAACAACATAAATCACCTGTAAACAACAACATCAACAACACAGGACTCTAAAAGACCCTCTTATTTTTTCTGGGGACCAACATGTGTCAGTGTGTCCCATGTATTTAATAAGATTATATGATGCTAAGTAATATAATATGATATGAAAATATATATTAAAAAAGTCTGAACATAATTAATAATCTGATTATATGAGGAGTAACATGTGTCAATGTACTGTTGGATTTTATCATCACAGTAATGTAGTTCATATATTAATAAATTAATATAACAATAATAATAATTATTATTATTATTACTATTGTGTAACATAATAAAATAACATTTTCTATTAACGGAGCTGGCTCCCCTCCTGTGATATGAACACCATTAACACAAATATCAAAACCTTTATAAAAAAAAAAACATATATGTTTTCAGCTTAAATATCTTTTTTTTTCTGTGCTGAGACATAAAAAATATTTCAACCCCAAACACTTTATAATTAAAATATATTGTCTGGACTAAACATATTTGTTTATGTATATATAACATAAATATAACATTAAAAATATATATAATAAAAAATAAAATAAAAACGATTGCTAATCCTCATCCTGAGTAACTGAGGTTTGAGTTCAACTGATCTTTGTTTTACTTCAATTTCTAAATAAAATCCTATTTCTTTTAATTATTTCTATGACTTATTATTATTATATTAAGAGTGTTTGATTTCAGTAAAGGTTTAGAAATGTGTATTTTAAGATTTGTGAATATAGAATTATTCCAGAATTATAATTAAATGAATTAAAAACATGAACAAACACATTTAGTTTAGTGAAGGTACACGTCCGCACCGGCAGGTGGCGCTGTAACACAACTCATAACCATCTGAACTGAGGACTTCAGGTCTGAACGTCTGCTACTATGAACAGGAAGTGATTTATAAACATTTACAGATCTGTTTTAAACTCTGTTCGAGTCTTCAGCTGTTAAACACATTAAATCATATCAAATAATAATCTATAAAATGTGTGACACGTAATAAGACGTCACACACTGTGCCATGTGAGCCGCTCCAGATGTGCAGCGGCTCTCGGGGCCCGGAGGGTTTGTTACGTAACGTCAGCGACACTCTGCGGGTTGCCAGGTTGTGACTGAAGATCCTCTCTGATGTTCCCTTGATGTTTCTGTGATTGATGTTGTAAAGGCGGGGGATAAACAGACCGGAACCTGGCAACCCCGCGTGCTGACAGGATGCGTTTGGTTCTGTGAGTCCAGCTAGCGGCTAACAGTTAGCATCGTCAAGTCAGGCGGAGTGACGCAACAACAGGATATGACGGGTTTTCCAGAATAAAAGCACAGTACGTCATCCAGTGTACTTTTTTTTATAGGGTATCTTTATCATGTAAATATTTACAGTCTGAGTAAACAGATAAATATTAATGAAAGATCGAATAACCATAGATAAAAAAAATTACAAAAATGAAACGTGTACCTGAATAATTACATTACTCTGAAAATAAAACCAAACAGAATAGAAAAAAATAATAAAACACAAAGATAAATAAATAAACAAATACTGAGCTTCTGATTTAAACGTAAATATCCATTTTTCTGTGTTGTGGCAAAAAAAAAAAAAAAACATTAAAAAGATAAAAAATAAAATAAAACGTTCATATTTTGACATAGATTTGTTTTAATGACGATAAACGATGATGAATTATTATAGATGACTCTAAAGTCATTAAAATGAGCTGCAACATTAAAATGATCAACACACTCTGTCACACGTTCAGCATGAACGCAGAAACCACCTGCGCTGCACCTGTGACACAATCCAAAGGTTAAAAAACCTGCTCCCAAAATCCAGAAATATCGACTTTCAGAGTTCAGAATCATTTCTGTTTATCAACACGACTGTCTTTATACAGACATGACAAATCCCTTCACAGTGGAGTACAATAAAAATAAGTTTTTCATTACTGAATAAATATCTAAAAAAAAAATTTAAAAAAAGATTAAAAATACTGAGACACTTATGTTAAATTATGATTTACTTTAGCCCACTGTTTGCTTTCTATGTAAAAGCAAGCATTATTATTATTATACACAATAATGATAATAAATTAAAGAAAAATACTTGCCAGGAGAAAGCGGTGGTAAAAATGTGTGTCTTACGGTTTATGTGTGTCATTTGTGTTAATTTTTATTCATATTTATTATTATCACAGATGTGAGTCTACCTGTGGAAATATTAGTTTTGTTTTATAAAATACAAAATAAGCTAAATAAATAATGCTCTTCCGCAGCCTCGGGGGTTTATCCAAATCAAAGCTTTGAGTCAGAGTCTTATTTTGAAGGCGCTGAGCGGATGTGTCTCTTGTCTCTACCTTGTCTCCGTGTCCGTCTCTTGTCTCTTTCTCCGCATCGGAGAGATTTTCTCTCCGCCGATTCGCGTCCAATCACGGCGGCTCTGCTGCACACCGAGGCCGGGAACAGTCCGACTGGATCCATCCGCCGTCCGGAGGTCTGGAGCTCAGCCGAGGATACAGCCGCGGATGGTTGTGTCTCCAGGCGGGGGACCTGGCAGCCCGGGCCCGCAGCGGGAGCAGGGAGGAGGCCCCGACGCCCCCTTGTTCTGACCCAGAAAACAGCACCGACAGCCGGCCTGCCTGTCAACTAGAAGGCCGGTTAGCTGCTGGCCTCTTCGGAGCTCGCAGGGAGGCTCCCGGGGAGCCCCGTTAACGGGATCGTTTGCATCCCACCGGACTTATTTTGGTTCTAATTACCGATCACACGGACCCGTCCGCACTGACGGATTGTAACAGCGACCTTCTGGAAACCCGGGAGCTGGCGGCTAGCTAGCTCCAGGCTAGCTGTCCCAGTTAGCTTCTCTCCCCGGTAACCAGACAGCGGAGGCTCCGGAGCGGGGAACGGAGGAGCGCGGTCGGTCTCCAAGTACCTTCTCATCGTTTCTACGGACCTCACCGGAGACACCGATCATGGCTGCTGCCTTAATCAAGGAGATCGTGAGCCGAAATAAAAGACGCTACCAGGAGGACGGCTTCGACCTGGACCTGACCTGTATCCTTTCACTGTTCGACACTTGTACTGCCATTTACCTGCTCTCCGTTAGCCCGCTGCGCTGTGCAGGACTCCGTTTAAATATATTGAAATTTAATGACGCCGCCCGTGTCGGCCGACAGGCTGCTCATATAAATCACGACTTTATGACAGATAGAGCCGCTCATCCTATCGGCGTGCATGCAGCCGTTAAACAACCAAACTACGGTGTAATAATCACGTCTTTAAGAAGCAGTGCAGCGCTGCGGGATCTGGAGTCTGAATCGATGTCAGCGGCGTCCACAGCAAACTGTTACACGTTAACTAATCCTAAAAATGCCTTTAGTGTCATAAAATGCTCCTTACAGGGTGATGTTGGTCTGATTTTCAGCTGTTTGGAGCAGCTGGTAGAATACTCTCAGGTTTACGGGAATATATGTTGACATTTTGACAGTTTGCCTTAAATTGGCAGTTTTTCAAACGGAGTTCGGAGCGCAGGCTGCAGGAGACGGGGACTGAATGGGACTAGCTGACGTTAGCAGACGTTTGTCTCCAGTCTGTCTTTAATGATGTGGTCCAGATGTTTTTGGATCATCTCTCAACAGGATTTCCGGTCCGGTCTTTTACGGCTCGGCAGAAAAACGTTTTTATTCGCTCGTGAGTTGTTTTTATGTTCTGTTTTTATTTGAGGGAGCAGATGCTAACAGGCTAAGCTAACAGTGGTGTCGGTGGCGTTGCATCAGTCCGGAGAGCTAACGTTAGCACACCGAGACACACTTTAATAGCTACTGTTCTAGTAATATTATAGTAATTACTAAAACAGTGATTTTATTATATTAACAGTAATTATTAGCTGCAACTGCAACTAACGATTATTTTCATCGTTGATTAATCTGCCCTTTATTTTCTTGATCAATCGATTATTGGTTTTGGCAATAAAATAAAACAGGTTCACGTCATCATCACTGATGACAAAGAAAAGCGTCACTTTCTCACATTTGAGAATCATATCATGTATATTAATTATGCTGCCCCACAGTTTAGATTCACGTGTGGTATCTGAGGCATTTCTTTATGTTCTGGTTGGAGCTGATAAATGTGTCAGCTCTGATTTAATAAAACCCAGCAGGTGGTCTTACATCACTTCCTGTTGGTGTTTGCAGCTTCCTCAGAGACTCCTCACACATCTGGATCACAACTGGTTCAGTGTGCTGCATCAACACGAACAAGATTTGAACACCTCTGAGTTTAACATCAAAACAAATACAACAGATACAACAACTGTCACCTCAAATCAGTCTGTACAACAGGAACCACAATCACACAACACTGTCAGGTCGATTATCAGTTGTACTATTGGTATATTATTGGTATATTATCAGTTGTGTTATTGGTGTATTTTTCTGTATTTTGTATAGTTTCAGTGTTTATGGATTTATGTGAAACTGATGTTTTCTTGAGAGACTGGTTTGCTGTATCTGGTGGTTGAGTTGCTGTATCTGCTGGTTGTGTTGCTGTACCTGATGGTTGAGTTGCTGTATCTGGTGGTTGTGTTGCTGTATCTGATGGTTGAGTTGCTGTATCTGATGGTTGAGTTGCTGTATCTGATGGTTGAGTTGCTGTATCTGATGGTTGAGTTGCTGTATCTGATGGTTGAGTTGCTGTATCTGGTAGTCGTGTTGCTGTATCTGATGGTTGAGTTGCTGTATCTGCAGGTTGTGTTGCTGTATCTGCAGGTTGTGTTGCTGTATCTGATGGTTGTGTTGCTGTACCTGGTGGTTGAGTTGCTGTATCTGGTGGTTGAGTTGCTGTATCTGATGGTTGTGTTGCTGTATCTGCAGGTTGTGTTGCTGTATCTGCTGGTTGAGTTGCTGTATCTGATGGTTGAGTTGCTGTATCTGATGGTTGAGTTGCTGTATCTGGAGGTTGTGTTGCTGTATCTGATGGTTGTGTTGCTGTATCTGATGGTCGTGTTGCTGTATCTGATGGTCGAGTTGCTGTATCTGATGGTTGAGTTGCTGTATCTGGTGGTTGTGTTGCTGTATCTGGTGGTCGTGTTGCTGCGTCTGCTGGTGGTGTTGCTGCGTCTGCTGGTGGTGTTGCTGCGTCTGCTGGTGGTGTTGCTGCGTCTGATGGTCGTGTTGCTGCGTCTGATGGTCGTGTTGCTGCGTCTGATGGTCGTGTTGCTGTATCTGCTGGTTGTGTTGCTGTATCTGATGGTTGAGTTGCTGTATCTGGTGGTTGTGTTGCTGTATCTGGTGGTCGAGTTGCTGTATCTGGTGGTCGAGTTGCTGTATCTGGTGGTCGAGTCGCTGTATCTGATGGTCGAGTTGCTGTATCTGATGGTCGTGTTGCTGTATCTGATGGTCGTGTTGCTGCATCTGCTGGTGGTGTTGCTGCATCTGCTGGTGGTGTTGCTGTGTCTGATGGTTGTGTTGCTGTGTCTGGTGGTTGAGTTGCTGTATCTGGTGGTCGTGTTGCTGTATCTGGAGGTTGAGTTGTTGTATCTGATGGTTGTGTTGCTGTATCTGCTGGTTGAGTTGCTGGTGGTTGTGTTGCTGAATCTTATGGTTTAGTTGCTGTATCTTATGGTTGAGTTGCTGTATGTGGTGGTTGTGTCGCTGTATCTGATGGTTGTGTTGCTGTATCTGATGGTTGTGTTGCTGTATCTGGTGGTTGAGTTGCTGGTGGTTGTGTTGCTGTATCTGCTGGTCGTGTTGCTGTATCTTATGGTTGAGTTGCTGTATGTGGTGGTTGTGTCGCTGTATCTGATGGTTGTGTTGCTGTATCTGATGGTTGTGTTGCTGTATCTGGTGGTTGAGTTGCTGGTGGTTGTGTTGCTGTATCTTATGGTTGTGTTGCTGTATCTTATGGTTGAGTTGCTGTATGTGGTGGTTGTGTTTCTGTATCTGGTAGTCGTGTCGCTGTACCTGATGGTTGTGTTGCTGTATCTGATGGTTGAGTTGCTGTATCTGATGGTCGTGTTGCTGTATCTGATGGTCGTGTTGCTGTATCTGATGGTCGTGTTGCTGTATCTGATGGTCGTGTTGCTGTATCTGATGGTCGAGTTGCTGTATCTGATGGTCGTGTCGCTGTATCTGATGGCCGAGTTGCTATATCTGGTGGTTGTGTTGCTGTATCTGGAGGTTGTGTTGCTGTATCTGGTGGTTGTGTTGCTGTATCTGGAGATTGTGTTGCTGTATCTGATGGTTGAGTTGCTGTATCTGATGGTTGAGTTGCTTGAGTTGCTGTATCTGATGGTTGAGTTGCTTGAGTTGCTGTGTCTGGTGGTCGAGTTGCTGTATCTGGTGGTTGAGTTGCTGTATCTGCTGGTTGTGTTGCTGTACCTGATGGTTGAGTTGCTGTATCTGGTGGTTGTGTTGCTGTATCTGATGGTTGAGTTGCTGTATCTGATGGTTGAGTTGCTGTATCTGGTGGTTGTGTTGCTGTATCTGATGGTTGAGTTGCTGTATCTGATGGTTGAGTTGCTGTATCTGGTAGTCGTGTTGCTGTATCTGATGGTTGAGTTGCTGTATCTGCAGGTTGTGTTGCTGTATCTGCAGGTTGTGTTGCTGTATCTGATGGTTGTGTTGCTGTACCTGGTGGTTGAGTTGCTGTATCTGGTGGTTGAGTTGCTGTATCTGATGGTTGTGTTGCTGTATCTGCAGGTTGTGTTGCTGTATCTGCTGGTTGAGTTGCTGTATCTGATGGTTGAGTTGCTGTATCTGATGGTTGAGTTGCTGTATCTGGAGGTTGTGTTGCTGTATCTGATGGTCGTGTTGCTGTATCTGATGGTCGAGTTGCTGTATCTGATGGTTGAGTTGCTGTATCTGGTGGTTGTGTTGCTGTATCTGGTGGTCGTGTTGCTGCGTCTGCTGGTGGTGTTGCTGCGTCTGCTGGTGGTGTTGCTGCGTCTGATGGTCGTGTTGCTGCGTCTGATGGTCGTGTTGCTGCGTCTGATGGTCGTGTTGCTGTGTCTGCTGGTTGTGTTGCTGTATCTGATGGTTGAGTTGCTGTATCTGGTGGTTGTGTTGCTGTATCTGGTGGTCGAGTTGCTGTATCTGGTGGTCGAGTTGCTGTATCTGGTGGTCGAGTCGCTGTATCTGATGGTCGAGTTGCTGTATCTGATGGTCGTGTTGCTGTATCTGATGGTCGTGTTGCTGCATCTGCTGGTGGTGTTGCTGCATCTGCTGGTGGTGTTGCTGTGTCTGATGGTTGTGTTGCTGTGTCTGGTGGTTGAGTTGCTGTATCTGGTGGTCGTGTTGCTGTATCTGGAGGTTGAGTTGTTGTATCTGATGGTTGTGTTGCTGTATCTGCTGGTTGAGTTGCTGGTGGTTGTGTTGCTGAATCTTATGGTTTAGTTGCTGTATCTTATGGTTGAGTTGCTGTATGTGGTGGTTGTGTCGCTGTATCTGATGGTTGTGTTGCTGTATCTGATGGTTGTGTTGCTGTATCTGGTGGTTGAGTTGCTGGTGGTTGTGTTGCTGTATCTGCTGGTCGTGTTGCTGTATCTTATGGTTGAGTTGCTGTATGTGGTGGTTGTGTCGCTGTATCTGATGGTTGTGTTGCTGTATCTGATGGTTGTGTTGCTGTATCTGGTGGTTGAGTTGCTGGTGGTTGTGTTGCTGTATCTTATGGTTGTGTTGCTGTATCTTATGGTTGAGTTGCTGTATGTGGTGGTTGTGTTTCTGTATCTGGTAGTCGTGTCGCTGTACCTGATGGTTGTGTTGCTGTATCTGATGGTTGAGTTGCTGTATCTGATGGTCGTGTTGCTGTATCTGATGGTCGTGTTGCTGTATCTGATGGTCGTGTTGCTGTATCTGATGGTCGTGTTGCTGTATCTGATGGTCGAGTTGCTGTATCTGATGGTCGTGTCGCTGTATCTGATGGCCGAGTTGCTATATCTGGTGGTTGTGTTGCTGTATCTGGAGGTTGTGTTGCTGTATCTGGTGGTTGTGTTGCTGTATCTGGAGATTGTGTTGCTGTATCTGATGGTTGAGTTGCTGTATCTGATGGTTGAGTTGCTTGAGTTGCTGTATCTGATGGTTGAGTTGCTTGAGTTGCTGTGTCTGGTGGTCGAGTTGCTGCATGTGGTGGTCGAGTTGCTGTATCTGCTGGTCGTGTTGCTGTGTCTGATGATCGTGTTGCTGTATCTTCTGGTCATGTTGCTGTGTCTGATGATCGTGTTGCTGTATCTGCTGGTCGTGTTGCTGTGTCTGATGATCGTGTTGCTGTATCTGCTGGTCGTGTTGCTGTGTCTGATGATCGTGTTGCTGTATCTGCTGGTCGTGTTGCTGTGTCTGATGGTCGTGTTGCTGTATCTGCAGGTTGTTTTGTCAGTATTTTTATGTGAACATGTGAAGTCGCTCTGAGAGGCTGCAGAGTGTGTGTGTGTGTGTGTGTGTGTGTGTGTGTGTGTGTGTAATGATGACATCATGGCGTTTTACAGGAGAGACGTGTGGACTAGAGGAGCTGAAGGAACAAAGAATCAGAGACGAAGAGGAGGAGGAGAAGGAAGAGTTGCTGGCGTCCTTCTGTCCTCTGATCCGGAGACGTCTCACTCTGTCTCTGTTTCCTGTCTCAATGCTAAGCTAAGCTAACAGGCTACTGTACAGACATCAAAGGACAAGGTGTGATCATGTGACTGAGTGTTAAATTCTTCCTGTTATCCTCACAGCTCTTCAGCTGCATGCTGGGAAATGTAGGAAACACTGACTGATTAAAATCAGGTTGTTTCTCAGAGCTGTTACAAAAATTGATCTTTAACCAGTCGATCAGATATTTATCCGAACATCATAGCGATGGGTTTCCCCGCCGAGCGTCTGGAGGGAGTATACAGGAACAACATTGACGACGTCGTGCGGTGAGACAACCTCACGTGTTGTGGTTCATCAGTTTACTTCCTGCTGATCTGTGTCTGTTTAATCTCACCTTTGTTTTCTGTCTCTGTCTGTCTGTCTGTCTCAGGTTTTTGGACTCAAAACACAAGAATCACTACAAGATCTACAATCTGTAAGTGTCTGATTTTTATAAAGTTTAAGTTATTTTTGGTCAGACGTCCTCGGTGCTGGAAAGTTACTACATTTACTTTAGTACAGTTTGAAGTATTCTTACTTTACTCGAGTATCTGCACTTTCTGGTACTTTAGACATCTCCTCTCGCTGTGACACAGGTCAGTTTGGAGGACTCTGTCACTGGTTGGTGTAACATCTGTCTGTCTGTTTGTCCACAGATGTGCAGAGCGTCATTATGACACGTCAAAGTTCAACTGTCGAGGTGAGTCACCGAGAATGCAGACTGACACAGTAAAGTCTTTTATGTTGGCGCCTCGCCAAGTCAAACTGCGCTGCGCTCATTCGTGTTTCTGTCACCTGTCTAAATGCGGCGAGTCGGCTGAGATGGAGTCGGGCGCTGTCCACCTCCACACCGTGTGCGGTGACATCAGCGACGTGTTTGGTTAAAAAGCGTCATAAATAAGGAAGTTTCATCTCTAGTTAAAAACAGACTGAGAGGAAATACGAGACTTTAAAGGTTAACGTCATCTTTTAAGGTGGAACATTTTCTTACATGTCACTCAATGCATGACTTCATTTCATGAATCAGGTAACAACACTTAAATGTCGATACTCAGATCGTTCCTTTTGTTTTTATGCTTCGGCGCCGGCGGCAGCTGCAGCTACAGTTTTGTTTTCAGGTTGTCCGACCATCCCATCCTCATGAGCGCAGTATCTCAAAAACACCTTGAGGGAGTTTCCTTAAATTTGGCACAAACATCCACCTGGACTCAACGATGAGCTAGGTGATAGTTCTGGTTATAGTCTCTCTTGATGACATGCTGTTGTGCTGATTGGACCTTCAAACCTTAAAAATCTTTAAAAAGTTCAAGCGGATTCTTGGAACTTTATAAATAGATATTACATTTCCTCATTTGGAGAAAAATAAGGGCGGAGCTTTGTTCGGTGAGCTTAAGCAGCGTCACACCAACAGTCCGCTGCTGAGACATTTTATCATCGCAGCAGCAAGCTGTCAGAAGTTAAAGACAGCTTGAACGAGGTCGCCATGTTGGATGGAGACACAAACTGCTGTGCTGAGCTGACACACTGAGTCAGACTGAGTCAAGCCGAGTCTCTGTCCTGTCTGTGTCTCTGTCAGTCGCTCAGTACCCGTTCGAGGACCACAACCCGCCCCAGCTGGAGCTGATCAAGCCGTTCTGCGAGGACCTGGATCAGTGGCTCAGCGAAGATGAGCAGCACGTCGCTGCCATCCACTGCAAGGCGGGAAAAGGTCGCACTGGCGTCATGATCTGCGCCTACCTGCTGCACCGAGGCAAGTTCCAGGAGGCTCAGGAAGCCCTGGACTTCTATGGGGAGGTCCGCACCCGTGACAAGAAGGTAACAGTGATGTCAGCATTTGAGATGAAGCAGAACCAGAGACAGTCGCTGAGTTCTGTCTGGAAACAAACACCTGGATGAGTTATATTTCTCTGTGTGTGTGTGTGTGTGTGTGTGTGTGTGTGTGTGTGTGTTCGTTCAGGGCGTGACCATCCCCAGTCAGCGGCGTTATGTCATCTACTACAGCTTCCTGCTGAGGAACCAGCTCCTGTACAAACCTGTCGCCCTGCTCTTCCACAAGATGCTTTTTGAAACCATCCCCATGTTCACCGGAGGCACCTGCAGTAAGTTTGTCTGTCTGTCTGTCTGTTTCGGTGTCAGACTTCAGACAGACAGTTAACTGGTCGATGTGTTTGTGGTGCAGATCCTCAGTTTGTGGTGTACCAGCTGAAGGTGAAGATCCACACCTCTAACCCTGCCCACACCCGACGGGAAGACAAACTGATGTTGTTCGAGTTCCCGCAGCCACTCCCTGTCTGCGGAGACATCAAGGTGGAGTTCTTCCACAAGCAGAACAAGATGATGAAGAAGGTGAGGAGGAGGGTCAGTAGTGCAACATGTTCTTCACCTGTCTCAGAGTGCTGGTTGAACCTCTTCTGTCCTTCCAGGAAAAGATGTTCCACTTCTGGGTCAACACGTTTTTCATACCGGGGCCAGAGGAGAACCTTGTCAAACTGGAGAACGGCAGTGCCGGGACGCCACGGGAACCGGCCGACAGAATGCAGCAGAATCCGGGGATGATGATGATGACGACTACGACGATGATGATGGGAGGAGAAACCAACGACAGAGACTTCCTGGTTCTCACTCTGACCAAGAACGACCTAGACAAGGCCAACAAAGACAAGGCCAACAGGAACTTCTCCCCGAACTTCAAGGTAAAACATTTATGTTGGCTTCACCGTTCAGCCCGAGAAAAACACAGGATGTTGGGGGCGGGACTCTCCAGGCCATTAATGTCGGCATAGTGTCCAGTGATCACATATTGTCATATTTCACCAGACACAGTATGAAATGACTGCGTACTGCTGGAGAGTACTTTCTGTAGACAGTAAAGTTTGATCCACCAGGGCCTTCAGCAATCTGATGACCTCACCTAAACATACAGTTACTGGTAGCGACGGGCTGCGGCTTTACAGAAGGCGGTGCCTCCAGCCGCCATCACCGTCAGCAGGTTTCCACATCGCTGCATGATTATACTCTAACGGTCGACCTGTTTTTATCGTCTGCTTCAGGTGAAACTGTATTTTACCAAGACGGTAGAGGAAGGAGCGAACTGTGACGCCAGCAGCACGTCGGCCTCGGTGACGCCGGACGTCAGCGACAACGAACCGGATCACTACCGCTACTCGGACACAACGGACTCGGACCCGGAGAACGAGCCGTTTGAAGATGACCATCACAATCAGATCACAAAAGTCTGACACACACACACATACACACACTGTCTCACACACACACATACAGATATATATGTGTATATATATATATTCAGTATGTTTACACACTCATGAGCCCGTTACTGAGACTAGCCTGTTGTTAGCGAACGGGATGATGTAACCAATGGACCACGGCTGATCTGTGGGACTCACAGAGCTCAGATCAGTTTATAAGACCCCACCCCCCACCCACCCACCCCACCCCCCATCTTCTGCTCAATGCACAGCTGGACAATCACATGGTGAGGAGGGCGGGGATTAACGTGTGGGCGGGGCCAGGCCGGGCAAACGCACGGCGAATGGACAATGAGACAGATGAATGGACAGACAGGAGATTTTAAAAAATAAAAGAGTAAAACTTGAATATAAACAAACTGAAAGACAAGTAGACTTCTTTAGTGACTACACCAAGATGTTTGTTGGATAAATACCCACAACCCCTGTGTGTCCTTCCTTCCTTTCTTCCTTCCTGACCAGTTGTAGGAAACTTTATACCGACCAATTTTATTTTTCCATTTCTTCAATCTTCAGTTGTGTTAAGCTGTTTCTGAGAGCTGACACTTCTCTCTGTGTGTGTGCGCACGTCCAACTTTTCAGCCCAAATTTACAAACCTTACTTTTTTTTTTTTTTTTTTTGGAACTCGTCTCAGACGTCGCAGGTTTCTGAAGGCCAGTTATGATATCTGCAAATTTCAGCTAAATTATATCTGCACTTAAAATCAGGAAGTCATTATGTTGCAGAGTTTCTCTTGTCACGTTTAACTGGGACTGAAATTTGGACGCTGAGGGACACTTAACTATGAAACCAGATTAATGATGACTATAAAGAACCATCACACCTATACTTCAGATGGGGCTGCTGTGACAGTATTCAGACCGGTTTTATGTTCAGCCAATCAACAGATCAGACCAGTATACTAAATTTTACCACCAGGTGTCACAATTAACTCAGCAGGTGCTCCTGAACTGAGCAAACAGAAAACTGGTGTCTGACGACTGTGCCGCATCACGTAACATCTGTCCACACCTAAATATGATCTGCTGTTACATCACGTAAACAAACCACGTAGTTCTCAGCTGTTAGCTGGAGGTCAGACTGGGAATACTGACACAGTATGAGTTGGATTGAGTGCTGTGACATGGTCGGCGCAGGTTGGTGATGCTGGCGACTTTTTAAATTGTCAAATTGTGTCAAATGGGTTTAATGTCGTACACCGGACCAGACTGGACCAGCAGAATCAGAAATCAACCCAACTCTAGTGCCACTTGAAGAAGGTGAGCCAGTTGTAGGTTCAAATTTTCGTCCTGACAGATTATTGTAGGTTCTTGTACATCAAAACAGAACCCTGGTCTTCAAAAGAAGAACAGACTAAACTGGATAGTGGTGAGTCAGTTTGGATCAGTATCACTTCAGACTTATCCAGAATAGTCTGATCCAGTTTGGACCAGTTAGTCTGAGCTGGTGAGAGCCAGTTTGAGCTGTTTCAGACCGGTCTGAGTTTGTCAGCAGTCTAACTTTGGGCTAAAACTGAATTACAAAGTTCTTTTATCTGTGAAGAGTTTTTACACTTCTTTGATTTTTTTTTTGTGTTGTTGACATTGGAAATTACCAAAGACCTTCTGAGCCCTCCAGACTTACTGTTCCTAGTCCTGAGTCCTGTTTGGACCGAGCTGGACCAGTCTCACTGCTGGTCTTTAGCAGGTTTTGGTCAGGACTGGCTTTGGGACAAGCAGCACACAGAGAGAAGTGACAGTCTGAGGAAGACAATGAAGAAGAGAAACTTCACAATCTGCTGCAACTCTGTCAATCATCTACTGTCGAGAACACAAACAGTACAAACCTACTGTGAACAAATGCTTTTCCGTCTGTCCGTCTTCAGTTTCTCTTCAGCTCTTCAATCAGCTCCTACACCTACAGAAATGTATTTTTGTTATACTCTGACTTATATCCAACATTAAGCTAAACAATAGACAAGCTACACACAGTGTAACCATTCCTTGAGCTATGTAGGCTAACGCACCCCGACACAAGCTACAGCAGAAACCTTCAACTCCAGAGCGCTTGGTTTGATGTGCCTGGGATGCCAGGCGGGTGGGGTTTGCACTTTATAAAGGACAGTTTACTGAATGTTGATGCAAATTTCCAGGCAAGCTCAGTCCATCCAACAAAGCCTGTCTGGCTCCTGTCGTACTGATTAGATCGAGTCCTTTTTATAAAGTTGCCATCTTTGAAGTTTGAGCTCAGAGTTTCTCAGCCTTGGGGTCAGGACCCACTGTGGGTTTGCAGTTGATGTTTCATGGATAAAGATCAGGTACAGATCACTGTCCTCGAGAGTATTTTGGGATCATGGGCCAGATGATGTTGAGGAACCCTTTCTACCAAGGTGAAAGAAGTTTGTTTGAGCGTTTCATTAACTCAGCAGCTGCTGACCAATCAGCTTCCAGCAGGTTTCGTGACCTCAGTCGGTCTTGAGTCAGGAGGTTCAGCCTCTGCTTGTCTTTGGTTTCTGACATTTCAAAAAAAAGGTTGTTGCTTTGTAACTAGTATAGCTCTGTCCATAGACTATTAATCGTTGTACTCGCCACTACTTCTTGGAGACATTTAAGCACTCACATTCTTGCAAACTGAACCTTTAACACCAGGGATGACAGGATCACATTAGCATTACAGCAGGTTCAGGGCTATTCTGTCTGGATTTTACAGAAAAAAATGAACATTAGGGATGCTCCGATTTGTCTTTTAGATTCATAGACTTCATTAGAGCATTAGACATCAAAGGAAACAGGAACTAATCACCAACCGGTTCCTGTTTTTTGGGCTCTTACTGAATGTTGGGGCTTACCTTCTTGTGCAACAAGCTAAAAGAGAAATTCAAAACCTCCTCTAAATGTAAACAGACTTTTGGATGATTATTTTTTGGATGTACCTTCTTATGTCTGCAAAGGAAGCTTCCTCTGCCCCTGCTAGTGTTTATACTGCAAAAATTACCCTTATTGGACTTAAAATGGCAGCGACGTCTGATTGCTGTGCAGTCGAGAACAGGCCATGAGAGCACTATTTAAAGTATTTAAAGTAATTTCTATTAAAAAACAGTCACTTTGCCCAGATTTCATCTGATTGAATGGAGCATCCTTCATGATCTAAAGGAACATCTGCCTTCAGATCGAGTGTGGGTAGAAGTTTTAGTTCTGATGTCTAATTTTCCGTCCTAACATTTGGTGCTACTACCGATCATTGGCTCTGCGTTCGTCCTTATTGATTGTTCATCACAGGTGTCGTATCAAGAGTCTGGGTTGGGTCTTAAAGTTCATGATGTCGACCCTGCGGGCCTTACCAATAGCCTGGTCACACAGGACGTACTTGAAAATAAGAAATCCTCAGCGATTATTCTGAGAAGCTGCAGAGGCAGAAGCACTGATACTGTCATGTGACTCTCGAGATGGTTTGATAGATGGCAGTTCCCGAGCTGACATTCTATCTCGACATTATAATAGAACCTGAACTCAAGGGGTCAAAGGCACACAGCAGCACACTGAAAGGCCAATCGCGGTAATATCAAGCACGACTGGTTACAGTCTTGATGTCCCAAATGTGTCAGAGAACAGGGTTGATCCTGACAGAGCAGGGACGAAGAAGTTTATCTGGGACTCATACGGGACCGATCCCGGTGTCCAGAGGACACTTGGCCATTCTTAGTCCTGACCACAGACTGTGTATAAAGATGGACAACATGACAGCTCACCAAAAGTGAAGCCTAAACATTTACATTGCCCCCTGGTGGCTGGCTGCAGTACAGGTCATAAACCCCGCCCCCTTCATGTTAGTAGATGGGACATGAGGTGCTGCTCACGATAAGTTGGACAGGTGCATGAGCAGGAAATTTTGTTACCGCGGAATTTGCTACTGCGCAGACTCTGGCTCCAAATGACGTCACCAGAACGAAATGGCAGCGACCGTATTCAGAATATTTTAACTTGAGTTCTGTACAGTGGGAGGAGGTGGGGACGCATCATCCATCTTAATAAACAGTCTGTGGTTCCGACGCTCCAAGTTTGAAGCTGTTTACTGAGCCTCTCTTGGTGAAGGTGAAACACGCTGAACAGGAATGACAATCACAAACTAGTAATCTGATGTCCATCTTTATCGCAGATCTAAAGGAGAAAGACCCAGTTCATTAATCATCTGATTGGAAAGCTAAGAAATTCCCCTAAAGACGTAAGTCGTTTTTCTGTTCCTTTATTTCCTCGCAGTGAGGTGTACTGGGCAGATAAAGTACGTTGGTCCCAGACCTCTTAATTGATGACCAAAAACAACCAAGTCAATCACATCTTTGTAGGTAGGATTAAGAGGGGAACGCCATCTTCCAGAGCCAGAAAAACATCCACAAAAATAATAAAAAGCATAGATATGATGTTCATAGCTGGAGGGGTCATTGTTAGTTGACTTCCTCTCTGTGCCGAAGGAAGAGAAACAAAACTGACTTTCTGGTCCATAGATCATAAAACCTTGGATGCCAAAAAAAAGGACTCAAAACTCCTTGAAGTCGTTGGATCAAGTAGAAAAAGGTGCCTGCCACTGATGACGTTGCGTCCTGTGTGATCATGCCTTGGGGGCTATTAGCACTGCAGCTCAACGAAAGCCTCTCGTAGCCTTGTGCTCTCAGAAGACCAGTGCTTCTGAATAGCCACCGTCAGTCCTACATGTCATCTCGTTGGGTTTAAGGTGCTAAGCTAAGCTAGCCAGGGCTGATGCTGAGCCTGTTGTCCATCTTTGGTGCTCTCTACCAGCCACGAGTGTTCGTGTCTTGATCTGTGACGCCAAGCAGCTCTGTCGTCAGTGTGGCGTTCTATCCACAGGCTCTGTTTGTGTATTTTACAACAACAACACACTTCCTGTCCTGACTCCTGTTAGGTGCTGTTAAGCCTGGCCTCACTTCCTGTCAGCATCCCGTTCAAGCATGACGTCTGTGTAGATTTGTTCAGTGGAGAGGCTTAAAACCTGAATGAGGTCACGCAGAAAACACAACACACTACTGCAAACTGGTGTGGACTCCTAAACTCAACCAGCAAACCTGGATTACATCGTCCACGAGAACCTTGCACCTAAAGCAATGGCCATTAATTCCAGTTGTTTCAGGAGGCTGTTGGAGACACTCATCTCTTGCTGCAGATTTTCTTCAAAACGTGTTGGCATGTGGCTCGAATGAGGCTGATCACAAATCTGGTTCTATGAAGGTGTGCGTACATGTGATGCGGGAAACTGTAGAATGCTGAGGAGTCGATGCCCAGGCCTCCCAAATCTCAGCAACACATTGTGCGTCCCTTTGCGTCAAATAAGCTTATGGGTTGGTACAACTTGTTGCTGGGAGGCGGGTTTGAAATGAAAAAGAAAAAATACGCAAGTAAATAAAAGCACAAAGCCACACTAACGTCTCCAAACACCCAAGTTTTCATGTGCCAGTCGTAATCCTTAATGTGTTCCCCAACAACACCAACAGCCTGTTTGAAATGACAACGGGCATCTGTCTCTTTATGACCTTCAAATCTTAACAAAAGCAGGACGAAGTATATGTTGTAGTACTTCCTGTTGAACACTGCACATACCAGTGTGCAATGAACGGGTTTCGGGTATTTGAGGCCAGGCTGGTGCTGTCCACGTCTCTGACTGCTTCAGGTGCTCGATATCTTTTCCTTTTGACCATTTTACAGTTGTTTCACGTACGACACATTCTAGTCCAGCAGCCCAGTCTGTGTGGTAGACTCGTACAGACCCAGTGTTGACTTTGTCCTTGTCTCGAGTTTTATTAAGACATTTGGTGAAGCTGTCCCCACCCTCCTCCAACCCTCTCTGGTCTGTTCTGACAGATGTTCAGGGTTCCTGCACTGTTCCAGAAAGTCCCAGAGACATCTTTGAGAAGTGACAGCTGAACATGAACCCTCAGATGTCACTGAGTTCAGTGTTTCAGATCAGCAGCTCTACGTTTGGTGTTGTGGAGTCGGCCATGTTTCCAATGAAGTTGATGACGTTTGAATCTGGACTCTGAAGGAACCCTGAACTCTGGATTAACTTGTAACCTTCAGCAGCTGCAGTGAACCATTTTACAGATGACAGTCAAACTCCAGCGATCCCTTCAGAGCTTATTTGTTGTGTCTGTTTATGCCGACCGGACAACACTTCGACTCTTTTCTGTTTACATCATCAAACCTGCCAAAACGAAGCTCAGACTCTAATTTCTTTTTAAGTTTTTGATTGTTTGCTGGTTAATTTGGAGGTGACACGGTAAACACGGCCGATGTTCATGTTCTTTCTACTTTTTGCCTTAAGATGCGTCACATGATGTTCAACAAACACTGCCCTGCACTCAGACTCATCTGGTAGTGTCATATTGTGCAAACCCTCTGTATCAGTGTTTGTATTGGCTGAACCTGTGACTCCGCCGGAGACGGATGAAAGTCGCACCAAACAGGTCATCATTTGGTTTTTATCGAGGTGAATGAGAGGCGGTGTTTGTAGGATGGGGCGTCATGTGACAGCACCTTTACTTCAACAGTTTCCTGCTCCTCTGTGGTTCGTTAGTTTCTCAAACCGCCACATTTCTGTAAACAGGAAACAGTTCAATCCCAGGTGGATCTTTGTCAGGTAATGTTTAAAATCCATACCCACAGGCTTAAAGATGAGGGGCGTGGCTACACAACAACCTGAACATTTCAAAATGGTTAAAAAGTGACTGCTCACTCGCTGCAGAGTATTAGAACAACTGGTTCTTCATTTCAGACAGAAGTAGAATAAAATATTTCATTTCAGCTCAGTTCTGTCGTCACTGTCACACTAGCTAATTATGGTTAATTCCATTAACGTTAGTTCCATTCATTGGTTGAAAACTCGCTCTCCAACTGACATTTTCATTTTTCATGACTGATTTGTTTTACATACAAAAACCCTGTAAAGACGTAAAAACTGACTGAGGCTAAAGCTAACAGGTTCCAGCACACGATATAATGCTAAAAGACTGAGGCTAAAGCTAACAAGACAGGATATGATGCTAACAGATTGAGGCTTAAGCTAACAAGACAGGATATGATGCTAATTGATGGAGACTAAAGCTAACCTCGACTAGATGCTGAGATATGATTGGATAGTCCCAGTTGGTGGGAGGTGTTTAGAGAATGAAAACTTTATTCAAACTGCGTCCCGTTGACAGGTTTGACCTGATAAAGATCCGACTGGGAAATCCAAACACTGTGTTTAACTTCCTGTCTACACGAATAGTTATTTTTGAAAACCGCTCTTCTCCTCCACGTTTTGACCTCTCGTCCACACAAACACAAATTCTGGAAAACACCTTGTACGGTGCAGATCTGTCTGTGTATCTGATTGGAGCATTTGGGAAACTGTCATCTTCCCAGTTTGCACATGGCCGTTGTTGCTTTGTGCAATGAGCATACGCCAAAAACAACAACAGCAGCAGCAGGCTAACAGCTTGTTTATTTTGTTAGCACTGCTTCGGTCTAATGATGACGTTACATCAACCCGTTGTGCTGCTGTACCACTTCAAAGACAAGTTGAGTGGTCTGCGGCGCCCTACGTTACCTGGTCGACCTCAGCATCTGCGGCCTGAAGTCATCCAGAAAAAACATTTTGGGATCATTCTTTGGTGTGTGACACTTTGTCGAGGCAGCTTTTACCAACACCTAGTGGCCGGGTGAGTGTTTTGAGTCGTTCTGGTGTGGACGGAGACATTTTGTAAAAACCAAGGTAGTTTTTAAAAATATCAGTTAATGTGTAGACAGGACCTGAACAGGTAAACAGGTGTTTCTGGAGTGATGTCAAAGTTTCAGACTGGACTCTGTGACAGACGTGGTTTCGTCGTAAACGTCCCTGATCATCAGAAACTGTCGGAGCAGGATGTCGTCGTTCAGTTTCATGTTTCAGTTTCAGTGGACACAACTTTTCTGTTCATGATGATTGTCTTGTTCTTATTTTTTTGTTTGTTGTTGACAAAATCAAAACCAAACAAACAAACAGAAAACCCTTGGTAACCACCGGCCTGAAGACATTTCATGTTAAACTGAATCCCCCCCCCTCCACACACACACACACACACATACATACACACACACACACACACGTTTTACTCTGTCCCTCCTGATTTTATAATGAAATAAAAACACTGTAAAGGTGAATAAACTATTTATAAACATCTGTTGTTGTTGTCTGGATTTTATTTTAACAACTGTAACTCCCATGAGTCTCAGGGTGAGATCAAACCCATCCCCCTCATCACAGACTGAATGTTAACATGCCAACAGCAGCTAATTAGCAAAGTAACTAAGTACATTTACTTAAGTACAATTCTGAGGTACTTGTACTTTGAGTATTTCCATTTTCTGCTTCCTCATCCTACTCCTCATCTCAGAGGTAACTCTTATATTTTTATCTGGCAGCTTTAGTTACGTTACACATTCAGATTACTGATACTAGAAAATGATTTTCCTGCTGAAAATGCATGTGGATGCTGAACACTGAAATTGAAAACTGGCTGAAAATGCAGGAAAATAAAACTTCTGAAAATCTGTCAGAAGCTAAAGCTGAACTGTGAGAGTGTCAAAGGTGAAGGTTCAAATTAACTGAAAAGGTTCAAAGAAGGAAAACTTCAAACTTTAAAAACATATAAAAGTAAGGAAAAAAATGAACGTAAACATAAATGTCTCAAGAGTTGCTTTAACATTTGGACGGTTTCTGCAACTTAAAGTATGGAGAAGTAGTACACACTCAAAAAACGTTTAGGCGTACTAGCGCTAGTAGTTGCAGTAGTAGTTACAGAAGTATTAATAGCAACATCACCCCCCTGCAGAGCCGCCACTTTAGGCATGCACATGTGTGAGCTCGAGAATGTATGGTAACTGTCAATCATTTTTTAATGTGGCCAATCAGAGGCTCACAACCCACTGTCAGTCAAACACTAACCGGTTTTTATTTCAGAAAATCACCTCACAGCAGTGGGAGGAGTCAACATTTCAACTCATTAGCTATGCTAGCGCGAGTTAGTGTCTGTATCAACTCATCATAACAGAAGATGGTAACTTCACTGCTCATTTTAAAAGGACCACCGCGAGAAAACATGTGCTTTGTTTAAATTAGAGCACAGTTAACGAATAATGAATCATAGCTGTTTGTTTCTGGCTGCCAGTGTTAGCTAGCACAGCTAGCACGTTAGTTAAGTTAGCTGTAAAGTCATCTATTTCCACTTCAAAATGTTGATAAAAAAGTTACCGTCTGTTGATACTCTGTCAAGGGTTAATGTTAGCATCAGCGTTGCCAGGTGGGAAACGTAGGATTATTATACCAGAGACTCAAAATTATCGTATTTTTAGGGAAATTATCGTACATCCGTCAGAACCAAAATAACTACTGACGCGCAATAGGCAAATACAATCACTCTAGTGTTTACTGTTTTTTTCCATTTTCCTTGCTTCTGTTTTTCCTCTTCTTCTTCTTCTGTTTTGAATCTCATTCTCACTCGACTTCCTGACGGGTCCTAGCGTTTCCTGGGGCGGGTACAGCTGACCATTCAGCCAATCATGCTCACTGTTCAGAGACAAACGTCAACCGTATCTCACGCTAAGCAAAGTGCGATTGGCTGGAAACGTGTCACAAGGGAACAGATGCCTTCGGGGCACACAAAAAACCTCTGGCATACTGATTACAACCACACATTCATGAAATGGTCAAATTATCGTACAATTGGCCTTTTTTGGGATTATTGATCGTACAGAGAGCCAAATTATCGTACAAATACCATAATTATCTTACACCTGGCAATGGTGGTTAGAATGGATGGTTGGGAGGAACAAGACAGTCTCACTGGAGGAAAATATGACAAAGTCCACGTCTCCACATCCAGGGGTGTGTGGACACTGGAGGAAAGCCGACAGACCCTGCCCACTGACATCCCGCCCTCCCTCTGGTTCTTGTAGTGGAGGAGCAGATCACAGCCTGGATCAGCGGGTCTGATGGAGGCTGTTTAGGAGCTCAGAGTCCGGATGTTTGTCATAGTTGTCCCCGGGGGTTTCGTGTCCCTGTCCTCTGGATGGGTGGACTTGTTCCTCTGGACCATCCATTTTAGCACTAATCTGAGTCAAGGTATCAACAGACATAGACGTTTTCAATCAACATGTTGGAGTTGAAACTTTGCAGTGAGGTAACGCAGCCTGCAGCCAGAAACAAGTATCTATGATCCATCGTCTGTTTGATCATCTAAACACAGAACACATTTCCTTGGAGCAGTCCTAAAATAAACTGTGGTGACAGTTTCTATATTCTCTAAGTTACTGATCCATGATTAAGGAGCTGATAAGGAGATGGCATTAGCTAACGAGCTAGTGCGCTAGGTAGTAGAAGTTTTCTATTTCTGCTTCAAACAAGCAACTGTGAACACAAGGCTAACGTTACTTTTACAACAAAGATCTAAAACACGTATTTAACGATCTCCGTCTGTACAACATACAACTGAGAGTCTGGTACTTGCACATGTGCACATCTAAAATGGCGTCTCTCCAGCAGGGGGATGTTTCTCAGTAACAGTAGCAGTAGTAGAAGTCATATCAGTTGTATCATTAGTGATAATATTAAGTAATAAAAGTAAGTAAAAGAAAGTAGTAACAGAGTACTTATACTCTGTGGTATTAGTACAGTTACTGCTGTACTGCAGATATTTAAGATACTGACTGACGACCTTTAGACAAAACTTCATTCAAATAAATCTTTATTTAAACTCTTCTACAGGAAGATGTTCTCCCAGCATCCTGTGTGTGTGTGTGTGTGTGTGTGTGTGTGTGTGTGTGTGTGTGTGTGTGTGTGTGTGTGCGTGTGAGAGAGAGAGAGAGAGATCTACCAGTGACTTGGCAGAAATGATAATCGCTTCCCCCACAATGCACTGCAGCGGCACTACTCCAAACTACTGAAGAACAGGCAAGGAAAAATTAGGTCACACACACACACACACAGAGTGAGCCTCGTGGGCACCAAACCATAACTAATTCTGTCTTATCTTCGTCTATAAAAAGATCAAAGGAAGCAGCAGAGGAAGCGTCTTCACTTTATTCATCACACACAACCTCATCTGACACACAGTTATCAGTTCACCTGGGGCACACCTGTCAGCCCACAGGTGAGACAGTCTGACCTCTTGCCTCGGCTCAGTCCAACCCGGTGACCTCATCTCTTCAGTTTGTCACATCATCAAGAACCATCAGTTTACACATAAAGTTTATTAGTTTGAGTTCATCACATGAGATTCAAACATAAAACAATCTGAGGCTGAACTCTGATGTAAACCCTCGGATAACCAGGTTTAAGTTAACCCTCAGATAAGCCAGGGTTAACTTAACCCCTAAGTTAAACCAGGTTTAAATTAACCCTCAGATAACCAGGTTTAAGTTAACCCTCAGTTAAACCAGGTTTAAGTTAACCCTCAGATAAACCAGGTTCAAGTTAACCACTCAGATAAACCAGGTTTAACTTAACCCCTAAGTTAAACCAGGTTTCAGTTAACCCACTGATAAACTGACCTTGATATTTTAGGATACAGAATCCTTAAACTCACATTTATTAATTTAAGTTAACCCTCAGATGAACCAGGTTTAAGTTAACCCTCAGACGAACCAGGTTTAAGTTAACCCTCGGATAACCAGGTTTAAGTTAACCCTCAGTTAAACCAGGTTTAAGTTAACCCTTACATAAACCAGGTTCAAGTTAACCCCTCAGACAAACCAGGGTTAACTTAACCCCTACGTTAAACCAGGTTTAAGTTAACCCACTGATAAACTGACCTTGATATTTTAGGATACAGAATCATTAAACTCACATTTATTAATTTAAGTTAACCCTCAGATGAACCAGGTTTAAGTTAACCCTCAGACAAACCAGGTTTAAGTTAACCCTCAGATAAACCAGGTTTAAGTTAACCCTCAGATAAACCAAGTTCAAGTTAACCCCTCAGATAAACCAGGGTTAACTTAACCCCTAAGTTAAACCAGGTTTAAGTTAACCCACTGATAAACTGACCTTGATATTTTAGGATACAGAATCATTTAACTCACATTTATTAATTTAAGTTAACCCTCAGATGAACCAGGTTTAAGTTAACCCTCAGATAAACCAGGTTTAAGTTAACCCACTGATAAACTGACCTTGATATTTTAGGACACAGAATCATTAAACTCACATTTGTTAATTTAATCAGTGAAAAACAATCAATGAAACATCAGATCAATAAATCAGCTGAACTGTTGATTAATGTGCATTCAATAAAATAAATGAAACATTAATATGTAAATAAAATTAATCACTTCATAAATTGTTCATGTGTTCACTGATGACCTGTATTGATCACTGATCTGAAGGCTTCTCGGAAACTCGTCCACAGTCTCAGTCACTTCCTGTCGCGTCACAGCGAGGCCTTCAGCACACTGAGCGTGCTCAGTGCAGACTCCACGCAGCCGTCAAAGTTGGAGTGGACGAAGGCGTCGCCGGCACAGACGAGCAGTGGGCGGTCGAGGACGGTCATGTGACCTGGACAGTCTGGCACCGAGGTCAGCACCTGCAGGAGGGACAGGAGGGGTCGTAAATCAAACGCACTGAGGGGGGTTCAAGGTCAGTGGGAAACTCCAGTGTCCACAGGCTCACCTGCGAGTACCTCCACTTTTGACACTTGATGCTGATTGGCTGAGGTAGATCAGGAAGTAGCTTCTGAAGTTCCTGTAAGATGATTGGCTGGACGTCCTCCTTGTCCTTCTCCAGGTGCTCCAGGCCGAATGGGACGCTGGTGTGGACGACAAGAGACGGACCGCAACCAGGAGCATCTGAACGGGCACAGACATGGACACTGAGTGGTCGGAGTGACTTCACTGCGACGACACATGGGTGTTAGACTGTGATGTCACACAGGTGTTAGACTGTGACATCACACAGGTGTTATGGTGCGTTCCATTTGCACCGCTAAGTTAGAAATTCAAAGTTCCCAGTCAGACATTTCACCAGTGACGCCCCCTGAGGTTGGATTTGTGACTCGGGAAGTCGGAGGAGCTTCACTCAACTAAACCTTAAAATCCAAGATGGCTGCTCTGCATATCGACAGTGATTAAACTGCAGTAATAAAATGTTCATGAGCTCTTCTGTTGTCATATACAGTCCTGTCCAACAGAGATCTGTGGACACGTTACAGTGTTTGTCTACAGAAAATATAACGTAATGTGTTGTTATCTAGTGTTGCTAACAATATCAAGACTGACAAGTTCCAAAGTTTTAAACTTTGAGTGTCGAGTCCTGAACGAGTCATAATCAACAGATGTGATGTTATTTTAACATCAGAACAATAAGATATTAAATTTTAAAAACTCATGAATGATTTTTAAATTTTAGATTCATTTGTTACAGTAAAGCTCCTTTGCTGTTAAGCTAACATTAGCTTGCTAACTACCTTCAGCTCACTGTTCCTTATGTTTGTTGACCATTGTTTATTTTTGTACGTTAACAAAACAATGTTTGGGATCATTTATATAATGTTAACGTATAAAACATAAAACATTAGCTCTTCAAGTGTTGACTTTTGAGGGATGCACATGTGTATCGTCAGCGGACAGGAAGTACCCACAATTCTTTGAGCACGATTTGCCAGAATTGAAGGCGGAGCCTCTTCAGTGACTCAAGGACCCATCCTACTGAGGATGCTTACTTGACTTTAAGAAACATTGACAGATTTAAACAAATTTATGACCAAATTTTGCGACAAACATGTCGACTGAGAGAGAACTGAAGTGTTCAGTGTAAAAACATCACAGCTGGTCTGACATCAGCAGGTGAGACAGTCAGACAGACAGACAGACAGACAGACCTGCATTGCGTTTGCGGGAGTCCGCAGCGATGTAGCAGATGCAGGTGTTGTCGGTGACATATCGAGCCGCCCAGGAGAAACTGAAGACAGTGCCCGGAGGGAAGAAGAGGGCGACGGCGAAACGAGACGAGTACACGACTCCGTCCAACTGCTGCTTCTGCTGGACAGACAGCACTGAGAGACAGACAGAGGGACAGACAGACATGCAGACAGGGGGACAGACAGATAGACAGACAAGACAGAGGGACACACAGACAGACAGGTCAGTGTATCTGTGATGATTCATGACTCCAAACTGTAAATGTGTCCTCTGATTGGACGATCATCAGATCAAAGTCAGGCTACAGAACAACTACACACTGTCCAATGTGTACACACATATACACAAGTATAGGTACACACAGTGTGTGTGTGTGTGTGTCTCAGGAGGCTCTGAGTTCTTCTTCACTGGTTTCTGAAACGTTTCTGAGATGACTGCATGTTTCTCATCCTGTGCACACACACACACACACACACACACACACACACACACACACACACACACACACACACACACACACACACACACACACAGCGCATCTAATAATAACCTGAGAGAGAGTGTGTGAGAGCAGGGAGGAAATGGGCGCTGTCCCCTGTCAGCCAATCAGATGAGCTGAAGATGACATCATCCTCATCATCTGGACACACACACACACACACACACACACACACACACACACACACACACAAGAGGAGGGGCTGTCGTCTGCAGCCCGACCACACACACACACACACACACACACACAGAACGTTCTGCAGCTTTTATTAAAAGTGTGTCTAACCATCGACCAATCAGAGAGCAGGAAGAGATTTACCATCAGAGGAAGTGTATTGATCCCTTGTGTGTGTGTGTGTGTGTGTGTGTGTGTGTGTGTGTGTGTGTGTGTGTGAGAGAGAGACAGAGACAGAGACAGAGACAGGAAGCAGCCTGGTCTCATCAAAATAAAAGCAGCAGTGTTTCTGTTCTCAGATCAGTTTTTTAACACCTAAATAAAAACAAACATTTTTTATGTTTCCATCTTTGATAAATAAACACATCTGATCAACACTGATCAATAACTGATAATAATCAATAAAGATCAACAGCAGAGTGTTTACAGTGAGACGCTGCTGCCCCCCTGTGGTCACACTGAGCACCTGTCTCGTGTGTCAGTCTAACATAATTATTAATGTTCCTTCTTTCAACACTGAGCTGATCAATCAGCTGATCGATCAGCTGTGTTTTATTAACAATTAATTAATCGTGTCCTGTGTGTTCCTTTTTTTTTAACTGTCAGTGAATGTGTGAACTGTGTCTAGAAAATATGAACAAGTTAATTACTCTGATTACACTGCACTGTAACTCTTATCTGACTTGTTTATTTTAATCTAACTCATTTTAATTCATATTTAAATGTTTTTTTCTAATAGCCTGTTGCTCTGTTTTGCTCTCACAAGCGTCTGTCGGTATCCATGGTTACATCTGCCTCCTTCTTCCAGTAGAGTGGCGAGGGCGTCCCATGGTTTGGCTTCTGTTTTATACACTTCCCCTTAATCAGGAGTGCCCTGCGCAGCTGACAGTGTAACCTGATTTGGAGTGACACTCGGTAGTAAAGTGGGAGCGGTTTGGGATTGGGCCACTGACTGGTCCTCTCGTTCCCCTGATCTAAATCCAACTGAGCACCTATGGGACGTTATGTATCGGTGCATCCACCGCCGCCAAGTACCACCACAGACTGTCCAGGAGCTCACTGATGCCCTGATCCAGGTCTGGGAGGAGATCCCCCAGGACACCATCCTCCGACTCACCAGGAGTCCAGACATTGTCAGGAGGTCTACAGGCAGATGTGGCCGTACACACGACTGAGTCACATGATGAGTTGATCATCCTGTGATTCTAATGTTTGACTTTGATTTTGAATCCAGCCCTCAGCGGGTTGATGATCTTGGTTGTTACGTTATTTTGCTCTCAACTAATTATTCACCGTCCATCAGTAAAGATTTTACACTGCAGTCATTCATCAACATGTGATGTGAGATTTAAGAGTTCCCTTAATCACAAACGCTGATCTGCCGCGGCCTTGATTCTTTATCAGAGTTCAAAGGTTATAACTCTTTAATATAACCCTGTTGTTTTAGCTCTGATGAATTCGTCGGGTCAGACTCCAGTGAGCTGGAATGAGCTTAACACATGAAACTTTGCTAAACAACTGGAAATGATGTGCAAATGCTTCCCATTAAGCTCCACCTACTGGGGTGGATTTAAACAGTTAAATGAACAGAACTTGATGAATTTTGAGTTTATTAACACTGAAATTAATTTACACCATCTGAGGATGAAAATACGACTTTCTACTACAAATGAGTCAAACTGGTCCAAAACAAAGCCGCCCTCTACAAATAACCCTTTGCAGGGGGCGGGGCTTAGCACAAAACTCATTAACAAAGTATTAAATCATCATAAGGTTTGGTGAATATATTCAGAACAGGACTCAGAAGAGGTTGACCAAATCATTTTGAGTCAGACCCATAGGGGGCGCCAAAAATATGTTCCTAAAAATTCAGAGGTCAGAATTTCACCAAATTTGGTCAGCGTGCTCCGGGGCTGAGATTAACCAGAATTTGAAGTGTCTGAAAGTGCGCATTACCTATTACATTTTAACTCATAACTCCAGATGACCAATCCTGATGAAACTCACCGGAAACGTCCGGAGCGGCGTTCTGAACATACTTTACAAAAATTACGCCAAACAGCCACATGGTGGCGCTGTCATTAAGGCCAATATTCGAAAGGCCACGCCCCTCACACCACAACGGTGCGTTCATTTTGTACTCGGAGGCAGAAGTGGGAATGACGTCACCTCTGAGTTGACAACAGTTTTTGCATTCTAGTTGACAACGGTGGACAAGTCGGAAAAAAACATGGACGCCCGCAAGAAAGCCTTTGTTGCCCTTGCACTTTCAGAGTATAGACAGCTTCATGCACTCCAACTGATGAACGCCGCAGATGAGGCTGACCTAATCTAACAAATAAGATAAAATTGCTATAAACAGTACTTAAGCAGAGTGTTTACTCTCTATGTATGTGACCGGCAGCCATCTTGAATTTATAATTGGGGGTTGATACGGTTGCTCCAAGTTTCCAAGTTGGAAATCCAATCTCAGGGTGCATTCGAGTTTAAACTTCCGACTGAGAACTGGGAACTTCCGACCTCTGAGTACAAAACAAACGCACCACAAAATGCGTGGGGCTCCGCCCACTGGATTTTCCGCCATTTTAAATTGTTTCAAAAACAGTCACATGAATAGAACCTAATGAATTTTACATTTATCAACAGGAAACATGGCACACAGCATCTTTGGATGTTTAACTTACTATTATAAATGAGCAAAAAACAGTCAAAAAACATGGCCGCCATTTATGGAAGAAAAAAAAAATCTTACCAAGGGCGAGGCTTAACAGGAGATAGACTATATCTGGAGTTTCCTTTGAGCAGTCCTGATTAAACTCAGTGGAAACATCAGGTAGAAACGCCTGAACGTGCAGATCAAGTTTCCTTATGTTCTGATCAAAGAGGGCTGAGTGGAGGGATTTTATTTGCTCTTACTGAACTGCTGCATTCACGGTGGCGGTGGGACACATTTGTGATCGCTCTCCTCCATCTTCAGACAGAAATAAAGAAGAGGAAGACACTTCTGACTGGTGAAGACAAAAACCTGCTCGCTGTGGCAAACAGAGGCTGCTTGCTGCTGTACTTCTGTTTGTTACTGTGTGACTCTCAGCAGTTTGTGGTTTTATGTGAAGCAACGACATCGTACAGGAAGCTACGGCAGGTCAGGTAGGAAGACGTTTTTAGAAAGGCGGGGAAAATAGCATTTTAAGACTAAAGGTTCCACACCCAGACCAAAGTTATGTTCTTCAGATCTGAATGCATCAGTAACACGACTGAGAAGCTACAACTGACATTAACAGACGTATAACTGTCCGTGTCTTACTTTGTCCCACGTCTCCCTCCAGCTGCAGGATCTGAGGGACCGGCATCGTCAGGACAACAGCGTCAAACATCTCGCTGCCTCCTGCCTTCCTCTGGACCTCCCATGATGCACCACGGCGGTACAGGCCAGTCACATGACACTCAAAGAACAAATCTGCTCCTGACACAAAGAGAGGGAACTACGGTGAAAGAGAGAAAGACAGGAAGAGACAGAGAGAGGGAGTTGGACAAAAGATAGGTACTTGTGCGTACCTGACTCAGACAGGAAGTGTTTGACTATACTGGACATGCCCAGTGGTGTCATGTAGTCCTTGCTGCCATCTTTGTGCTTCAGTCCTTCAATCTGAGCGTTGAGAGGCTTCAGGACTCCAGCAGACAGCAACTCTGAGTACAGACTAACAGACACACAGTGAGCCAGCAGACAGCAGCTCTGAGTACAGACTGTTTTTACTGATGATCGGTTCATCACAGTTTCTTAAGTTGTACAAAAAAAAGCTCTTTGTAATTTCCTAAAACTCTGAGTGATGTCTTTAAATGTCTTCTGTCTGTCCAACAGTCCAAGACATGGACATCCAGCTCACAGTGATATAAAACCTCAACACAATTTATATAATCAAGGATTCATCAGTTATCAAAAATGTTACAGGTGATTATTCTGTTGGTTGCATCAGCTGATTTTATTCTGTTTAAGTATCAATAAAAAACTGTGAACACGTTTGTCAAATAAATAAATATAATTTCTTTTGTAGTTTTGGGTGAAGTGTCCTTAAAAGGCGGGTCGTAGGTGTTGCAGACAGGTGTGTGTTGTACCTGTGGTGTGACTTAGCGTAGGCAGCTGTGGCGGTGATGTACTGAGCTCCAAGATCAGCAAAGTGAGCTGAGGGGTCTGAAGGACGAGTGGTGGACATCCTGCCACCTGAGAGACAGAGACAGATTCAGTTGTCTGTAGTTTCCTGGTGTCGCCTGTCCTGTCTGTGCACCAAAGTCCATTATAAACCTGTCTCTTTTTAAATGTAAAAGTTGTCCCCACCTCCGATTTCTACACTCACTTGCTTTCAAGGCTGCAAGTGAGCAACAGACTACAATCTATAAAAAGTTAAAGTTTTATTGTATTAAAGTCAGCTGTACACATCACAGTGGAGCCGAATATATAAGGAGAGTCTGTTGATAATGGAAACATCTTCAGTCCTGTCCTGCAGTGTGACTCTGTGCAGCTGTGAGGCCAGAGATATAAAATAGCCAGATTTTTCATTGAAGATCTGACTGACGCTGCCGCAGACAATTTTTATGAATCACTTTAGAGCCGAATTAAAGAGTAGACCCTACAGGTGTAGAAACTGCCTTCAGCCCTGTCCTGCAGTGTACCTGTGAGACGCTGTGAGACCGTAAATATAATTAGTCAGATTTTTGAATGGAGATCTGGCCGCAGACTCACCTGAGCCTCTCGCTTTGTCCCACACCACGATTTGAACTTTGTTCTGCAGCTCTCTCCTCAGCAGACATGCGCACAGGCTGCCTGTCAGACCCGCTCCGACTATCAGAACCCGGGACATGTTTTAGCCCTGAACTGGAGCCGTGCTAACCGGACAGCGACACTTTAACCCGGGTCGTAACGGGTCTTCGGTAACAGAGCAGCAGAGTTAAACCCGCCTCCAGCCAGCGTTACAAAACAGCTGAAACATGATGGACAAACATAAACTATCCCGATTCAGACCGTGTCAAGTTACCCGGGGAAAGCACCGGACATCCGCCTGAGATTTTCACAATAAATGTCTCATTGTTTCTGAAAATATCAGTAAGCGAAAAACACTTTTTTTCTCTTTTTGTATAAAAAGAGGAAACATTTTATGTGTGATTTTATTTCACATAAACTTTAAAGTAAACACTCTTTATTCCGCCTTTCATTATAATTTATATTGTTTTCTGAAGCACATAATGTACTTTATAAATGTGATGCAATGTAATAACTTTATACTTAATTTATACTTTATTTTAGAGGGAAATACCATAGCCTATTTTGTACTCCACTACAATTGTTTAAATTGCAAATCTGAATGAAAATAATAATGATAATTGTTGGCTTTAAAAAAAATCAATATTTTTATATTATTTTAATTTTCTAAAATTAATTTCTAAAATTAATTGAATTTGTCTTTCTCTCTCTCTCTCTCTTTTGTGATTTTTAAAGAAATCCCTTTTTAAAAAATCACAAAAATGACCCCATTTATCAGCCAGAACCTGTAAAAACAGAAATTATTGTTGGATTTTCACATTTCCAACAGTCTTGACACATCATGTGTGAGGAGTGCTTCCATCAGAATAAACAAAAGTTAAATTTAAAAAGACAAATCTGATCTTAAAACAGTGATGCTTCATCAGAATCACTTTATTCTACTTCTCATTTAAAATGTGTAAACAGTTTGTACATCAAGAGTGAAAAACTGAGACTTTTTAAACTTTGAACTCTCAAAAATCTAAAAACTCATTTATGGTGGAGGGAGGGTCAAGGGCTCATATTGTTCACCTGTCTCATACTGTGAGATTAAATATTTCTATAAATGATAATAATAAAAACCTTTATTTATGGAGAACTTTTCAAAACACAGTTACACATAGTTCTACAGAACATCATCAAGATAAAAACAGAGTAAACAAATAAAAACACAAAACAGGCTGAGACACATTAAACAGTGTGAAATAAAAAAAACAAAACTGATAAAAACTAGTTTAAGATCAAGACTTTTAAAAAAAAAACTGATAAAAACTAATTTAAGATCAAGACTTTTTAAAAAAAAAATTGTTTCTAAGCAGATACAAGAAACATTCATTCATCTTCTAACCGCTTCATCCTCTTGAGGGCTCTCCAGCCTATCCCAGCTGACATCGGGTGAGAGGCAGGGTTCACCCTGGACAGGTCACCAGACTATCACAGGGCTGACACATAGAGACAGACAACCATTCACACTCACATTCACACCTACTGACAATTTAGAGTTACCAGTTAACCTGCATGTCTTTGGACTGTGGGAGGAAGCTGGAGCACCTGGAGGAAACCCACACTGACACAGGGAGAACATGCAAACTCCACACAGAAGGGCTCCCACACCCGGGATCGAACCGGCAGTGAGGCGACAGTGCTAACCACCACACCACCGTGCCGCCCCACAAGAAACATGAACATAAAAAATGTAACAAACAAAAATAACAATACTTTAGTTTCAGAAGTGAAAACTGATATTTTTAATGGTGAAAAATGATATTAGATCAATATGTGTTCATATAGACACATTATTTGTTATCTATTACAGATACAGTTTACAGATAATATTAGATTTTGTTTAGTTCCAGTTGATTATTTAAATCTATAACAGGCTGTGCTTTTATTCTGAAAGGGCGCTGAACTTGATTTGAATCCTAAATTAACAAAATGTTTTACTGTTTATTTGTTTTCTGGTGATTAGTATTTTCATTCTGAATCATTTCATCGTGTTTCCTGTCTTTTATTTTAATGATCAGGTTTCAGTTTTTGGACCAAATCAGCTGATTTCTGCGTTTTTGTTCTGTTTCCGGTCTGTGTTCGTTTTTTTTCCCCTGTTTCCGGTCATTGGTGAGTTGATGCTTCCGCTATCTATTGATTCTGTATTGTGAGGTAAATCGATCAGAAACTTTTGGTGATCGATCAAACAGGAAAAAAAACCGAGCGTTTATATTTCTGACCAATCACAGAGAGGTACTTCCTCTGTCGTCACCGCCGGTCTGTTCCGGCTGCTGTAATAAATAGTCATGTGAACAGAGAGCAGTTTTCAGAGCAGCGGACAGAGCAGCGGCCAGGTGAGTGATCGATCAGGAGCTATTACCTGGTTATTGTTGAGACTCAGCGACGCTGCTTTGATTACTCATGCGTTATTACCGATTTATGACTGATTGATTACTGATACTAAATATGCACAACATGTTACTGATGGTCGGAGACAGAAGCTCCAACAACAGGCTGCAACCAGGAGGAGAATGTTGTGAAACTGGCACAAACAGAGTTAAAAAGAGAAACTTCTAACAGTTTAAATCAAACTGCAAACAGGTGGTGACATCCGGTTTATAACAGGAGAAACAAAATCAGGTAGAAACTTGATGTAACCTGAAAAAAAGTTTTAACAGCCAGAAAAGAGGCTGCGTAAAAACGGGGGCACAGAAGAGGTTCAAACAGGCTGGAGACAGTTTGAGGGTTAAACCCAGCGCACACCACACACTAACATGACGTCAGAAAGACTCTTAACCTTGGACAGATGCTAACTTTTGTTAGGAATGAAAATCTGGTTGACACAATTTAAATGTCTGATGGCGAGGGTTTTAACCGTCTGGGAAAACATGACAGTATCACAGAATTAATCTTATTATCAGTCAGAATTACTCCCACAGGAAACAGAAGGATTATTGTTGGTCAAACAAATGTTGTATTACTTAAACTGAAACATTTTGTTGATGAAAGTTTGTGTAAAAAGTCTCCTCTCAGAATAGATAACTTCAATAAAGGAGAGATTCAACGTCCAGTTGCTTTTTTTTTTATATCGTAGATAGGGCTGTGTGATATGAAGATATAAATCGTGTCACAAGAGAAAAATATCTATCGTTTCATATATTTGCTCTATCGTTTATATCGTTGTGACTTTGTGTACACTTTTTACGGCAATTTTTTCCTCATTTGGATGTTTTATTGATTTGATTCACCAGCTTTCTCGCTACCAGCATTCCCTCTCTTCACTCGCTCTCTAACTTGCTCAACCACAGCTGTTTGCTCTCTCTCTCTCTTTTTCTCTCATCTTCTTTAAAATGAGGTTGCCTGACTCATTGTAATGTTAACAAACGAGGACAAATGTCCTCTCCTCGTTGTAGTAACGTTTTTGTACTCCCTCATGGGACAACTTTTTATTTTATTCGATTAAAATGTGCTATATCAGGATAGGTATCGTTATCAGGATGTGAGATTTTGGCCATGTCGCCCAGCCCTAATCGTAGATAACAAATGTTCACCGTGTGATAACTGTTAACTTTTATATCACTGCAACCGTAACAACAATGTTAGAATTTAACATTGTGCAGACGTTGGGTTTTGTTCTTCATACCTGTCGACTAAACATCGTTATTCTCTGTCAAGCGGACGACACGAGATGTTTAGAAGACGTTGGTTGGTTTTGGTGACTCAATAACACAGTTTACACAAAATCAGTGTCATCTGTCGTCTGTTTTCTACGTTAAAATGTCTTCGGCATCAGGCGATGTCCTGATGTCCCAACCTAAATTCAACCAAATATCAACTGAGTTACATCTGAGTTACACCAGGTCTGAAGGTCAGAGTTACACCAGATCTGAACATCAGAGTAACACCAGTTTGAATGTCAGAGTTACACCAGGTCTGAATATCAGAGTAACACCAGGTCTGAACATCAGAGTAACACCAGTTTGAATGTCAGAGTTACACCAGGTCTGAATATCAGAGTTACACCAGTTTGAAGGTCAGAGTTACACCAGGTCTGAATGTCAGAGTTACACCAGTTTGAAGGTCAGAGTTACACCAGGTCTGAATATCAGAGTTACACCAGGTCTGAAGGTCAGAGTTACACCAGATCTGAACATCAGAGTAACACCAGTTTGAATGTCAGAGTTACACCAGGTCTGAATATCAGAGTTACACCAGATCTGAACATCAGAGTAACACTAGTTTGAATGTCAGAGTTACACCAGGTCTGAATATCAGAGTTACACCAGGTCTGAATATCAGAGTTACACCAGGTCTGAATATCAGAGTTACACCAGTTTGAATGTCAGAGTTACACCAGGTCTGAATATTAGAGTAACACCAGGTCTGAATATCAGAGTTACACCAGGTCTGAACATCAGAGTAACACCAGTTTGAATGTCAGAGTTACACCAGGTCTGAATATCAGAGTTACACCAGGTCTGAAGGTCAGAGTTACACCAGATCTGAACATCAGAGTAACACTAGTTTGAATATCAGAGTTACACCAGGTCTGAATATCAGAGTTACACCAGTTTGAATGTCAGAGTTACACCAGGTCTGAATATCAGAGTTACACCAGGTCTGAATATCAGAGTTACACCAGTTTGAATGTCAGAGTTACACCAGGTCTGAATATCAGAGTTACACCAGTTTGAATGTCAGAGTTACACCAGGTCTGAATATTAGAGTAACACCAGGTCTGAATATCAGAGTTACACCAGGTCTGAACATCAGAGTAACACCAGTTTGAAGGTCAGAGTTACACCAGGACTGATGACCTGAAGACAAACAGAAAATTGGACATAAAAGATTTAGATTTTAGAAGACAGGGAATCAGATGTAACTTTGGCACAGATGAACTTTAAAAACAGGCTGAAAAGAAACTTTGAGGAGACAGAAACCAGGCTGTAACATCAGGTTTATAACAGGCTGTAACATAGTGACATCACTGAGTGACGCTGTGAGAAATTATTGACGAGAGCTGAAAACAATCAGTGAAAGGATCTCTGATGATTAAAGCTTCGTCACAGCTCCATGATAACCGTGATGACAGAGACGCCACAGAGTCTCCGTACAAACTAAACAGCTCCTTTCATTTATCAGCCTCACATGACCCACATCACTTCACCATCATCATCATCATCATCAGTATCAGTGAACTTGACACACAGTAAACACAGAGTCTCTGCTGCTGCAACTCCTCACTTAACAAACAGCTGCACACTGAACCTCTGCACCGCAGAACGCAGCCTGCGCCGGCCCGACTCAGCTGTTCCTGAGTGAGGTCACGTGATCTGTAACGTGTGTTTCAACTGCTGTGGCGCTCGAGTCAGAACCCGTCAGCAGGACGTTGTGAAAGAAAACACGTGAAGAGGATCAGACTTCCTCCTTCACCTCAGGAGAAAGAGGAAGTTGAGTTTACTATCGGTGGTTTAACAGTCACACAGTGAGAGGTCAATAATCAATTAATAATCATCAGCAGTGTGGATATAAAGATGAACACACACTGCTCGTCAGCTCGTGAATCGTCTCTCTGACCTCTGACCTCATTGATCAAACAGAGAACACGGAGCTGATATCAGCTGATCAAAGTCCGTTAACAGACTGTTGTTCCTGTGAGACACCCTGACTGACCTCACCCTCCTCCATCACACACACACACACAGACACACACCTCTGACCTCACATCAAACTCCATAATAAATCTGACTGTTCCCTTTAAAATCAAACTTGTGTCTGTCAGTCATGTGACTGAAGTGAGAGGGAGGTTACAGCATCATAACGTGTGTGTGTGTGTCTGTGTGTGTGTGTGTGTGTGTGTGTCAGACATATGATGTTGTGTGTTGCAGTGTGTGTGTTGGCCCTCTCCGGTCTCATCCATGCCGGACCATCTGCTGTCAGGGTCTCTGACGTCCAGAAACACTCCGTTAAACTGCACCACAAGCTGGACCCTGAAGTGCACATGAACATCGTGAGTACACACATTTACACAGAGACATTGAACAAATCATTCTGTTTGAACTCTTCTCTTCCTCCCTGTCTTCCTTCATCTTCGTCTTCTTCTTCCGTCTCTGTTTTTATGGTTCGTCGCTGTGTTTTAGTCCTTCCCGATCAACACCATCTTGTTCGTGTTGATAAACTGGTCTCACATGTCGTCAGATCAAATAAACATTAGTAATCACAAATAAAGTTTGAACCGTAATATCTGATCAGGTTTTGGACCTCGTCCACGTCTGTCTCAGGATCAGCTGCAGACCAACTCAGCAGAGACGGCAGCCATCTTGTCTTTACATAGATCAGTGTGTTACGGTCTCACTGTCAGTATATGACACAGTGTCCATGATGGAGGACAACAGGTCTGAGTTGAGCAGGATGAAGTATGAGGTGCAGCAGACCCAGGACGTGATGTCATCATATGAGGACGCGGAGTCACAGGAGGTCAAATATAATTTGAAGTACTCTGACTTTTGTACGAGTATTTATACTCGTACTGCAGAACATGTCTGAGGAAAATGACCAGTTTAACTCTGCTGCTGAGATTAACAAACACAGGTCACATGGTCGTGTTCTCTCCGCCCACTTTAACCCTCCTGTCAGTCAGCAGGATGGGTATTTTTAGCCCTCAGTTCTACCTCACAGGCACGAGTTCCCTTTATGTGGTCTGATTACAAAACTGTTTGGATTAATAGGAGGAAGTGAGACAGAAGTCTGGACCCTCAGGAAGGTCCTCATGTGTGTGTGTGTGTGTGTGTGTGTTCAGTCAGAGATCATCAGGTACTGGGGTTATCCTGCCGAAGAACACGAGGTGCTGACAGAGGACGGGTACATCCTGACTCTCAACAGGATCCCACAGGGACGCAAACACACTGAAGGTCTCACACACACACACACACACACACACACACACACACACACACACACGCGCTTATACTTCTGTCTTTGTAAGGACTGTGATGGATATAAAGCGTTCCCAGGCCCCTTATCCTGACCTAAACCTGATCCTTACATGAACCTTGAAACCATGTATGAACCTGTGAACACATCAAAATGTCCTCACTTTACAAAAATGTCTTCACACTGTGGCTGAAATCTGATTGTGGTCCTCATTATGTATCATTTACAAGTACACACACATTAAATCTTAACTAGCTAAAACGTTGGCATAAGACTTTTATGTCACTGTTTACAATCTGTTAAGGTTTGTGTGTTTGCATATAGGTTCTCGGCCGGCGGTGTTCCTGCAGCATGGCCTCCTGGCGGCAGGCAGTAACTGGATCACCAACCTGCCAAACTCCAGTCTGGGCTACGTGCTCGCCGACGCCGGCTACGATGTCTGGATAGGAAACAGCCGAGGAAACACCTGGTCCAGGAAACACCGCACACTCACACCTGACCAGGACGACTTCTGGAGGTTCAGGTACAAACACCTGAACAACATCACAACACCTGACTGACTCTGTACTGGAGGTAATAACTGTGTGTGTGTGTGTGTGTGTGTGTGTGTATAGTTATGATGAGATGGCTCTGAAGGATCTTCCTGCTGTTATAAACTACGTCCTGAAGGTGACGAGTCAGGAACAGATTTATTACGTCGGACACTCTCAAGGGACGACTATAGGTAACACACACACACTCTCTCTCTTCATGTTGGCTGTATTTAATAAATCAGAGTTTAACCCAGCTGAAGTTCATCAGGACATCATCAAACCATCAGGATCAGTAATTCATTAATAGCTTGAGTCTATGATGACATCACTCTGACACGTCTCTCTGTCCCTTTTTTCCCAGCATTCATAGCGTTCTCCACGCTGCCAGAACTGGCCAGTAAGATCAAGATGTTCTTCGGTTTGGCTCCCGTAGCAACCGCCTCCTTCACTGAGAGCGCCATGACCAAACTGACCTTCCTGCCAGAGTTCCTCATCTGGGTAACAAGTCCGCTAACGAGCCACGATCACATGACCTGCTAACGAGTTATACTCACATGACCTGCTAACAAGTTATTATCACATAACATGAGTGTGGCTGATTGACAGACAGATTGATGATTGATTAATTGATTGATCTCTCGCAGGAAGTGTTTGGTAGGCAGGACTTCCTGCCTCAGAGTCACATGATCGAGTGGTTTTCAGAACACGTGTGTGCGAAGCAGCTGCTCAACGAGTTGTGTGGGAACCTGTTCTTCGTCCTGTGTGGCTTCGACCGAGAAAACCTCAACATGGTTTGTACTGAGTGCTGTCAGAAGGCGTGACATGTGACTGTTAAGGACTGTTAGTTATTTAGGAGGGGGGAGGGGACGTTTGAGGAGTGTCTTCAGTGTTTCCTCTGACTGAGTCGTTTGTTTCTAGACTCGGACTCCGGTCTACACTGAACACTGTCCTGCTGGGACCTCAGTCCAGAACATGATCCACTGGTCCCAGGTAACACATACACACACACACACACACACACACACACTTCTGTCTGTCTGTACTTGTGGGGACCCTTGTTGCAATTCTCCATTCCCAGGACTCTAATTGTCAGATTGTTGTTTCCAGGCTGTTCACACAGGGAAGCTGATGGCTTTTGACTTTGGATATACAGGCAACATGAAACACTACAACCAGGTGAGACTCCACCTGCACGACCTGAGACTGAATCCCTTAAAACTCAGTCTCAGGTTGTAGAGATGAAGTTCAGGTGCTGTGAGTTGACTTAACTACATAAACACTGATCTTACTTCCTGATGTCTCTGTGTTCTTCGTGTCCACGTGTCCCGTCCTCAGTCCACACCTCCTGAGTACAACGTCCCGGACATGAAGGTTCCCACCGCTCTGTTTTCGGGGGGACGGGATACACTGGCGGACCCCAAAGATATAGCCATCCTCCTCACGCAGGTGAGTCCTCTGATCTTATGAGATCACAGCAGCACCTGGCGTACATCAGTGACATTGTTGAGTGTAACAGCTGAAAATAACGACAGAAATCAACAAGTCTGCTGACTTCACGTCTCTGTAAATCATCTGTAAATACTGTAGTGAGAGGAACACACAGCCTGAACACTGTTAATCACATTATTTACGTCTCAGTCCTCAAAACCTCATCTGATAAAATTCATGTTTTCTAATTCACACCCAAATTTAATGACAAAGACCTTTTAACAAACCTTTCACTATCAGAACTATAACTTCTAAAAATTTAGGACATCAGTAATTAAGTGATTAACGTACCTGTCTGTTGTCATCTGTTGTCAGGTGTCTAACCTGGTCTTCCATCGGCACATCGAACACTGGGATCATCTGGATTTTATTTGGGGTCTGGACGCTCCTGAGCAGATGTTTCCCTTCATCCTGAAGCTGATGCAGGAACACCAGTAGAGGGCGCTATGCTGACACTGTGATGATGTACACGTCTGTGCTACAGTCAGGGGACCACAGTCTAAGGATCTCAGTACTGTACACGAGCAGGTGTTCTCCAGGTTTTAATGAGGACTGTGGACTGGTGTGTTTGTGTGTGTGTTTGTTTGTTTGTTTGTTTGTTTGTGTGTGTGTGTGGATTTAAACACATTGTACACACCTTCCAGCCACATCACACTGTTTGTTTTTACTGTTTTTACTGAAATTTCAAACTAAAAGTAAAAATGTAGTCTGTTTTAAACTCAATTAAGCTTTATTGGCCTGAATATTGTTGACACTCATGCTGAAGCAAAATGCCCATGAAGTATAACACATAAAAATACTTACTGTGCAGAATGTTTCCTTATTATAGATTATGATATTTTATTAGTTTTTCACCAATCAGTGCATTTTAACTTCTACTTCATCAACGTGGAGACAGTTTTAGATATTTTATCTACCAATAGGTGGATTATTATTATTATAGTTCTGCATCATGTCAGTTTTTTTTTTAATATAAATGTAACTATCAGGCAAACTAATGTGGTAAAAGTCTAATATTTCCCTCTGAAATGTGGAGTATAAGTATAAAGTAGCATGAAGCGTAAATACTCAAATAAAGTACAAGTGCTACTGAACTACAGTATCTGAGTAAAAGTACTTTCCACCACTGAAGACTGAAGACATCCCGTCAGTCTCAGCTGTACTTTGTGTTTACTGCTTATTAGCTAATGTTAGCATGCTAACCATCTGCAAGTTAGCATTATTTCTGTAAGCGTTATCACTGTTAGCATTATCATTGTTAAAATGTTAGCAGTCGGTGTGTTTGAGGAGTTCATCTGTTGAAACAGTCCTTCCTGTGACCTGCTGCTCATGAACGAACCTAAAAACAACATCCTGAAGCTGTTTATTGATTTTATGTCAGATTTTATTTCAACAAGTCGAAACTGTTTAATTTTTCATTAATCCGTCACGTGACCAGCTGGAACATAGTCACGTGTCTGTGTTTTGTGTTTTACTCTGTATAAAAACCTGTGTATTTGTTTCTATGTCCGATGTGTTTTTTTAATGCTAACCAAACAAACCTGTGTATGATTTTTTTCTTCAGTTTGTAATTAACAGAACTTTTATTGTGAAAATCCTGTCAGACAGATGTGTGAAAAAGCTCAGTGAATCTGCTGAAAGCTGAACTTTGTTTTTGTAGAGAGACGTCAGGTTTTCTCATTCAGCAGAGTTTGATCACAGCACCATCTGGTGGACATCAGAGGAACTGCAGCTCGAAGCGTGGTTAAAAAAATACAACAAGGTGCTAATGTTAGCATCCAGCCTCAGCTCATGTTGATGTTAGCATGTTAGCATCTCAAAACATTTCTAACATTTTAAATTCGTGTTAAGTATTAGTTAAAGGAGCTGTCAATCAATGTTGGGGGGGATGCAATATCCAATGATGTGGTTTGAATTGTCGTGGGCGGGGCTAAACTTTTATTTAGATAATGGCTTTAAAATAATTTCAGCAACATATCTTAATCTGTTATATTTTTGCTAATTATGAACCAGTTTTTGATGAAACTGTCTAATAAATTTGAGAAACGACAGTATTTGTTTCATTAATAACCACATTTATTTTGAAATACTGAAAAGTAGAATTTTAAATGTAAAAGATGATCTGTATGTTACACTTTTATCTACAGACTGTTTCTACTCATCTCTTCTTCTGACAGTTTTACTGCTTTTATTTAGTTATTTGTGTCTGATTTATCTGAAAGAAGAAATGAGGATATTTTATTGTTATTCCAGTCTTTGTGCTAAGCTAGGCTAACGGAGTTTTTTTTTCTGAAATTTGAAAATCCAACATTAATTTCTGTTTGTACAGTTTATGATTGTGATTCATGGTGTAATTTTGGTGATTTTTACAGAAAACATGCCTGCAAACCGCACAACAGCATGTTTTCTGTAAAAATCAGCAGTGAAATAAATACAAACTACAGACATTAAAATCTGCATGCCACTCCTCTGAGCCAAAATAAAAAACATATGTCCCTCCCCAAGTGCTTAAAAAATACAAAATAATAATAAAAAGAACAAACAAAAACAATTCCAACAACAAAAAAATGAGTTGGGTTGAGGTGGGTTTGCAAAGGCATGTTTTTCTTTAAAAAAAATAAATAAATAAAAAAAATCCAAAACTTCGAGAAATAAAATTGCCAAAAACAAACAAAGATACAAAATTAAGTTTAAAGAAAAAAAAATGAACATTTTTTTAAAGAAAACATGTCTTGCCAACCTGAGGTGGGCTTGAAAGGCATGTTTACCTAAAAAAGGCTTTTTTAAAAAAAAAAATCGGCAAAAAAATTTTTTTGAAGAAAACATGCCTTTCAAAAATGTTTTGGAAGGCAACCTGCAGCCATTACAGTTGTTTACTTTTCTGCACCTCCCTCGTAAGTAAAGAATAGTCCCTAACTTTGGAGCAGGTAAATATTTTCCACCAGCTTCAGTTAAAAAAGAACTTCCTCTTATTAACTCAGATAACTGAACTCCAAACTTCAGTTCTTTGTTTTTGGTAATTTTGGACTGTCTAAATAAAAGTGTTTTTCATCACAAGAGCAGTCTGAAGTTTCCTGCTGAAGGATCGAACTCTGAATTATCAGTTACTGATTTATAGATTTATTCATATTCAGTAAATAAACGGTCGAGACAAGTCAAAATTTTTTCTTCCTGCAATGAAAGATTGTTTTCACACAACACTGAGACTCAGTTACAGACTAAATGTCCTCCTGTCTGTCTGTCTCTCTGTCTGTCTGTCACTGTGTCTTCCTCAGCATGTTGACAATCTTCTTGAACCTCAGCCTGGTGGCGATGTCCAGCGGTGTCTCTCCATCCTGTCGAACAAGAAGAAGAAGAAGCAGCAGCAGAGCGTCAGACGTCTCATCAGCACCCTGATTGGTGTCGTGGTGCGTTTGTGTACGTACGTTATTTTGGATGTTGGTGTCAGCGTTTTTCTCCAGCAGCAGAGGAACCAGACGATGACTCTTCCTCTGACAGACGTAATGAAGAGCAGTGTTTCCTTTCTGCACAGGAAACACACATATCACGTCAAACACGACAGGTGGGAATCACCTGAGACTCCACGGTAACATATTATCATCATATTGATGTCACGGTTCAGTGTTATTAATGATTTTACATGTGATGCCATCTGCTGATTATTAAAATAACACATATCTTCATCTGTCACCTTTTTCTAACAGCAGGTTTTGTCCCCAAAGTAAAAAATCTCTTATATCTCACAGGAAAGTTTTTAGTTTGTTTATCTGACTTTATTCATTTCTTTTACAGCTAAATAATATCAGTCACAGTCACATCTCTGATATAAATATATACTCTAAATCTACGACTGGATCTTCCATCTTCAGTTTCTGGCCCGTGTTTTGTCTCTGTCAGATTAAAGCTTCATTCAAGCTTCATTCATTTACTGACACTTTTCCCGCTCTGACTTAGACGCCCTTTTTTTTTTAGATAAACATGCACAGTCAGAATATACATGCACTAATATCTCGGTGTCCACCAGATTAAAATGGAGGCTCAGCCTTTTATTGACCCGTTGCCATGGTTACTCGTATCAGAGCTCCACCAATGACAGGTTTTTAATTCACAGCACACGAGCTGAACTCAGAGTTTGTTGAACCTGCTCTCTGAAACAGTCAAACGCCACCACATGTTATCTGACATATTCAGGAGTTGTCTTCACCAAAGTTTGTCCAAACCATCTTTAACTTTATTCAACAGAGTCTTAATGTGTTCACTTCCTGTCTGGTTGGCAGGTTTTGCTCCAGACTCACTGACTCATGCTCACAAATCTGTCCTGGCTTGTTGAGTTTTGTGGAAAAATTAATAAGTTTTCAAAGTGTATCAGTCAGTGAGGGCGTGTGAATACGTCCCAACTATCCAGTAACACCAGTTTTTATCTCAGCAGTGAGACTGAAATGATGCTGATATAAGATACAGGACTGAACATGAACCTCTCACTAACTAACTAACCAGGTTCAAACCAGAGATTCACTCAATCAAGATAAGAAAAGTTTAAGAGGCTGCACAGATCAAATCTGTAGGATGAGATTTATTTCTGTCTGGGTCTGCACACTCACTACTCACTACACATTCACAGTTACTATGAGGCCTGTTCATACAGTTAACTATGAGAGGGAAGTATCTGATCATGCTAAGCTAACAGCTAACTTATTACCATAACCTTTTATAATACTAAGTTTGTTGTGTTGCTTTAGTGAGATGTAAATTAATTAAAATCTTTATTATTAAACATCATTTACCAGGTTTCAGGTGAAATGTGTTGAATTTATTCCAAATTATTACTCTTCAGATATTAGCATGCTAACATTAGCGCTGCCAGTTAGCTACACAAAAGTTCCATCAGCAGTTTGTGGAAGTTATATATTTACAAATTAATCTCTACGTCAGAACTAGTCTGTGAGCTGCAAGCTCCCACATTAGCATGAGGCTAGGAATATTAGCATGAGGCTAAGTGAGAGCATGAGGGTGAGTACATTAGAGTGCATTAGCTCAAGGCTGAGTATGATAGCATGAGAATAAGTATGTTAATATAAAGCTAAGGATGTTATTATGAGGCTAACTGCATTAGCTCCAGGCTAAGGGCATTAGCATGAGGATTATTATTTTTGCATGAGGCCATATATGAGGTACAGTACATTAGCTCCTGGCTAAGTGCAATAGCATGAAGATAATTACGTTAGCATGAGGCTAAGTACGTTAGCATCAAGCTAAGTACGTTTGTATGGGGCATGAAGCTAACTACAGTATGTAAGTGTGAGGCTTGTACATTAGCATGAGGCTTCGTAAGTTAGCATGATTCTTAGAATGTTAGCATGAGGCTGAGGGTGTTAGCATGAGGCTAAACAAGTACTTAATCAGGAAGCTCATTTGTAAATATGAGGCTTCGTAGGTTAGCATGAGGTTAAGTACATTAGCATAAGGCTAGGTAAGTATGAGGCTAAGTACATTAGCACGAGGCTAAGTATGTTAGCATGTGGCCATATGTGTGGTACAGTACATTAGCTCCAGGCTACATGCAATAGCATGAACCTAATTACATTAGCATGAGGCTAAGTATGTTAGCATAAGGCAGAGCTTATAAACAGAGCCCTGACAGGAAGTTGACAGGATGTAAAGTCACAGTAAACAGTTGTTGTGACTCACATAGTCGATGGCATTGATGTTGACGTTGCTGCTTAGCACGGCCGCCATCAGAGACACGTTATGCCTCTGTTTCTGGAGCTACGAAACAAACACACCGTTAGCATTCATTTCATTATTGTTCTGTTCAAACTACAGCTTAGAATCAACTGCTAACACTTACTGTCATGTTAGCAACCAAGCAAAGCTAACATGTCTCTAACTGGGCGTTAGCAAACAAACTCAAAATGAAAACTTTGCTCACAAAATGACCATAAACACAAACACAAACACGTCTGTCTGTCTGTCTGTCCGTACCATGATGAAGTACCCGAGCAGCAGGATGGGCATGAGGATGGCGATCATGAGGTAATCCAGCAGAGAGAACGTCCTCCGAGACACATAATGAAGACACGTCCTCTGTTTCTGAGACACACAGACACTTTACACCAGAGACCACAGAGGACAGGTATGTGATGACATCACCAGCTGAACATACCTGATTGGTCAGGTGAACGTCCGCCCCGTTCTCCAGCAGGTACTGGACCGTCCTCACGTGTCCTTTACGACAGGCGGCGATGAGGGGTGTGTCACCGCTGTGCTTCTCCTGGACATTCAGCTGGTTAGCGTCCTCTATGAGGACGTGATACAGCTGATGGAGGTCTCCGTCGTACGCTGACTGACAGGCCGGCTGAGGAGGAGTAGGAGGAGACCGCCAGTCTTTCAGTATAGAGATATGACACACCTGGGGACACTCTTAGTCTGTTCCAATGTGTGTTCACTGAATGATAGGAAGGACTCTGTCTCTGGAGGATCCTTCCTCTGAAGGACTCATCTTCCCAAGTAAGGAAGAGTCATCAGAAGAAAACCTTTCCTGTGTCCTCACCACTAAATTCAGACTCACCCTTACTTTTTAAAGTTAGCAGCAAATTTTATTGCCACTCCTTTAACACACATTTTTAATCTTTGCTTGAACACAAATGTAATTCCTCATATCTGGAAGTCAGCCTTTGTTGTTCCCCTGCTTAAAGGGGGTGACCCCATTATTTTAAATAACTACAGGCCCATCTCAAAACTGTCTGTCCTGGCAAAGGTTTTGGAATCCTTTGTTAGTGATCAACTAAAGGATTTTTTAAATAGGTATAATGTTTTATCTGACTTTCAATCTGGTTTTAGAAAAATGCATAGCACAACAACAGCAGTTCTTAAAGTTTTAAATGATTTTATTGAATCTATGGATAACAAGCAGCATTGTGCAGCCCTCTTTATTGATCTTTCTAAGGCGTTTGACACAGTGGACCACTTTGTGCTTAAGCACAGACTATCTAAAGGTGGACTGTCTCAAAAAACTGTTAGTTGGTTTGTTAATTATCTTACAGACAGGACACAGTGTATGCAGGCAGAGGGCTGCACCTCTAGCTCTCTCATTGTACGTAAAGGTGTACCCCAGGGGTCAGTCCTGGGGCCACTCTTATTCATTTTGTACATCAATGACATTGATCTAAATGTGTCAAATGTGAAATCTCACTTTTATGCTGATGATACTGTACTCTACAGTTCAGCACCCACCCCAGAAGAGGCCCTCTCCCAGTTACAACTTGCTTTTAACACGGTTCAAGAACATTTGTGTGATTTAAAACTTGTTTTAAATGCTGACAAAACTAAAGTCATGCTGTTCTCCAATACAAAATCAAAACCACAAAATCTGCCCTCAATCCTCTCTTCTCAGGGTTTGAAGATTGAGGGTGTTTCCAATTACAGATATCTTGGTATATTAATTGATGAATCCCTCTCTTTCGCAAATCATATTCAGCAGTTGGTAAAAAGATTGAAACTGAAACTGGGTTTCTATTTTAGGATCAAATCCTGCCTTTCTTTTAACTCAAAAAAGAGACTGGTTGCTGCCACTTTTATGTCTGTTCTGGAGTACGGTGATGTTGTATATATGCAAGCCTCGTCTCAAAGCTTACATGCTCTTGACACTGTGTATCATGGAGCTCTGAGGTTCATCACTGGTTTTAAAGCACTTACTCATCACTGTACACTGTATGAACGGGTTGGATGGTCCTCCTTATCAATACGTAGACTGAGACACCTGCATATTCTCATTTACAAGGCAATCTTAGGTTTTCTTCCTTCTTACCTTTTGTCCTACATTAACCGAAGTAATGCTGGGACTCACAATCTTCGGTCTCAGGATTTGTTCTTGCTGACTGTCCCAAAAGTCAGAACTGAACTGGGAAAGAAAGCATTTAGGTTTTCTGCTCCCTCTGCCTGGAACATGTTACAGAAAACCCTGGTCTCATTGAACACTTTTAAGGGGAAATTGGATGACCTGGAGGCAGAAACATCGGTTGTAGATGTTTTGCCTGAGGCTTTTACTGTTGTAGCTGACCTTAAGTTGTTGCTGTTTTGGATGCTAAGTGTTTTTAATGTTTGTGTCCACCTTGTGTCTGTGTGTATGTGTGATTATGCTGCTGCCTGTCTTGGCCAGGACACTCATTGAGATTTTTAATCTCAATGAGTCTTTTCCTGGTTAAATAAAGGTTAAATAAACAAAATAAAATAAACAAGTTTGTGAAGGAACACTGAAACAAGCCTGATGCTTTTTGGAAACAAGTCCTGTGGACACAAAGGGACACCTGTCCACCGGTTACAGACGGAGGTGGGTGGATGAGACAAAGGGACACCTGTCCACCGGTTACAGACGGAGGTGGGTGGATGAGACAAAGGGACACCTATCCACCTGTTACAGACGGAGGTGGGTGGATGAGACAAAGGGACACCTGTCCACCTGTTACAGACGGAGGTGGGTGGATGAGACAAAGGTACACCTGTCCACCTGTTACAGACGGAGGTGGATGGATGAGACAAAGGTACACCTGTCCACCTGTTACAGACGGAGGTGGATGGATGAGACAAAGGTACACCTGTCCACCTGTTACAGACGGAGGTGGGTGGATGAGACAAAGGGACACCTGTCCACCTGTTACAGACGAAGGTGGATGGATGAGACAAAGGTACACCTGTCCACCTGTTACAGACGAAGGTGGATGGATGAGACAAAGGTACACATGTCCACCTGTTACAGACAGAGGTGGGTGGATGAGACAAAGGGACACCTGTCCACCTGTTACAGACGAAGGTGGATGGATGAGACAAAGGTACACCTGTCCACCTGTTACAGACAGAGGTGGGTGGATGAGACAAAGGGACACCTGTCCACCTGTTACAGACGGAGGTGGATGGATGAGACAAAGGGACACCTGTCCACCTGTTACAGACGAAGGTGGGTGGATGAGACAAAATGACACCTGTCCACCTGTTACAGACGGAGGTGGATGGACAAGACAAAGGGACACCGGGAACATTTCACTTCTGCAGATCAGTTCATCTTCTCCTTATCGAACTAGTCACAGGAAATGAAGTTTTGAACAGGGGGACAAACTTTTACCTGTCAATGATGAGGACGTTAAACACTGACTGATGTGTCAGAGTCAAAGTTCTGAACAACCATCTGAACTCTGCAGACACTCTTGTAAAAGAAAAAAAGTTGAGATTGAATATTTGAGATTTTTTTGTCTCCAGATGTTTCTGATTGTTTCCAGCTGACGGACTGAAGCTGCAGGTCGACGTCTCACAAACCATCAGACACGTGATGAGACATCATGTCTCTGTGTGGTGTTAACAGTGATTCAGACTGAGGCTCTGGACAACATCTTCTCCAAACTACAAACTTCTATGTTTTGTATTACGCTACTGCTCATTTTAAAGAAAACATTTCGCCAAACTTTCACCATTTATCAGCCAGAAACTGTGAAAACATAAATTATTGTTATATTTTTAAATTCCCAACAGTACACAGACACATCATCATTATTATTCTACATCTCGTTTAAAATGTGTCCAAAAAAGAAAACTGTTCTGTACGACACAAATGAAAAGACTTTTTTCACTTTAAACTTTCAAACATTAAAAATCTAATATCGGGAGTGTGGAAGAGGGAGGGTCCTTAAGGTGTCTGAAGCTCACACACACTTTAGGAGATTTTTGGACAAATGATGTTTTTCTTATTGAAGCTCTGCACGCAAGTCTGAACTTTACATGTGTGTGCAGATGGACAATTCTGTGACGTGTGAGGTTCATCTACATGTTAAAGGAGGAATCCGGTATTTTGCACTTTGAGCCCCATTTCTGGGTTGTTTATGATGAAATAGAGTGGTTAAGACCAAAATTGTGACGATTGCTCATTTTCGGACAGTTTGGCTTTCCCCTGTCTGGCTGTCTATGGCCATGTGTGAATCTGTTTTCAAAGCCACAAAACTCACCGAGTGGTCAGTGGTGTTCGTTGATGTTCTGACATAAAAACTGTAGCAAACTGTACATATATATATATATATATATATATATATACACACACACACACATATATTAGGGCATTAACAGAAAAGTCGATTTGTCGATGTGTCAGTGGCACAAGTCGACACCCCCTGGGAGGAGTCGACAAGTCGTGTGTTTCTCTCTCTCTCTCTCTGTGTGCTTGTGTACGGAATGCAATCTCTGCCTCTGATATGAGCGGAGCAGACTCCGCGAGGAATGTCCGCAGTCGGGCTTTCATAATCGAGCGCACTTCCGCGTTGTAGTTTCCTGTAAAAAATTTCTGTGAAAAATCCCCGCGATGTGAAAAATACATGCCGAGCAGTCACACAGTCACATATATATATATATATGTAAATATATTGACAGGCTTGTTGTTTATAAACGGCGTTGCTATGGCTGCACAAAACTCTATATCTGCAGAGTCTATACTGGGTCCACGATACAATATCCAGATCACATGATGCAATGAATTAGCAATGCGATTCGTCGTTACCAATGTAATGAACCCACTAACACCCCCACGCACAGCAAAAAACAAACAAACAAACAAACAAACAAACAAACAAAAGAACGAACGAGCCGAGTCTTTGAACCGGCTCTTCAAAGTGATCGAGAGCCAAAGACGGCTCTCGTTCACTTTGAAGAACCGGTTCAAAGACTCAGCTCGAGAACGAGACATCCCATCACAGCTAAAGACTAAATATTTAAGATTACAGATTACAGATTACAGATTACAGATTGAGGCGCAGTGCCAGTTTAAAGATTCAAAGAACTTGACTCGTTTTAACAGAAACAAATTCACAGCTGAAAAGAATGAACTCAAATCAAATGCTTGTGGCAATAAACTCCTCATAAAAGCAAATCAATACTGTTAATGAGTTTTAAGGCCTGATGTTTGTAACACAGCTGCAAACACACACACACACACACACACACACACACAGGTGTCCTCACACTGTGTCTCTGTCACTGACTTTTGCTGAACAGAGTTTTACTGTGTTTGTCAGCTGAAGGTGAGCTCAGCTCCGTTTCATGTCTGATGTCATCACAAAGGTAACCTCACCTGTCGGCTCAACTTCAACACAAACCGGAAGTGAGATCGATCCAGTGATCAGATTTAAAGACATAACACGAGGTGATCAAAGATGAAACAGACAGAAAACAGAGACTTTGTGTTCTTACCTCAGAGTAAACCAGCCCCATGTCCGCTGGCAGGAACACACCTGGACACGTCAACGGCCCGACACTGTCACCTGCAGCACCTCCGGTCCCGCCTTTCAAAATAAAACCCTCTGCGAGAGAAAGAGGAGGTGAGGTCTGTGGCTGTCAAACCTCCTGCTGTTACGTCACTGCTCAGTCAGCTTTATTGAATATTCAGGTTTATTTTTCTTTAAGTGAAGCCAAACCAGACATAAAAACTTAAAGCTGCAGTGTGTCAGGTTTAAAGTGTGTGTAATCAGATCAGTGTGTTTTCTTTAACCAGCTGAAAATCAGAATGGTTGTGTCCTGGTTATATCTACATAGGGAGCAGGTCCTGGTCTACAGAGTTCATCACGTTGCACCACCATGTTTCAAAGGCAGTGTCTGGCTGCTGGTTTCCTGTTCAAAAGAATGTTTTAATGTCTAAAATATTCCACTGGAAATGTTTCAAATATAAAATATACACATTAAATCATAGTTTCTCTGTGTGAGTTGTGTAGCTGCAGCTGCTGCACCTGACGTAGCGACTGTGGCGTCACCTGGTTGGTTTGTGGCCTCGATTTTAAACCTCAGGTTTGGCGTTTTGTCCGTCACCATCTTGGCCTACTTTAAACTCCTGTATGGTTCAGACTATACCCAAGTCTGCTGAGATGATCTCCAGAGACCAGACAGACTGTAAACATGTTGATATGTACATGTGAACATGGAGGTCAGGCGGCACAGTGGTGTGGTTGTTAGCACTCTTGCCTCACAGCAAGAGGGTTGCCCGGGCTTGGAGTTTGCATGTTCTCCCCGTGTCAGCGTGGGTTCTCGCCGGGCACTCCGGCTTCCTCCCACAGTCCAAAGACATGCAGATTGGGGACTAGATTAATTGATAACTCTAAATTGTCTGTAGGTGTGAATGTGAGTGTGAATGGTTGTTTGTCTCTATGTGTCAGCCCTGCCTCTCGCCCGATGTCAGCTGGGATAGGCTCCAGGCCCCCTGCGACCCCCAAGAGGATGAATAAATGAACATGGAGGTCTGAGGGGACACACTCTAGTGGACATCAGAGGAACTGATGGATGAGGATTTGACCCGATCAATAATCCATTCATAGATTCACAATATTATGAGTTTAAAAAAACATCCTGAAACATTTATTAGAATATGTCTGAGTGGTTTGATCAATAAAACTTTCAGATCAACGTCTTTGTTCAACATCAATAAAGACTTTAACTGTTTTATCACCTGCACCTTTATTTTGTAGTCTGTACTTCCTGTCTGTCTGCAGTTGTGTGTAACCTGACAGCTGATCACCAGTCTGCAGACTCAGCTCTGTATTTCATGTTTCAAGTGTTTAAGGTGTGTGTGTGTGTGTGTGTGTGTGTTTACTTTGTGTCACAGTGTCTCAGTGTTGGTCTGATCTGATCTCAAAGCTCCAGATCTGATCTGAGACAAGCTCACACACGCTGCGGGGAACAGGAAGTGTGTCACAGCTGGACTCAGGCCTGAAGCAAAACAAACAGGATCAGACACACCCCTCCTCACATTTCACTCTGTGCATCCTCCATTCCTTTCATCGCCTCCTCCCTCCTTAGCTCCTCCCACCTTGAGCTGAGAAAGGAGGAGACAAGGAGGAGAGAGGAGGAGAGAGGAGGGAGGAGACGAGGCGGCAGGTAACAGACAGAATCAGTTTGTCTCCATGTGGACACTGTCTCCAGCAGAGGGAGACAAAGTTCTGATCATCAGCACCAGGTTGAAATACACTACCCTGATCTCAGGTCTGATCTCACTTTGATATCAGTCTGATTTCAGGTCTGATCTCAGGAACCAGGATCACAGTGAAACTAAAATCAGTATCAGTAGACTCAGAGAGAACTGAACACATCACATCTTCAGTCAGTTAGCAAACAGACGTTAACGAGCTGCTGCTTCATGAAACTCATTAATTTCATTTCTAATGTTAAAGATCATAAAATCAGCATGTAGGAAACTGTCATGGGCAGCCCACTCTGACATCTATCCACTTAGTGCATGTATATGTCAGGTTTTGCATGTGTGTGTTTGGACCTGTGTGTAATTGACAAACAGAGTGAAAAATTGAATTTCCCCTCGGGGATTAATAAAGTATATAAAATTAAATTAAAAAAATTAAAAATGAAGTCATGTTTCATTGGATGACTGTCATGTTGTTTTAAGAGGTTTTTACACCTAAAAGTTCTGTAAAGTGCAGAAAATCTATTAAATCATAAAGATTACAATCCACAAATGTTTCCTTTACAATCCTCAATCAATCCATTTTATTTTTAAAGCCCAATACCACAAATAACAATTTGCCTCAGAGGCCTTATACACAGCAGATAAGATCTGCTCTGGAAACAGATAATTCATCCAGAACACGGCAGAATACAGTTTATCATTATTATTATTATTATTATTATTAATTCTTCTATTGATAATATTATTATCATTAATATTACTGCAATTGTTGTGGTGCAGCTCATCAGTTTGGTGAAATGTGTCAGAGTGAGACCTCTCCATAATTTCACTCCTCTCTGTGGCAGATGTGGAGCGCATGCGCACACCCCACGCCCACCGCAGTGAAACCGGAAGTGCTGAGTGAGTCATCTGTGTCCAGAGAGGATCTGCGAGCTCCTCCATCATCACTGTTTCTGTGTGAGGCAGCAGCTCCGGAGCTTTCAGCCATTTTCTCCTCAGCTTCCTCTCAGTCCGGATCCTCAGGGTGTGAACCGGCTCCGTGTCCGACCCGGGTCTGACTGCAGGTGTGAACGGACCGGCCGGGACCCGGGTTACCTTCCTCCATCAGCTCCACATGTGACAGCGGTGATGCAGACAGCTGGTGGACTCAACACCGACAACACACCGGTACATTCATCCGGGCATTCCTGTCTGTCCTCTGTCCTCTGTCCTCCTCTCTCTGTCCTCCTCTCTCTATCCTCCTCTCTCTATCCTCCCCCCTCTGTCCTCTGTCCTCCTCTCCTCTCGTCTCACCTCACCTCACCTCTCCTCACCTCACCTGTCTCTTCTCTTCTCCTCTCCTGTCTTCTCTCCTCACCTCACCTGTCTCTTCTCCTCTCATCTCCTGTCTTCTCTCCTCACCTCACCTCTCCTCTCCTGTCTTCTCTCCTCACCTCTCCTCTCCTGTTTTCTCACCTCACCTCTCCTCTCTTCTCCTCTCCTCTCCTGTCTTCTCTCCTCACCTCACCTCTCCTCTCCTGTCTTCTCTCCTCACCTCTCCTCTCCTGTTTTCTCACCTCACCTCTCCTCTCTTCTCCTCTCCTCTCCTGTCTTCTCTCCTCACCTCACCTCTCCTCTCCTGTCTCCTCTCCTCTCCTCTCCTGTCTTCTCTCCTCTCCTTGCCTCACCTGTCTCTCAGCTCAGATCAGGGTGCAGTGCGCTGATTTCCTGTTTCATGGTTCACTGAGCATCACTCAATATCAGATAAAGTATAAATGTATTAATCAGTGTCTCATCAGTTAAAGGAGCAGTCCCACATTTATTTATGACAGATATCATATATATTAGAACCTGATCAGTACTGGATTATTTGCCCTATTATTTGACTTCAGTGCTGACATCTTATTTTGAAAACTTGCATAATGAAGTCAAGTGGTTGCACAGTGCTGCAGAGGTTAGTATCGTCACCTCACATTACGAGCGCTCATGGTCTGAACTCCTTTGTGGAGTTAGCATGTTCTCCCCGTGTCAGCGTGGGTTTCCTCCAGGTGCTCCGACATGTTCTCCCGTGTCAGCGTGGGTTTCCTTGGGGACTGCTGTCTGACGGCTCTGTAGCTCCCACTAGTGGCGGGTGGCTGCGTGACAGTTAAGCAGCCTTGTACATGGATAAAACACTAATTGGTTTAACTGACTAATATTTATGGTGCCGACTAGCGAGGGGGCGGACCTTTAATCATTTAGACGTCTAATCGCCCTCATCCCAAGTTAACATTAATCACAATTCTAAACAACATAAACCAAAGTTTTCTGGCTGTTTCAGTTATTAAAAACACTTCAGTCCTCATCATGGTACTGGATCTATATTTCACACCTATACTGTGTGTTGGCAGGAGGACTCTGTCTGCTCTGTGAAATGAGACGCAGCTTCGTCCAACATAAACGAGGCGTGTATCTCTCAGTTTCTGGCATGCTTCTGAAACTCACTGCAGACATCTGATGAGGTCTAACGGACTGTGTGAAGAGGCTGAGGTCAGGTCGACCTGTCAGACCTGACCTCTGCTGAGCGAGCTTTTCTAGTCTGATTAATGTTCCCTCTTTAAACCCTCAGCCTGTGGATGAAAGGATGAATGAATGGATGGATGGCTTTACTCCAAATCTCAGGTATAGTTAAGGTGTTTTAAACCCTTATATATCTATGAAGCCGTGCATTGAGCTCATATAAAAGACACATTGATAACAAACAGGTGCAGCGTGTGTTTCCTGTCTGTTGAGTCAGAGAAGAAGAGAAGGGGGTTAGAGGTCGTGAATGTGGTCGAGCAGGATGTTTGAGAGACGGCTGTGACACACCTGAAACCTGAACTCGTCCTGCTCCCAGCGGTCACAGCTGATCACTGTTCATTTTGATCAGTTATTTAATCAATAAACAAACACTCCTGTGTGATGATGTCATAATGGCAGCGCCCCCTGCAGGCCGCTCTCATCATGACAGCGTGGAACCATTTCATGATGACAGCAGCTCTTAAAGGGTTAATTAGTCACAAACATTGATGACATGTGACCTGTAGGAACCAAAGATCCTCTCATAGTCTAGAGAACTCACTCTGATCAACATGTCAAACATATGTATGATCAGTTTTCCTCCGTTAACGTCAGAGACAGGAAGCAGGTGAATATTTAATAAAAGCAGTTTGTCTGGAGCGTCAGTAGTGCATAGTGTCGGCGCCCCATGATTAGAGGGGATGCCTCGCTGCAGCGGTCCTGAGTTGGACTCCGGTTTGCAACCCTTTGCTGCATGTCGTCCCCCTCTCTCTCTCTCACCGACATCTTCTCTCCTTTTAAAAACCAAGAGTACAGTTAGAAACAGAACCATGACATTCAGCTGTTTAAATCTGAGCTGAAGTTAGAAAATCAATCTGATGATTGATTCATGGTTAAAGTGACTTTTGAGGTAATTTGAGGATTATCGTAGCTTTCTGACGTTTCATTGATCAGGAGATGAATCAGATCAATGATCTGCAGATGAACCGATGACGCTGACTCAGTGTTCTGGTGTTTTGTTGTTTGTTCATGAATCAGATCCACATTCAGAGTAGATATAAACAAAGACCTTGAACAAAATAAATAGGGAGGATGTGAACAAACAAACATGAGTCTTCGTCTCTCTGCCGTCCTGCTCTCCTGCTTGGATGCACCTGTTGCCGTGGCGACATCCTCCACGCCGGGTGTAGCAGACGGTGGTGATGACAAATCGGAGCTGTGTGTTTTTCAGTTGTTGGAACACGGCGAGGAGTGGGAGGTCATCTTCTCTTTTCTTCTTCTCTCTGTTGTTTAGAGTGGATGACTCACAGGACTGTTAGCTACTGGTTACCATGGTAACTGTGGACCAAACTGAAGGACAACGGGCGTGATGATGATGATGATGATGATGATGGTGATGATGAGGGTCTGACTGTTAGCATTAGCTGCCGTGCTAACTGGAAGTTCTTAAAGGAGCTTTTCGCTGAGTTCTGTGTGTGACAGCTCAGAGAGCTGACGTCCTGTTGTTCTGTTTGTCTCCCTGCAGTGAAGCATCATGGGAGGTGGCAGATGGAGGAGCCGGCCGTGGGCCGACCAGAGCCTGTGACACACACACACACACACACACACACACACACACACAAATCATGGAACAAGGCTTCAGCTTAAACACGCTGGTGAGTGTACTTTGTATGTGTGTCTCTATATGTTTATGTGCGTGGTGTAGATAAACAAGGACATGTCAGACCTTCAAATTAAAAGCCCAGATCATGTTAAAGTTAAGTACATATTTCTAAACAAGAAAATGCTATATTAAAACTTAAATTCAGATTTGAATTCCACATTTTCTCTGCAGACGTTGTTTCAAGGACACAAAGACTTTTTACATCGTGTGTCTGTCGTTGGATTTGATTTGATTTCACTTTATTATCAGAAACTTTTCATGTCCTGTTTTTATTTCCCTCCTCCGTTCATGTTCTGCTCTCTGCCTTTTTGTCCTCTCTGTCATTAGGGTGACTGATTCATGTCTCTGTCCTCGTCTGTGTCTGCGTCCATCATGTCTCTGCTGTGTCTTCTGTTCTGAGCCGGGAGCTCAGAGAACACACAAGTGTTTATCCTCCGCTCATGTTAATGAGCTGCGTAACAAACGCTGCATTCAGGCTCTCTGCAGGGACGGTAAATCTCAGCTTCCTGTCTGAGAGCCCAGTTCAGCTCAGCTGTCAGATGTTAACGAGATGTTTGATGATCATCGTTAATATCAGGACACGTTACTGATGCTCGTCTGAGGACTGAACAGGAAACTGACTGAGACCTGTTGGTAGAATGTCCCTTTAAATCATCAGTCTGAAGTTGTGTAGAGTTCAGCCTGTAGGGGGCGCTGAGTGGTTCCTGTTTATTTATCTCCACCAAAGACGTATTCTTAGAAAGGTAAATGGTAAACCTGACTCTGACTTCCTGTGCTGCAGAAGAAGCTGGCGGCAGAGCCAGACTACACCGATGTGTCGCTGACGGCGGCGGAGCGAGTGCGGGCGCTAGGGAAGATGGGATGCAGCGTGGAGATCAACGAGGACATCGCACCGAGGCGCTACTTCCGCTCTGGCGTGGAGATGGAGCGCATGGCAGCGGTCTACTTGGAGGAGGGCAGCCTGGAGAACGCCTACGTCCTCTACACTAAGTTCATCACGTGAGCGACATCACGACACACCGCAGTCACAGCTTCTTGTTTATGCTGACGTTTGTTTACAGTAGGAATTGTGTGTTCAGTCTGTTTGTAGAGAAGCTGCCGACGCACAGAGACTACCAGCAATGCAGCGTCCCCGAGAAACAGCTCATCATGAAGGTAATGATTATTGATTATTAGTAACCAGGAGGTGTGTGCAAACACCTGCAGCTACAGTTACCTGTGGCCAGCACCAGCATTAGTGGCATTAGCATTAGCGTTAGCAGTCGCAGTTTAGTATTAGCAGTTGTAGTAATTGTATAAGTGTAGTAATGGTGGTAGCATTAGCATTACCATTAGCAGTATTGTTAGCATTAGCATCAGTAATTCTGTCTGTGTCTTTGTGTTTACAGAAACTTCAGGAAGTTGCGTTTCCTCGTAAAGACGAGTTGAAGAAACGTCTTCAGGAGAAATACAGCAGGGAACACACCGAGTACCTCAAAGCACAGGTGTGTGTGTGTGTCCAATCAGATTGCATCATGTGTTTAACTGACAGTTCATCTGATTGGATGATTCAGATGATTCTGATGGTTCAGATTTCTGTCTTCTCTGTCATCACCGTGTGCTGTCATGATGACATCATCTCACTGTGCTACCAGTGGCGGAGCGTCTCTACTGCAGATTTTAAAGTGCCATGACACCGCTTTTAAAAGATGGCGGTCAGAGGAAGTCAAACAATCACCCAGCAGACCTGATCATGTCACTTCCTGTTCCCTCAGAGCCAGGCGACAGCGGTGGTGGTGGATGGGTGTAGCCAGCAGCTGCAGAGACTCTCCCTCTTGGGTGAGGACAGGAGGCGGTACGTGCTGTTGGAGGAGGAGCGTCAGCGTGTCGCCGCCCTGAGACGCATGCAGATTGAATCAGAACAGTTTCGTTACTTCGAGGACCAGCTGAGGCGTCAGGAACTGGCCAATAGGAGAGGAGAGGAGGCGGGGCTGAAGGTGAGCTGAGGCGGCAGAGTTGTATGAATGCTGTGTGTGTGTGTCAGCAATGGTACGACAGGATGTGGTCGTATGTTTCTGACGTGTTCGTCCTGCAGGTTCAGACCAAAGTGCCTGAAGTGACAGACGGCTCCTGTCTGTCCCAGCAACCAATCAGAGACAGTGTTCGATCCCAGGGGGCGGATCCTAACCGGAACAGACCACTAGCTCCTATCAGCCAACCAGCCGCCACACTGGCTGGAGTACACAGTGAGTACACACACACACACACACACAAGCAGGTCTGTTAATCGTGTGTGTTCCTGTGTGCGTTTGTTTCATGCGTGTGTGCAGCCCACAGGGTGGAGGGTCTGCGGCGGGTGGTGGTTCCCAGAGATCTGACATATCGTTTCCTCCTGCTGGCCGACTCCAACACCGCCAGAGGAATAGAGACATGTGGAGTCCTCTGTGGACGACTGGTGAGGCCGTTTCCTGTTTGCAGCTGATGATGTCATCGATTACTGCTCTCTGATGTCACTGACTGTGTGTCATCCGCAGACGCACAACGAGTTCCTGCTGACTCACGTGGTCATCCCCAAACAGTCGGCCGGGCCGGATTTCTGTGACATGGAGAACGTGGAGGAACTCTTCAGTTTCCAGGACCAACAGAACCTGCTGACGCTCGGCTGGATTCATGTACGACTACACGCTAAACACACGCTGTAAACACACACGCTAAACACACATGGTATAAATACAGGCTAAATAAATGTTAAACATACTAAAAACACTTCAAACACATGCCTAACACACACTAAATACACTTTAGACACACCTAAAATCACACGTTAAAGACACGCTAGAAACAGTGAAACACATGCCAATCACATGCTAAATACCATGTTAATCACACACTAGACATGCTAAAAACACGCTAAACACATGCTAAAAATGTGCCAAACACACATTCCAAACACGCTAAACACAAACATGCTAAACAGGTGTTAAACACATGATATAAACACATGAAACACAGGCTGAACACACGCTAAATACACATGTCAAACACCCTAAAAACACACAAAACATGTTAAATACAGCATGTAAAACACACAATAAACATGCAAAAAATACATTAAACACAGGCTTAATACATATGCTAGACACACACTAAACACGTTCGACACATGCTTAGCATGCTAAATACATTTAAACACATGTAACATGCTAAACACACATTTTAAAAAACACGTTTAAAAGCACATCCTAAACTCAAACATCCTAAATAGGTGTTTAACACACTTTAAACACAGGTAAAACACACAGTTAAAATAAAAATATTAAACACACACTTAACACCAATGTTAAACACATGCTAAATACATGTTAAACACACGCTTAAAACATATTACACACATTGATTGACGAGTTGATTATTTGACTTATTGCTGTCAGGTGTGAGTCCTCACAATGTGATATAAACCAGAGACATGTGACATTCAAATGTACAGTCGAACCTGGGAGGTCCCCACAGTGTGAGTGGGCGGTCAGGTTTTTGTCCCTACAGTGTGATATAAACCACAGATACACAAACACACCCACCCAGAAAACACACACTCAGAAAAATGACCTCGTTGTACTTTTTCTTTCCTTCATTTGCATGATCAAATATCACCATGGCAACAGTGCCTGAGAGGAGAGGGGGAGGGACAGAGATAGGAGGACACGGACACGAGGTCTCACTCTGTCTTTCTGTTTGTCTCAGTCTGTACAGACAGACAGATAGACAGACAGAGGTCTCACCTCACTAGACAGACTGTGTCCTCACAGTGACAGTGGACAGTCATTTGTGTTTTAATATACTTTATTAATCCCAGAGGGATTAATGCACAAACAGGACCTATACATGCACTAAGTGGAGAGATGTCAGAGTGGGCTGCCCATGACAGGCGGTTGGGGGTTGCTCAGGGGCGACTCGGCAGTGCCCAGGAGGTGAACAGGCGACCCTCCGGTTCCCAACCCAAGTCCCTATGGACTGAGCTACTGCCGCACCAAGTCATGTCTGTGTCCTCACAGTGACAGTGGACATTTGTGCCCACTGTCACTGTGACAGTGGGCACAAATGTCCACTGTCAATGACATTTGTGTCCTCAGAGCGTCCTCAGGGTAATGACATGTTGACGATGATGTTCCTCTGTGTTCAGACTCATCCCACTCAGACGGCCTTCCTCTCCAGTGTCGACCTACACACTCACTGTTCTTATCAGCTGATGCTGCCAGAGGCCGTTGCCATCGTCTGCGCCCCCAAACACAACGAGTAGGTCCCACATACACACACACACACACACACACACACACACATAGTAACATATAGTCTCTCATGATGTCACATTAACTCCTCCCCCTCTCTGTCTGTCAGCACCGGTGTGTTCAGGCTGAGCGGTCCGGGGATGTCGGAAGTTTCCGGCTGCAGACTCAAAGGTTTCCATCCTCACTCCAAGGATCCTCCTCTCTTCACTGTGAGCAACTTCCTGTTTCCTTTGTCCTCCGTCAGGAGCCGACGGCCGCTGATCATCATCAATATCAACATGTTCGATCAATACGTCTAAAACCACCAATAGTAATATTTATCACACTGTCAGGTCTGACATCATATTCGCCAAGCGCCAGGTGACTTTCTGTTTAGGAGTAAATCTCAGAGAGTTGGCCGCCACCACCGCTGTTGGTTAACAAGTCATGTGATATTCCGTCGCAATTAGGCATCATTTACAGTCGTATTTCTGTCTGTCTGTCTGTCGTGTGCATTCTGCAAAGTTTGTCTAAAAAGGAGAACTTTTTTTTTCCTTTGTTAAAAAACAACTTTGTTGTTCCGTCACTGCAACATGTTTAATAACTCGATGTTAAAATCAGAACGATGTCCTGTTCATTTCTTCAGAGGAAGATATTTATTAGGTCCACGTGTAACTCTGAAGACTGAAGTTTATTTACAGCAGTTTATTTTAATAATTAAATACTAATTTCAAACCCAACACACACGCCTAATAATATGAATTTATATTATGATAACTTAATAACTGATTCCTGTGTTCAGTGTCTGTCGGCTGTTTAATGTTTGGTGTCAGTGTTCATATTAAAACAGACAGACCGGAGCTGTGACACCAATATATACGATTTAATATTTGTTTATTTATGTGAGTCACATCATCATTGCGATATTAAACGGTGTTATCACACACCTCTCACCGCGCAGCAATGGACCACTGAATGTTTGAGTCTATAGAGACATCTCTGACTCTGTATACATGCAGAGTTAACAGTCCCAGTGTTATTACGCTATAAATCAGCACTCACTGAATAACTGCTGTCCAATCAGATCGCTTGGTCAGACCTACCTGTCGTATAGAGGTCCATGAAAACAAAACAAACTGAAGCAACAGAACCGAACCAGGGACGATCGACCTGTGGGGGACAGTCACTAAATGTTGTACTGTTTCTTTAAATATTAAAATGACATGACTCATACAGGTGACTTGTCACTGACTTTGCTCCCTCTGTGTCTGTGTGTCCCTCTCAGGTGTGTAAACACGTGGAGGTGAGGGACTCAAAGATCAGCCTGCTGGACCTCAGGTGACAGACAGGAGGCGGTGTTCGTTTTTAATGTCTGGAGAGGAAACTGTGAACACACTGCCACTGTGTGTGTCTGTGTGTGTGTGTGTGTGTGCGTGCGTGCGTGCATGTGTGTGTTCAGTTTTTTGGGAATTTTTTGTGAACTTTGTTTTTTGAAGTTTTATTTGAGCCTCTGAAGCAGCTGCTGCCGTACATAGATATGAATCTATATTTTTGCGGTGTCCGTGTGGATCAGTTTCTCCGACCCTGTGTGATGTGACAATGTGTGTTTTTAATATTAACAGCAGATATGACGTGTGTGTGACAGCTGAAGTGACAGAGTGCCTTCTCATCAAACACCCACATCACGTCTGAGTCTGTCGTCGACAGCAGAAACATTTATCTGCTCTGTAAATCACCGCTCCTGAGAGTCTGAAGGTAAATGTTCTTTTAGTTCTGGTGCTCTTTGATTACCTGCGGTGTCACACCGGCACGCTTTTGTCCTCTGATGTGTAATGATGGCGCTCTCTTGTTCTCTGCAAAGTGCAAAGGCGGAGTTATACTTGTGCGTCAGCTCTATGCAGAGCCTACGCCATAGTCTACACCTCTGTGAGCATTTATACTTGTGCGGTGGTGTGTCTGTGTCACTCTGCAGTTACACCTCCAAAACACTAGTGGGCAGTGGGGTTTCTGTTAAGTGCTGTAAAGTTTAGTTGATTCAAAACACACATTAAACACATATTAAACACACATTAAACACATTAAACACACATTAAACACATTAAACACACATTAAACATGGCTTAATAGAGACAATTTCAAACACAAGAACACAAATCAGTTTCACTATAACTTGCAGTATTCACAGACAAACACTTGTCTTCATCTGGACACAATTTCCCCACAAATAACTAACTTTATTAGCACAAGCCTATGTAATTTTACATTGTATAAATTAGCCTAGCAGCTAGCAGAGATTTCCTCCGCTCATATTTCAGCCAGGATAAATCACACAGTCTGTGGAGGCTTTATTGTCTTCACAGTTTATTGTTTCTTACCTGTGAAATTAAAGTAAATAAAAGCTTTGTGTCCACTGAGGGAAATAGTTTCAGCTTACAGAGACAGACAGGAGGTCTGCGTCACTGTGACATGTAGTTACATTTCTGGGGTGAGTGTCAGACTACGGCGTAGACTCTGCGTTGACACTGTGGAGCACTCATTCTCTGATGTCACACGGCGGCACTCACTCATTCTCTGGAGACAGGGACACGCCCCTCCAGCTGCTGAGATGAAACTTCAGATATTTTTATGAAGGAAACATTTTTAAACCACGTTGACATGAATTCAGAGCACAGACGTGATTCAGTTGGATTTTAAATGAACCTGTTTTTATGGGAAATATAATTTAAATGTACAGACGCTGACTGTTTTGGGATCAGGTCAGGTGCTGCGCCCCCTACAGGCAGGACCAGGAACTGAACTCTTAACACTGCAGTGTGAACAGAGCAGCTGGATGAGATTCAGTTTGTGCACCAGCAGATGTGTGTGTGTGGATTGTTTTTCAAAATGCCATTTTGTGGTAATAAAACACAAACTGCTGCTCCAACAGAGTCTATGTTCTGTCTCACTGCTTTACGATGAGTTGTTTCAGACATGTGAATTCTGTGTTCCTGCAGGTTTAAATCATCACAGTGTGTTCAGTTCTGTGGGGGCGGGGTTAAAGTAAAGGTCTGGTGCTGTTATTTACATATATATGAGCTGCTTTATAAAAATGCTTTTCCATTAAGTTTTCATTAGCGAGTAACATTAGCCTGATAGTGTTTCACCAGACCTCTGACAACGGTAGACCTAGTAGTAGTAGCTAAAGTTAGCCAACGTTAGCCAGTAATGTTAGCTTACCTGTTTGACAGACCTCGGGAAACAGTTGACCTAGTAGGTAAACAGTTGCTAAAGTAAGCTAACATTAGCTAAAGAGAACAGGTGTTAAATGAAGAGCGAATGCAGAGATCTTGTATGAGAGCTCTTTATTGTCTTCCTCAGCCAATCGTCTGTCACCTCCATGTTGTTGACGTCACATGACACACTTCACTTTTTACAGACCGCACCATGAGGCCACGCCTCCTATTCACCTACCCAGAGTTCAACAGCTGTGACATCATCATTACACTGTGTGACATCATTACAAGACAGAAGATAACACCAGCGGGCAGCGTTCAAGCTTTATTCATCAAAAATAAAAACACACTTTTTGACAACAAACAGTACCAACATGGAGGACGGGAGGGGGCGGGGCCACAGGTGGAGCGGGAGGGTGGGGGGAGGGGCTACAGATGGAGGAAAGCGCCACATTCACAGTTTTCAGGTGACCAGAGAGGGAGGACGTTCTGAATATTTAAAGGTTCAGTTCACCAAAAACATCTGATGACGTGATGACATCACTTCCTTTTGACCAGCTGTCAGAAAAAAAAACATTTATTTTAGCATCTTCCTAAATACCAAAAAACACCACTGACTGACTTCATGTCATGTTTTTGGGGATCTGATCTGGGACCTGTTAGCTCGTGCTCAGTGAGGGCTAAAATAAGATGAGGTGGGGGGGCGGAGGGGGCGCTGGAAGAAAATGGCGACCCTGACGGATCTTTCTAGAAGCACTTGCGGTGGACAATGGACGGTCCCGCCTCGTCGTACTCCTGCTTACTGATCCACATCTGCTGGAAGGTGGAGAGGGACGCCAGGATGGAGCCACCGATCCACACCGAGTACTTCCTCTCTGGGGGGGCAATGATCTGCGGAACAACGAACAATAAAGTTTAATTCAAAGGTTTGAACTTCCTGCAGTCAGTCACTGTAACAGGATGAGTCATGTGACCCTGTCTGCATGTTAACTTTATGTTCTGCGGGCTCATCCGGTCGTTCAGCTCATTAACAGATCTCTAAGGTGCAGATGTTTCTTTGTGGACATGAAACGGAAATGATGAGACGCTGACACCAGACGTCAACATGATGTCAGGAAGACGTCAGAAAGACATCAGACTGTTACGTCAATCAGAGTTTAAATTTTGGTTGAAATGAAAATTACGTTGGCGATTTTTTAATATGTCTAACGACATCTTGTCTCTTGGTATGCTTCTCTTGTATGCTGTAAAGCCCTGTGAGGCATATTGTGACCAAATCTGTTGGTGTCTCTTGGTGTCTGTTAGTGTCTGTTAGAGTCTGTTAGTGTCTGTTGGAGTCTCTTGGTGTCTGTTAGTGTCTGTTAGAGTCTGTTAGTGTCTGTTGGAGTCTCTTGGTGTCTGTTAGTGTCTGTTGGAGTCTGTTAGTGTCTGTTGGTGTCTCTTGGAGTCTGTTAGTGTCTGTTGGTGTCTCTTGGAGTCTGTTAGTGTCTGTTGGAGTCTCTTGGTGTCTGTTCGAGTCTGTTGGAGTTTCTTGGTGTCTGTTGGAGTCTGTTAGTGTCTGTTGGAGTCTCTTGGTGTCTGTTAGTGTCTGTTTGAGTCTGTTAGTGTCTGTTGGAGTCTCTTGGAGTCTGTTAGTGTCTGTTGGAGTCTCTTGGTGTCTGTTAGTGTCTGTTGGAGTCTCTTGGTGTCTGTTAGTGTCTGTTAGTGTCTGTTTGACTCTGTTAGTGTCTGTTGGAGTCTCTTGGTGTCTGTTAGTGTCTGTTTGAGTCTGTTAGTGTCTGTTGGAGTCTCTTGGAGTCTGTTAGTGTCGGAGTCTCTTGGTGTCTGTTAGTGTCTGTTAGTGTCTGTTTGACTCTGTTAGTGTCTGTTGGAGTCTCTTGGTGTCTGTTAGTGTCTGTTGGAGTCTGTTAGTGTCTGTTGGAGTCTCTTGGAGTCTGTTAGTGTCTGTTGGAGTCTCTTGATGTCTGTTAGTGTCTGTTGGAGTCTCTTGGTGTCTGTTAGTGTCTCTTGGTGTCTGTTAGTGTCTGTTGGAGTCTGTTAGTGTCTGTTGGAGTCTCTTGGTGTCTGTTCGAGTCTGTTGGAGTCTGTTAGTGTCTGTTGGTGTCTCTTGGAGTCTGTTAGTGTCTGTTGGAGTCTGTTAGTGTCTGTTGGAGTCTCTTGGTGTCTGTTAGTGTCTGTTGGAGTCTGTTAGTGTCTGTTGGTGTCTCTTGGAGTCTGTTAGTGTCTGTTGGAGTCTCTTGGTGTCTGTTGGAGTCTGTTAGTGTCTGTTGGAGTCTCTTGGTGTCTGTTGGAGTCTGTTAGTTTCTGTTGGAGTCTCTTGGTGTCTCTTGGTGTCTGTTGGAGTCTGTTGAGTCTGTTGGAGTCTCTGGGTGTCTGTTAGTGTCTCTTGGAGTCTGTTAGTGTCTGTTAGTGTCTGTTGGAGTCTCTTGGTGTCTGTTGGAGTCTGTTGGTGTCTCTTGGTGTCTGGTTGAGTCTGTTGGAGTCTCTGGGTGTCTCTGGGTGTCTGACTGTTGGAGTCTGTTGGAGTATGTTAGTGTCTGTTGGAGTCTGTTTGAGTCTGTCGGAGTCTGTTGGAGTTTGTTGGAGTCTGTTGGAGTCTCTTGGTGTCTGTTGGAGTATGTTAGTGTCTGTTGGAGTCTGTTGGAGTCTGTCGGAGTCTCTTGGAGTCTGTTTGAGTCTGTCGGAGTCTGTTAGTGTCTGTTGGAGTCAGTTGGAGTCTCTTGGAGTCTGTTTGAGTCTGTTGGAGTCTGTCGGAGTCTCTTGGAGTCTGTTTGAGTCTGTCGGAGTCTGTTAGTGTCTGTTGGAGTCAGTTGGAGTCTGTTGGAGTTTGTCGGAGTCTGTTGGAGTCTGTTAGTGTCTGTTTGTGTCCTTCTGTGTCCCTGGTGTCTCTGACCTTGATCTTCATGGTGCTGGGGGCCAGGGCTGTGATCTCCTTCTGCATGCGGTCAGCAATACCCGGGTACATGGTGGTTCCTCCGGACAGGACGTTGTTGGCGTACAGATCTTTACGGATGTCGATGTCACACTTCATGATGCTGTTGTAGGTTGTCTCATGGATACCTGCCGACTCCATACCTGCAGGACGCACCAGGAGACAGTGGGTGAGACAACATGTCCAACGGGTGAACAGACTGGTGACCAGACAGGTGAAGAGACAGACAGACAGGTGGACAGATGCCTAACCGATAAAGGACGGCTGGAACAGCGTCTCAGGGCAGCGGAACCTCTCGTTGCCGATGGTGATGACCTGTCCGTCAGGAAGCTCGTAGCTCTTCTCCAGAGAGGACGAGGTCGCTGCCGTCCCCATCTCGTTCTCAAAGTCCAGAGCGACATAACACAGCTTCTCCTTGATGTCCCGCACGATCTCCCTCTCCGCTGCGGAGACATGTCATGTTGTTACCACGATGACAGAAACCTGCTCATGATGGTGATGGTGATGGTGATGGTGATGATGTGGTACCTGTGGTGACGAAGCTGTAGCCGCGCTCCGTCAGGATCTTCATGAGGTAGTCGGTGAGGTCGCGGCCTGCCAGGTCCAACCTCATGATGGCATGAGGGAGGGCGTAACCCTCGTAGATCGGCACGTTGTGGGTGACGCCGTCTCCAGAGTCCAGCACGATACCTGATGGACAGAGGGACAGAGAGACGGACAGACAGGTCAGTGTTTGTGTCAGAACATGTAAAAACAATAGTTAAAATGATTTTAACAAAGAGGATGACGTTGTGTGTGTTTGTTTACAGTTTGTCTGTGACGTTTGTCAACAGACGTCTTAAAGTGACGGCGTCTTCACAGAGAATAAACATAAACATCAGGTGATCAGTGGTATTGATTTCTTTGATTGACACATTATTTGCTCCGACTTCCTGTTTATTGTGAGGAGATGCAGTGATGAAGAGGAGGGTAATGAAGAGTGTGGTCCAACCTGTGGTGCGTCCTGAGGCGTACAGAGACAGGACGGCCTGGATGGCCACGTACATGGCCGGAACATTAAAGGTCTCAAACATGATCTGAAAACAAACACAAACATATCTGTCAATAATCACGTCATAATATCAATATATCAATCAATAACACACAAATATATCTGTTATTTATTTATTTATTTATTTATTATCAATATATCAGTTATCATCAATTACTATTATTTGTGGCACTATGTTAGATATAATGTATTGTTGTACAGTGTAGTATTATGGGATGTGTGCTGTAGTATAGTGTTGCCGTACCTGTGTCATCTTCTCCCTGTTTGCTTTGGGGTTGAGCGGAGCTTCAGTCAGGAGGGTGGGATGTTCCTCTGGAGCCACTCGCAGCTCGTTATAGAAGGAGTGATGCCAGATCTGACCAATCACAGAGCAGAGGGTTACCACCTCCACCATCATCACATCATCATCGTCATCATCATCACTGACAGGTAATAATAATAATGGACAACCTTCTCCATGTCGTCCCAGTTGGTGATGATTCCGTGTTCGATGGGATATTTGAGGGTCAGAATACCTCTTTTACTCTGAGCCTCGTCCCCGACGTAACTGTCCTTCTGCCCCATACCCACCATCACTCCCTGAGAGACGGGGACAGAGACGGGGGGGACAGACACAAAGACAGAGACAGGGACAGACAGACAGGTCAGTGTTGGTCTCAGCAGCATCATAAAAAACATCAGGACATTTAAAAACAGAATAAATAAAATCTTTTAAACGATCCAGTCTTCAATCAGGTCCTCGTCCAGCAGGGGGCGTGACCTGTCCACATGACTTTGACATGAACCAATCAGAGACTCCTCTGCAGCATCTGTGGGCTCGTTCTGTACTGGTTGTGTCACCAGCAGCAGCGTTAGTATTAGCATTAGCATTAGCACGTCCCCCTGTGTGGACCAATCAGCTGTTACCTGGTGGCGGGGCCGGCCCACGATGGAGGGGAAGACAGCTCTGGGGGCATCGTCCCCGGCGAACCCAGCCTTACAGAGACCGGAGCCATTATCACAGACCAGAGCGGTGCTCTCCTCGTCGTCACACATGACTGCAGGCGGGGGGCGCTGTGGGCGGGCAACGACACGACAACGACGCTAAAGAGTCACACTGAGAGACAGAGACACAGAGAGACAGAAGGGGGGGGATTATTGATTATTGATGAAGACAATCAGAGGACACAGAGAGGTGACTGGTTTCACTGATTTAACTTGCAGACAGAGATGAGGGCAACAACAACCCACAGTTCAATCTGAGACAGTTTTCTTCTTCTTCTCCATCTGACAGGTTTTTACTGCTCCACACTGATAGACTGATTATTAATACAAATATGATCAATAATCAATGATCACAGATTCATCTACCAGCAGGACGTCTCACAGGTCCACTCGAGACTCGAGTCTCATGACTTGGATTTGAGTCAGAATCAAGTCACACATTTTAAGACTTTGGACTCAACATGGACCCTGATGACCAGAGTTCCTACGGTCATGGAATTTCACAACCTCTTTTTCCAGGCCTGGAAGAGTCATTCAAAGTTTTGGAAAAGTCCTGGAGGGTAACCGTTAATATGATGTTGCATAACTGCACATGAATGAATTACTGTATTCTGTTTAATAAAGTTTGAATCTGAAACATTTGAAAAACGCCGGGCAGGAAGAAAAAAAGTCTTCAAACCTGAAAAAGTCCTGAAAAAGTTATGAAGTTTTGTCCTTGAGTGTGTGTGAACCCTGAACGACTCGTGACCTGACCTGGACCTGAGCCTGTTAAAAATCTGTTGTTTATAAAGTGTGATATGGATCAGGCTATTTCCTGAGTCCAACAAGTCGGAACGAACCGTCCTGTCTGAGCCAGTCTGACAGCAGAAATAAAATGTAAATGGCTGTATTTTGCTTTTATGTTACTGCAGATTTTGAAAGAAATCATGAGATATTTTTATCTTTCAAAAAACGTGTCCATTATTTTCTTCAAAAATCCTCAGTTTTTGTCAATGTGTTTTACTTTAAAAATTTTGTCAATTTATTCTTTGAAAATATTTATGGATTTTTGCTTTAAAGAAAACCTCTGGGTTTGAACATGTTTTCAAAAAAAAATCACCGAAATGACCATTTAACACAGCCAAAAATTAAAAAAAAATAAAAACATAAATTATTTATTCCAATAGTCCTTGGACGCACCGTGTGTGACAGAAAAAAATACAAATCTTAAAATAAATATTTCATCAGAATCACTTTATTCTACGTCTCATTAAAAAAAATGTTGAAAATAAACAGTTTATATGACAGGAGTGAAAAACTGAGACTTTTTTTTAACTTTTAACTTTCAAAAATCTAAAAACTGATTCATGGTGGAGGGAGGGTCCTGGACCGCAGCCCCTCTCCCCCTCCTGTGATAAATAGGGAACAGTCCCTGAGTGCTGCTGCTCTCAGGTCAGTTTGGTTTTAATACTTTTGTTCTACAACTTTTAAAAGCAGGACTTTTATTCTGAAACACAGCATGTCTGCACTGCAGCCCCGTCCACAAACTTTTGTCCATCTGTGAGAGTGTTTGATCAGTTATGAAGTTGCATGTGTTAAAAACATGTAAGTCCTGCTGCAGAGAAAAAAAACCATCTGATCCTGTAAATCACCAAAATTGGAGTTGTGAGGTTTTCACGTGACGGCAGTGACATCACCCCCCACCCTCAACCCCCCCTCACCCACCCCACCCCTGCAGTGACTGAATGAAAACTTCCTAATTCGGTCATGAAGCAGAAACCTGCCTGTGTTTGGTATGCTCGCTCGCCCCCTCTCTCTCTGTTCACTCTGCCTCGCTCGCCCTCTCTCTCTCTCTCTCTCTCTCTCTCTCTCTCTCTCTCTCTCTGTCTGTCCCTCGGTGAGACAAACAGAGAGACAGAGAGAAAGACAGACAGACGGACGTGTCTTCAGTCCATATTTAGTCACATTTGAGAATCAAATATTTATCTGATCTGTGGGTTCAATGTGCCCTCAGCATCGTCTGACAGGAAACTACTTTACCTTACAGACCCACAGACAGACAGGAGGACAGATAGAGAGACAGACAGGAGGACAGACAGACAGAGAGGTCTGCAAGAGTAAAACACTACAACAATCAGATGATAAAGTAAAGTAGTTATTTAAAGTCCGCAGAGTCAAAATGAAATAAGATAAAAAGCAATCATCAGGATAAAATGACGTAAAACCTGAGATTAAGTTTAGACTGAGACGTTCCTCCAGATTAAAACAACACGTCTTTAATTTAATGTTTAAAACGTGTCATGTTCAGATGGATTTTTATTTTTATTCTCATCATTAAAACTCAAACCAACAACATGTCCGTCTGTCGGTCTACACTGTCTCACTTCCTGTTTCCTTCAGAGACCTCTCTCTCTGTCACCAACATGTTTTACAGATGTTTTATATCAATAACAACAAACTGTTCAGTCAAACCAAACACTGAACACAACAGCTGATTTTACAGAGTCACAACGACGTCATCATGTCACTTCAGTGTGTCATGTCAGGCAGCATGATCAATCAAAAGAGGCATAACATGTAACACAACAGTGTCGGCCTCCAGTGTGACATGTAACATACGTGTCAGCAGCTCTTCATAAACAATAACAATGACATCACAAGTCAATAACAATCATGTAGCATCCCTGTTATATGGCGGCTGATATCGTCCTCTGCTCGGAGAGTAAGGAGCTCCTGGACCTCATTGTTAGTGTTAGCTGCTAACTGCTAACAGCTAACTGCAAACAGATAACTGCTAACAGCTAACAGTCGGGATGAATAATATTGGATATTTTGCCCATCTGTAACAACTCATTTGATCGATAATCAATATCAATATATCTTAATAATATATATTTTTATATTTTATATATTTTTTTTAAAAGTGGAGACAGCGAGGCGGAGTAACGGCGTGATATTCCCACCTTGAACAGGAAGTATAAATGTGACAAACAGCTGCAGGAAGTTTGTGTAAAACCAGTGATTTGAATTAATTCTGAGTGGATGATTTCCTGTGAATATTTAATCATAGAGGAGTTTATCTGATAGGTTTAGTAACTGTTTGTACGACTCCCCACCTGTATTACATAATTATTATTTATTATCAATCAACCATAGTTTGTCTGACATATTCAGTGTTTCTCTGTCCTGAGGTTGAGCCGTCGTTCTGTGAGCTCTGTGGTTGTTTCCTGTTGTGAAGCAGGACGAGGCTGTTTGTAACAAACCGAAGCTCAGTGAATGTAACTCGTGTTCAGGTCGTCACTGTGCTCTCATAGTTCATATCTTTAATAATGATCTAAACTTTTAAAATAACTATTTAATTCAGTTTTCTTCCTCTTTCTTTAACCCTTTAAAGGGCCAGTTCAGATGTTTTAAAGTGGGGCTGTGTGAGGTGCTGATCCACAGTCAGCAGGGTGGAGCATGACGTTAAAGCTCAGTGATGCGCTGAGTGGGTGGAGTCAGCAACAAAATGTGTTTTAGACACCTAAATAAATATTAGTTTAAATGTACGATCTACTGAGAGTATTTTCACTGCTTCACCTTCATGTCCGTCAGCCTGTTCTGACTGGGAAGCTTCAGTTCTCCATCTGTGCTCCCGTCACAGTCACCAGACTCCATTAACCCTTTAACACACCAAAGTCCCACAGTAACACAAACACACTAACTGGTGGAGGCAGCAGTAGACCAGCAGCTCCGTGTTCACTGATGTTAAATCACTGGTTTTATCAGTGGAGTCTGGCTGCTAAGAGAGAGATGTAACAGCTTCTCTCTCCTGTTGTCTGACGCTCAGGTAAAGCTGTGAAATTAATAGAAATACAGCGTACATTTAAACTGATATAAAATAGATTTTGTTTCTGACCCCGCCCACAGCAGGACGTCACTCAGCTGTAATGTCAGATGCCAGCTGCTGATTGATGTCTGCTGTAGGTAACACACAACCTCACGTTAAAAGAACCTGAACTGTCCCTTTAAAACCAAAAAGTTCTCGTGACCCCTTAGGTGACCCCTGGTGGGGGTCAGGACCCTCAGGTTGGGAACCAGCAGGACGGTGTGTGTTGATGGTGATGGACGAACACTTGGATCACTGATGTGTTTGTATCGACGATGAATCAGAAAATATTAGTCTGTTAATACTGAGACTGAATCTGACAGGAAGTAAAACTGATGTTAAAATAAACCAAATAGTGTTGAGCAGAGGACGGAGCGCCCCCCGCTGGTCACATGATCAACAGCAGATTGGTACAAAGTTTATTAAAGCAGACTGATGACGTTATTTAATCTGTAAATTAAAGGGTTTCTAATCCTGTTTTTGTGACATCAGTAGGTAGATAGGTTGATATATTGATATCAACAGTAATGATGTCATCAATAACAGAGTGAGATCAATACTTTGATATTTCAGGAGAACCAAACAATGAAACTCAAGAGTCACATTCAAGCTTTAAATCATCAGTTTACTCCAACCTCTGATGAAGAACATGACAAGTGGTCGAAAGCTTCTCAAAGGCAGATTTTATTTTATTTCATTCTATTTTATTTTATTTTGTCATTAATCTTTAAACTTAAATCAGACTGTTCCTCTGGGCTCCCGTAGTTTAGATTTAGGTTTAACTTTTAGCTTCTGTCTTGAAATCTCAGATGTTTGAAAGGAGAAGCTGATTACAGATGAATCTATGAGTGCCTGCCAGTCGAGACTCAGGGAGTAACAGTTTTAAAGAAGGGCGACGAAAGCTTCAACTCAGCACCGAGAGACTGAAACCAAACACACCTCAACAACTGTCAACCAAACCTCATTCAGAAAATCACACATTTTAACACTCGCTCACAGAAAACACACAAACTGGCCCTCAGACATCAGCAGCTCATCAAGAGGAAGTGAACATGTTTCTGTTTCCTGTTTCAGGTTCTTTCAGCAGAACAACTCAAGCAGGAACCTCCTCACCAACAAACTGAGGCTCAGCAGGAACCTCCTCACCAACAAACTGAGGCTCAGCAGGAACCTCCTCACCAACAAACTAAGGCTCAGTAAATACTTAACACTAAAAACAGTGGAAACATAAATGGAGTCTGGTGTTGGATTCTGTCTCAGTTCAGAAGGTGCAACATGAAGGAGAGGAGGAGGACGACGAGGAAGAGGAGACGAAAAGAGAGACAGATGTGACGAAGAAGAGAGGAGGTGGAGGAGCAGAGGAGATAAAGAAGAAGAAGAAAGGAGAAACAGACCTGAGGAGGAGACGGAAGGGAGGAAAGGAAGGAGGTGTGGCACGGTGGAAAAGATGGAGGAGAATGTTTCAACAGTTAAACAGACAGGAGAGGACGATGGAGGAGAACACAACTGTCTTTAGGTCCACTGTGAGGAGAGGCGGTGAAAGAGGAGGCGAAAGAGGAGTTGAGGGAGGAGGTGAGCAGTGCAGGCAGGGTGCAGCTTTAACCAGTTCTGTCTACATTTACATGAAGATGAGGAGAGGGGGAGGAGGAGATGAAGGAGGAGAGTTTTCCTCTTTAAAACTGAGAGAAGAGGAGCAGGGAGGAAAGGAGGAGGGATGTGAGAGGAGGTGAAAGCCGTAGGAGCAGACGATCAGAGACGAGGTAGAAGACGATGTGTTGCAGAGTCAAGAAGATGAAAAGAGGAGCAGTGTAATGACAGGAGAGCAGGAGGTGAAGAAGATGCAAGGTGGTGGAGGAGCAGATAAGATCAAAGAGGAAACCAGAGGAGGTGAAAGAGGAGGGGATTAAGCTTTTAGGGCTGGAGAGGAGAGTGGTAGAGGAAAATTAAAGAAGAAAAAGCAGGAGGTGACAAGGAGGTAACAGGTGATTTAGGAGAGGAAAGAAAATAAGACATGATGCAAGGAGAGGAGAGGAGGAGGTGATGGAGGAGGTGAAGCAGGATGAGCAGAGAGGAGACAGAGGAAGATATTTTACAACTTTTGCCAGTTTTGTCACATTTACAGTGATAACAAAAGAAAGAAGGAGAAGGAGTTGCAGCAGCAGGTGATGGAGGAGGTGATGGAGGAGGTGATGGAGGAGGTCTTACCGTGGCAGTGCAGGGCCTGCTGGGATGTGGGGGGGGACAGGACAGAAGTGAGAGTCTGAACGGCTCTGACTGAGTTTATTAACCCTCCACCTCCTCCATCCATCCCTTCATCCCAAACATGGCCGGGCCTCCTCCCTCTGTCCCTCCTCCTCCTCCTCCTCCCTCCCTCCTCATCCCTCTCTCCATCGCTTGAGTCCTTATAGGGCAGGCCCTGAGGGAGGCAGCCAATCAGACGGCTCACGGCGCCGTCGGACTTTCTCCCATCATTCAGTGCATTCCTCCGAGAGAATTCATATTTACACTTCACTCTGTATCTGTATCTGACAGGAAGTACTGAAGTAATCTATTACTGTAACAGTACTCAGATCATAGTAAAAGTAATCTGTTACTGTAACAGTGAAACTCAGTCAGATGTAGTTACATATTAAAGTGATGATGATGATGATGATGATGATGATGGATGTCCAAACTAAATAAACTGATGTTTGAATCTGTCCAGTGACTGAAGCTGTCAGAGACACGAAGGACAAAGAGGAAGTCTGTTGGGTGGACAGACAGACAAATGGACAGATGGACGGATGGACGGATGGACGGATGGACGGATGGACAGTGGCAGGCAGAAAGTGTGTCTTAGTTAAAGGTCAGACAGTGTTTGGTGACAGCGTCTCACACCTCAGCCATCCCTGTAATGTCCTCATGTCTCCGTCCCCTCAGTCGTCCTCACAGCACTGAGACATGTTAAAGTCCAGGTCAGTCAAACATAAACATGTTCTAAGTTCATCACGCCACAGGAGAACGTGTGTTTAACCACGAGGCAACTTTGAATGATTAAAAACATCGTCAGGTTTCATGTTATTACGTTTCAGTATCATGAAAAAATGAGCAGTGTTTCTGCTCTGGAACGCTGGCGGCGTGTCCACTGAGGGAGGTGATGTAATGATCGAGCCACCGCAAAGTGACAAGACAGTGACAGTCATTAAACGCTAACTCAAGCTAACCTAGTAGCAAAAAGCACGCACACCCCAAGCTGAAGAACAACAAAGTGGCGGCAAAGCAAGAACTCTCCTTAGCTGCTAACTCAGTAGCACAAAGCTCACACGTTAGCATAAAAACTAGAGAACTGCTATGGAGCGACAGACTCTCGTTAGCATCTAACAGCAGCTAACTTAAGCACAAAGCTCACACGTTAGCATAAGAACAAGAGAGCTGCTATGGAGCGTCAGACTCTCGTTAGCAGCTAACAGCAGCTAACTTTAGCACAAAGCTCACACGTTAGCATAAGAACTGGAGAGCTGCTATGGAGCGACAGACTCTCGTTAGCAGCTAACAACAGCTAACTTTAGCACAAAGCTCACACGTCAGCATAAGAACTGGAGAGCTGCTATGGAGCGACAGACTCTCGTTAGCAGCTAACAACAGCTAACTTTAGCACAAAGCTCACACGTTAGCATAAAAACAAGAGAGCTGCTATGGAGCGACAGACTCTCGTTAGCAGCTAACAGCAGCTAACTTTAGCACAAAGCTCACACGTTAGCATAAGAACAAGAGAGCTGCTATGGAGCGACAGACTCTCGTTAGCAGCTAACAGCAGCTAACTTTAGCACAAAGCTCACACGTCAGCATCAGAACAAGAGAGCTGCTATGGAGCGTCAGACTCTCGTTAGCAGCTAACAGCAGCTAACTTTAGCACAAAGCTCAGACGTCAGCATCAGAACTGGAGAGCTGCTATGGAGCGACAGACTCTCGTTAGCAGCTAACAACAGCTAACTTTAGCACAAAGCTCACACGTTAGCATAAAAACTAGAGAGCTGCTATGGAGCGACAGACTCTCGTTAGCAGCTAACAGCAGCTAACTTTAGCACAAAGCTCACACGTTAGCATAAAAACTAGAGAGCTGCTATGGAGCGACAGACTCTCGTTAGCAGCTAACAGCAGCTAACTTTAGCACAAAGCTCACACGTCAGCATAAAAACTAGAGAGCTGCTATGGAGCGACAGACTCTCGTTAGCAGCTAACAGCAGCTAACTTTAGCACAAAGCTCACACGTCAGCATAAGAACTAGAGAGCTGCTATGGAGCGACAGACTCTCGTTAGCAGCTAACAGCAGCTAACTTTAGCACAAAGCTCACACGTCAGCATAAGAACTAGAGAGCTGCTATGGAGCGACAGACTCTCGTTAGCAGCCAACAGCAGCTAACTTTAGCACAAAGCTCACACGTCAGCATAAGAACAAGAGAGCTGCTATGGAGCGACAGACTCTCGTTAGCAGCTAACAGCAGCTAACTTTAGCACAAAGCTCACACGTCAGCATAAGAACAAGAGAGCTGCTATGGAGCGACAGACTCTCGTTAGCAGCTAACAGCAGCTAACTTTAGCACAAAGCTCACACGTCAGCATAAGAACAAGAGAGCTGCTATGGAGCGACAGACTCTCGTTAGCAGCTAACAGCAGCTAACTTTAGCACAAAGCTCACACGTTAGCATAAGAACTGGAGAGCTGCTATGGAGCGACAGACTCTCGTTAGCAGCTAACAACAGCTAACTTTAGCACAAAGCTCACACGTCAGCATAAGAACTAGAGAGCTGCTATGGAGCGACAGACTCTCGTTAGCAGCTAACAGCAGCTAACTTTAGCACAAAGCTCACACGTCAGCATAAGAACTAGAGAGCTGCTATGGAGCGACAGACTCTCGTTAGCAGCCAACAGCAGCTAACTTTAGCACAAAGCTCACACGTCAGCATAAGAACAAGAGAGCTGCTGTGGAGCGACAGACTCTCGTTAGCAGCTAACAGCAGCTAACTTTAGCACAAAGCTCACACGTCAGCATAAGAACAAGAGAGCTGCTATGGAGCGACAGACTCTCGTTAGCAGCTAACAGCAGCTAACTTTAGCACAAAGCTCACACGTCAGCATAAGAACTAGAGAGCTGCTATGGAGCGACAGACTCTCGTTAGCAGCCAACAGCAGCTAACTTTAGCACAAAGCTCACACGTCAGCATAAGAACTAGAGAGCTGCTATGGAGCGACAGACTCTCGTTAGCAGCCAACAGCAGCTAACTTTAGCACAAAGCTCACACGTCAGCATAAGAACAAGAGAGCTGCTATGGAGCGACAGACTCTCGTTAGCAGCCAACAGCAGCTAACTTTAGCACAAAGCTCACACGTTAGCATAAGAACTAGAGAGCTGCTATGGAGCGACAGACTCTCGTTAGCAGCTAACAGCAGCTAACTTTAGCACAAAGCTCACACGTTAGCATAAGAACAAGAGAGCTGCTATGGAGCGACAGACCCTCGTTAGCAGCTAACAGCAGCTAACTTTAGCACAAAGCTCACACGTTAGCATAAGAACAGGAGAGCTGCTATGGAGCGACAGACTCTCGTTAGCAGCTAACAGCAGCTAACTTTAGCACAAGGCTCAGACGTTAGCATAAAAACTAGAGAGCTGCTCCAGTTCACACGTTAGCATAAGAACTAGAGAGCTGCTATGGAGCGACAGACTCTCGTTAGCAGCTAACAACAGCTAACTTTAGCACAAAGCTCACACGTCAGCATAAGAACAAGAGAGCTGTTATGGAGCGACAGACTCTCGTTAGCAGCCAACAGCAGCTAACTTTAGCACAAAGCTCACACGTTAGCATAAGAACAAGAGAGCTGCTATGGAGCGTCAGACTCTCGTTAGCAGCTAACAGCAGCTAACTTTAGCACAAAGCTCAGACGTTAGCATAAGAACTAGAGAGCTGCTATGGAGCGACAGACTCTCGTTAGCAGCTAACAGCAGCTAACTTTAGCACAAAGCTCACACGTTAGCATAAGAACAAGAGAGCTGCTATGGAGCGACAGACTCTCGTTAGCAGCTAACAGCAGCTAACTTTAGCACAAAGCTCACACGTTAGCATAAGAACTAGAGAGCTGCTATGGAGCGACAGACTCTCGTTAGCAGCTAACAGCAGCTAACTTTAGCACAAAGCTCACACGTTAGCATAAGAACAAGAGAGCTGCTATGGAGCGACAGACTCTCGTTAGCAGCTAACAGCAGCTAACTTTAGCACAAAGCTCACACGTTAGCATAAGAACAAGAGAGCTGCTATGGAGCGACAGACTCTCGTTAGCAGCTAACAGCAGCTAACTTTAGCACAAAGCTCAGACGTTAGCATAAGAACAAGAGAGCTGCTATGGAGCGACAGACTCTCGTTAGCAGCTAACAGCAGCTAACTTTAGCACAAAGCTCACACGTTAGCATAAGAACTAGAGAGCTGCTATGGAGCGACAGACTCTCGTTAGCAGCTAACAGCAGCTAACTTTAGCACAAAGCTCACACGTTAGCATAAGAACAAGAGAGCTGCTATGGAGCGTCAGACTCTCGTTAGCAGCTAACAGCAGCTAACTTTAGCACAAAGCTCAGACGTTAGCATAAGAACTAGAGAGCTGCTATGGAGCGACAGACTCTCGTTAGCAGCTAACAGCAGCTAACTTTAGCACAAAGCTCACACGTTAGCATAAGAACAAGAGAGCTGCTATGGAGCGACAGACTCTCGTTAGCAGCTAACAGCAGCTAACTTTAGCACAAGGCTCAGACGTTAGCATAAAAACTAGAGAGCTGCTCCAGCTCACACGTTAGCATAAGAACTAGAGAGCTGCTATGGAGTGACAGACTCTCGTTAGCAGCTAACAGCAGCTAACTTTAGCACAAAGCTCAGACGTTAGCATAAGAACTAGAGAGCTGCTATGGAGCGACAGACTCTCGTTAGCAGCTAACAGCAGCTAACTTTAGCACAAAGCTAAGCTCACACTCACAGCAGTGAGCAGTAACTGTTCGCAATTAGGGCTGAAAGACTGAAAGGTTAGTGACAGATATGTCTCTTGTGACATTTAACAGAAGTAATGTAGTATTTATACAGAAGAGGAGAGGAATTATTTCAAGGACGACTCCTGTGCGTCATCCAACAGACTTTTAGGTTCATGTCCACACAGCTCACAGTCTGTTCACGTGTTTTATTTTCTAACATGTGAAATCACAGATTTTAAAATAGCTGACTTTACAGAGTTTTAAAGAGTTTTCTGTAGATTCAGAGGTTTTAAAAAGACAATAACATACAGTGTATAAAACAGCATCAGGGTCAGATTTTTTATTGTTCCCTGAGGTCCAGGTTCTGCTGTCATGCCGCTCCTGCAGCAGCTACGCTCACTCCACTGTTAGAGGTACAGAGATCTGATGCTATGCTAACTGTTTGTAGCTAACTGACTGAGCTAACTGTTACTGTAACTTTAAATAATGTGGATCTGACCTCTGTAACATTGAAATCATAAGATGAAGGTGCAGCAACAAGGTCGCTAACACCTGCAGCTAAACAGTTCTGTGTCTAATTAAAACATTTCTGTGCTAATGTTACTTTGAAGAGATGCTGATATTACAGTTGCTATGCTCACGTTACTTCTGTTATACAGACATTACTTTTTTCTATGCTAAAGTTACTTTTGTTATGCTAAAATTAATTTTTCTATGCTAGCATTATTTTTGTTATGCAGACATTACTTTTTTCTATGCTAAAGTTACATTTGCTATGCTAACATTAGGTAGTGTTAGTTTTATTAACTGATGTTTTCTGCTAAGCAGGTGACATCCTCTCAGCAGGTGACGTCTCCTCAGCAGGTGATGTCCTCTCAGCAGGTGACGTCTCCTCGTCAAGTGATGTCCTCTCAGCAGGTGATGTCCTCTCAGCAGGTGACGTCTCCTCGTCAGGTGGTGTCCTCTCAGCAGGTGATGTCCTTTCAGCAGGTGACGTCTCCTCAGCAGGTGACGTCTCCTCGTCAGGTGATGTCCTCTCAGCAGGTGACGTCTCCTCGTCAGGTGATGTCCTTTCAGCAGGTAACGTCTCCTCAGCAGGTGACGTCTCCTCGTCAGGTGATGTCCTCTCAGCAGGTGATGTCCTCTCAGCAGGTGACGTCTCCTCGTCAGGTGATGTCCTCTCAGCAGGTGATGTCCTCTCAGCAGGTGACGTCTCCTCGTCAGGTGATGTCCTCTCAGCAGGTGACGTCTCCTCAGCAGGTGACATCTCCTCAGCAGGTGACGTCCTCTCAGCAGGTGATGTCCTCTCAGCAGGTGACGTCTCCTCGTCAGGTGATGTCCTCTCAGCAGGTGACGTCTCCTCAGCAGGTGACATCTCCTCAGCAGGTGACGTCTCCTCGTCAGGTGATGTCCTCTCAGCAGGTGACGTCTCCTCGTCAGGTGATGTCCTCTCAGCAGGTGACGTCTCCTCAGCAGGTGATGTCCTCTCAGCAGGTGACGTCTCCTCGTCAGGTGATGTCCTCTCAGCAGGTGACGTCCTCTCAGCAGGTGACGTCTCCTCGTCAGGTGATGTCCTCTCAGCAGGTGACGTCTCCTCAGCAGGTGATGTCCTCTCAGCAGGTGACGTCTCCTCGTCAGGTGATGTCCACTCAGCAGGTGACGTCTCCTCGTCAGGTGATGTCCTTTCAGCAGGTGACGTCTCCTCAGCAGGTGACATCTCCTCAGCAGGTGACGTCTCCTCGTCAGGTGATGTCCTCTCAGCAGGTGACGTCTCCTCGTCAGGTGATGTCCTCTCAGCAGGTGACGTCTCCTCGTCAGGTGATGTCCTCTCAGCAGGTGACGTCTCCTCAGCAGGTGATGTCCTCTCAGCAGGTGACGTCTCCTCGTCAGGTGATGTCCTCTCAGCAGGTGACGTCTCCTCAGCAGGTGACATCTCCTCAGCAGGTGACGTCTCCTCGTCAGGTGATGTCCTCTCAGCAGGTGACATCTCCTCGTCAGGTGATGTCCTCTCAGCAGGTGATGTCCTCTCAGCAGGTGATGTCCCTTCAACAGGGGATGTCCTCAGTGTCCTCAGACAGGGTCATTGTGTGGTCAGAGCTGGCTGTGGAGGTTGTATCAGTGCAGCTGACTCAGAGACATGTTTGAATCCTCAGGAGTGGACAGGGTGTCCATTCTCAGCTGTGTCCGCCCTCCTTCACACTGTCACTGTTACTGATTTACTGTCATTACTAACACTCACTGTAAACACATGGAGACAGATCCTGTTACATCCTGTCCTCAGCTGGTCCAACTGATCCACCACAACTCTGTCTGTCCTCAGAGACACAGCCAATAATTGCCCTGACTCTGACTGGTCAGTCAATCACTACGGCTGCTCAGATCTACATCACACACACACACACACACACACACACAAATTTATAAAATCACCCTTTGATAACTGTATCAATGTGTTAATCAGGTCTGATGATCATTAACCACCTCCGTCTGTCTCGTCTGGCTCACCTCCTCATATGGCAGTGTAGCATGTTCACACACACACACACACACACACACACACACACACACACACAGGCATGTATACACCTAAGCGACGTGCCAAAACAGTGACATCATCAGTTTACATGATGTACACTACAATCCCCTTCTGAGGACAGATCCCAGACCGTCCTGAACACACACACACACACACACACACACACACACTGTGGTCAGACTCATCCCCATGTTAGGACGACAACAGATCCTGAAGCTTTAACGTGACGTCTGGACATTAAAGGAGCACTCTGCTGTTTTTCTGCCTCCTCCATCTTAGCTTCAATCAATCAATGAATGAATGAATCAATCAATCAATCAATCAATTTTATTAATAAAGCCCAATATCACAAATCACAATTTGCCTCAGAGGCTTCACAGCATATGACATCCCTCTGTCCTTTGAACCCTCACAGCTGATCAGGAAAAAAATGACGAAAAAACTTCAGGAAGAGCAAGTGAGGAGGGATCCCTCTTCCAGGTCGGAGAGACATGCAATAGATGTCGGACAGTACAGATCAACATGATAAATGTACAGTAATCCATATGACACAATGAGACAGAGAGAGATGCAGGACAGACGGTAATGACAGTAGCTTACAACAACATTAATTTGAATACTAATATAATAATTACGGCTATTGTGGTACAATATGTTATAGGTATATGATAGTATACATATGTGAAAATAATAATCATATTTGTATGTTAACCTGCGAGACAGTGGAGCACAAAGGCTCTGGTGAAGAAGCCGAGTGACATGCAGTAGAGCCGAGTTAGCGAGATGCAGTAACAGGACATGAGTGTTAGCAAAGGAGAGAGAGAAGGAGAGAAGGAGAGAAGGAGAGAAGGTGCCCGGTGTATTATAGGGGGGTCCTCCGGCAGACTAGGCCTAAGTCAGCCTAACTGGGGGCTGGTACAGGACAAGCCTGAGCCAGCCCTAACTATAAGCTTTATCAAAGAGGAAAGTCTTAAGTCTAGTCTTAAATGTGGAGACGGTGTCTGCCTCCCGGACCGTAACAGGAAGATGATTCCACAGGAGAGGAGCCTGATAGCTGAAGGCTCTGGCTCCTGATCTACTTTTGGAGACTTTAGGGACCACGAGTAACCCTGCGTTCTCAGAGCGCAGTGTTCTGGTGGGATAATATGGCACTATGAGCTCTCTAAGATATGACGGAGCTTGACCATTTAGAGCTTTATAAGTTAACAGTAGGATTTTAAATTCAATTCTGGATTTTACAGGGAGCCAGTGCAGAGAAGCTAAAACAGGACAAATGTGACCTTGTTTCTTAGTTCCTGTTAGTACACGTGCTGCTGCATTCTGAATTAGCCTTTAAAGACTTACTAGAGCTAGGGAATTACAGTAATCCAGCCTTGAGGTAACAAAAGCATGGACCAATTTTTCTGCATCTTTTCGGGTCAGGATAGGCCTAATTTTCACAATATTACGCAGATGAAAAAACGCAGTCTGTGAGGTTTGTTTCAAATGGGAGTTAAAAGACAAATTTTAGGCAAATATTACTCCGAGGTTTCTTACGGTAGTGCTAGAGGCCAGAGCAATGCCATCTAGAGAAACTATGTCATCAGATAAAGAGTCTCTGAGTTGTTTGGGGCCAAGAACAATAACTTTTGATGAATTTAACATCAGGAAATTGGTGCTCATCCAGGTTTTTATGTTGTTAAGGCATTTTTGAAGTTTAGTTATTTGATCCGTTTCTTCTGGCTTCATCGATAAATACAACTGGGTATCATTCGCATAGCAATGTAAATTTACAGAGTGATTTCTAATGATGTTACCTAAAGGAAGCATATATAGAGTGAATAGGATTGGTCCGAGCACAGAACCTTGCGGAACTCCAAAACACACTTTAGTATGTAAAGATGATTCATCATGAACATGAACGCACTGAAAACGATCAGATAAATAAGATTTAAACCAGCTCAGTGCAGAACCTTTTAGACCAATTAAGTGATCCAGTCTCTGCAGTAGAATTTGATGGTCAGTTGTGTCAAACGCCGCAGTAAGATCTAATAAAACAAGTCCAGAGACAAGTCCTTTGTCTGAAGCAATCAGAAGGTCATTTGTAATTTTAACTAGTGCTGTCTTAGTGCTATGATGCACTCTAAATCCTGACTGAAATTCCTCAGATAAATTATTATCATGGAAAAAATCACACAGCTGGTCTGCGACTACTTTCTCAAGGATCTTTGACATAAAGGGAAGATTAGATATTGGTCTATAGTTGGCTAACACCTCTGGATCCAGGGTGGGCTTTTTTTAGTAGAGGTTTAATTACAGCTACCTTAAAAGACTGTGGTACATAGCCTGTTAATAAGGATATATTGATCATATCTAATATATGAGTGTTAACTAAAGGAAAGACCTCCTTAAGTAGCCTAGTTGGGATGGGGTCTAAGAGACACGTTGATGATTTAGATGAAGAAATCATTGAGGTTAGTTATTGAAGAGAAATCAGGGAGAAGCAATCTAAATATATATTAGGTTTTACAGCTGTGTTTGAGGTTAGATATGTACTATCTGAGGACAGAAGGTCATGAATTTTGCCTCTAATAGTTAGAATTTTGTCATTAAAAAAGCTCATAAAATCATCACTGCTGAGGGTTAAAGGAATACAAGACAAGATAGAGCTGTGACTTTCTGTCAGCCTGGCTACAGTGCTGAAGAGTGTGTTAGCATGCTGACATTAACTGATGAGTCCAGCTGAGGCTGATGGGAAAATCTGTAGTTCTGCAGGGATAATATTTTTCTGTAACATCAGTCACATGACTTAATGTCACCGCCACAACCAGACTGTGAAGTCACTTGTTTGCAACCGTCCTTTTTCAGACACATAAAGCTGTAAACTGACAGTGGGCTAGTTACTGACGTCTCTTCAGCTGGTGTTAACCACGGACCTTATTTCACACATCTAAACTTCAAGACCAGGGAGCAGGACGTGCTAACATGCTAACATGCTAACTCATTCCTGCAGAGCTGTATTTGGTCAAAACCATAAAATGAGTCCGAAAGTATGGGACACGTGTTTTTATCTCAGGTTTGTCATGTCACTGAAATCAAACCTGATTTACACCTGATTTATTAGAAAACTGATATTTTCCTTTTTTCTCCAACAGGACAAGTTCAACCTTGACAGTTCTAATGATGGTGAGTCATAATGTTTATTGTTGTTGTTTATTCTTTATTTTATTTATGCTTCATGATGCAGGAGATGCCTCCTTTGAATCTGCCTCTATATGTGTGAATGATGTTGGTCATGATGTCAGGAGGCTCGTTGATGTGGCCGCTGGGTTAGGCTAACCTTAGCTACGCTAGCTTAGATATAACATTACGGAAAGTTCTAAATGTTTCCTGTTGTTGTTGTTGTTGTTGTTGTTGTCGTCTGACAGCCTGTTGGAGACGGTGTTGGAGCTCAGATCTAATGTGAATTTAAGATTTAAGTATTTTGTGTGGTTTGTTAACTGGACATTAAATATAACGTCAGTCAGGTTCATGAAGCTCCTCACTCTCACCGCTGTCATCCAAATATTCTCACTCACTGTTTGTACATTTCCCAAAGCAACACACCAAAGTTTGTACATATCCTACGTATGTTAAAATGCTGCGATTGTTGATATTGTTTGTAGTTTCAGAGCAAGCATTCATTTTATGTAGAGAGCACACAGAGCACAAGAGCAGAATTTAATTTATTTTACTCTCCTGTTATTTTTCAGCTCCTTTGTTTTCCTGATTTTGGTCTCTGTGCTCACTGAATCTTTAGGGGGAAAAAATTGTAGCAAAACAATTAAATATTTGAAATAAACCTCGTGACGTGAGCCTCTGTAAACTTCAGACTAAAAGACTGCAGCTGGTTTAAAGAGAGAAGGTTTGAGTGTGAAGTCAGAAGTGAGATAAACTTTATTTGTCTCCGCTGAATATCTGTAGTCCGTCTGCTGGCTGAAGATCAGCTCCTCATTTTCTAGTTTCCTGTCACACATTCAGCTGAAACATTACAGAGCAGCCATCTCCTTAAAAAGACAAACAGCAGGGAGGAGATCTGGAGGAGGCACGGGAGGAGGAGAAGAAGGAGAAGAAGGAGGAGGAGAAGAAGATGGAGAGGAGGAAGAAGAAGAATGTTTGCTGAATGTTTTGAATGTCTGGAGGTCGTTTGTCTCTTCATCTGAAGGACGTCAGAAAAGCTCCTTCTATGGTGTTTGTGAGAGGGAATTCTGGGAAATGTAGGAAATGTCTGACTGAAGCAGGAGTTGAATTAAAACATGATGATGGCGCCTATTCATCCAGTGGAGTCACTCACCTGGAGCATACACCAAACAAAAGTTTCTATCCTTCAGGTTTATGTGCTCTGTGCGCCCCACTGAATATGTGCAGTAGTGTTTCTCCTGCTGGCCCCGCCCACATGTTCCAGCTCGGCTCATAGACTTTGCATTGTGATGATGCCATGCAAATATTCTAGCCTAGTGGCAAGCCAAGTTGCTAACTTGAACATAAACTTTGCACAGGAGCAGCACACTGATGATGTCAGAGGGCTGTGATGTTGATTCAGGAGCGTGATCCACTGGGCTAAATGATGACATGGACAGTGACACCACAGCTGAGCTCTGAGGCTGCTGATTGGCTCCTTGTAAAGCTTCATTAGTGATGTCGTAACTCATCTAAAGAGAATTAAAGGTACTTTTATTTTCTATGACTGTGGTCGACTGCTGCAGTAAACTGTCATGGCACAGTGTTCTATAGTAGCTGCATGGTTATGTCAGCAGTACGCCAGCAGTCCTCGTCCTGTCCTGTGGTTTTATGTTATTTTTTTGGGACATTTTCTCAGACAGTTTGAATATAAAACTGATTCATTGATAAAAAGTCAAAACTGCAACTCCCAGGGTGCTTTTCACTGACAGACGTCCAATCACAGAGGCTGAACTGAAACTAAAGATGAGACTCTGTGGAGACAGGTCAGTGTTACTGTCAGTGTTGTGTGTGGTGGCGGTCACTGAGGCTGATGGGTATCGTAGTACTCAGAGCCGTCCTGCAGCAGGCTGACGGAGGAATGTGTCAGGATGGAGAGCTCCACATAATGACTGCAACATTAGTCTCCAGCAGACTCCACTCAGCTTCTCCTTAAAAGGAGACTTTACTACGAGGAAAAGAAAACTTCCTGCAGCAGAGGCTCCGCCCACTTTACTCCAGCAGCAGCAGTGTGAGAGCGGCGAGGCAGAAACCACAGAGTAAGAGGAGATTCAGCAGAACATAAAACAACAGACAGCAGTGAGATCTGTCTGTGTCTGTAGCTTTAAGTCCAAAAAAGGAAGCTGGTCAGTAAATAAGAGGAGCCTCCTCCTCCTCCTCCTCCTTCTCCTCCTTCTCCTTCTCATCTCATGTAAGGAGAGGAAACACAGTGGGTGTGGTCTGCTGTTTGAGTAGAAAGTGTGTGTGAGTGCTCATATAGTCTGTGTACAGTCGTCTCCTCTGTCCTTCACTATGTCCTTGTTTAGTTGTACAGTGTTCATCTCCTCCTCCGCCCTCCTCCACCCTCTGTCCTTCATAGCTTCATACCTCTCTCACTGCTCCTGCTCTGCACTCATCACGCATCAGTATGAACACATGTGTGATACACATTATAATCTCGTCCACAGAGTCTCAGACAGCTCTGAATCATCTCTGATGTCTCAGGATGGGGACACACACATGTTCTTTAGTTTAAAACATGGAGGACAAAACTCTGTCCAACACTTCAGAGAGACAAAGCTCTGTCTGAGGAACAGCTGTAAGAACAGTCACTAAACAAACCATTAGCTTAGCATCAAAACCTGCAGCAGGTTCTAATAATGTGTCTAAAGTCCAGGTAAGACCAAAGATTCAGAACAGCTACTGTCAATGCTCCATTCTGTAACGCTGTAAAAAGCTGCTGGTTCACAGGAAGTGACCTCACGATGAGACGGCGTATCATCTCTAGTCAACAACTCTCTGTGCTTCTGACCTGTAACGTTGACAGGAAGTGACCGCCATGAGACGGCGTATCATCTCTAGTCAACAGCTCTCTGTATAAGGCATAAGCACACAAAGCCAGCAGCAGCAGCAGCAGCGACCCACCGTCCAACACCGGCACACCGTGAGGATGGAAACAGAGGGCTCAGCGGGGACGGAGCACCTGATGCAACAAGCCAACATGCTGTCTGCAGTCATTTTGACTTGACCAGCGGACTTCACTACAAGCTGATTGGCTGTTGAAGCAGGTGACGTGCTTTAAAACCAGCCGGCGGTCATTTGACCAGCTGAGTGTCAGGTGACACCATCAGCCCAGTCTTGAAGTCAGTATGTTTTTGGTTCAGTGTCTGAAATAAGGTCACGTTTTGTTCTGTCACATAAAATATATCAGTAAATTTCCAAGTTTACAGTTTTTATAAGACGGTTGCTAACAGGTGTCTGAATGAGACTACAGAACGCCATCACACCAAATACGACTTTACGGCCTGGTTGTGCTGGTGACGTTAAGTCATGTAACCATGGTGTAGTTTGTTTACAGCCTAACGTTACCTTAGTGAAGATCATCTGACTGAACAGAACCCGAAGGATCAGAGACATTTATTTATTTTTTGTAATAATCTAAAATCCAGTGAAACAACCTGATTGGCTGTTTGCTGAGGGAACCAGGGCAACGCTGACTTCAGGGTCGGACTACAGAAAAACATAATCCCTGCAGAACAGAGTCCTCACTAACATGTGCTGTGTTTTAATATTTAATGCATTATATTAAATTACAGGCTGCATATCATCTTAAATTATTATCACAGTTATATTTTTAATGTTTCCAGCAGCAACATGTTTCACTCAGTCCGACAGTTTATAGGTGAAGAGGAGCGACTCCACCTGCCTCACCTCCATTCATACAACACACACACACACACACACACAGACACACACACACTGCCTGGACTTTGACCGAAAATGGGAAAACAGCTGGACTCCTTACAGGGACGTCTGAAACTGCTTCTGATTGGCCGACTAACATCAACACACAGCGAGCCGCTCACACAACCAGCTCAGGAATGTGTGTGTGTGTGTGTGTGTATGTGTGTGTGTGTGTTCTGCCTTTTTTCTGTTTATGGCAACAGGAGACGCAGAGATGGAAGAAATACTGAGATCTTTTACTGCAGCAGAACCACAGTGTACTCTGAAATAGAAGTCCTGATCACACACACACACACACACACACACACACACAAACATTAACAACATTTATCAGATAAAAAGAACAGAGGAGTTAAACCCAGTCGCAGCAGCTCAGGTGTCCAGCGGGACGTCTGTAGGATTTGAGGACATTTGGGGCGGAGCCTGAACCTCAGATCATTCTCTGGCACCAGGACTGACCTGAATGTTTAGAAGCTTTGAAGCTTCAGTCGTTGCCATGGTGATCGGTGTCCAAATCAGTTTTCAAATGCACCGTTTTTATTCACTGTGACCTCAAAAACCCCAAACAGCCCATAAATAGATAAATAATCTCACATGATTCATCAGCATTAATTATCAGTTATTCTGAGACAGATGTTTAAACTCAGTGACTGTTCTGTGACCCGCCCTCCTCTGACTCCAGTCAGCATCAGTCCAGTACGACTGACTTTGGGACAGTTTGGTTCTGTTTCCACTCAGCAGTTCAGTTTGGTTCATTGTTTCTGTTTCCTCAGTGAAAAGTTGTGGATGGTACCAGCAGAAGCGTTCCTTAGCGTCCCCATGTTTGGTCCCCCCTCTGTTGGGGTACCTAGCACACAGGTCTGGTACTAAAAGGTGGAGCTAGAAACCCTGCAGTCTGATTGGTCAGTAGAGGACGCTCACTCTGGTTTTATGTAACCTCTGTTCATACATCAGTAAACTACAACTATAAAATGAAAGAGAAAAAAATAACTTCATTCACTGGGCCGACTGCCGGCAACTTTTAAGGTGGAACGTTAACTTGTAATGTTACTCAGTGCATGAGTTGATGACGTGAATCCATCAGCACACCTTAAATTTCACTGTGACAACTCTGACCATCACTTTAGTTTTTATATGACACACACTTTTAGTAATGACTTTAAAAATATAGACTCATTTGGAGCGGATTATGTGAAGGTCATATATTCTAATCCTCACTTCCTGTGGGCTACAGCAACACTAAACCCCTGAGCTTGCCTGAGAAGGACTAAATGCACAAAGCTGCTATTTTTAAATATCCCATGGAGAGAGACTCTCACTGCAGCCTGTTGTATTTTGTTGTGAAAATGTGGGCGTGCAGCCTCGTTCTGTGGACGATAAACCAGGTGCAGACTTCCATCTGTGTCACCGCTGATGAGGAAATACAGCGAGTGCTGGACGGAGCAGTGAGTGACAACAACCCCGCCCACATTTAAGAGAACTGTCTGAACAGACCGAGGGTCTAGGTACCATGTCTGAAGGGTTACTGCTGGTAACCCCCATGAGCATGTTACAGTCCTGGAGGATTATTAATGTGCACCTCCTCCTGTACTGCCTTAATATGCACATTCAGCACATCCAATGCATCAAAACATTGTTTTCTAGTTGGAGCCGCACCTCGTTTTCAAACTGTATGGTTTGACTAAAATGAAAAATGACAGCAATATAGTCCACGATGAGCAGCGCTATAATCAACCTGTGTAGTTGTCCCTCCATTGTGACCATTTATCTTGTGATGCCTCACTGTCCTCCATTATGGCAGAAATGTGCCCCCTTTTTATTGTTTTAAATAATCAGCTCGATTGATGCTTTTATTGACACTGACAGTATTAAAACTTCTCTCAGTGTGAATCATTTTATTTTCACTCTGATCAGAAAACAGTCGTCCGCCCTCCCTGCAGCCTGCAGCGGGAAACATTTGGCCCACAGGTTGTAAGCTGAGTATCACTGCTGCGGACTGCTGGGAGCAGATAGTGGAGCTATGTGACTGGATGATGGCTTATTTATATACTTATACACACACTCCATCACGTTATGTCTGAATATAACAGAGTGATGAGTTTAATAAGAATAAGAATACAGCTGCTGTGGTGTGCTGCCCCCTGCTGGACACACCTCAGCACTACAGTCACATGTTCTCACATTAAACACAGTGCTGACAGGTAGACAGTTTTGGGTCTGCCCCGGAGCCTCCTACCAGTTGGAGGTGCCCAGAACACCTCTAACAGGAGGAGCCCAGGAGGATCCTGATCAGATGTTGAACCTCCTCAGCTGACCCTTTTCAACACGAAGGAGAAGCGACTCTACTCCGACCTCTTCCTTCAGATGTCGGACTCCTCCCCCTATCTCTAAGGCTGAGCCCAGACATCCTACTGAGGAAACTCATTTCAGATGCTTGTATCTATGATGTCATTCTTTCGGTCACTACCGAGAGCTTATGACCATAGGTGAGGGTTGGGACGTAGATGGACCAGTAAATCAAACTGGCTCAGCTCCCTCTTCACCACAACGGTCAAACGCAGGCCAAACCACCGATCCATTTCACGCTCCATTCTACCCGCACTGTGAACAAGACCCCGAGATACGTGATCTCCCTTGTTTGAGGCAGTAAGTCTCCCCCAACCAGGAGAAGCAATCCACCGTTCTCCAGCAGAGAATCATGACCTCAGACTGGTAGGAGCTGACTCTGCAGACCGTCCCGGGTCATGCTGGAGGTCACGGTGAGATGAAGCCAACAGAACCACATCATCTGCAAACAACAGAGACTGGACCCCTACCTTCCCCGGCTGCACCTTCAGATCCTGTCCATGAACAACACAAACAGGATCAGAGACAAGGGACAGCCCTGGCGAAGGACCGACACCCACTGAGAACATGTCTGACTTTGTGCCGAGTGCACGAATGCAGCTCTCATTTTGGTTTTACGGGGACTGGATGGCTCGTAACAACGACCCCAGTGCCCCGTATTACCACAGTCCCCCCACAGGACTTGTAAACTTTCTCCAAGTCCACAGAACACATGTAGACTAGACAGACAACGACCCCTCCAGCAGGCCTGCGAGGGTAAAGAGCTTCTCCACTGTTACACGACCAGGACGGGCTCCGCACGACTCCTCCTGAACCTGAGCTTCAACAGTCGGAGAGTCTCTCCAGGAGGAAACTCTCCCACTGAGGCAGAGCAGTGTGATATCTGGATGATCAGAGCACACCCTCTGAGAACCTCCACCTCCGTCTGCTGCTCCACAGGTATCACACCTGAACCTCCACACGACACGGATAAAACAAACAAAAATTATGATAATATAAAAATAGAAAATAAATGTTATTAGTCCTGAATTTATAACTTGAGTAAAAGTACAAAAGTAGAATCATCCAAATATATTTAAAATACTTAAAGTAATTATTATTATTATTAGTTTTATGTTGCAGCTCATTTCAATAGCTGTATCTGCAGCTGGCCAGTTTATAAATAAACATCAACGTTGATTATTGATTATATTTTGTATCAATAATCTGAATCTGTTCAAACTTAAGCTGAAGATCAAACCTGCTGCTACCACCTGTGCCTCCTCCTCCTCCCCCTCCTGCTATTATCCTGTGCCTCCTCCTCCTCCCCCTCCTGCTACTATCCTGTGCCTCCTCCTCCTCCCCCTCCTGCTATTATCCTGTGGCTCCCCCTGCAGGAGGAGCAGTGTGAGTGCAGTCATCCTGCAGTAACACGCAGTGACCTGCAGGAGGAGCTGCTGCTTCACAAGTTAAACATCAGGGACTGAATCTGTCTGAACACTGAGGACCACTGTTGCCTTAAAAACACCTTAACTTGTAAAAATCCTCAATCTTTTAATTTTAAAAACCCTTAAACCCCTCCCCCTTTAATGTTTGTCTTTAATGTTCAGAGTGGGTTTGTGAGGACACAGAGGACACAGTGGACGCGTGGACCTGACAGCTGAATGTCCTCTATGAGGACACAGAGTGAATCTGTCCCTTCTGTCAGATTCATATTAAACATCATCGACATGTGATGAATGAAAAATAATTCTTGGAGTTTCCCAGAAACTCTCCTGAGCCGCTGCCGCCGCCGCCGCCACTCAGGCGCTGCAGGAAGAGAGAACAAAACACATCTGCAGTGGACATGACATCATCACTCCGTCCACCCACACACACTTTGATCCTCTGATCTGGTGAGGGAGCTGGAGCTCGGGTCGTCAACATGACCGAAACTCCAACATGATTTAATCTATAATGAGTCCCCACATGTCCCCACAGACACTCTATAACTGTCCAAATATCCCAGAATCTAAAATATGTCCGCATGTCTCCACATGTCCTCACAGACATTTTCTGTTGTCCAAAATCTGAAACATGTCCAAATGTCTTAATGTGTCATCACTTTCCAAACTATCAGCAAAATAAATGTCCCCACTCTCTAAATGTGTCTCATCATCACTTTCACTTCTCATTTTCTAAAAGTGAATTGGTCCCCCAAAGGACAGACATACTTTGAGATCAGTGGACACAAACACTGGACTTTCCCAGGGGACAACACTGCACCATTTGGACTGTTTACTGAAGTGTTTCCTGCATGAGGTCACTCAGCAGAGAATGAGAGGAGACCCTGACTGCAGCAGCACTGATGGACAGAGTTCACAACACGAGTCCATCAGGTGAAGGACAGGTTGGAGGACAGGTGGAGGACAGGCGGAGGACAGGTGGAGGACAGGTGGAGGACAGGTTGGAGGACAGGCGGAGGACAGGTTGGGGGACAGATGGAGGATAGGTGACTCTGAACATCTGTTCTAAACGATGTTAAAGAGACATTTATCTTCAGATTCTGTCCTGATTCAGTACGTCAACATCAGGAGGACAAGTTAGTTTTGTCAGTTGTCCCCCGTCAGGACAGATATACGGTGTAATATCCGTCCCTCTGTCTCAGAGTTCAGTGAGAGTTTGTTGTGTAACTCGATGTGTCCCAACAGGTCTGAGTGTGTGTGAGTGTTTTCAGTTTGCGTGTCTATTAGTCATGTACAAAATGTCCTCTCAGGTCGTGTCTTCGTCTCTTCACACAGCTGGAAACTTACTGAGGACATGTGCGTGACTGCAGGACACGTCTGAGGGACTCGTACCTGAGTCTCAGCTCAGGTGCCCCCTGTTTGTCTCTGAGACGCTGGTTGCAGTCCAGCTGAGGTCAAGACATCTGATTGGACGAGGACACAGTGAGCTGAGAGCTCAGAGACAGGAGACATGTCCTCAGAGACATCCATGACTCTGAGACTAAAACAGTCTGAAACCAGGACTCTTTTTTAATACCTGATCTCAGGTCAGCAGGTTGATCTGAACTCATGGTCGTGTCTCGACATGTCCCCGTCCACGTGGACGACTCTGAGAGAGTTAAGGTTTCTGTTCCACATATTTGTAGAGTTCAAACAACTCAGAGATGAGACGAGTCCCTGCAGGTCCAGGATCAGACCCTGATCAGATTTAGTGTAATCATCAGACTGTGTTTTCTCAGATTGGACCAATGAGCTTTGAGCTGACAAATGCAGACAGGAAGTCAGATGGAAACATGAGGTTTCATTTCTTTTTTATTATAATTAGAAACAACCTAAAATAGCAGTCAGATGTTCACTTCCTGTTTCAGACTGACCACTTCCTGTCAATGTTCATATGATGATCGGTGATGATGTATGGTTTCTGATCTGAGCAGAGGGGGCGGGGCTCTGCAGGGTTTTCCCGTCTGTCAGTCCCATGTTGGAGCTGCTGCCTGATGAACTTTATCCCAGATAAAGTGTTGCCGTGTCTGCGCCCTGACTCACTTTCTTCCTGAGGATTTCCTCATCATTATCATCATCATCATCATCGTGACTGTTTCAGCTCCTCGTGTTTGTTCTCCGATCTCAGTTTGGGAATTCTGTCTAATCTTTTTCTGGGGAATTGTTCTGCTAATTTTATTTTTACTCCTACTACTGACTGTGGGTCTGTGCTGGTGTCTCAGGTCAGGATGAGTCAGGTTGAGCTGCTAGGAGATAAATATCTCACACGTGACTCACCTGTAAAACATTTCCTACTACTATACTACTAATAATAATATTGTAACTGTGTTGTCTTAAGTTTTATAATCAGACAGAACTGAATTATAAACAATAAAATAGTTGCCACCAGTCAGAATGTCATTTTTAATATGACGGACACATCGAAAATTCCGTTTGTTATTTTAGTGAAACACAAATGTTCATTTCTGAACTGAGAAATTATATTTTCTCTTTTTCAACATGAGTAAATGTAACAGTAGGTTTCTGTGATTTTCATTCTGAGAGGTGAAAAAAAAATTATTAAATATCAAATTAATGATATCTGTGATGTCATCAGGTCATTTCGACAAGTGAAAACAGATTTTAACATAAAGACTGTTTAACAGAGAAATTAATTTAACACTGTCACTGGGAAAGATCACCGAGTCATCAGTGTGTGTGTGTGTGTTGAGTCGTCAGAGGTGTAGTAAATGTCAACATCTCAGAAAGTTCATATGTGAAGTTACAGAACGTTCTGTCAGTCATTCAGCTGATTCATTCTTACATCACTCATTCACACTGTCAGTCACTCTGCCCACATATCAGACTGTTCCACTCTCAATAGCCACTTTATTAGGTACACCTGTTCAACTGCTCTTTAACACAAATTGCTAATCAGCCAATCTTGTGGCAGCAACTCAATGCATTTAACCATGTAGACATGGTGAAGACGAGCTGCTGAAGTTCAAACTGAACATCAGAATGAGGAAGAAAGGTGATTTGAGTGACTTTGAATGTGGCATGGTTGTTGGTGCCAGACGGGCTGGTCTGAGTATTTCCTGGGATTTTCAGCACAACCATCTCTAGGGTTTACAGAGGATGGTCCCAAAAAGAGAAAATATCCAGTGAGCCAAAATGCCTTGTTGATGCCAGAGGTCAGAGGAGAATGGCCAGACTGCTTCAAGATGATAGAAAGGCAACAGGAAGTCAAATAAGCACTGGTTCCAACCAAGGTGTGCAGAAGAGCATCTCTGAAGCAACAACACCTTGTCCAACCTTGAAGCAGATGGGCTACAGCAGCAGAAGACCACACCAGGTGCCACTCCTGTCAGCTAACAACAGCAAACTGAGGCTACAGTTAGTGTTGTTTTGGCGGCCTGTTTTAATTTTAGTTTTAGTCTAGTCTTTGAGTCAAACTGTCATTTGAGTTTTTATTAGTTTTAGTCACGTTCATACTCTTTTTTTGTCTAGTCAAGTTTCAGTCAACTAAAAGTCTGAGCATTTTAGTCATATTTTAGTCAGAAGAATCCATGACTATTTTCGTCTTGTTTTAGTCGACGAAAACTGATGACATTTTAATCTAGTTTTAGTCAATGAAAATTGCATTTTAGTCTCTTTTTAGTAATGCAATTCTATTATACCCAGTCAATATAGTATAAGTACCCAGTATAGTATAACCAAACCAAAATTTTCTTTTCTAAATTAGCTCCTATAGTTAGAGCTAAATATATATTTATTTATACAACAGTTAGTTCCGACCGAGTAATTTGATTGGACGAAAGGCATTCTGTGAGTGCTGATACAGAGTATAACATCACTGGGACTTGAAACAGTAAAAACACTCCGCTCACAGGTGTTATAAATATAAACACAGCCGTTAATTAACCAGCTGTCACACTCCCTACATTGACGCAAACTGACACTATGGCGTTACACCAAGAAGATGGATATTTCCCCAAAATTACATTTGAATTAAATTATGAGTGTTCGTCAGGAGAGGACGAGGAAAAGGAAAGCCAGGACTCTTCTGTGCAGACCTCCAGGTGTGTTTGTGTAACATCAGCCGACCTCGACAAACTGGATGAATGAAGCGAACACGGTCAGAAATGATCAATGATCATCTGATGAGGTACTGATGAGGATGAGGCAAAGTGGAAGCTGGATCCGGCCGTGCCAACATCCAGGTTTGCCATCAGCCGAACTGGACAAAGTTGCACAGCTGCAGATCAATGTAAATACAAAGTAGCTTGTGAGTTCCTGGTGTGTGTGCTGCGTTGCCGGGCTCAGACCGGGGGAACTGTTTTTTTTTTTCCGCAGAGCTACATAACATATTTAAATAATTTATTTCTTCACCTTTTGTTAACATTTCCTTACTCAGCATTGTTGTTTAAGCTGTTGTTGAACTGTTGTATAAAAGCAATATCACATGAGAGCGAGTGATGGTGTACTGTATATCGTCACGGCTGTAATCCGTCTGCGCAGTGCGACACACAGCCTAGGAAACAGAAATACTGCAAAATAATAATAATAACGCGACTAAACATTATACCGTTATTTCGTCTCGTCTCGTTTTGGTCAACAAAAATGAAGAGACATTTTAGCAGAGGTTTTATTTTGTAAACCACATTTAGTCTTATTTTTATTCGTCAACAATATTGCATTATATATTTAATTATAGTTATCGTCACGACTACCATTTACGTTGCTTCTCGTTTTCGTCATGTGATAAAGGTTCGTTGACGACGATATTTAGTCATACTTTTCGTTGACGAAAGCAACACTAGCTACAATTCACACTAGTGATGAGCAAAGCAGTTCTTTAGATGTTACTGAATCACTAGAATCAGTTCATTAAAAAGATTTGTTCACCGAATCATTCAGTGCTTGGCAGGAGGAGCCCTGACTGTGGACTGCGTAGTCTGACGGATTGAACTGATACATGGCTGAGCTGCTGCTGCGTCTGCCCTGCGCTGGTAAGTGTCATTACTGGCCAGTCTGACATTTTAAGTTTGTTTATCTGGAAACTAAGTCTGTTGGGGAGGTGTGTGATTGTGTTCATGCGACTTGACTCTTGGCCACATTAACCGTTATCTTGGAGAAAACGGTCCCTATGAACGGGTATCGCTGAGAAGAAATGACTCGAATCTCTCAGGGTTTGGGGGATACGTCATTCACCGAGTGATTCGCTCACTGAGTTATTCGTCACGCGGTAGGCAGTCCCTCCCTGCACCCTGGCCGCCTCGCAACTCACGAGTGATTAATCGTTCGCATGGACAGAATCAGCAGTTCCACTCCCGGCCTGCATGCTCGCTGCTGAGCTCAACTGAACTGAGAAATAAACTAATCAGTTCCGGAAGTGATTCAGTTCAGTACATTCACTAATTCACACGGGTTTTCGCACCAAAACTGGACAATAGAAGATTGGAAAAACCACATTCAGATGGAAGCATGGATCCATCCTGCCTTGTATCAACGCTTCAGGCTGCTGCTGGTGGTGGTTTAATGGTGTGGGGGAGATTTTCTTAGTACCAACTGAGCATGGTTTAAACACCACAGCCTACCTGAGTATTGTTGCTGAGCGTGTCCATCCCTTTATGACCACAGTGTACCCATCTTCTGATGGCTACTTCCAGCTGGATAACGCACCATGTCACAAAGCTCAGATCATCTCAAACATGACGATGAGTTCACTGTACTCCAATGGCCTCCACAGTCACCACATCTCAGGCCAACAGAGCACCTTTGTGCTTTGTGCTTTGTGCATGGCTCAGCTGTGTGGAGTCATCATGTCAATATCATGATATTAGAGGACACGTTGAAAAGTGTTTTAATGATAAATCTAAATGTATTTTTCATCTAAATACATAAAACTTGTCAGTGATTTCAGTCCGTCAGTAAATTTGATCCCAGTCAAGGACCGACCACAGACCTTTGACCTTTTGACTCCCCTGACGACGGGCCTGTGTGTGGTGCTGCAGTGTGTTGAGGGTCCCTCTGTGGAGTCTGGACTCATGAAGAACGTGAAACAATGACTGATGGTGTTTGTTATCTGCAGCCAATCAGAGCTCACTGTGAGGGTCGTGTGACTTCTAGTAACAGGGGGCTGCTGCAGGAATGTGTGTGTGTGTGTGTGTGTGTTTGTGTGTGTGTGTGTGTGTGTGTGTGTGTGTGTGTGTGTGTGTCTGTGTGTGTCTGTGTGGGTGTCTGTGTGTCTGTGTGTCTGTGTGTGTGTCTGTGTGTCTGTGTGGGTGTGTGTGGCTGAAATCCAAATAACCTCAGTCTCACTGCTTGCTTCTGGGAAATCCTCAAACTTCCCCTCAGCCATTGTGCTCCCTCCTTCAGATCCTGGACACACACACACACACACACACACACACACACACACACACACACACACACACACACACACACATTCCAACTCTTTGGTGCCTGATTAACTTCTATTCAATAACTATTTCCTCTACATGAGTGGATATTATGATTTATTAACTCATCAGAAACACTCATTAACTTTGACATTTGACAACGTTTAAACATGACTTAACAACATTAGTAACAACTGCTAATCATTAACATGACCATCTTAAAGCCCCGCCCCCAAAACACACATAAACTTGTGTTCAGTCCAAAAGAAGCCACAGAGCTTGTGGCTTGCTACGTGGTAGAAGAAATGCTGCTTTTGTCTATGGTGGACTCTAAAATATTACACAAGATCGTCAGTAAAATCCTCACGACTTAATAGATGGAGGAGGACTCGTTGACAGACAGGTCAGACTCACAGCTTGCATTATGCTTGGTACACACTACACGACTTTTCTGCCCGTTCTGAAAGTCACTATGTCACATTACACGATTATGGAATCACAAAATTGTGCCGTGACAGACATGACAAACAAAGCTAGCCAGCTATTTTTAACGAAGCTACGCTGCATTTGATCTGCTGTTGTTTGTTTCGTAACATTAGCTGATTAATTAATGTGCAAACAGCAAGTTAGCTAATGTACCAGTCTGCTCAGCACCAGAGTCAAGTGACATTAATCACTCAAGACAGTGTTTAGCTACACAAGCCAGCTAGCAATTTGTCTATTAGCCAGCAAGCTAAGGTTAGCTAACATTAACCCACTAAAACTACGTTATCACAATATTTTTGTTTTCAGCAGTGGAGAACTGAAATTATGATATGGAGCACAGAGTTAATTTAATGTTCTTTAGGCCACAGTTAACAAAAATTAGCTTGTTAGCACAACCTGCTGACCCTTCGCCTCACTACCCATCTCTAGGTCGTTACTTCCTCAGGAGGAGAGCAGACGGCAGCTCAGACATTAGCCGCTGTAGCAACTCAAATTCAACCAGCGTAAATCCAAACCCTGCAGTTCACAGCAGGCTGCTGATCAGCAGCAGCACTGGGTCTAACCCATGTAACAGCAGCAACAGAAAGTTTGCTGATCTGGCGGGGACTCAGGGCCATCAAGAGGGTGGTGTGGGATGAATTCATGTAGCTACAGGGCGCAAAGTGAAGTTCTGTCTCTGCTGGGCCGTCGCTGCAAAATAAATTAATGAAACATAGCAGGTGGGGTGGGTGTCAGTTGTTTGTTGATGTTAGTTATTTCTTAGCTATTGTTAGAAAATGTTAGCTAGTGGTGCTCACTGTAAGCGCTGTAACAGAACTGAAGAGAAACAAGACATTCAGGAGTGTGCATCATGTCGCATCGTTTGGATTTACCTGTTGAGTCACAGAGACGTCAGAGACAGTCAGGAAGGTCTCAGTTCTTTAGCTCGGTATGGGTTACAACATTCACCCGCCAGAAATAAGAAATGATTATTGTCCATCAGAATCAGAAACCTCCTGATTAAACTCCATGTTCAATCAATCAGTCAGTTTTATTTATAAAGCCCAATATCACAAATCACAGTTTGCCTCACAGGGCTTTACAGCATACGACATCCCTCTGTCCTCTGGACCCTCACAGCGGATAAGGAAAAACTCCCCCAAAAAACCCTTTAACGGGGGAAAAAAATGGTAGAAACCTCAGGAAGAGCAACTGAGGAGGGATCCCTCTTCCAGGACGGACAGCCTTGTTGTGACTGTGTGAACTGACGTTACCTTAGGAGGAAACATTTCACCTGGTTTATTATTAATGACATAAGTAAATGATCCTAACAGTGTTACTGCTCGTATCAGAGGGTGTGTTTGGATCAACATTGAGGGCGACAGGAAACATCATAAAACCATTAAACTCCTGTGAGTCACTCCTCTCAGCACTGCTTTACAAATACTCAGGGGACTCAAGTCATCATACTGACACTATCAGGACTGCGTTGGTGGGCGGTTTTCACAGTGCAGAAGGAAATTCTTTGTTCGACCTAAGTAAAACTCGTCAGCTGATAAAGTTTAAATGTTTCACTGTGATGGTGTCATCTGTTAGTTGGAACGCCTCCTCAAATATTTACTGAAAATCTGTTTCATTGTTTCAAAAGACTCATAACTGAAGTTTCTGATGAAAACGATCTGACGAACAATTGAAGGAACTCTGAGTCCTCCAAACAGCCTGAAAAGACCCAGATGGGACTGAATGCATTCTATTTCCTGCTCCTTTCTCCTCCATCTCAGAGGTTTCACTGCACCACATTTATCTGACAGCTTCACAGATTCAGATTATTGATCTAAAATCTGATCAGTAATCGATGATGTTTGATTATGCAACCCCAATTAACAAAAAAGTTGGGACATTGTGTAAAATGTAAAAAAAACCCAGAATGCAATGATTTGTAAATCCTTTTTGACTAATATTCAAATGGATACAGCCCAAAGATATTTGATATTCAACTTTATTGTTTTTTGTAAATATACACTTATTCTGAATTTGATGCTGCAACATGTTCCGAAAAAGTTGGAACAGGGGCAGCAAGAGACTGGGGAAGTTGTTGAATGCTCAAAAAAACCCTGTTGGAACATTCATAGGTAAACAGGTTAACTGGTAACAGATGACAGTATCGCTAATAGGTATGAAAGGAGCTTTTTATAAACAGTGTGCGCACACAGTCCAACAGTTTGAGAACATGTCTCAAAACACAAATGCAAAGAATTTAGGGATTTAAGCATCAGCAATCTGTAATATCATCAAAACATTCAGAGAATCTGGAGAAATCTCTGCACATGAGGGCCAAGGCTGGAAACCAGCACTGAGTGGCTGTGACCTTTGACCCCTCAGAGGGCACTATATTAAAAACAGACCTGACTGTACAAAGGACAGTACAACATAGACTCAGGAACACTTTGGAAAACCACTGTCAGTAAACACCGTTTGTTGTTTCATGTACCGATGACAAAACCAGGTATCAACAACATCCAGAAGCTCCGCCCACTTCTCTGAGCCCGAGCTCGTCTGAGATGGACCGACACAAAGTGAACAAGTGTGCTGTGGTCTGACGAGGCCATCATGGATGTTGTGTTCTCCAGGCAAAGAGGAACAGAGTAACGGTACTAATACTGTATTAGTACTGTTACTGCAGGTACTTTATGTAGATGATGGTACTTTAGTAACAGAGTACTTGTACTCAGGGATGGGCAGTATTTCTATTACTTGTATTTAAAATACGTATTTCAATTACATTTGAGTATTTTGTAATTTGTATTTGATAAGGCCGATAAAAAGCAAATGTAATTTGTAACAAAATACTTTTGAGTGGAGTAATGTTGTATTTAAAATACTCAAAATACTTTCAACACGAACCAAAAAACAAAAATAATAGGCTACACATTTTTATGATAATGGATGTAACAATATTTTTCACTTTTTTTTTAAAAATATAGTATATATATTTTTTATCAGGGTTTTTTTTTTAAAACTTGGGCCATTCAGTGTGCCCTTCAATGACCTAGTGGTCTGTTTTACTGGACTGCATAACATAGGAAATTGTATGTTGTTGTGGTTGATGCTTGGGATGAGTCTGCTACAAATGAATTGCCTCACGTGGGATCAATAAAGTTGTCTGAATCTAAATCTGAATCAATAAATAATATTTTATCGTAGCCTACATGTCCCTAGCTTTGTTTTCTCTTTTTCACTTGAAAAAAGTTGAACACAGGGCTCCAAAGGCTCCAAGTTAGACAGCAAACAAGTGAAGTAGCTACAGTAGCTACAGTATCTTGCTGCTGGACTGTTAGTGGACAGTTCACAGCACAGTTAGACTAGACTTGCCAGGCATGTTGCTCACATGAATGAACCCACACCACCAGTAGACTACCTTGCTGCTCACGTCTTCCAAGTTCAATAGATTGTCTGTCAAGGTAAATATTTTATCTGAGTGTGACAGATGTCAACTGGCTTGATGTATGATTTATGTCTATTGTATAAATACATGGTGATGATAGTTACTCATTTTACTCATGGTCTCTAATTGCAGCATGTAAATTTTGAGCATTTTTGGTTGAGGATTTTTTGAGTTATTCACAAAAAGATTTGAATTGGTTAGTATAGCGCCACCTATGGATGAATCGTCTGCATTCTTTCTGGTATAGTTACTTATGGTCTCTAGTTGTTGTATGCAAATTTTGAGCATTTTTGGCCAAGGACTTTTTGATTTATTCATGAAAAGCTTTGTGGACCGACCAACCGACCGTCAGAGTGACCTATAGGGCTGCGGGTCTCTGCTAAAAAGAAAAAGATAAAAAGTATTTTCTGTATTTGAAAATACAAAATACATGTATTGTATTTTGATACATTTATTTGAGGGGTATTTTGTATCAAAATACATTTTGATGTATTTTTTCCCATCTTTGCTTGTACTCTGTGGTATTAGTACCGTCACCACAGGTACTTTATTTAGATGACAGTACTTTAGTAACAGAGTACTTGTACTCGTTTATGTATTTATGGACATTTATTTGCATCATGCATTTTCTTTCTGATTCGTCCTTAAAATTGTTAACAAACATAAATCAGACTGAAACAACAGAAACAGAAACACTCTGACTTTAGTTCATAAAGTTTATTCTCACAGATTCATACAAATACTGATTTCATATTTTCAGTCACGTCTGAAACTTTCAACTCAGACGATCATTCATCACGAGTTTCTCTCCTCGACACATCACAGTTCAGTCTCTTCACTTCCTGTCGTCTGTTTACATTCAGACTTTATATAACTGTAGCTTCAACATTAATCAGCTGCCATTAATGATATTAAATATATATTCATATAAAAACTATCGTGGTCCGCACCTTATTCATCTGTTCAATATGAACTGATGTATTAAGAATAAATAAACATGCGGTCTTGATGCAGCACAGCTGCACAGGAACATAAATCATTATAAAACTCTTCATATGATTCAAACAACATGAAAATTAATGGCCAAAATTACACTGTAAAAAATCTGCTGTTAAAACAGGTCATCTGGTCTGAAGCTGCGGAGTTTCTGATTTTAAAGATTCAACACATAAAAACATTTTACTGCAGACAGACAGTTACAGGCGGCTCACCACAGATCTCACATCAGTCCTCACTGCACTCTTCAATAAATAAACAAATAAATAATAATACAAATATATATGTGTCTATATGTGTGTCTGTGCAGTTTGTCATCAGTCTTTTAATGTAAAAGAAAATATGACGTAAATATTTCTGAACAATCAGAAATTTGTTCAGCTTTAAGTCTGTTCACAAATGTCCTTATTTCAAAAAACTCCTCAGTTCAGACTCCTCCATCACTTCACAGATTCCTCCATCACTTCACATACTCGACCATCAGCTCACAAACTCCTCCATCAGTTCACAAACTTCTCCATTAGCTCACAGACTCCTCCATCAGCTCACAAACTTCTCCATTAGCTCACAGACTCCTCCATCAGTTCACAAACTTCTCCATCAGTTCACAAACTTCTCCATTAGCTCACAAACTCCTCCATCAGTTCACAAACTTCTCCATTAGCTCACAGACTCCTCCATCAGCTCACAAACTCCTCCATCACTTCACAAACTTCTCCATCACTTCACATGCTCGACCATCAGCTCACAGACTCCTCCATCAGCTCACAAACTCCTCCATCAGTTCACAAACTCCTCCATCAGTTCACAGACTCCTCCATCACTTCACAAATTCTCCATCACTTCACATGCTCGACCATCGGCTCACAAACTCCTCCATCAGTTCACAAACTCCTCAGTCAGTAATTCAATCTTGCGGTATGTGCAGTGTCCCAGCCAGTCGGTCCCAATGGGTGAAGTAGGGGGCGTAGTTGCACTTGGAGTTGAGGTGGTGGAGGTCATGGTGGCGGGCCCCGCCATACAGCCCCAGTGGCACCAGGCGGTGCGTGGCCCATGGCAAGTCGTAGCCGCAGTGATCCTCCACCGACAGCCAGATGTTGAGCGTGAAGAAGGCGAGCTCGGTGAGCGGGTGGCAGCCCAGCAGGATGGGGTTGCAGGCGGCAAAGAAGCCCAGACTCAGAGTCTCCCATGCTCCCGAGTGTTCGGTGGTGAGGGCGGAGGTGGAGGTGTAGGTGTGGTGCAGCTGCAAGAGCACAAACATGACAAACTGTTAATGGTCAGGAAATAAAACACAGATATTAAATGATCAGGTTATTTATCTATTTAATATTTTGTTCTGTCATTATTAGTCGTTAATAACTTATTAACAATAATTAATAATAAACTTAAAATGTGTTTTTATCCACAGATTCTCAGTTTCAAGATTAAATCATTAAAACAACCTGAATTTCATGAAATTTGATGAAGTGATTATGAGAAAATGTTGCAATCAATAATCAGCCGATCACTGATCAGCAGCAGGTGTCTCAAGTGTGTCTCAAGTGTGTCTCAAGTGTGTCTCAAGTGTGTCTCGTGCAGGTACTGACCTTGTGGAAGTTGCGGTAGAGCCAGGGCACCCTGTGGTGCAGCAAGTGCCAGGTGAAGCTCTGGAAGTCAAAGAGCAGCAGGCAGACAAGCACCTGAGCGAGGAGGCGGGGCAGAGGCGGGGCCTCCTGCGGCAGGTGGAGTGGCCTCACGTACCAGTGCATCAGGGTGAGGGGGAAGATGAAGACCAGGTGGTTGTAGAGCGTCAGGGCCAGGCAGCTCCGCACCGAGGCCCAGCTGACAGAGCTCTGAGGCTGCAGCTTGTACCTGCGCACCAGGGCCCACCTGGAGGACAGCAGGTCTAGCAGCAGGAAGGGCAGACAGAAGGACAGGTAGATGGACAAGGAGAAGAGGACGGGGAAGACAGGTGAGAGCAGGAGGGACGAGTGTCCCAGCAGAACGTTCCAAAGAGGCTGCAGCAGCATCCTCCCATCAGAGTCAGTCAGTGTGTGGCAGCTCAGTCAGTCTGAGCTGAGGAGCTCCGCTGCTCTTATATAAGCTCAGCCCCGCCCACCACACACTGACATCACACTCACCGTGACCTTATCAGGACTCTTCCTGTTCCTGACATGAAGAAATGGAAAGTCAGACGAGTTGAAACAGGAGAGAGAGAAAAAAACGAACCGCAGCTTGTGATCTGACTTTATTTTTAACTCTGTGAAGTTTCTGAGGAAAATCTGTAATTTTTATTGATAGACAGATAGATAGATGATAGATGGATGGATACAGGATACAAGGAGGTGTATTATAGGAGGTGTATTATAGGAGGCGTATCATAGGAGGCGTACTATAGGAGGCGTATTATAGGAGGCGTATTATAGGAGGCGTACTATAGGAGGCGTATTATAGGAGGCGTACTATAGGAGGCGTATTATAGGAGGCGTACTATAGGAGGCGTATTATAGGAGGCGTACTATAGGAGGCGTATTATAGGAGGCGTACTATAGGAGGCGTATTATAGGAGGCGTATTATAGGAGGCGTATTATAGGAGGCGTACTATAGGAGGCGTATTATAGGAGGCGTATTATAGGAGGCGTATTATAGGAGGCGTACTATAGGAGGCGTACTATAGGAGGCGTATTATAGGAGGCGTATTATAGGAGGCGTATTATAGGAGGCGTACTATAGGAGGCGTATTATAGGAGGCGTACTATAGGAGGCGTATTATAGGAGGCGTATTATAGGAGGCGTACTATAGGAGGCGTATTATAGGAGGCGTATTATAGGAGGCGTACTATAGGAGGCGTACTATAGGAGGCGTATTATAGGAGGCGTATTATAGGAGGCGTATTATAGGAGGCGTACTATAGGAGGCGTATTATAGGAGGCGTATTATAGGAGGCGTACTATAGGAGGCGTATTATAGGAGGCGTATTATAGGAGGCGTATTATAGGAGGCGTACTATAGGAGGCGTATTATAGGAGGCGTACTATAGGAGGCGTATTATAGGAGGCGTACTATAGGAGGCGTACTATAGGAGGCGTATTATAGGAGGCGTACTATAGGAGGCGTACTATAGGAGGTGTATTATAGGAGGCGTACTATAGGAGGCGTATTATAGGAGGCGTACTATAGGAGGCGTACTATAGGAGGCGTATTATAGGAGGCGTACTATAGGAGGCGTATTATAGGAGGCGTATTATAGGAGGCGTACTATAGGAGGTGTATTATAGGAGGCGTACTATAGGAGGCGTATTATAGGAGGCGTATTATAGGAGGCGTACTATAGGAGGTGTATTATAGGAGGTGTATTATAGGAGGCGTACTATAGGAGGTGTATTATAGGAGGCGTACTATAGGAGGTGTATTATAGGAGGTGTATTATAGGAGGCGTATTATAGGAGGTGTATTATAGGAGGCGTATTATAGGAGGCGTATTATAGGAGGTGTATTATAGGAGGTGTATTATAGGAGGCGTACTATAGGAGGTGTATTATAGGAGGCGTATTATAGGAGGCGTACTATAGGAGGTGTATAATAGGAGGCGTATTATAGGAGGCGTACTATAGGAGGTGTATTATAGGAGGCGTACTATAGGAGGTGTATTATAGGAGGCGCACTATAGGAGGTGTATAATAGGAGGCGTATTATAGGAGGCGTATTATAGGAGGCGTACTATAGGAGGTGTATTATAGGAGGTGTATTATAGGAGGGATACTATAGGAGGCGTATTATAGGAGGCGTATTATAGGAGGCGTATTATAGGAGGCGTATTATAGGAGGTGTATTATAGGAGGTGTATTATAGGAGGTGTATTATAGGAGGCGTATTATAGGAGGTGTATTATAGGAGGCGTATCATAGGAGGCGTACTATAGGAGGCGTATTATAGGAGGCGTATTATAGGAGGCGTATTATAGGAGGCGTACTATAGGAGGTGTATTATAGGAGGCGTATTATAGGAGGCGTATTATAGGAGGTGTATTATAGGAGGCGTATTATAGGAGGCGTACTATAGGAGGCGTATTATAGGAGGCGTACTATAGGAGGTGTATTATAGGAGGCGTACTATAGGAGGTGTATAATAGGAGGCGTATTATAGGAGGCGTATTATAGGAGGCGTACTATAGGAGGGATACTATAGGAGGTGTATTAAAGGAGGTGTATTATAGGAGGTGTATTATAGGAGGCGTACTATAGGAGGTGTATAATAGGAGGCGTATTATAGGAGGCGTATTATAGGAGGCGTACTATAGGAGGTGTATTATAGGAGGTGTATTATAGGAGGGATACTATAGGAGGTGTATTATAGGAGGTGTATTATAGGAGGGATACTATAGGAGGTGTATTATAGGAGGCGTATTATAGGAGGCGTATTATAGGAGGCGTACTATAGGAGGTGTATTATAGGAGGCGTACTATAGGAGGTGCATAATAGGAGGCGTATTATAGGAGGCGTATTATAGGAGGCGTACTATAGGAGGTGTATTATAGGAGGTGTATTATAGGAGGGATACTATAGGAGGTGTATTATAGGAGGTGTATTATAGGAGGGATACTATAGGAGGTGTATTATAGGAGGCGTATTATAGGAGGCGTACTATAGGAGGCGGATTATAGGAGGCGTACTATAGGAGGTGTATTATCGGAGGCGTACTATAGGAGGTGTATAATAGGAGGCGTATTATAGGAGGCGTATTATAGGAGGCGTACTATAGGAGGTGTATTATAGGAGGTGTATTATAGGAGGGATACTATAGGAGGTGTATTATAGGAGGTGTATTATAGGAGGGATACTATAGGAGGTGTATTATAGGAGGCGTATTATAGGAGGCGTATTATAGGAGGCGTACTATAGGAGGTGTATTATAGGAGGCGTACTATAGGAGGTGTATAATAGGAGGCGTATTATAGGAGGCGTATTATAGGAGGCGTACTATAGGAGGTGTATTATAGGAGGTGTATTATAGGAGGGATACTATAGGAGGTGTATTATAGGAGGTGTATTATAGGAGGCGTATTATAGGAGGTGTATTATAGGAGGCGTATCATAGGAGGCGTATTATAGGAGGCGTATTATAGGAGGCGTACTATAGGTGTATTATAGGAGGCGTATTATAGGAGGTGTATTATAGGAGGCGTATTATAGGAGGCGTACTATAGGAGGCGTATTATAGGAGGCGTACTATAGGAGGTGTATTATAGGAGGCGTACTATAGGAGGTGTATAATAGGAGGCGTATTATAGGAGGCGTATTATAGGAGGCGTACTATAGGAGGTGTATTATAGGAGGCGTATTATAGGAGGCGTATTATAGGAGGTGTATTATAGGAGGCGTATTATAGGAGGCGTACTATAGGAGGCGTATTATAGGAGGCGTACTATAGGAGGTGTATTATAGGAGGTGTATTATAGGAGGCGTATTATAGGAGGTGTATTATAGGAGGCCTATTATAGGAGGCGTATTATAGGAGGCGTACTATAGGAGGCGTATTATAGGAGGCGTATTATAGGAGGCGTATTATAGGAGGCGTACTATAGGAGGTGTATTATAGGAGGCGTATTATAGGAGGCGTATTATAGGAGGTGTATTATAGGAGGCGTATTATAGGAGGCGTACTATAGGAGGCGTATTATAGGAGGCGTACTATAGGAGGTGTATTATAGGAGGCGTACTATAGGAGGTGTATAATAGGAGGCGTATTATAGGAGGCGTATTATAGGAGGCGTACTATAGGAGGGATACTATAGGAGGTGTATTAAAGGAGGTGTATTATAGGAGGTGTATTATAGGAGGCGTACTATAGGAGGTGTATAATAGGAGGCGTATTATAGGAGGCGTATTATAGGAGGCGTACTATAGGAGGTGTATTATAGGAGGTGTATTATAGGAGGCGTACTATAGGAGGCGTATTATAGGAGGCGTACTATAGGAGGCGTATTATAGGAGGCGTACTATAGGAGGCGTATTATAGGAGGCGTACTATAGGAGGCGTATTATAGGAGGCGTACTATAGGAGGCGTATTATAGGAGGCGTATTATAGGAGGCGTATTATAGGAGGCGTACTATAGGAGGCGTATTATAGGAGGCGTATTATAGGAGGCGTACTATAGGAGGCGTACTATAGGAGGCGTACTATAGGAGGCGTATTATAGGAGGCGTATTATAGGAGGCGTATTATAGGAGGCGTACTATAGGAGGCGTATTATAGGAGGCGTACTATAGGAGGCGTATTATAGGAGGCGTACTATAGGAGGCGTATTATAGGAGGCGTATTATAGGAGGCGTACTATAGGAGGCGTATTATAGGAGGCGTATTATAGGAGGCGTACTATAGGAGGCGTACTATAGGAGGCGTATTATAGGAGGCGTATTATAGGAGGCGTATTATAGGAGGCGTACTATAGGAGGCGTATTATAGGAGGCGTATTATAGGAGGCGTACTATAGGAGGCGTATTATAGGAGGCGTATTATAGGAGGCGTATTATAGGAGGCGTACTATAGGAGGCGTATTATAGGAGGCGTACTATAGGAGGCGTATTATAGGAGGCGTACTATAGGAGGCGTACTATAGGAGGCGTATTATAGGAGGCGTACTATAGGAGGCGTACTATAGGAGGCGTATTATAGGAGGCGTACTATAGGAGGCGTATTATAGGAGGCGTACTATAGGAGGCGTACTATAGGAGGCGTATTATAGGAGGCGTACTATAGGAGGCGTATTATAGGAGGCGTATTATAGGAGGCGTACTATAGGAGGTGTATTATAGGAGGCGTACTATAGGAGGCGTATTATAGGAGGCGTATTATAGGAGGCGTACTATAGGAGGTGTATTATAGGAGGTGTATTATAGGAGGCGTACTATAGGAGGTGTATTATAGGAGGCGTACTATAGGAGGTGTATTATAGGAGGTGTATTATAGGAGGCGTATTATAGGAGGTGTATTATAGGAGGCGTATTATAGGAGGCGTATTATAGGAGGTGTATTATAGGAGGTGTATTATAGGAGGCGTACTATAGGAGGTGTATTATAGGAGGCGTATTATAGGAGGCGTACTATAGGAGGTGTATAATAGGAGGCGTATTATAGGAGGCGTACTATAGGAGGTGTATTATAGGAGGCGTACTATAGGAGGTGTATTATAGGAGGCGCACTATAGGAGGTGTATAATAGGAGGCGTATTATAGGAGGCGTATTATAGGAGGCGTACTATAGGAGGCGTATTATAGGAGGTGTATTATAGGAGGGATACTATAGGAGGCGTATTATAGGAGGCGTATTATAGGAGGCGTATTATAGGAGGCGTATTATAGGAGGTGTATTATAGGAGGTGTATTATAGGAGGCGTATTATAGGAGGTGTATTATAGGAGGCGTATCATAGGAGGCGTACTATAGGAGGCGTATTATAGGAGGCGTATTATAGGAGGCGTATTATAGGAGGTGTACTATAGGAGGTGTATTATAGGAGGCGTATTATAGGAGGCGTATTATAGGAGGCGTATTATAGGAGGCGTACTATAGGAGGCGTATTATAGGAGGCGTACTATAGGAGGTGTATTATAGGAGGCGTACTATAGGAGGTGTATAATAGGAGGCGTATTATAGGAGGCGTATTATAGGAGGCGTACTATAGGAGGGATACTATAGGAGGTGTATTAAAGGAGGTGTATTATAGGAGGTGTATTATAGGAGGCGTACTATAGGAGGTGTATAATAGGAGGCGTATTATAGGAGGCGTATTATAGGAGGCGTACTATAGGAGGTGTATTATAGGAGGTGTATTATAGGAGGGATACTATAGGAGGTGTATTATAGGAGGTGTATTATAGGAGGGATACTATAGGAGGTGTATTATAGGAGGCGTATTATAGGAGGCGTATTATAGGAGGCGTACTATAGGAGGTGTATTATAGGAGGCGTACTATAGGAGGTGCATAATAGGAGGCGTATTATAGGAGGCGTATTATAGGAGGCGTACTATAGGAGGTGTATTATAGGAGGTGTATTATAGGAGGGATACTATAGGAGGTGTATTATAGGAGGTGTATTATAGGAGGGATACTATAGGAGGTGTATTATAGGAGGCGTATTATAGGAGGCGTACTATAGGAGGCGGATTATAGGAGGCGTACTATAGGAGGTGTATTATCGGAGGCGTACTATAGGAGGTGTATAATAGGAGGCGTATTATAGGAGGCGTATTATAGGAGGCGTACTATAGGAGGTGTATTATAGGAGGTGTATTATAGGAGGGATACTATAGGAGGTGTATTATAGGAGGTGTATTATAGGAGGGATACTATAGGAGGTGTATTATAGGAGGCGTATTATAGGAGGCGTATTATAGGAGGCGTACTATAGGAGGTGTATTATAGGAGGCGTACTATAGGAGGTGTATAATAGGAGGCGTATTATAGGAGGCGTATTATAGGAGGCGTACTATAGGAGGTGTATTATAGGAGGTGTATTATAGGAGGGATACTATAGGAGGTGTATTATAGGAGGTGTATTATAGGAGGCGTATTATAGGAGGTGTATTATAGGAGGCGTATCATAGGAGGCGTATTATAGGAGGCGTATTATAGGAGGCGTACTATAGGTGTATTATAGGAGGCGTATTATAGGAGGTGTATTATAGGAGGCGTATTATAGGAGGCGTACTATAGGAGGCGTATTATAGGAGGCGTACTATAGGAGGTGTATTATAGGAGGCGTACTATAGGAGGTGTATAATAGGAGGCGTATTATAGGAGGCGTATTATAGGAGGCGTACTATAGGAGGTGTATTATAGGAGGCGTATTATAGGAGGCGTATTATAGGAGGTGTATTATAGGAGGCGTATTATAGGAGGCGTACTATAGGAGGCGTATTATAGGAGGCGTACTATAGGAGGTGTATTATAGGAGGTGTATTATAGGAGGCGTATTATAGGAGGTGTATTATAGGAGGCCTATTATAGGAGGCGTATTATAGGAGGCGTACTATAGGAGGCGTATTATAGGAGGCGTATTATAGGAGGCGTATTATAGGAGGCGTACTATAGGAGGTGTATTATAGGAGGCGTATTATAGGAGGCGTATTATAGGAGGTGTATTATAGGAGGCGTATTATAGGAGGCGTACTATAGGAGGCGTATTATAGGAGGCGTACTATAGGAGGTGTATTATAGGAGGCGTACTATAGGAGGTGTATAATAGGAGGCGTATTATAGGAGGCGTATTATAGGAGGCGTACTATAGGAGGGATACTATAGGAGGTGTATTAAAGGAGGTGTATTATAGGAGGTGTATTATAGGAGGCGTACTATAGGAGGTGTATAATAGGAGGCGTATTATAGGAGGCGTATTATAGGAGGCGTACTATAGGAGGTGTATTATAGGAGGTGTATTATAGGAGGGATACTATAGGAGGTGTATTATAGGAGGTGTATTATAGGAGGGATACTATAGGAGGTGTATTATAGGAGGCGTATTATAGGAGGCGTATTATAGGAGGCGTACTATAGGAGGTGTATTATAGGAGGCGTACTATAGGAGGTGCATAATAGGAGGCGTATTATAGGAGGCGTATTATAGGAGGCGTACTATAGGAGGTGTATTATAGGAGGGATACTATAGGAGGTGTATTATAGGAGGTGTATTATAGGAGGGATACTATAGGAGGTGTATTATAGGAGGCGTATTATAGGAGGCGTACTATAGGAGGCGTATTATAGGAGGCGTACTATAGGAGGTGTATTATCGGAGGCGTACTATAGGAGGTGTATAATAGGAGGCGTATTATAGGAGGCGTATTATAGGAGGCGTACTATAGGAGGTGTATTATAGGAGGTGTATTATAGGAGGGATACTATAGGAGGTGTATTATAGGAGGTGTATTATAGGAGGGATACTATAGGAGGTGTATTATAGGAGGCGTATTATAGGAGGCGTATTATAGGAGGCGTACTATAGGAGGTGTATTATAGGAGGCGTACTATAGGAGGTGTATAATAGGAGGCGTATTATAGGAGGCGTATTATAGGAGGCGTACTATAGGAGGTGTATTATAGGAGGTGTATTATAGGAGGGATACTATAGGAGGTGTATTATAGGAGGTGTATTATAGGAGGCGTATTATAGGAGGTGTATTATAGGAGGCGTATCATAGGAGGCGTATTATAGGAGGCGTATTATAGGAGGCGTACTATAGGTGTATTATAGGAGGCGTATTATAGGAGGTGTATTATAGGAGGCGTATTATAGGAGGCGTACTATAGGAGGCGTATTATAGGAGGCGTACTATAGGAGGTGTATTATAGGAGGCGTACTATAGGAGGTGTATAATAGGAGGCGTATTATAGGAGGCGTATTATAGGAGGCGTACTATAGGAGGTGTATTATAGGAGGTGTATTATAGGAGGGATACTATAGGAGGTGTATTATAGGAGGTGTATTATAGGAGGGATACTATAGGAGGTGTATTATAGGAGGCGTATTATAGGAGGCGTATTATAGGAGGCGTACTATAGGAGGTGTATTATAGGAGGTGTATTATAGGAGGGATACTATAGGAGGTGTATTATAGGAGGCGTATTATAGGAGGCGTACTATAGGAGGTGTATAATAGGAGGCGTATTATAGGAGGCGTATTATAGGAGGCGTACTATAGGAGGTGTATTATAGGAGGTGTATTATAGGAGGGATACTATAGGAGGTGTATTATAGGAGGCGTATTATAGGAGGCGTATTATAGGAGGTGTATTATAGGAGGCGTATTATAGGAGGTGTATTATAGGAGGCCTATTATAGGAGGCGTATTATAGGAGGCGTATTATAGGAGGTGTATTATAGGAGGTATATTATAGGAGGCGTATTATAGGAGGCGTATTATAGGAGGTGTATTTTAGGAGGTGTATTATAGGAGGCCTATTATAGGAGGTGTATTATAGGAGGTGTATTATAGGAGGTGTATTATAGGAGGCGTATTTTAGGAGGCGTATTATAGGAGGTATATTATAAGAGGCGTATTATAGGAGGTGTATTTTAGGAGGTGTATTATAGGAGGCGTATTATAGGAGGTGTATTATAGGAGGTGTATTATAGGAGGTGTATTATAGGAGGCGTATTTTAGGAGGCGTATTATAGGAGGTATATTATAAGAGGCGTATTATAGGAGGTGTATTATAGGAGGCGTATTATAGGAGGTGTATTATAGGAGGTGTATTATAGGAGGTGTATTATAGGAGGCGTACTATAGGAGGTCCCCTGGCAGACGAGGCCTAAGTCAGCCTAACTAGAGGTTGGTCCAAAACAAGCCTGAGCCAGCCCTAACTATAAGCTTTATGAAAGAGGAAAGTCTTCAGTCTAGTCTTAAATGTGGAGACAGTGTCTGCCTCCTGGACCGTAACAGGAAGATGATTCCACAGGAGAGGAGCCTGATATAAACACTCTGAGGGTTCACCACAAACCATGTTTGTTCCAGTTCATGTGTAACTGTTAATAATGAACACACAGTGTCTGTATCAGTGATTTATATTTGTGTGAAATTCTCGTCCTGTCTTTTAAACACTGAGTCACTTTTCTTTTCTTTTCTTTTCTTTTCTTTTCTTTTCTTTTCTTTTCTTTTCTTTTCTTTTCTGACTCCTGATCTGCTGAAACAGATTCATGAAGTCTTATTTCATCTGGAGTTACAAACAGCAGCTACATATCAATATTATTTTATATTAGAATATTCAACTGGTTGGTGTTTTTAGTTTTTTTCAGTTATGACAGTGGAATCAGAAGGCTGGTGTCAGTGCTGTTACACTTTATCATTGCAGAGAAAATTTAAACGAGAGACATTTTTCATTGTTCTGTGGTGACGTGCTGACACCTGCTGGACTTTATACGACTCACAGGCTGATCTGTAACAAAAGAAAAGGGATCTTTAATTTCATTAATTTCCATCAGTATGAAATAAACTGGTGAAAGAAGTTATCTGCTCTTTGACCGCAGTAACAGTACTCTGATACATTTATGTGTCTACAGACATCCACTCTCTTAACAGGAACATACATATTTATTTCCTGTTGTGCTGTCAGCAGTTCAACCAGTTTATCATCTGCTGATTTATATCATTAACTTCATATTTTATTATGTTTTATAAATATTTAAGTAACAGAGTCTGTGAGCAGAGTTTATTTAATGTCACCAGCTGCTCTTTGAACTTTGTTAATTTGACACTGACGAACTTTGAACCTTGAGCCTTTCTGCAGGAACATTTCTATCTGACAAATGAACACATCATTAATGTTTGATATATGTTTCATATTGTCTATATTTATATAATAAATTATTTTCTCTATCTGTGACGACACATCAGGACATGATCGTGACATTTGGACTTGTAGACATATTGACGTCCGACTGTTACCCATGGCAACAACAATCATGGCTGACAGTGAAATGATGGTCAACTCTGCGGTGGTTCCAAAAAGAGGAGGAGCCCTAACCCCAGCTCCCACAGTCCAAAGACATGCAGGTTAATTGGTGACTCTAAATTGTCCGTAGGTGTGAGTGTGAGTGTGAATTGTTGTCTGTCTCTATGTGTCAGCCCTGTGATAGTCTGGTGACCTGTCCAGGCTGTTGGCTTATATATAAGATAACTTGTTTTACCACCTCTTCTCAGGAAGATTTAGGAAACAATATAAATGGATATGATGCTGCTCACTCTGGACAGCAGGTGGCGCTAAGTACCTTTAAGCTGCTGTCGAGCCTCCAATAAACCGAGAGAAGAAGAAGAGTGAACCCGGAAGTGAACAGAGAGACTCGGAGCAGCTTGTGTCTGCAGTTTGTTGTTATGAACTCATGTCGGACTTGTTTTCTCCTGAAGTGTTTTAATGACTTTAATGATTTAAGAAGAATCTAGAACAAACCGAGCTCAGCTCATGTCCCCCGCGAGCCGCTTAGCATTAGCCGTTAGCCGCAGTTAGCCTCGGTTGTTGTTGAGCGGGAGCAGCGGCGGCTGTTAGCCGGCAGGATGAGCTCCTCCGCGGGCCTGTACACTCAGCTGGCCGCCGTCATGGAGTCTCTGGTCCACGCTGCGGTGGCGGAGCTGAAGAAGCTGGTGGAGGACAGCTCGACCTGCCTGCTCCGCCTGGAGGTCCGGACCGGACAGGAGCCGCCTCTGCAGGCCAAACTGCAGGCCGACAGCCGGGGGAAGATGGTGAGGAGCCGGGGGTCCCTGGGTGACGTGTAACTGCAGTAACGATACTTACACCACAGAGTACAAGTACTGTGTTACTAAAGTACTGTCATCAAAATAAAGTAGCTGCAGTAACAGTACTAATACCACAGAGTACAGGTAATCAGTTACTAAAGCACCGTCATAAAATTAAGTAGCTGCAGTAACAGTACTAATACCACAGAGTACAAGTACTCTGTTACTAAAGTACTGTCATCAAAATAAAGTAGCTACAGTAACGGTACTAATACCACAGAGTACAAGTAATCAGTTACTAAAGTACTGTCATCAAAATAAAGTAGCTACAGTAACGGTGCTAATACCACAGAGTACAAGTACTCTGTTACTAAAGCACTGCCATCAAAATAAAGTAGCTACAGTAACGGTACTAATAACACAGAGTACAAGTAATCAGTTACTAAAGTACTGTCATCAAAATAAAGTAGTTACAGTAACGGTACTAATACCACAGAGTACATGTAATCAGTTACTAAAGCACCGTCATAAAATTAAGTAGCTGCAGTAATGGTACTAATACCACAGAGTACAAGTACTCTGTTACTAAAGTACTGTCATCAAAATAAAGTAGCTACAGTAACGGTACTAATACCACAGAGTACATGTAATCAGTTACTAAAGCACCGTCATAAAATTAAGTAGCTGCAGTAATGGTACTAATACCACAGAGTACAAGTACTCCGTTACTAAAGTACTGTCATCAAAATAAAGTAGCTACAGTAACGGTACTAATACCACAGAGTACATGTAATCAGTTACTAAAGCACTGTCATAAAATTAAGTAGCTGCAGTAATGGTACTAATATCACAGAGTACAAGTACTCTGTTACTAAAGTACTGTCATCAAAATAAAGTAGCTACAGTAACGGTACTAATACCACAGAGTACAAGTAATCAGTTACTAAAGTACTGTCATCAAAATAAAGTAGCTGCAGTAACGGTACTAATACCACAGAGTATAAGTAATCTATTACTAAAGTACTGTCATCAAAATACTGGCAGTAACGGTACTAATACCACAGAGTACAAGTAATCAGTTACTAAAGTACTGTCATCAAAATAAAGTAGCTACAGTAACGGTACTAATACCATAGAGTATAAGTAATCTATTACTAAAGTACTGTCATCAAAATACCGGCAGTAATGGTACTAATACCTCTGACCCTGTCAGGTGCAGTTTGCCGCGGTCATGGAGACTCTGGGGAACGAGGCTCTGGGGAAGATGATAAACATTGTGGATGAAGCCAAACTGAGGGCGGAGCCAGAACCAGACAGGGGCGGAGAGAAACCACAGACCAGCGTCCACAAAATCTTCAGCGAATCACGGGTTGGTATGTACACAGGCCTGCCCCCTGCCAGTCAGTCACACCAATCAGGAAAGCTACCACGTGATGATGTCATACTAACATGAGGTGGTCTCTGTCACAGAGGCAGAACATTCGTATGGAGTCCAATCAGAGAGCTCCAACACACACAAATCCACTCAGGTAAGACTCACCTGCTCATCAGTGATGCGTTCACTGACCTGACTGTGACGTCTGTACGTTGTGTCCCTGCAGACAGATCCAGAGGAGGAGATGGTCACTGTGAAGGAGGAACTTGACGACATCGACCAGGAAGGAGACGCTGAGAGTGAGTACCTGATCAATATCTGTCAGAGAGGAGAGCATCAGAGTCACACATTTAAGTCCCCGTAATAATAATAATAATAATAATAATGATAATACATTTTATTTGAAAAGCGCCTTTCAAAACACTCCAGGGAACTGTACAATAGTAAGCTAAGTAATTAATAACAACAAGGAGAGACAACAACACAAGAAATAAATGTACAGTGCACAGAGAGAGTATGCTAATTTGAACAGGTGAGTTTTGAGTCTGGATGGATGGCCTTGAATGTGTAAAAGAGGATTTTGAAGTGAATCCTGAATTTAACCGGAAGCCAGTGAAGTTGCTGGAGGACAGGGGTGATGTGGTGGAATGAGGGGGTTTTGTTGATGATACGAGCAGCGGAGTTTTGGACCATTTGAAGCTTGTGGAGGGGCTTGTGAGGGAGACCAAAGAGGAGAGAACTGCAGTAGTCGATGCGGGAGGTGACAAGGGTATGGGCAAGAATAGAAGTGGTGTGGGGGCTGAGGGACCTCTGTCATATCTTCATCCCCTCCTGTACGTCCACCTGTCCTCACCATCTGTCCTCCTGAAGGTCTGAAGCCTTCAGATGTTCTGTGGCTACATTCACAGCTCGTTCTGACATGTGACATCAAACTTTGGCTTTTGCTTGTTTAATGGCTCAGATGATTATTAAACTGTCAGAACAGGTGCTAGTTAGTTAGTTAGTTTTGTGTCGGCTGACTGACCTTTGCAGCTCTGACGGTTCGTTTTTCTCCTCCAGGAGCTCCAGTAGAAGCTGCCGAGCCGGTGACCTCTGACTCTCAGCCGCAGCCGGAGTTCGTTCTGCAGAGCGTCACGTGGAAATACTTCACGTGCACTGCGTGTGGTAAATCCTTCACGTCTCAGAGCAGCCTGAAGTCTCACTACCGCATCCACACGGGTGAGAAGCCGTTCTTCTGTGGTGTCTGTGGGCAAGATTTCCGCCGGCGGCAGAGCCTGAAGAACCACGCAAGGACACACACAGGCGAGCGGCCATACAAGTGTCCGACATGTGGCAAGGGTTTCTCTAGCCACACCACAATGAAGACGCACTCCATCATCCACACGGGAGAGAAACCATACGGCTGCGAGACCTGTGGACGCCGCTTCAACGTGCTGCAGAACCTGCACCGCCACCTGCTCACCCACACCAACAACAAGGTCTTCGTTTGCGGCGTCTGTGGGAAAGGCTTCACCCGTGCCGTCACGCTCAAAAATCACGAGCTCACCCACAGTGGGGAGAACCCCTTCAGGTGCCAGCAATGTTCCAAAACCTTCTGTGATGCTGTCAACCTCAGGAACCACCAGAGGATCCACACTGGCGAGCGTCCGTTCAGCTGCCAGGAGTGCGGTAAGGCGTTCAGCCTGCGGAGCAGCCTGATCTCACACCGCCGCTCACACTCCACAGAGCGGCCGTTTGCCTGCAGCTACTGCGACAAGACGTTCAACATCGCCCACAGCCTGAAGCTGCACCTGCGCACCCACACCGGTGAGAAGCCGTATGCCTGCGATCTCTGTGACAACAAGTTCAACACCGCCAACAGCCTGAAGCTGCATCGACGTGTCCACACTGGTGAGAAGCCACATGCCTGTGACATCTGTGGCAGGATGTTCAACAACCCAAACGGCCTGAAACTGCACCTGCGCGTCCACACCGGCGAGAAGCCGTATGCCTGTGACCTCTGCGGCAAGACCTTCAGGCAGGACAACCACCTGAGGACGCACAAGAGGCTGATCCACGCTGGCGGCAAGCAGGTCATCTGTGACGAGTGAAGGAAGAGACACCAACATCAGCACAACTTGACGCCACACACATAAGGCTATGTGTGAATGTGACCTCGTGTGATTGGACGAATAAAATGTACAGTTTTTTAACGGAACAGTGACCTCATTGGTCCTGAGTTCAGAGCCACAGTGACAGGTTGGCTCGTTGGACACTCATGGCTGGTAGAAAGCAGTCGTTAGTTTTACACCTTTGATGTGTACCGTTACATCTTTTATTGTTTGTTCAACAAACACTGTTTGTCATAAATCATGAGTTAGCGTCACGGCTCAGGTTAGCTGATGAAGTAGTTTTGGAAAACTAGCTGACTGATACATCCAGGAAAGACATAGAATGATGTTTTTTTTGCTAGCACTGAGTTTGTTGAACGTTTATCAGACCTCAGATGAGATGAATTACCGAACCTGTACACTGTGCGGTCCGTTTGCCTCACTCCCATCCTTTACGACACTACTTTCCTGGGACGAGAGCGGACAGCAGCTCTGGAGACAGACTGTCAGTCAGCAGCTGTGGCAAACTCCAGCCTCGGCGTGTATAGCTGGCTGGTGCCGTTGAGTCGGACCTGTGTAACAACACAAACAGATCTGATCTGGAGGGGATTTCTGAGAGTCTGGGATCTTCCCCCGGTGCTTGTGTTGCTAACGTTACAGCTGCTAACTGAAGGTCTGTCTTTGGGCCGATGCTGCCGAATAGAAACGCAGTATGTGTAAGTGTGGACTCTGTGTTGTGGTGGGTGAAGGTTGTTTGCTGACGTTAGCAGACTGCGCTTCTTAGCTAACTTTAGCGGCTGTTGTTTACTCTTAGGACTGCAGTGCAGCTGAAGAAAGGAAAGACTGTCAGTAGCAGCATTATGTCACTTCCTTTGATTTTCCTTCACATAGGAGTCAGTCCATAGGATCTTAGAGGCAACTGAACACGTCGAGGAAAGTCTCAGTGTTTAAAGGAATATTTCACCACAAAATGACCTTTTGTACATCAGTCATTCATCATGTTACGTTACCTTGAGTTTGTGTAGAAAACTTTGTTTTCATGCTTCTCGAGAATGCCTTGTGGGAATGAGATTATCTTTGACACAAACATCCACTTGGACTGAAGAATAAACTAATTAGTATTTGGAGGTCAAAGGTCATTGTGACTTCACAAACCATGTTTTTGTCCATTCATACACTAATTACGATAAAACTTGACACAAGTGTCTAAAATAATGAAGGTCAAAGGTCAGCTTGACTGTGACATCATCATGTTTTAACGTCATATCTCAGGAACAGAAGGGGAGAGATTTGGTCAGATACTGAATTGGTGACTCTAATCTTGAAACTGTGCTGATTGTATAGATCTTGAGCTGCTAGAGACACTGGACTGGTGGGCAGAGTCATACAACCACAGAGCGGTGACTTTAGCGCTCGCCTGCCTCCAGGGTGAATGAAGAATCCCGCAAATAACGACCATGTTTAACAGCAGCTCAACTGATCCAGGTCTCATTTATCCAGTCGATTCAACACAAACTTTTTTGACCAGAATCTCACCATTAAAAGCACGACCACATAAACGGTCTCACAGGTGAAACATTCTTAAAGTTTAGTCACAGTCAGTTCACCTGTTCACAATAAAAACATTTAATATATGTGAAAAGTTACAAACTGAACCTTTAACTTTTTAACTGATTCAAACGTGTCCACTGAGTTCTGCAGAAATAAGCCTGTGACTTTGTCCCGCCTTCAGCCGCCCTCTGATTGGATGATTCTTACAGCAAAGCTTTCTGGGAGCTGTAGTTGCCCTCTCTCCTCTAACCTTTCCTTATTTCCTCCAAGGAAACTGTAAATAAATCCTTTATAGTTTCTTTGATTTCATCTGATGTTTGAACCTCTGAATTTGGAACAAATGACCTCACCTGATGTAAGCCCCGCCCACTGACATGCTGTATTCTCATTGGTTTAAACCATATATCTGAGTTATGCTGTGTTGTTGAAATTGTTTGTAAATATTTACATATGCACATTGTTTTTCTTACTGTTTAGACTCCGTTTTTCATTTGTTTGGAAAATAATAAATGTAAAAACATGTGTCAGACATCATGTGGTCACATGACACCTCTGACATATTTACTGTGGCCGATGTTGATTTAATTTATTATTCTATCATCTATATTTAACCTCATGAGTCTTAAAGAAAATAAAACATTTTATTCATAAGCTCTGTAACACCAGTTTTTATTGTTGAACTACAACAATGTGTAAAACAGCTACAGTCATTTTAGAACATAATATGAAGTTATGTCTTTACAACACATTTATCAATAAGATATTACATAATACATATGAATATATACATATAGTTAAAGATCAAATAAAGCTAGAAATATAATATTTGATATGTATTTTGACCATTTAAAAAACATACAAATCAGACAGAAAATAATTATGAAAGCAAAATGTAAAAATCAGTTGTCACTTCATAGTTTGATTGACACATCTGAAAAGGAGCAGGAGGAAATATAAATGTATTAAATCCCATCTCCTTCATAAGAAACAAAGCTTCCTCCTCAGACTTTAATAAATATAGTTTTTATTACCATTTAACTTTGTCAGACAAAAATAACCCATGTAAATACAGAATTTTAATGACTAAATATCTATCATATAAGATAGACAGGTTCATATTTTGTTAGATATTTGGTAATTTATATTATATATTTACATGCGTTATTTTTGTCTGACAGTGTATAATATAGATTACCATTATCGTTGACTTACAAATATAAACCAGTCTAAATGTGTCATATATGTCACCAATATAAATATTAATATTACATGTATAGCTTAATCAACATGATCTATCTTAATATATCTGAATAATTATGATTTTACAAAATATGAATATACGTAATTACTCAGTTTATACTTAAAATAATTAAAAAAAAAATAAAACAGACATGTTTTCTTCAAACATCTGCAGTAAGATAAAAACAAAATAAAACCATTTAAATCAGTGTATCAAAACAGTCCCTAAATCTTCTCTGTACTGAAGGGACTGCTGGTTACTTATGAGAGGGTGGTGCATAAAGAGGGAGCCATGTCAAATATGTTTTTAAGCACTGAGCACTGAGTTGTGTTTTTATTTTGGCTGGGGGGGCATACAGATTTAAATGGTTTTATTTAGCATTTATTTTACCTCCGATTCAAAGAGCCCTCCTCTGACAAGTAGAGAACACTCCTTTAAAGGAGTTAACAGGGACACGAGGACACTAACAGCTGGGGGCGATAATGCTCCGCCTGGATGGAAGTCACCATAAGTCACTGTTAAAAAGAAGAAGAAGAAGAAGAAGAAGAAGAAGAAGAAGAAGAAGAGTGAACCCGGAAGTGAACAGAGAGACTCGGAGCAGCTTGTGTCTGCAGTTTGTTGTTATGAACTCATGTCGGACTTGTTTTCTCCTGACGTGTTTTAATGACTTTAATGATTTAAGAAGAATCTAGAACAAACCGAGCTCAGCTCATGTCCCCCGCGAGCCGCTTAGCATTAGCCGTTAGCCGCAGTTAGCCTCGGTTGTTGTTGAGCGGGAGCAGCGGCGGCTGTTAGCCGGCAGGATGAGCTCCTCCGCGGGCCTGTACACTCAGCTGGCCGCCGTCATGGAGTCTCTGGTCCACGCTGCGGTGGCGGAGCTGAAGAAGCTGGTGGAGGACAGCTCGACCTGCCTGCTCCGCCTGGAGGTCCGGACCGGACAGGAGCCGCCTCTGCAGGCCAAACTGCAGGCCGACAGCCGGGGGAAGATGGTGAGGAGCCGGGGGTCCCTGGGTGACGTGTAACTGCAGTAACGATACTTACACCACAGAGTACAAGTACTGTGTTACTAAAGTACTGTCATCAAAATAAAGTAGCTGCAGTAACGGTGCTAATACCACAGAGTACAAGTACTGTGTTACTAAAGCACTGCCATCAAAATAAGGTTGCTGCAGTAATGGTACTAATACCACAGAGTACAGGTAATCAGTTACTAAAGTACTGTCATCAAAATAAAGTAGCTGCAGTAACGGTACCACAGAGTACAAATACTCTGTTACTAAAGTACTGTCATCAAAATAAATTATAAACTATAATCAAACATCATCACTGATTATTGATCAGCTCTTCTAGACTGTCGAACATCCTCAGACTGAACGGATCAAATCCTGGAAGAGAAACTGATTTATAGACGTCTTTTTTCTCCTCTGTGTCAGTCTGTGGGAAAAAAGCCTGTGTGGTCTGATGGCGCCACTTCACTGACCTGGAAGTTGTTTTTACACTGTTTGACCTCTGACCCTGTCAGGTGCAGTTTGCTACAGTCATGGAGACTCTGGGGAACGAGGCTCTGGGGAAGATGATAAACATTGTGGATGAAGCCAAACTGCTTGTGGAACCAGAGTCAGGGAGGGGCGGTAAGAGACCGCAGACCAGCGTTCTCAACATCCTCAACAACACACGAGTTGGTATGTACACAGGCCCCACCCCCTGCCAGTCAAACACACTAATCAGGAAGGCCATCATATGATGATGTCAGACTAACATGAGTTGTGGTTTGTCCGTCACAGACGCTGAACACTCGTATGGAGCCCCACCGGAGAACGCAAACATAAACAGATCCACTCAGGTAAGACGTTTTGAATGTTCTAAACTGAAACCTACTAAAATCTTTGAGTTTGAGTTTTGTGCGCTCTGTCATCTCTAAATTCAGCTGTGAAACCATTGTTATACATCTGGAGTGCTTCTGCAGTACCACGTCTGTCCTACAGCCAAAATACAAGGGCACAGATGTGGTCTGTCAGTGCCTCTGGAGGACCTCAACACTCACATAGACAAATATAGAGAAACCTGGAGGGGGTGATTGGGAGGAACAACCTGCCTGATCTGAACCTGAGTGGTGCTGTGTTGTTTAACTTCTGAGCTATTCGTGGATTGGCCATAATGAACACCATGTTCGAGCACCGGGAGGTTCATTAGTGTACTTGGTACCAGAACACCCGAGGCCAATGATTGATGATCGACTTTGTGGTCGTATTATCAGACCTGCGGCCATGTATTATCAGACCTGCGGCCACTTGGGTGAAGAGAGGAGCAGAGCTGTCAGCTGATCACCACCTGGTGATGAGTTGGATCAGATGGCTGCCGGACAGACGTGGTAAACCCAAACATGTAGTGAGAGTGAACTGGGAACGTCTGGCTGATGCCTCTGTCCACGATCCATCCTGGGTGAGGCTGGGGACATGGAATCTGAGTGGGCCATGTACAAAGCCTTCTTTGTGGCTGCTAAAAGTTGTGGTCAGAAGGTTGTCCAAGCTAAGAACCCACTGGTGGACACAGCAGTAAAGGAGGCTTTCAGGCTGGAGAAGGAGGTCTTTTGGGTCTGGTTGGCAAAGGGGTCTCCTTAGATAGCAGGCAGGTAGTGGTTGATCAGATGGGCTGTGTGGCCGTGGTGGTCGCTGAAGCAAAAACACAGGTTCGGGAGGAGTTGGGGGAGGCTATGGAGAAGGACTTTCCTCAAGAAGGTTCTGGCAAACAGTTAGACACCTCAGGAAGGGTAAGCAGGGCTTGTCTCAGGCTTTGAAGAAGTCCTGAATTTGGCCATCACATCCTATGTGGAGGTGGTAGAGTCTGAAGATTTGGAGGAACTCTTGCCCATATCCCTGATAGAGCCTCTTGGCAGCAAGGCTACAGGTGTGGATGAGATTCACCCTGAGATGCTAAAGGCTTTGGACATAGTTGGACTGTCTTGACACACCTTTTCAGTGTCACGTGGAGGTCGGGTACAGTGACTGTGGAATGGTTCTCATTTTTATAAAAGGGGACTGGAGGGTGTGCTCTAATCTTTGGGGGTCACACTGCTCGGCCTCCCTGGGAAAATTAATTCCAGGATGCTGGAGTGGAGACTCTGACCGATTGTTGAACCTCAGATTCAGGAGTAGAAATGCGGATTTAATCCAGGCCCTTCAGAGAACTGTCAGAGATCTTGTCCAGGCTCCTAAATGTTTTTTTCTGCCACTGTTTGAATCTGGTGGTGTTTCTTCAAGTCAACGAAGAATCCCTAAACAAATTTCAAGAAGGCTGTGCCATTGAATCCCACCAAAAGACTGCTCCAGTGTCAAGAATCCTTCGAATTCCACCTAGGACAGAGTCTTTCCATCAGAGTATTCTTAAGGATGCATGTTTGTATCCTCAGCAGGATTTGCTGGAATTGAAGGCGGAGCCTCTTCACTGACGCACCTGGGCACTCACTTGCCTGTTCCAATGTGTGTTCACCGAATGTTAGGAAGAAGTCTCGCTTAGCCTCTGTAGGACCCAAGTAGGAACGACCCATCCTGTCAATGAAGCATCCTTGACTGTAAGGGGGGTCCCTTCCAAGGTTAATCGATACTGGTCGGCCAATCTTCCCCTCTCCAGGACCAGAGCGGGACGTGGCTGGTTAAAACTCCAATTTGCCCATGAGATGAGCCGACGAGCCCCTGAAGGAATCTACTGCCCCCAGGAGTGGGTGTTACCATCACTGTTGGTCCATGATTCTTTTATGGGGGATCTGATCCAGACATGGGGACTCTACAATCCAACTCTACCGACTTGACCATCACGTTCATGGCCAGTAAAAGGCTCAGACTTTATTTGGTCTCGTAATCTGGCAAACTTTCATTCTGATGGAGTAAGAGGATATTTACCCTGACCGATTCCCGGCTGGTGCCTGGCCTGAAGTTTCTTCTGCCGTCTAATTAAAGTGTCTCTGTGAAGTGTTGTGCTGGCTCAGACTGGTCTATGTTAATGTCTGTGTGAATATTTGACTCTTAGGTTTAAAATAATTTGTTCGTCAAATGCTTGAAATGTGTCATTACAAGAGAGAGTGACATCTGTACATTGTATCACTGTAGACCAAACAAGAGGAGGAAGAAAACCTGTTTGTCCCGGCAGTGACCATTAAAGACGAGCACGGCAACATCGACCTGGGAGCCATTGCTGAGAGTGAGTACCTTATCAGTACCTATCAGACCTGATCACTATCTGTCAGACTTCAGTTTAATTACAGTTTGTGTTTCTCCTCTAGGAGCTCGAGTTGAAGCCGCCCAGCCAGTGACCTCTGACCTCCAACTGCAGCCGGAGTTCGTTCTGCAGAGCGTCACGTGGAAATACTTCATGTGCACGGCGTGCGGTAAATCCTTCACGTCTCAGAGCAACCTGAAGTCTCACTACCGCATCCACACGGGTGAGAAGCCATTCTCCTGCAGCATTTGCGGACGAGATTTCCGCCGGCGGCAGAGCTTGCAGAGCCACGAAAGGACGCACACCGGTGAGCGGCCGTACAAATGTCCGACCTGTGGCAAGTGCTTCTCCAAGCAGACACAGCTGAAAACCCACTCTATCATCCACACGGGAGAGAAACCGTACGGCTGCGAGACCTGTGGACGCCGCTTCAACCTGCTGCAGAACCTGCACCGCCACGCGCACACCCACACTGGCAAGAAGATCTTCATCTGTGGCATCTGTGGGAAAGGCTTCACTCGCGCCGTCACGCTCAAAACTCATGAGCTCATCCACACCGGGCAGAAACCCTTTAAGTGCGAGCAGTGTCCCAAAACCTTTCGCCACGCCGTCAACCTCAAGAACCACCTAAGGATTCACAGTGGCTTGCGACCATACAGCTGCGACCTCTGCGGGAAGAGCTTCCGCCAGTCCGTGAACCTGAAGATCCACCGGAGGATCCACACCGGTGAGCGTCCATTCAGCTGCCCAGAGTGCGGCAAGACATTCAGCCAACAGAGCAGCTTGATCTCACACGGCCGCACGCATTCCAAAGAGCGGCCGTTCGAATGCAACTTCTGCGACAAGAAGTTCAACAACTCCAATAGCCTGAAGCTGCATCTGCGTGTTCACACTGGTGAGAAGCCGTATGCCTGCGACATTTGCGGCAAGACCTTCAGCCAGGGAAGCCACCTGAGGACGCACAAGAGGCACGTCCACGCCGGCGGCAAACAGTTCATCTGTGACAAGTGTGGGAAGAGATACTCGGACCAGCGTAACCTCAAGCTGCACAAGTGCAGCTACGCATGAATGTGACCTCATCAGAGCTGCAGCCATAGAAAGAAAATTTATCTGCAGTTATTTTAATTATCAAATAATTATTGTAGTCATTTTTCAAACAACAACACTTCAACACTAATAGAAGTTTTACGGTAATATGGATATTCTGGTCAGTCCTACCTGAAACAGATCAAACACCATTTGAAGACGTGGCATCGAATCACACAGCAGGATGTGTTTCATTATTGACAGACTGTTTATCGACAAAATGATTAATTGAGGAAAATAATTTGCAGATTAATTAATAATGAAACATTTTTAGCTGCAGCTCTGAAACGTGAACATTTACAGTTTCCTCAGTTTGGGAGTTGGAGACAGAAAAACTTGAATGTTATTAATTAAAGTTTTGTTGAGGAAAGAGTTTACTTAATTTATTTTGAATTGTTGGGGGTATTAGACAGGAAGTGGACCTGTTTGGCCAATCAGAGCTTGTGGGTGTTAAAGTGGGCGGAGCCTCTGATTCATGTTCCTTCTGAACAGTGATCTGACTGATCCTCCACACTCATCACAGCATCGTATTTTCATCAATACAATGATTAACCTTTAACTTTGTCCCGCCTTCAGCTGCTTGGTAACAGAGTCTGAAGCTCTCTGATTGGATGATTCTCACAGTAAAGCTTTTTGGGAGTTGACTTCTGTCCTGAAACTTAACTTTTTCTTCTGATTTTTTTTTTTTTATTAATAAGCATCATAAAGACAATACAGATAAAAGCAAATGATGTCACCAGGAGATCTGATCAGAAGTCTTGTATCAGATCAGGAGACGTGACGCAGGCACAACAGGTTCAGTGTTTTTCTGATTTTTTTGAGAACAGAATTGATTGGATTTATTGTTTGAGCTGAAATCAAAAATCATGGAGGGTTTATGAGTGGAAATTTTTGGTTTATGAATGTGAGATTTTGCAAGTAAAAGAATGAAATTGATGATGTAATATTGATCTGCTTTGGTAGAGAAGTCTGTAAAAATACTAAATGCATTTTCATAAAGATGGGAAAATTTCGAATCAGCATTCTGGGAAATAAAGGACATCTTGTCAAAACAGCTGTGGGGACGAAACTACAACAGGTTTAAATCTTCTGGAATCAGTTGACAAAATGAGCGGACATTCGTCATCTTTATACCTTGTGATGTTTTTCAGCCACTGAATATGGAACAAGTGATATCAGTGGCTCCGCCCACCATCTTCTGATCTTCTGATTGGTTGAAACCTTGAATCTCAGTCATGTTGAAACAGTGTGTAAATGTGTTCATACGCACAGTGTTGCTTTTTATAATTTCATAGATTCTATTTTTCATTTGTTTGGAAAATAATAAAATCTGCAAATTCAATGTGTTAAGCCTGAAGATGTGGTCACATGGTCACATGACACCTCTGACATGTTCACTGCATCATGTTGATTTAATCCAGAATACACACACAACACACATTAATTTAACTTTATAGAAGATATTTGACCTGATCTGTTCTAAAGCTTCAATTAAAATATTTTATAGACAAAATCTATAAATGAACACCAGGTTTCTTTATTGTATTTAATTCCAACAGGAGCATAAAGTCAGTACAGAACATAAGATAAATTCATCCTGTCTTTACAGCACAGGTATAAATAATGAATATGTAGAATATATTTAAACATTATACAAGTAAAACAAACTAATTCAGGGTTAATATACAAAAACACCAACTAGTGAGAAAAAGATTTCATTTGAGGGCCAATAAAAATAAATTTGTTAAAAGTTTTGAGAAGATTTGGCTCAATAATTTAAAAATACAGTTCAATAATATATTCAACAAAATAAAAAAAATGTAAATGATATATTTTATTCAATAATTCAGAATTTTTTGATTTATTTACAGTAAATAAAACGTGTTGTTATAATGTCCATCAGGGTGACAAATCCTGATTAAAATAAATAAATAACTAATAATAATAATAATAATTTGTATTTGTTTTTATTTATTTTATTTAAATATTAACAATTTATAAATTATGTCTAACAATAACATATAACACAATACATGAGAGCTGTTTCACGTACAAAAAACAAAAAGTCAAAGAATAAATAAATTTACAAAATACATTTCCAAGATCTAAGATAAACCTCTGCATTAAATAAAAATTAAATAATAAATAACAAAATAAATAAATAATAAGAACACATCAATAATTCAATATCGTTATGTCAACACATAAATGTATTTAATGATCTCTATAATTATTCATTTTATTAAATGTCAGGGAGTTCATCAAATACCTTTTCATAGTTAAAAAATAATGATAATAATTAAAATTCTCGGACGTGTTGTGTCATGTGACCTCCGGCCGCAGGGGGCGCTGTCTGCTCGGGGATCAGTGCGTCATAGTGTTTCCGGGTTGTCGGTGTGAACCAGGTCCTCCGGTGATCACACGTGTGGAAACAAACTGAGACTTTCCACCAAAACACACCGACACTCTCCTCCACACTGACCGAGGAGAAGACAACGGAGCTCGGCCTGAACCTGCGCAGTGACACGGAGACTCTGAGCCGCCATGGGTCCGGTAAGTTCACACCTGACTCCAGACTCCAGACAGTAAATGTAAAGCTGTCCCAGCCTCAGATCTGATGTGATCAACAGAGGTTAAGTTATTCACTGAGTAATTTCAGTCTTTGTGATGAATTCATCTTCTGACTCATGATCTAGAGAGATGATTATTATTATTATAATTCATGAACTCAGAGTCTCTCAGCTGCAGACAGTCTGTCCTCAGGACTCTGAAACAGAAACTCATCAGCTGCTGAAGGTTCATCTGTAATCTGTAGTCTGATCCAAATCAGTAAATCAATAAAACTGAGACTGATTTAATTTGGACATTTTAAAGACACTAAATTACACAAACATCAATAAAAGTTACATCTTTTATTCTGAAATGTGGTTTAGAAAAATAAACAGATGTTTATTTGACTTTGACTCCTTCCTCCCTCCCGTCCAGCCCCGGTCGAAGAAGCGGCGCCCGACGTTCCGTCGCCTGTTGAAGACAAGCGACGTGAAGCTGGAGAACAAGCTGAAGAACCGTCAGATGAAGCAGCAGAACGTCGCCAAGAAGCAGCGCAAGGAGCAGAAGAAGCTGCGGCAGGCTGTGAAGGACGCCGCCATCAGGACGCCACGCCCACTGGAGACGTACAGGAAGAGGCCTGGTGAGTGCAGCTGAGTCAGGAGGACTTTGTTCCCCACAATGCACCTCTGTGAGTCTGCTCTCACCTGATGACTGTCTCTGACAGAGGAAGAGGAGGAGGAGGAAGAGTTCCTTGAGACGCTGCCCACAGACATGATGGAGGATGATGATGTGGAGCAGATGACCGCTTTGGCTCGTCAGGCGTCCTTTATCACCAGAGACCTGTCGTCATGGTAACACACACACACACACACACACACACACAGATAAGGATGTAGATGTCAAACGCACACAGAGACTGATGTGAGCTCGTTTCGGTGGGCGGGGCGTCTCAGCGGGCCAGTGCACGGCGGGAAGAAGAGGAGCGCTGAGGTGGTCCGGAGTTACGAGAAGGTTCCGAGGAAGATGGCGAGGACGGAGGAGAAGGAAGTGATCCACCTGCTGCCGATCAAAGACAAGAGAGGAGTCATCCCACAGAGCGTGGAGAGAGGTACTGATCACTGTTATTGATCGTCTGATCGGTCTGATTGGTCTGACCGGTGACCAGCTGACTGAGCGTCTCTTCTGTTGTCTCTGTAGCTGTCACAAAGAAGCCAGAGGAGGAGGAGGAGGAAGAGGAGAAAGAGGAGGCTGCTGAGGAGCAGGAGGAGTCAGAAAACGGTAACCTGTTTGTGTCACTCAGATTCCCACAATGCACTGCGTCTCCTCTGAGTCAGACCGAACACTGTTCAAACGGCGCTTTATTAAGTTTGAATGTTTTTAGGGGAGGATGTGACCAAAAGAAAAGACAGGTCAGACCAGCCGTCAGTCATGTGATGTGGTCATGTGATGAGTGTCCTTCTGTGTCCTCCTGAACAGAGGGGGAGCCAGAGAGCTCAGCAGCACTGACGGCGGAGCAGAGAGAGACACTCAGACTTCACAAGATCAACCAGAAGAAGCTTTGCATCGCCAGCCTGGGGTCAGCCGTCATGTCCGACCCCTACAACAACGTAAGAGGGCACTGCTGATCTGAGGTCAGACATGCTGTGTTTACAGGTGCAGTCTGATGATGTCACTTCCTGTGTGTGTGATCAGATAAAGCGCGTGAAGGAGCTGCGTGGGATGCTGATGGAGTCGGACCCCTCTGTGGCGGTGACGGTCAGGAAGCTGGTGATGGTTTCACTGATGGAGATCTTTAAAGACATCACCCCCACCTATAGGATACGACCTCTGACCCCTGAGGAGAAGGCCGCCAAGGTAACCACCGTGTGGTGTGTGTGTGTGTGTGTGTGTGTGTGTGTGTTTCCGTGTGACTCAGGAGTCCTGTATCTGATGTGTGTCCTGCAGGTGAAGAAGGAGACGCAGCAGCTCCGAGAGTTTGAAGAAGGTTTGGTGAGTCAGTACAAGTTTTACCTGGAGGACCTGGAACAGACCATCAGAGGTACACAGCTACAGCTACACACACGTCACAACCACAGCTGCACACACACACACGTGATGACAGCATGTACAGGTGCCACGTCAGCATGTTCACCTGTCACCTGCAGACTGGAAGCAGAAGAAGAAGAAGCGCAGTCAGGCGGTTGGTTTCCAGTCGTACCGTGGACTTGCCGAAGTCGCCGTTCGCTGCCTGTGTGAGCTGCTGCTCGCTCTTCCTCACTTCAACTTCCACAACAACATCATCGTCGCCCTCGTCCCGCTGATGAACGACCCCGTCAAACAGGTAAGACTTCTGTCAGGTGTCAGATGTGCAGTGTGATGCGTTAAGGTGTCAGGTGTGTGATGCGTTCATGTGTCTGTCACAGGTGTCAAGTGTGTGCTGTGATGCGTTCAGGAAGCTCTTCCAGCAGGACAAAGAGGGCGGAGCTTCGCTGGCGGTCGTACGAGTCATCTCAGGTCTCGTAAAGAGTCTCAACTACAATGTCAGACCTGAGGTAACGAATCAAATGCACCCTCAACATCCCACGCCACAGTGTGCTGATGTCACCTGTGTAAGTGTGATATCAGACCTCACCTGCCCCCCCCTCCAGGTGCTGCGGACGCTGCTCAGTCTGAGGATAAAGGAGGTGCAGGTGAAGAAGGACCTGGAGGACACGGCACCAAAGAAGAAGTTCATGAACAACAAAGAGAGAAAGAAGAACCTGTCCAGGATGCAGAGGAAGGTAAATCACACACACCTTGTCTGCTGCTTCACAACAGGTAACACCTGAACACTCCTGGATTGACTGTGTGTGTGTGTGTGTGTGTGTGTGTGCACAGTGGAAGAAGGCAGAGGAGAAGTTGGAGAAGGAGCTGCTGGAGGCCGACGCCTCCGAGAGCAAAGAGAAGAAGATCAAACTGGTGAGTCACAGATCGACGCCGCCGTTTAAAGAACAAATTCTACACACAGGAAACTAAACTCCTCCTCTTCCTCAGCACACAGAGACTCTGAACATCGTCTTCCTCATCTACTTCAGGATCTTGAAGAAGGCTCAGAAGTCAGTTCTTCTTCCTGCTGTTCTGGAGGGGCTGGCCAAGTACGACACACACACACACACACACACACAGGGTAGTGTAGATGTGCTGCAGTACTGACTGTGATGTCACTTCCTGTCAGTTTTGCTCACCTGATAAACCTGGAGTTCTTTGACGACCTGCTCAACGTGCTGCAGAACCTCATCCAATCAGGAGTGAGTATTCACCTTGACCCCACCCTCTTCTAATCTGTTGTTAATCCGCTGTCACACTGATCGATTAGTCAATCAATTGATAAGTTGATTGACATACACTGCTACATGTAGCTGCAACTTGTAGCAGTGTATGTAATGTTTCCCTGATGTTAGCATGTAGCTACATGTAGCAGCGTATGTAATGTAATGTTTCCCTGATGTTAGCATGTAGCTACATGTATCAGTGTATGTAATGTTTCCCTGATGTTAGCATGTAACTACATGTATCAGTGTATGTGATGCTTCCCTGATGTTAGCATACAGCTACATGTATCAGTGTATGTGATGCTTCCCTGATGTTAGCATACAGCTACATGTAGCAGTGTATGTCCCGATGTTAGCATGTAGCTGCTACATGTAGCTACATGCTCGGGACATACACTGCTACATGTAGCTACGTGCTAACATCAGGGAAACATCACATACACTGCTCCTGACAGACGTTTTCATACAGAACTAGTTCTATAATAACTGATGATCGTCATGTGACCTCTGCAGGATCTGACCAATCGGGAGAGTCTCCACTGTATCCAGACTGTCTTCACCATCCTGTCAGGACAAGGTGTGTGTGTGTGTGTAGGTGTGTATGTGTGTGTTTGTGTGTGTGTGTTAATCTGACCAATAAAGTTTGTTGACGTGTTTCATCAGGTGACGTTCTGAACATCGACCCGCTCAACTTTTACTCGCAGCTGTACAGACTGCTGCCACGGCTCCATGCAGGTGAGACACACTTCCTGTTTAAAAGACCGACTCACAGAGCAGGAGAGTAATCTGATACTCTGATATATTACTGCAGCAACAGTATTAACACCTCAGTGTGAAAATACTTTGTTACAGGTACAAGTCCTGCGTCATAATGTTGACTTAAGGTACAAAAGTCTGAGCATCAGAATCTACATACAGTTTCCATAGTAACAGGTCTCAGTGTTTCAGATTATTAGATGTGATATTATTGGAGTGGTGTTTTATTGATAAAGTAAAAACTGTAAAAGTTACTGACTGATCAGATATTATATATGATATATAAATATAACAGTTTATTCAAAGCTGTTTGTCCTTCTGTCTCAGGGGCGCCCAATGATGATGTCATCATCCTGCTGCGGTGCCTGGATGCCATGCTGACCCGCCGCAGGAAGCAGGTGACCCTGCAGAGGGCGATGGCGTTCGTCAAGAGACTGAGCATGCTCAGTCTGCACGTGCTGCCCAACGCCAGCGTGGGGATCCTGGCCGCCAGCAGAGCCGCCATGCATGTGAGTGTGTTTGGCCAATGGAAGGCTGGAACCTGGTTTATACGTGGACTGTACGGTACCTCGGACCCGGACCTGAATCATGTCTCTGATGAAATCTGATCTGAAATTATACACGTGTACTTCTTGTGTGTGTGTGTGTGTGTGTGTGTGTGTGTGTGTGTGTGTGTGTGTGTGTGTGTGTGTGTGTGTGTGTGTGTGTGTGTGTGTGTGTGGCGTTCCCTAAGTGTGACTTCCTGTTGGATAACGAGATTCAGGGCAGCGGCTACTACCTGCCGGAGCTGGACGAACCTGAACACTGCAACGCCCAGAACACAGCACTGTGGGAACTACACACACTGCAGGTACGCTGGGAGCTGTGTGTGACATCATGCTGAGTGACATCATGCTGTGTGACATCATGCTGACATCACACTGCGTTACAGAGACATTTCCACCCGGTGGTGCGGCGAATGGCGGTCCACCTGAGTCAGGGAGCGCCCAGTGAAGGTTCGGCGTCGCTCTCTGTGGAGCTGAGCCGCAGGTGCGTCTGCAGGTGATGTCATCTTAAAGGAGCAGTACACTCATTTCATTTCCTGACATGCGACGTGTCTGTGTGTCGACTTCCTGTCCAGGTCTCCAGTGGAGTTGTTTGACGTCTACAGTGTCAGAGACATGACTTTTAACCCTCCTGTAGCTCCACCCGGCAGCAAGAAGAAGGTACACCAATCAGATGCACTTTCACACAACTCAGATCTTTACCTTTGATCAGTACGACACATTGATTATTGATTAACCTCACGCTCACAGTCTCAGATCTGTCCATCATGCTTTATTGATCAGGATCGTTTCGTGTTTGGAGACACACTGGTTGATGCCGAGCTGCAGAGACAAGTCCAGAGTGCCCTGACCGTCACCAAGGAGACGGAGCTGGATTTTACTGCAAAACACACGCACACAACACACTGACACACACACCTTCAAGATAAAAGCCCAACATGTCAGATAAATGTTTCCTATCTCATACGCTTTAATTTGAAATAAAGTTTTTTATTAAGCTGGTTCCTGTTTGTCTTATACGTAGTGATGTCGTCCTTTTGACTCTACAGGAAGTTGGGCACGCCGTTCTCATTAACGTCTCTAGACTGTGCTCAGCTTCCTGAGGTCGTCAAGTCAAACTGTGATTCATTAATATTAATAACAGACAAAAGATGTGTCACAGTTTGAGCTTGTATTTCTACATCTGAATCTGCCGCTCAGCAGATCAGCTGCTGTCTGCCTGATGATGAAGATGATGGTGATGAAGATGATGATGATGACGACGACAGTGAGCTGCAGTTCCTGTCTGCAATGAGGACGTAAAACTTTAAAACATGATCACTGGTTTGTCTCTGATGTCTCAGCTGATTAATGGACGTCTATCCTGGATGGATGTCAGAGACACTGAGTGATGAAGAGGAGGAGTCACTTTGGGTCTTCATCTCCATCATTTGTGTGTCTCTGCTGCAGTCACTAACTTCCTGTTGTTACACCTGTCCCTTTACCTCACCTGTCTCCCTCCTGTGAGACGTCTCACAGCCTGAAACCTGTCCTCTGGATGAGGACTCTGACTCTAAGGACTCTGGATGAGGACTGAGGACACTCAGCGTGGACCAGTTGTGGATGTAGGGTTTGTTATTGTCTCCTCTGCGTCTTCAGGTTAGACATTAGTCTCCCTCATCATGGCGTCTCTGGCAGTCAGTCCACTCTGTGATGAGGCGGTGGGCAACGGCATGTTTTGGAGGTAGCCAGAAGATGGGGGCGTCGCCCCTCCTGGGCGGAGTCTTCACCTGCAGGGCGGCAGTGATTTCCTCCAGACTGAACCAGCGAGCATCCTCCAGCTCTGAGTGGTCCACGTCCAACTGGAGGACAAACAGAACAGCAGGTCACATGACTGAAGACAACAGGTGGTCTCACCTGGTGTTCCTCAGGGCTCCACGCCCAGTCCTCTGCTGTTCTACGCTTATCAGGGGTTCTACGCTCTGTTACCATGAAAACCCTTGACTTAACTTGTCCATGAATTAAAAAAACAAAAACAAACTTAATTTTAAAAAGCCCTTAGTCGACATATTAAGTCAAATGCAAAGAGGACTTAACTTTCCCCTTAATTCAAACATTCATCTTTAATATTCGTCCCAACTCCATTAATGATCAATTTAAGGTGTTTTTTTTTATTAAATTCAAGGGATTCTCAAAGGTCCAGCACTAAACCTTTAAACACACCTTAATTTTACTAAATTTCTTGTACTTAATTTTCAAAGCCCTTAATCAAGAATCTGAATAGATTTTAAGGGGTTCATGACTTTGCTTTAAATCATTTAATGGCTTTTAACACAGGCCTTTATTAATGGGTTTTCTGTTCAGGGTTTTTTAAGGTGTAAAACCATCATCATTATTTTTTAAGGTGTAAAACCTTAAAAAAAAAACACCTTTAAATGCTCTGTTAGAGACATCCATGAGTTTTCACCTTAAGGGAAAACATTAAGGCAGTCGTTAGGTGGTTTTCAAACTTTTGGTAAAAGTTAAGGGTTAATAACTGTTAACTTTGATCTGCTTCATACCTCCTTAAATTTAAGAGGAAATGCACAGTAACCTTAAAATGCCATTAAAACATTAAAACACCTTAACTCACTATGAAAAAAAATGAACTTATAAAACAGCTTCAATGAGTCCTTCATTTCCTCCTCAGAAGTTTCCTCTGTAAAATCTCAGTGTCAGAACTCACCTGGGAGTGGGTGGGGTTAACAGAGGCGTGGCAGGCAATCATGAAGGAGCTATGTGGAAAAGGCCAATGCTGTGAGGAGCTGTAGGAGACACTGTGGACCTCCAGACCCACCTCCTCTGCCACCTCCCTGCTCAGAGCCTCCTCCACTGTCTCACCTGGAACACACACAGAGAGACAGGTGGACAGGTAAGACTGTAGACAGGTTATTAGACAGGTAAGACTGTAGACAGGTTATTAGACAGGTGAGTCTGTAGACAGGTTGGACCGACCCATGTCACAGAAGCCAGCCAGAGCGCTGTACATCCCTCGAGGGAAAGATGACTGTCGGCCTAACAAACACCGTTTGCCATCAGACACCAGGACGATCACCACCGGAGACATCTGCAGGAAGACCAGGACAAACCATTCAGAGACCAGGTCCAGACTGGAACCACACAGGCACCACATTACATCAAGGCAACAGGATGGTTCACACCTGGTCTGTAGTTGTTACCTTGGGATAGTAGATGATGCCGGAGCTGCTGCAGACTCTCTGACTTCCTGCCTGGTTGCGTTTGGTCGGCAGACCTGTGGCACTGCAGAACCTGTTGGTTTGATGCCAGCGCAGCAGAGCCTGACCCTGAAGGACAGAACCCGGGTCAGGATCTGAGTCTTACTTCACAGGAAAATGTTGGTTCAGGTGTAGTTACCCACCTTAGCCACCAGAGGCACCTCTGCTCCGGTCAGAAGAAAGAACGCCTTCCTCAAGTCGATGAAGTTTCCTCCACACTCTTCTTCTACTGCTGCCTGATCCAGTTCTCCTAGAACCCAGACCAGAACATATAGATCCTACAGACTGGTGTATTCAGGGACTCTGAGTTCACTGATGTGTTCTTACCGACGTCCAGACAGAACTGAGCCTGGTTCTGTTCAGAGCAGCCGATCAGAACCGACTCCTTCAGCAGGGCACTGTCAGAACCCAGTCTCTCCAGGATCAACTGCACATCTAGAACACAAAACACAGATCAGGACTTTTTATGCCCCAAGTTCTCTGGTTGAGGTTCTCATGTCTTTTTTTCAATGTTTTTCTCTGTGATTCTCTGACTTTAGTTACCTGCAGTGGTTCTCCTGCTTCTCATCTATTGGTTTTTCTGTGGCCCACAGTTCTCTGCCCATGGTTCTTTATTTTTGGTTCGGTAGCTAAGATTCTCCTCTTGGGATTCTCAAGCTTTTACTGTTCCCTTAGTCCTCTAACTGTGGTTCAGCAGATGTAGTTCTCTACCTGTGGCTTTCAGCTCTCTGTATTTGAAGTTCTCCACCTGTGGCTCTGTATCTCTGGTTCTCTACCTGTGGCCCTCATCCCTTGGTTCTGTATTTGAAGTTGCAGGGTTCTGTATCTTTGGTTCTGTAGTTTAAGTTATCTACCTGTGGCTCAAGTTCCCTACACGTGGTTCTGTACCTGAGGTTCTGAGGTTCTGTACCTGAGGACCTAAGGTTCTGTACCTGAGGTGATCAGTGCTGCAGGTCTGAAGGTTCCCTGCTCGGTGCGTTGCAGCAGAGGAGACAGACGGTGGAACAGAAACATGTGACCGTTCGGTAGAGCTGCGGCACACGATTCATCATCCTCCTTAAGCCTGTTCATGTACCTGAGAGAATGGGTCAGTCAATCAATCAATCAATCAATCAACCAATCAATCAACCAATCAATAAATCAAAGTCTCTCTGAGTTACTGAACCTTATCCTGGAGACGAAGCCTGAACAGCAGCGAGTGGCCAGACATGTTGTAGAGAGGAGGATCTTCACAGGTCTCAGCATGGTCTGTTAGCCTAGCTTAGCACAATGACTGGAGGCAGAGGGAAACTGTTAGCCTAGCTTAGCACAAAGACTGGAGGCAGAGGGAAACTGTTAGCCTAGCTTAGCACAAAGACTGGAGGCAGAGGGAAACTGTTAGCCTAGCTTAGCACAATGACTGGAGGCAGAGGGAAACTGTTAGCCTAGCTTAGCACAAAGACTGGAGGCAGAGAGAAACTGTTAGCCTAGCTTAGCACAATGACTGGAGGCAGAGGGAAACTGTTAGCCTAGCTTAGCACAAAGACTGGAGGCGGAGGGAAACTGTTAGCCTAGCTTAGCACAAAGACTGGAGGCGGAGGGGAACTGTTAGCCTAGCTTAGCACAAAGACTGGAGGCGGAGGGAAACTGTTAGCTTAGCTTAGCACAAAGACTGGAGGCAGAGGGAAACTGTTAGCCTAGCTTAGCACAAAGACTGGAAGCGGAGGGGAACTGTTAGCTTAGCTTAGCACAAAGACTGGAGGCAGAGGGAAACTGTTAGCCTAGCTTAGCACAAAGACTGGAGGCAGAGGGAAACTGTTAGCCTAGCTTAGCACAAAGACTGGAGGCAGAGGGAAACTGTTAGCCTAGCTTAGCACAATGACTGGAGGCAGAGAGAAACTGTTAGCCTAGCTTAGTACAAAGACTGGAAGCGGAGGGGAACAGTTAGCTTAGCTTAGCACAAAGACTGGAGGCAGAGGGAAACTGTTAGCCTAGCTTAGCACAAAGACTGGAGGCAGAGGGAAACTGTTAGCCTAGCTTAGCACAAAGACTGGAAGCGGAGGGGAACTGTTAGCTTAGCTTAGCACAAAGACTGGAGGCAGAGGGAAACTGTTAGCCTAGCTTAGCACAAAGACTGGAAGCGGAGGGGAACTGTTAGCTTAGCTTAGCACAAAGACTGGAGGCAGAGGGAAACTGTTAGCCTAGCTTAGCACAAAGACTGGAGGCGGAGGGAAACTGTTAGCCTAGCTTAGCACAAAGACTGGAAGCGGAGGGGAACTGTTAGCCTAGCTTAGCACAAAGACTGGAGGCAGAGGGAAACTGTTAGCCTAGCTTAGCACAAAGACTGGAGGCAGAGGGAAACTGTTAGCCTAGCTTAGCACAAAGACTGGAGGCAGAGGGAAACTGTTAGCCTAGCTTAGCACAAAGACTGGAGGCAGAGGGAAACTGTTAGCCTAGCTTAGCACAATGACTGGAGGCAGAGAGAAACTGTTAGCCTAGCTTAGTACAAAGACTGGAAGCGGAGGGGAACTGTTAGCTTAGCTTAGCACAAAGACTGGAGGCAGAGGGAAACTGTTAGCCTAGCTTAGCACAAAGACTGGAGGCAGAGGGAAACTGTTAGCCTAGCTTAGCACAAAGACTGGAAGCGGAGGGGAACTGTTAGCTTAGCTTAGCACAAAGACTGGAGGCAGAGGGAAACTGTTAGCCTAGCTTAGCACAAAGACTGGAGGCAGAGGGAAACTGTTAGCCTAGCTTAGCACAAAGACTGGAAGCGGAGGGGAACTGTTAGCTTAGCTTAGCACAATGACTGGAGGCAGAGAGAAACTGTTAGCCTAGCTTAGTACAAAGACTGGAAGCGGAGGGGAACTGTTAGCTTAGCTTAGCACAAAGACTGGAGGCAGAGGGAAACTGTTAGCCTAGCTTAGCACAAAGACTGGAGGCAGAGGGAAACTGTTAGCCTAGCTTAGCACAAAGACTGGAAGCGGAGGGGAACTGTTAGCTTAGCTTAGCACAAAGACTGGAGGCAGAGGGAAACTGTTAGCCTAGCTTAGCACAAAGACTGGAGGCAGAGGGAATCTGTTAGCCTAGCTTAGCACAAAGACTGGAGGCAGAGGGAAACTGTTAGCCTAGCTTAGCACAATGACTGGAGGCAGAGAGAAACTGTTAGCCTAGCTTAGTACAAAGACTGGAAGCGGAGGGGAACTGTTAGCTTAGCTTAGCACAAAGACTGGAGGCAGAGGGAAACTGTTAGCCTAGCTTAGCACAAAGACTGGAGGCAGAGGGAAACTGTTAGCCTAGCTTAGCACAAAGACTGGAGGCAGAGGGAAACTGTTCGCTTTCATAAGCAACGGGAGTTAAGTGTCCATATGTGGAGAGACAACAGTGCGGAACCCCCTTTAAAAATCTAGTATTTTACATTTTGTTTTTATAGCATTGTTTACTCATTATTAAGTAATTTCAGGGTAATATCTGAATCTTAAGTTTCCACTTTTCATTTCGGCGCTCACTGAACCAGTGTGGCTGCTCTTATTTCAACAGAAATACAAACTATATGCTGTTAGAGATGGTGAAATCTTCCTCCAGCACACATTGAATCCTGCAGCACACTCTCTGTTTTAACCTGAGCTTTGTGGTGGAGCAGGTGTTTGCTGACGTCACAGCAGACTGTCCGGATTCTAAATACTTTTCAAAGTTTGTTCGAAGTTTTTACCGAAAACAAGAGCCACTAAGTCAGATTCTGAATGAAGGTTGGAATCAAATAAAGTCCAAAAACAGACTCAGACACAGACCGCTGAACTACAGGCTGATGGATGCAGTGTATTAAGGACCTGTGTCTGTGTGTGTCTGTGTGTGTGAGTGTGTGCACTGTGAATACTACAGTGTGTTAGTTCTGTATGTGTGTTAGTATTTGTCAGATACCTGCAGCTGCCTCTCTTCTTCACGCTCTGTGACCTTTCACTCTTCTTCTCCTGCTGCTGTTATTCGGCAGCTGACGTGTTTCCGCCCCCTGCAGGAAAACAACAACTGATTTAAACAAGAAAAATATTAATTAAAAGAATTTAACGAGTTGTTTAAGAGAGATAATATAATGTGCTAATGTATTAATATCTATTCTTTTTTTACTGTCTTTTAATTCAGACTTTTATTAGTAATTTACAATAATGATAAAATAGACCTATTTTATAAATAATGTTTATCATAATAACATTATTTATTTTGGTGGGTTAATAAATTGTATAAATAAAAATATATTTCAGACCATTTTTAACTTCATTCACAAATTTGAGGATTTTATCAAGAATAAAAAACATTGTGATAATAGCGTCTATTAAAGTTATAATAACTGTTTCATCCAAATGAGATATTAATTTAGGCAGAATATTTATGTATAATCTGACGTTAAGCGTCACAGCGGGTCAGAAATAACAATCCTGTTAAATAAAAGATGGGATATTAATCTGGTTTGTGCCTACAGCTGTGTACAGCGAAGGACTACAATTCCCAGCAGGCCGTTCGGCTTCACACATGTGTCAGAGACCCGCGTGCAGAAGCAGCAGCAGCAGCAGCAGCAGCAGCAGCATCATGTCTGTGTTTATGGATCTGAACCTGAACTACACGGCGGATCAGACCCGCCTGCAGAGTCTGATCCAGACCGCAGCTCACCGTGAGTCTCCTCAGCTTCACCCCGCAGACAGCAGCTCCTCAGCGGGCAGTCAGAGTCCGCACGGCCGGGCGCTAACAGCTAGCACCGGAGCTAAGCTCTGAGTATTATGGGGTCTGTTTGGGTTCAGGTTGTTCTGTAACAGGTGATGACTCACCTGCTGCATCAGACTGGTGCTTATCTCACCGTTAAATACAATGTTAGAGCTACAAACTGCCGACACACTCTGGACCAGACTCCGTTTGAAAAGCTGTCATTTTAAAGTTTCACTGCGTCCTGATGAAACCACCTGTGTCACGTGATTACTGTCGGTAAACACTTTGGTTTATTAATGTACTATATATTTATAAGTTCATTACGTTACAGGTTGTTTAAAGAATCTGTTTCTACCTGCAGACAGGTAACAAACCACCAGACCAGACTCCGTTTAAAAATCGCTCCATTTAAACTTTCCATTGTTATTAATAAATATTGAATTGAAATAAGTTATAACTGAAGACATCCTGGAAACAAATATGATCCCGCGACAAATTAATTAATTAATTCCAAATTAATTTAATAAACCTAATATTTTATATAAGGTCTTACTGTTGTAGAAAGTAAAAATACCACCAGACCTGATTGAAATAGATAAACAGTGCAGGTGATGTGTTGGTCTGTTTAATCCGCAGGTAATCAGATTGATTAATTAATCAGTTTATGACAGATTTAATGGGTGAAAACAGTTCATTGATTAATGAGCTCAGAGAACCTGCTGAAACCTCTGCACCAAACTCTATTCAAAAAGTTGTCATTTTAAAGTTCCCTTGTCGCCTGGTCAAAGAACAGGACGTCTGAAAACATTTAAAACATTGAAATGTTTAAATAAAACCTAAGTTGATAAACATATAAATACATATAGCTAATTTATTAAATTATAATGTAGTCCTGAGGATCCAAATGTAATGTAAGCAACACAAATAAATCAACAAACTGTAGACGGTAAAAACTTATCAGAACAATAATGATGTTAAAATGATTTGACAGAGAGATGATCGGTGGTCAGTATTAAGATGAAGACGATGAGTTTTGTGATGATGTGACTTTTAGCTGTGAGTCTGTGTCGTCTTCTTCCTGCAGTCGGTTTCTCCACAGTCGCCATCAACTACGTGTTCGAACCGACAGTCAAAAAGAAACAGGTCAGTCAGCTCGGCATTAAATTTAAAATGATGTCAGTTAATGTTTGATGTGATTAATAGAAGTCTGAAGACATGAGTGTGAGTTGTCACAGTTGTTGTTTTACAGGCAATCTGAATCATGGATCCACCATCAGTGTCACTTTTATTTTGTAACTCTGTCTTTACTTCCTGTTTGCAGGAGATCCCTGTCCCCAAACCGATCAATGAGCTGATCGATCAGCTGCCGATCGTACAGGTGGGTCTGATGAAGATGAGGATGATGGTGACTGTTTGTGTTGTCGTCATGGTAACGTGTCTCTGTCTGTCTCAGGGTCGGTCCCGTCCAATCAGAGTGCTGAACAGGCTGACCGTGGTGATGTCAGACTCCAGTCACTTTGTGAGTGTGGATTTTATTTTGGAAACTTTCACGTCGGCTGCTTTCAGTGTTGCCGCTTCACTTACCTTACAGACAGGACCCACAGCGCCCCCACATGGTCACAACACACACTGACCCCACACAGCCTGCGACTGACCTCAGCCGACACCTCGGTCACCTGTAACAGGTTTCATGTGCGGAGGATGTTGCTCAGTAAAATTGACCTTCACAATAAAAGCACTGGGGGTTCAGACAGAGCGACAGTTAACCATTAATCTGGTGGTTATTCTCTCCATTATTTGATTGATCGTTTTCCTAAATGTCAAAAACATCCCAGAGAATATTAAACAGTTTGTTTCTGTTTGTGCTGAAAAAATAAACTTTAGAATGAATTAAAATAGTTATATTATTTATAGTAGTTATAGAGTGACAAATAAGAAACTGACAAAGCTCTGGTGACAATATCAGTTATTAATATTTAGTTTATGTAAGAAGGGACAGAACACATTAATAAATACATGTGGTATAAAAATGCCAGAATGGATCCAGATTGGACAGACATGCAATAGATGTTGGACAGAACAGATCAACATAATAAATGTACAGTAATCTGTATGACACAATGAGACAGAAAAGAGAGATGCAGGACAGACAGTAATGACAGTAGCTTACAAAAACATTAATTTAAGTAATAATATTATAATAATTACAGCTATTGTGGTACAATATGTTGTAGGTATATGTTAATAGCCCAGTTAGTGACATGCAGTAACATGACATGAGTGTCAGCAAAGGAGAGAGAGAGAAGGAGAGAAGGTGCCCGGTGTATTATAGGGGGGTCCTCCAGCAGACTAGGCCTAAGTCAGCCTAACTAGGGGCTGATACAAGGCAAGCCTGAGCCAGCCCTAACTATAAGCTTTATCAAAGAGGAAAGTCTTAAGTCTAGTCTTAAATGTGGAGACGGTGTCTGCCTCCCGGACCGTAACACGAAGATGATTCCACAGGAGAGGAGCCTGATAGCTGAAGGCTCTGGCTCCTGATCTACTTTTGGAGACTTTAGGGACCACGAGTAACCCTGCGTTCTCAGAGCACAGTGTTCTGGTGGGATAATATGGCACTATGAGCTCTCTAAGATATGACAGAGCTTGACCATTTAGAGCTTTATAAGTTAACAGTAGGATTTTAAATTCAATTCTGGATTTTACAGGGAGTCAGTGCAGAGAAGCTAAAACAGGAGAAATATGATCTTGCTTCTTAGTTTGTGTCAGCACACGTGCCGGTGCGTTTTGATTTAGCTGCAGAGTTTTTAAAGACTTACTAGAGCTACCTGATAATAGAGAGTTACAGTAATCCAGCCTTGAGGTAACAAAAGCGTGGACCAGTTTTCTGTATCTTTTTTGGTCAGGATAGGCCTAATTTTCGCAATATTACGCAGATGAAAAAATGCAGTCTGTGAGGTTTGTTTTAAATGAGAATTAAAAGACAAATCTTGATCAAATATTACTCTGAGGTTTCTTATGGTAGTGCTAGAGGCCAGAGCAATGCCATCAAGAGAAACTATGTCATCAGATAAAGAGTCTCTGAGTTGTTTGGGGCCAAGAACAATAACTTCAGATTTGAATTTAACATCAGGAAATTGGTGCTCATCCAGGTTTTATGTCTTGAGGCATTTTTGAAATTTAGCTAATTGATCCATTTCTTCTGGCTTTATTGATAAATACAACTGGGTATCATCCGCATAACAATGGAAATTTAAAGAGTGATTTCTAATGATGTTACCTAAAGGAAGCATATATAGAGTAAATAGGATTGGTCCGAGCACAGAACCTTGTGGAACTCCAAAACAAACTTTGGTACGTAAGGATGATTCATTATGAACGTGAACAAACTGAAATCGATCAGATAAATAAGATTTAAACCAGCTTAGTGCAGAACCTTTTAGGCCAATTAAGTGATCCAGTCTCTGCAGTAGAATGTGATGGTCAATAGTGTCAAATGCGGCACTACGATCTAATAAAAAAAGAACAGAGACGAGTCCTTTGTCTGAAGCAATCAGAAGGTCATTTGTAATTTTAACTAGTGCTGTCTCAGTGCTATGATGCACTCTAAATCCTGACTGAAATTCCTCAAATAAATTATTATGGAGAAAATCACACAACTGGTCTGCGACTACTTTCTCAAGGATCTTTGACATAAAGGGAAGATTAGATATTGGTCTATAGTTGGCTAACACCTCTGGATCCAGGGTGGGCTTTTTTAGTAGAAGTTTAATTACAGCTACCTTAAAAGACTGTGGTACATAGCCTGTTAATAAAGATAACTGATCATGTCTAATATGTGAGTGTTAACTAAAGGTAAGGCTTCCTTAAATAGCCTAGTTGGGATGGGGTCTAAGAGACACGTTGATGATTTAGATGAAGAAATCATTGAGGTCAGTTGTTTAAGAGAAATCGAAGAGAAGCAATCTAAATGTATATTAGATCTTATAGCTGTGTTTGAGGGCAGGAGGTCATGAATTTTGCCTCTAATAGTTAGAATTTTGTCATTAAAAAAGCTCATAAAATCATTACTGCTAAGGGCTAAAGGAATACAAGGCTCAATAGAGCTGTGACTTTCATGTGTGTGTGTGTGTGTGTGTGTGTGTGTGTGTGTGTGTGTGTGTGTGTGTGTGTGTGTGTGTGTGTGTGTGTGTGTGTGTGTGTGTGTGTTTGTTCAGAGGCCGACCGCTCCGGAGTATCGGTGTTTTGACCTCCTCGCCGTCCAGCCGACCACAGAGAAACTCTTCCATGTGAGTTTCACTGACACTGTCCACACCAAAGTACATTTACTTTACAACATGTTTTAAACACTGTGTCTTCAATTGAGTATTTCTACTTTATTCTACTTCATATTTTACCACACTGACCTCACAGCTGAACTTACTGTCGTACTGAACACATGAAACACGTGTTGTCATGACTCAGCGATATATAAACAGGTTCACCAGTGACAACATTTAATCACTGATTACACATGAATTCATCAGTAATAATAATCAGTTTAAATGATATAGAATAATAATATACAGACAACATTTTCCTAAGTATTTTTACTGCTGACACCTTGAGGGTGTTTTGTTGATGACAATTCCGGAATTTAACTTGTAACAAAGTATATTTATTTTCACTACTTGTACTGAAGTAAAGGATCTGACTGTGTGACTACACAAGACTACATGTTGTTATACTGTGTGTGTGTGTGTGTGCGTGTGTGTGTGTGTGTGCGTGCGCGCAGGCAGCCTGTATGACATATGATGTTGACATCATCTGTATCCCAGTCACGGAGAAACTTCCCTTCTTCTTCAAGAGAGCGCCGATTAACGGGGTGAGTTTTTATTATTGATATTATCAAAAGAGTGAAAAAAAAGTCTATATAAACACCATAGTATAGCATGTTGTCTGAATTTGTGGAAAAAAAATCATAGTATAGGATGTCGCCTGAAATTTTGCAAAAAACGTCATAATATAGCATGTCGTCTGAAATCATGGAAAAACCTCGTAGTATAGCATGAGGTCTAAAATTATGAAAAGATGTCACAGTATATTATGTCGTCCAAAATCAGCAAAAAACATCATCGTATAGCATGTTGTTCGAAATCATGAAAAAACGTCATAGTATAGCATGTCGTCCATAATTATGAAAAAATGTCACAGTATATTATGTCGTCCAAAATCAGCAAAAAACATTGTATAGCACGTTGTCCAAAAACATGAAAAAACGTCATAGTATAGCATGTCGTCCATAATTATGAAAAAATGTCATAGAATATTATGTCGTCCGAAATCATCAAAAAATGTCATAGTATAGCACGTTGTCCAAAAACATGAAAAAAAACCATCGTAGTATAGTATGTCGTCCGAAATCATGAAAAAACGTCATGGTATAGCATGTCGTCCGTAATTATGAAAAAATGTCATAGAATATTATGTCGTCCAAAATCAGCAAAAAACATCATCGTATAGCATGTCGTTCGAAATCATGAAAAAAATGTCATTGTATAGCACGTTGTCCAAAAACATGAAAAAACGTCATAGTATAGCATGTCGTCCGTAATTATGAAAAAATGTCATAGAATATTATGTCGTCCAAAATCAGCAAAAAACGTCATGGTATAGCATGTTGTCCAAAAACATGAAAAAATGTCATAGTATAGTATGTCGTCTGAAATCATGAAAAAAACATAATAGTATAACTTGTCGTCTGAAAGCATCAAGAAATGTTATAGTATGGCATGTCCAGCTCAGTGGCCTAGTAGAGTGTTTGCCCTGAGACTGGGAGGTCATGGGTTCGATCCCCGGCCGGGTCATACCAAAGACTATAAAAATGGGACCCATTGCCTCCCTGCGTGGCACTCAGCATCAGGGGTTAGAATTGAGGGGTTATAACACCACAAGATTCCCGAGCGCAGCACCGCTGCTGCTCACCGCTCCCTCAGGGGATGGGTCAAATGCGGAGAACAAATGTCACACACTCAGGTGTGTGACAATCACTGGAACTTTACCTTTATGTCGTCCGAAATCATCAAAAAAACTTCATAGTGTAGTATGTCGTCTGAAATTATGAAAAAATGTCATAGTATAGCATGTTGTCCGAAAGCATCAAAAAACACCATAGTATAACATGTTATAAAAACACATCCGTACGTACGGACATGTGTTAAACTGTTATAATTGTGTTCAGGCTATCGAGAGAGGGGTGGTGTTTGAGGTGTCGTACTCTGCAGCCATCAGAGACTCCACCAGGAGACGCTACACCATCATTAATGCTGTGTGTCTGATGGAGACTTGTAAAGGAAAGGTATGTGCTGTGATGTCACTACTCACCTTCCTTGTGGATCGACTGTGACATATTCAGTGATGCAGTGGTGATGTCAGAGGGGGTGGAGCCTGAAACACCTGCAGTGTGACTGACCTGTGAGTGTTCTGTCTTTCAGAATGTGATCCTGTCCAGTGCAGCTGAGAAGGTCGGTGATCAATCATAATCAGAAGTGATAAATACACAACTGATCAACCTGTAGTAATCAATAATGTCTGCGTGTCCGCAGCCTCTGGAGCTCAGAGGGCCCTATGACATCACCAACCTGTATCCTTTCTATTGGTTCAACAGCAAACTGGAGTTTGTATGCACTACTGTGTGTGTGTGTGTGTGTGTGTAGATGACGTTGTCGTCCTGATCTGGTTCCTCAGAGGTTTGTTGTTCGATTTGTCGGACGAAGACGCCAAAGAAGCCGTGTCCTCTACCTGTCGATCAGCTGTGTTACACGCAGGTAAATAAAGTACATGTGCTGCAGTGTGAACAGGAAACAGCTCCACAGCTCTACATTACACTGACTGTAAATGGAGCCGCAGCCATCGGTCAGTTGATCTACAGGGGATGAACTGATAGATAATCATTTGATTATAACATCTAATGACTGATTAACTGCTGTGTAGCGACACATTCTCTGTTTGTTTGTCAGAAACGAGGAGGACGGCCAGCGGGATCATCTCCACAATGAAGAGCTGCAGTGAGTCGAGCTGCCAGCAGGAGGCTCCACCTGCAGACTGTAGGTTCACTGACTCATTAATCAATTCATTTATTGATACTCACAACCTGATTAATGATGAAAAACCTTAGAGCTGAAACATGTGTGTTTGTACCTGAGCAGGTGAGTCTCCTGCAGCCAAGAAAGCCAGACCTCACCTGACCGAGTGATGGACAGCTGAGGAGGGCGGGGCTTCTGATTCTGATGTGTTCTTATTTTTTATAAACAGCTGATGAACAGAAAATCAGTCATTCTGTTAACGAGCTCTTTGTTTTGTGTTTGTTGTTCAGACTGAATAAAGTTTTTTAGTTTCTCATTAAAAACAGACATCACAGTTTTCAGTTCAATGTTTTATTTTTAAAATTTGTCTGTGGTACAAATGAGCGTTCTGATTGGTCAGCCCCAAAGCAGAAAATGATGCCATCAAAAATAGAGCTGTGCAGGAAGCTGCCGTACATTCAGTCAGATCAGTAAAAAACTGCTCTGAAATATAAAAATATCTCTCTACAAACAGAAAGGACAGATTAACAATATTTATTTCTCCTTTTCATTAATACTGAACTCCTTAACAGAGAACACATCAGTCATAATAATTAATCACCACCTTAAATTTAAGATGCTTCCTGACTAACAGACAGAAACTCATTAAAGCAGATTTATTAATAAACTTTAAACACAAAAATAAATTCAGTCCCTTTTGTTGTACGACTGACGCTGGAGAGCCAAATAAAAAAAAAAAAGACAAATTATCTTAATGGTTCCCTTTAATTAAATAGAGACATTTAACGTCCGCCACAGTTCATCTTACTGACCTGATGATGAGACAACGTTTGTTTCTGGAAATGAAAAGTCGTCTTATAATCGAGGATCAACACACGTTAACAACATCACGTTGTTTGTGACCGTGGAGACGAACCCTGAAGGTTTCTACTCAAACGTCTTTAATTAAACTGAGGAGAGTTAGCTAACGAGCATCAGGAGGTTTGTTCACGAATCAACCTTTAAAACTCTGTAATAGCCCTTTAGTGCCTGCTGTCAGAGACAGTGAACGCCTCACGAGACCAGAGGTCAAAGGTCAAATCACTGGCTGCAATTACTGATCAGTAATCATTAGCTGATATAAAACGTTCAGGTGACAAAATGCATGAACCAATCAGACACCTGGTAGGAGGAGGAAGGTTGTGTGATTGGATGGGAGAGGTAAAGGGGCGGGGCTAATACTGATCCGTTAAAGGAGCTTTAACAGTCTGCTCTGATTTAAACACATTCCTGCTGACTGTCCAAATTACACGTGATGGTGTGTTCAAGGACATGTAGACATGGGCTGCTGAGAAGTGTTCCAGACTCAGAGGAAGATGAAGGTGACGTGAAGTGGTCGTTTCTCTTTACATTCATTTACATTTAGTTATTAAACTCAAACACAGAAGATCAAATCGACCTCAAATGGTCAGTTATTAAAAGTATGAAGCGCAGATGTCAGATCATCTTTAAATGCACCATCAAAGACAGATTTTGTTCTTACGAATTAAGCTCATGTGACAATAACTAAACCATCTCCATGATGAGCGGGCCATGAGAGATGATGAAAACTAAATACCATCGGCAGGAGTGTGAAAATAACTTCTGTTAAAGGGACAGGGTCTGACAGAAGCACCTGATTGGTCCTTTCAGCAGGACAGGTCATTATGACATCATCCTGCAGGAGTGAAGCCTCATTGGACGGCTGTGAGACAAGTCAGCGTTCCCTGAAGGGGTCAGGAGGTCAGGACGGGGCGCCACCTCTTCATCGTCCTCTTGTATCAGTGTTATTGATCAGCTGCTCAGTGGCCCATGATGTGATTAATGTGACCCTGAAGACACATGCAAACATCTGATGAAGATCATTAAACTGGGAACTATGGAAACCAGTCTGAGTCTCTTTGGACTCACTGGAGCTTCTGTTACACTCCACTACCAGGTTTTGACATGACATACTATGACTTTTAGTTTAAACGGAGGATTCATCGTCAATCATCAGATGAACACAGTTATCAATATGATCAATAACATTATCAGAAGTCTGACTGATACTTACTGGTTCTCCTCCCAGACAGCGGGGGCAGCAGAGCAGAGGAGGAGCTCTGGGCCGGACCACAGCAACATCCATCTAAGCATATTAACATGTTACCATAGCAACAGCTCCTAACAATCACTGTCTGATCAATGATCTATAATCAATAAACAAGCACACACAGCTGTGTTGACAGAGCAGACACCACTGATGGAGGAGTTATTAATAAACACATTTACATACTGATGATGATAAAGGTTTACATGAAATATGAGCTGTGACATTAAATATAATAACTGCAGGTGTTCTGATCAGCGATCAATGGAAGCAGGATCAGCTGATTTTGATCACAGGGTCTATCTGAAGCCTTGGGGCATGATTGATTTATTGATCTCTTGTTATCGACACAGTTTATGGTCATAAAGCAGCATCATGTGATCAGTGACGAGCTGTGCCCCTGAATGTTTGATCTGAGTGTGTTTAATGAGCTGCTGAGGACACATCTGAACATCTGGACACATCTGTGGTCATTAAAGTCACCTGCTGTTCTTGTTGCTGATTTGACACGCTCAGACTGTGGGACGTTTCCATTGGACACTCTGTCACCTGGAGCTCCACCCCCAAACACACTCTCTTCTGTAACCAAAACAACGTCAACATCATCATCATCATCACCGTCATCATCATTATCATTCATCAATGATACAGGATATTTGGGGCTGATGTCCATATTGAGTTAAGTCATTTAAGTGTTTCCATGTTCAAACATTAAATTATTATCCAGTACTTTAAAACACATTTAAAGAATCTACAATAAGAGGTGCAGGTGGAGGTCGGGGTTCATCTCTCTGAGTTTTTCATTTTATTTATTAAAGTTTGTATTTATGATTATTGTGTATTTATTTGTATTAATCTGTTTTTATTTAGCTAGCATATTCTTCAACTTTGTTACTTATTCATTTATTTTTAACTTATCTATTTTCCTATTTACTGAAAGATCCAAAATTTCGTTCTTTATTCTGAGTTTTTATCCTGCCCCGGTGTTTCCTTGCTCATAATAACGTTTCCTCAGTTACCGTTTTTATGAGTGCTGTTATAATATCCTGTACTGTTTCATTGGAAAAGTCCTCAGAATAAATACATGCTTAATTGCATTTGAATCCATTGCTTTGTCAGTGATTATTTTTTAAATTCTGTGTCAACTATGATTTTTACAGCAGACATATATCGGTTGTAAATATCGGCTATTGGTGTCTCTGTTTCATAATAATCAGTATCAGCATAAGCGCTGTAAAAACCATATCAGTCGATCCCCAGACTGTAGAGATCAGCTACCAAACACAGGTTACAGGGTTTTTCTGTCTCTGATGGAGGTGGCACCACCTGGATCATGTGTCACACCTGCACTTACACACTTACACTACAATTATTAATAGTGTTCTAACTCATAAAAGGATCGTAAGTGTGTCTGTGATGTGAATTCCTGGATATGAAATCTTCATCTGCAGGTTTCAGATACAATATTAAATATCATATTAAAGTGACCTGGATAAGTCATGAGATCATCAAACCCTTTGGAACCAACAGTGAACCTTCAGACATGGTATATATTTACATATATTTACAAAAAAAATAAGCTGCTTATTGCTGGCGCAATATGAACGTGACACTCATCAAGTGAGAGGGGACTTGACCCTAACAAAAAGAAACTAAATAAATAAAAAATGTTTTACCTGAATTTGTGTGGGTTAAGTAATAAACTTAGCCAGCCTATTTTGGCTTACTTACAACAGAAAATAGATAGACATTTGGAAACGAAAGCAGGCTATCACTGGAGGTTATTGGCAAGGAAAATGAGCCGATCCACTTGATCTGGGTCGAGGGCTGAACAATTTTTTGTTGACTATGTTCCCAGCGGATGAAAACACCCGTTCTGACCTCACTGAAGTGCCTGGTATGACAAACTTCTGCCTTGCTATCTGAACAATGTTTGGATACTTCAGTGCGTAGTTTTCCACCACAAGAGTGGATCCTGGTCGGCTTGTAGTGGTGTCTCATTCTCTTCTTCAAAAAGGGTAGGCAGGGAGGCAGCAGGTGCAACACTCTCCCTGTATGTCTCCCCGAACAGGTCACACATCGCAGACAGAGCAGTGGGTGGTGTTGGCGCAGCAGGCTCCTCCGTTGGCGCCTCTCCCTCAGTCTTTGCGTCCCTCTCTGGCCCAGCTTGTGCACGAGTCATCTCCACCCGAATGTTACTGTAGACAATCTGCTTCTCGTCATCACACAGATGCACTAGTTTGTGAAAGCAAGGATCGAGGTAGCTAGCTACATTTAAAAGCAGGACATGATTTGCCATGATATACAACATTATTAATAGTATTAAGTAATTATAATGATATTCGAATGATCAAATTTAGGTTAGAATATATTTCAAACTTCGATTTTTTTTGACAGCCCTAATCACAACTCTTGCATGGGAAGTGGCGTACGCCTCTTTCTGGCCTCGTTCTGTGCGTACGCAGTGTTTATAAATTAGACGTGTGAAGGGAACTGAAGCGGACTGCTCTGTGGAAACAGGCCTTATGCTTCAGAACACTAACAAACTATTAGTTAAACTGTTATTTACACAAAGGTAGATCTCCTGTTTTTGAAGCATTTAAAAAAAAATCTGAAAGAGTTGTATTTAAAGTGATCCCCTTTCACACATTTACAAAACACTCAGTCCACTTCCATGGAAACAGTGAAGTGGAGCTACAGTTCCACCTGGACGAGACATTTAACTAGACTGCTGTCCTTGTCCCAGTATACAAGCACGGGAGGGGAATCCATTAATTGACCTTTTTCCTGTCGACCTATTACGTCACAGACCAAACAATGGACAAACAAGTTAGCTACGGTTAGCTACAGTATACAGTCAATCAGACCCAAACTGGCCGAGGCGCTCTGAGCATGCTCCACAGTTTCCGCCCCAGGCTTTGACCCAGAAGTCCAACAGCATTAAATGTGTGAGAGAAGAAGAAGCCGGTAACAACATGGAGAAATCTACATCCAGAGCCGTGACTTTTTGGACGGACCAAATATACAGAGCTGTAAAGTTGGCCACCATGGTACCAGAGCTGTCCTCCCTCTCTGTCTCGTCCTCCTCCTCCTCCTCCTCTTCATCATCATCACCTGATTATCGCTCTCTGACCTGTTGAAAGTATCTGTCTGAGTTATGAAATGATTCTGTCCCTGTCTCATCACAGCTGTGTCCCACTGCCACATCTTCTTCACTGATTCAGTCAGACGTCTCTAAAGACTCTGACAGAGGAGAAAAACACAGACAACCAAACCTGAAAATTATAATGACGGAGTAAAGTGTCAGACTCAGTGTGTGAACATGACACAACATGAGGTCGTATTTATTTTCAGACGTGCGCCAATTTTGGACGAAGAAAACTCAGTGTGTAGAGACCTTCACTCCAACTTTAAGAAATTCACTTGAGGACCATTTCAGTCAGACTAACATGTTCACATGGATTTTCAAAGTCCGGTTTTAATAAATCCATTTTCTCTATCGTCATGGAAACGGACTGAGTGCAGCCTCATTTTTTTATATTAAGTATCTGAATTATTTTACTTCCTGTCTTAAAGGATGTTGTGTTTTTTTTTTTTACAGATGCCCGAATGTTTGTGCTGATACAGCGGAAAAAAAGTTGATTAAAAAGAAAGAAAAATCTTAAAATCTTTTTTAATTCCCTAAAAAGTGTTTGTGCGCTTATGTGCACATGATTAGGATGGATCAACCTCCGCCTCGTTCTGAGCAGGATTAACCCTGTTATCATATTTCATTACACTGTATGTTCATCAGATGTTTTACTGATTATTTTTTATTGATTCACACACACACACACACACACACACACACACACACACACACACACACACACACACACACACAGTGTGTCACAGGTGTGTCACTTCCCCTGATAACAGCTGATCAATAATGGTTGATAACTTTACTGGACTCACAAACTCTGCTGAGGAAACACTTTGATCTCAGTAGTTTCAGTAACACAGGGTCAGAGCTCTTCTTCACAGTTCAGTTTAAACAACCCGCAGGTGAACCAGAGACACCTGGCAACCACCACCATCATCATCATCATCATCATCATCATCATCATCATCACTACTCACCGCCCTGCAGCTCCACGGCTCCACCTCCGTTTCCAAACTTCTCTTCTTCACAACGTTAACACACTGCATGCTAACGGCTAACAAAGCTAGCTAAGCTAACGGCTAACACAGAGGACTTCAGTTCGCCTGGACGGTTAGCCGGTTAGCACGTTAGCATTAGCCGATAATCCAGAGACGAGTTACTTTGTTCAAACATCGACCGGAAGTTGTCGGTTTCCCGCTCACCGTGAATAAACCTACGAGTTTAAACGTTAACCGACGACTGTTTAACTTTCCGTTAACGGTTAACTGCTAACTGTCGTTATTGTTGTTGTTGTTGTTGTTGACCGACCTTCTGCTGACCGGCGACTTCAAGTTTACAGCAACTACATCAATACTTCCGGTATAAGAAGTGTCGGAAATTTCAGATTACAAGCACCATCGTTTCCTGTTTAATTTAATGTCGTCGTGAAATCATTTTTATTTTATTTTAACAGATTCATGACTGTGAACAATAATATGACTGATGAAACATGTTTAATCTAATATAATAATTTAGTTTAATTTTATTTCATTTTAACAGTTTATTATGCAGTTATTGATGTAGTCCTGAAGTAGTATTTTCATTGAAAAATAGCTAAATAAATGTAGTAATGCTGTAATTTACGTGTCCTTTCTTTTCTCATTATAAGACTGTTATAGATTCTATACCATGTAAGTTATATATTTTGATTTTACTGTCCATATCATCCGTCAGTATTACATGCATATCATCCAGCAATTCTTATTTTGCACTTAAACTGTACACTTTAAACTTTTTATTTATTTTCTACTTCTTATTTTTATTGTCAGTAATTTAGTGCTTTTTATATATATTTATATAATATCTATATGACACCTATTGTTTCACATACCTGTGTACATGTGTACTACTAATAATAACAATAACAACAACAATAATAATAATAATAACAACATAGTATAGTAGAAGTAAAAGCAGTTTACCAAAATAAACATCTTATAAAATCCCTTTATAATAATAATAATAATAAAAAAACAGTTAAAAACTAAACTGAATAAAAACTAATAAAAAGGCATCTGCTTTTATTTTGAAACCCCCTACCGAATCGGAACTAATATTTATGACCACTTGACGCGTCACGTTGGGCACATTACATGCTTGCCTCCATTTCAAACGGTGAGACGTCAGAGTCGGGCGAGCCAATCAGAGCGAGCACATATTCTCGCGAGATTTTGGAATCTCGGCTCCAATTTAGAGCTTGGGCTTGTCGAATAGAGAATGTCAGAGTATTATTATTATTATTATTATTATTATTATTATTGTTATCATTACTATTATTATCATTATTACTATTATCATAGACTGTATATTATTATTAATGTCGTCTTCACTGACTGTATTAAAAGTAGAGAGGGCTGATGGTGTGTGTGTCCAGCAAGTGGCAGCAGAGTGTTGAGATGATAATAAAACATGAATGTGACTCACTTGGTGACATCAAGCTCGTTGGTTTGATTCCAAACAACCTTCAACATTTACAGGTAGAATTACAGCAGAGGAGAAAATATAAAGTACAAATAACTGAGTGAGTGTTCTCCATGAGCATCACAATCATCTGTAAATACACAACTGACAGAGACAGAGAGACAGACAGAGAGACAGAGACAGAGAGACAGAGACAGAGCCAAACAGAGAGACAGACAGAGAGACAGACAGATGGAGTGATGCTCAGTGTCTCCTGAGACTTTGTTAAACGAGTGGAAACTGTTTTGATCAAACGGAGCGAAAGAACAAGAAAGAAACAAACAGACTGAAGGTCAGAGAGATGAATTTTGTCCCTCTGGGCCTCCATCCCTCCATCATCATCCCTCCATACCTTCATCCCTCCATCATCATCCCTCCATCGCTGAGTTGTTTAATATTATCTTCATGTAAAAGGATTCTGAGCGGAAAATCTTCGTCCCTGAGGCCCAAAAACACCAAAACTCCTTCATCTCCTCCTCCTCCTCCTCCTCCTCCTCCTCCTCCTCCTCTTGGTGCTGTTGATGTGGAAACGACAGCAAACTGAGGCAGAAATAAAAATAAAAAAATGAAAGAGGAGAAGTGAAGCGTGACTGTCAGATTAAAGAGACATTTTAAAGGCTTTTATTTTGCTGAGCAGAGACATTGTGTTCGCTTTGTTCTGCTTCCTGTCCCATCAATTCTTTATGAACCGCAACTGAAACATGTTTTACATTTCTGCCTTCAAAACTGAGGCACTCTTCATTTCATCATCACCATCATCATCATCATCATCATCATCATCATGTTGCTCACTTTACAAAGAATAAATTGTAGGGTTTTTT